>CM076936.1:6973519-8173519 GCA_039566165.1 Maruca vitrata | reverse complement strand
GGCGCTTCTGTAGGTCAGCCGCATATTCGGTTACTGGTTTCGGAGCTTCTGGCGGTGTCCCAGTCAACGCGTCTACCGGAAGCCGCATTTCTCGACCGAAGTTTACCATTGCTGGGGTTGCGCTGGTGCTATCGTGGATCGCAGATCGGTAGGACAGCAAGAAAAGCGGTATGTACTGGTCCCAGTCTCGTTGATGCTCGTCCACAACTTTGGCCAAGTGGTTTTCCAACGTTTGGTTGAATCTCTCGACCATGCCATCGGATTGCGGGTGTGCTGGTGTAGTACGGGTTTTATGCATACCCAATAGTTGACAGACCTCCTGGAACAGTGCTGACTCAAAGTTTCTTCCTTGGTCAGAATGTATCTCAAGAGGCACACCAAATCGGCAAATCACCTCGTGGACTAACTTCTTGGCGACCGTCTTTGCTTCTTGATTAGGCGTAGCGAAGACTTCAGGCCACTTAGTGAAGTAATCTTGGACCACAATGATGTACTTGTTTCCCTCATCGGATTCTGGAAAGGGGCCAGCTACATCTACTGCGATTCTTTCCCATGGAGCGCCGACGTTGTACAGCTTGAGTTTGCCCTTACTTCTGGTTTGTGGGCCCTTTACTGATGCGCAAGTCGTACATTTCTTGCACCAGTCTTCGACGTCCTCCCGACAGTGAATCCAGTAGAACCTCTGTCTCAGCTTCTCTAGGGTCTTCTTCACGCCTAAATGTCCCCCGGATACCCCATCGTGTATGTACCTCAGTAGAGAAGCAACCTGTTTACGGGGTACAATCAGCTGTAGTGTCGTTTGATCCCCTTTTGGTGTTTCCCATTTCCTGAAGAGTACTCCATCCTTAATCTCCAAACTGTCCCATTGTGCCCAGTAACTTTTCGTGATGGGGCTTGATGATGCTACATGGCTCCAAGAAGGTTTTTGACCTACTTCTTTCCATTCAAATATTTTCCTCAGGTCACAATCCTCTTTTTGAGCCTTTTTGATAGCGTCTTCGCTCCATTCATTATCAAGTCCCTGGGTGGTAATCATCCGGACTTCTTCTTTAGTCTCCGTCTTAGAACAATGACTGCAGGCCACAGGACAAGGTCTCCTTGATAGGGCATCGGCATTCAAATGCGTTCTACCACTCCGATGTTCTGCTGTGAAGTTGTACTCCTGTAGCTGCTCTAACCACCGCGCCACTTGTCCTTCAGGGTTCTTAAACTGCAAGAGCCATTTTAACGCAGCATGATCTGTCCGCAGGGTAAACTGTCTTCCAACGAGATACTTGTTGAAATGCTGTAGAGTCTTCACTACCGCCAACAGTTCCTTACGAGTCACACAGTAGTTCCTTTCAGGTTTTGAAAGTGACTTACTGAAATAGGCGATCACCACTTCCCGTTCACCTTGCTCTTGCGACAGAACTCCGCCTATGCCAGTATTGCTGGCATCGGTGTCCACGATAAACCTTCCTTCTCTGTTCGGGTAGCCAAGTATAGGACTGGTGCAGAGGTGTTCTTTTAATCTGACGAAGGCTTGATCACATTCCGAGTCCCAGGCGAATACTCGTTTATCTTCCGTGAGCTGATGAAGAGGTTTCGCTATATCAGAGAAGTTCTTTACAAAGCGCCGGTAGTATGCGCATAAACCCAAAAATGATCTCACGTCGGTCTTGTTAACTGGTATAGGCCATTCTTGGACAGCTTTATCTTCTCTGGGTCTGTCCTTACACCTTTCGATGAAATAATGTGGCCTAAGTAGGCGACTTCCTCCTTGAAAAACGTGCATTTCTTAGGGCTGAGTCTCAAGTTTGCTTCTCGTATTCTGGTGAAAACCTTCCTCAGGTTACTGACATGCTCTGTGAAATTTCGACCCATGACAATGATGTCATCCAGATAGACCAGGCATGCATCACCCAGAAGTCCAACCAGTACCCTTTCCATCAACCGCTCGAATGTCGCCGGAGCGTTGCAAAGACCAAAGGGCATGACGTTGAACTGCCACAATCCATTCCTAGTTCCGGTCGTAAATGCCGTCTTCTCTTTGTCTTCTGGATGGATATCAACTTGCCAGTAACCGCTCTTAAGGTCCACTGTTGAGAACCACTTCATGCCGCTCAACATGTCCAGTGTGTCGTCTATACGGGGCAGAGGGTAGCTGTCCTTCTTCGTTGCATTATTCAACAAACGGTAGTCCACACAAAACCTGGTGCTGCCGTCCTTCTTCTTAACCAGGACTAATGGCGAAGACCACGGGCTCGTTGAAGGTTCTATGATGCGGTTCTTCTGCATCTCGGCAACCATGTCTGCTACCTCCTTCTCTTTGGCAAATGGAAGGCGTCTAGGCCGCTGCTTTATTGGTGACGCGTCTCCCGTGTCTATTCTGTGTTTAACGAGACCTGTCCTTCCCAAATCATGGTCACCCTTCGAAAATATGTCGTTGAAATCTAGCAACAACCTTTTAGCTTGCTGAAGTTCCCGCTCAGAGAGTTTGTCCTTACAATTTGCTAGGAGCGGCGTGACGTCATCTCGTTGACAGGATTCCGGTTCCCGGGCCCTTTTCAGCCTTCTGATGGATTGACCTGCATCGCACCGTCCGATGACACAGTTTCTTCGTAGCTGCACTTCATCTCCGCTAAGATTGATGACTCGCACCAGCGCTCCTTTTCCGGTCATTGCCAGAGTTCTTGCTGTGATCCAACTCGGATGGTCGCCGCAGTTTTCTATGACGACGCTTCGCCCTTGACACGCAGTGTAAGGGAATCTAACTTTGACCAGAGTTTCAGATCTCGGCGGTAGGGTCGTATTTTGCAGGCAGTAAACTGCGCATGATCTCGCTCCCTCTAGGAATACTTCTTGTTCGGGGAAACTAAGTACTCCTTTAGCGACGTCTACCACACACTTCTGGTCTCTTAAAAAGTCTAATCCGATGATGCAGTCGTCCGTGATGTCTGCTATGAGAACGCCGTATTCAAAGGTTTGTTCTCCAATGGTTATGTTCGCCATCGTCTCACCGAAGACGGTAACTGGCTGGCCTGTTGCTGTTTGAAGCTGAACGGATGGTCTCTGATTCCACACAATAGTCCTTTTCAATAGCTCCGGACGCACTATTGTTCTTGAAGCACCGGTGTCAATAGTAAAATGACACGTTACGCTGTTCAGCTGTCCAACCACAGTAAGATTGTTCCCATTACCAATCTGTGAAACAGTGACGGTAGGGGCTCGATGTTGGCCAGCCAGCGCCCGCCCCACGGCCCTGGCTCCTGACAGCTCTTCTGCGTCCACCTGTGTAGAGGACGCTACTGTCGTTCTATGCGGCCATCTTTGCCTGGGGCAACTACTCCGAATATGACCCCTCTCGCCGCAGCCATAGCACATCGGACCCAAAGAAGGTTTTTCCTTAACCACAACCTCCCGAAGTCGTTGAGTTCTAGCGTCTTGACGCACGGCTTCCACCTCCAAAGCATGGGCTAGAGCTTTCTGTAAGGTCTGATGATGGCTCAATTTCACGGTGTGTCTGACGTCTGCGTCTCTAATTCCATCACAGAAAGCTTGCGGGATCATTGATTCCACCATTGTCGGGCATGACACGTACGCACGTCTGACTAGCCTTTCGATTTCCGTTGCCCATTGCTGCAGACTCTCACCAGGCTTCTGCTGTCGGTCGCGGAGTTGTGCTCTATACGCGTGTTCCAGGTGTTTGTCGCTGTACCTGCCTTCTAGTGCTCTTTGGAGAGCACCTAAAGTTCTGTTATCCGAAGGCAGGTTTTCCAACGTGAGCAGGGCATCTCCACGAAGAGCCAGAGTCAGAGCTATCAAGGACTCTTCCTCGTTCCACCCCTTTCCTTTAGCCACCGTCTCGAACTGATACCAAAATGCTGCCCAAGACGTCGTTCCATCGAAGTGGGGTACTTCGATTTTCGGAGAATCCGACACTACCGTAGCACCCCGGGTCCCCACTCTTGCCATCTTGGTATGCAGTTGTCGCATCTCAGCATCCACCTGACTCAGACGATCCTCGTGTTGGGTGAATCGGTCCTCATGTTGGATGAATCGATCTTCATGTTGGGTGAATCGATCTTCATGTTGGATGAGTCGATCTTCGTGTTGGGTGAGTCGATCTTCGTGTTGGGTCTTGACGCTTAGCACATCATCTTTGAGAGCATCAATCTGCTTTTCTAATACTTCGTGCTTCTTCTCAATAGCCCCCAACAAACTCTTGCTTAGCTCCTCCTGGCGACGGGCTTGCTCCTCCTGGCGACGGGCTTGTGTCTGCAGCATTTTAAATAAGTCTGCAAGCTCCACAGGCCCAATTGATGTTTGAATTGATCCCTCCGTTGAAGTGCCTTCACCCTCTTGCAAAGCCGCGCTTTGACTCCTGGTTACTCGACCCTCACTGTCTTCTCGTGGTGTAAGAGGCATCTTGAATCCCACTTCTGACACCAATTGTTGCGGGAACGGGGTACGTTTAATTCAAGATACGCCAAAAGTCACCAAAAGACAATTAATTTATTTATCGACTAACAATTACACAATTAAACACTTAAAAACACAATTAAAAACACTTAATTACAACACTAAACACGGAACACTAAATTACACTAAAGCACTGAATCACACTAAAACACTGAATTTCACTGACTATTCGCAGGTAACGCACTCGATCACTCTTAGTTCGCAGGAGACTGATTCGCTTCGCTTTCCAAATCGGAACTGTCCCGTCGCGTCGTACATCCCGCTTTTATACCCAGTGAGGACGCAGCTCTTCGCGTGGCGTCGAGAATCTTCTCGCGGGGATCGAAATTTCTAGAACTCGCTGGAGCTCGCTCCGACCGACCAGAGTGTGTGACGTAGTATCGTGCAAGCGAATATGGACCTTATCCATACGACGATAAGACTAATTTCGCTTGCACGGTCTCTCAAGGTCGTACTATTATTATTACTTTAGAACACTCTAGTGCTCGCTACAACCTACCAGAGTGTGTAGCGTAGTATCGTGCAAGCGAATATAGACCTTATCCATACGACGATAAGACTAATTCCGCTTGCACGGTCTCTCGTGGTCGTAACAGTATTCATATAATTACCTATCTGCATACCAAATTTTAACTCTCTAGGTCATTTGGAACTGGGTTAGAATTTTGATCTGTCAGTCAGTCAATGATAAAAATGAGGATTTTTGGACATTAATATCTAAATAACTGTTTGAGATAAGCTTATGAAATTTAGAACACATATTTATCTCGCAAGTCACAATATATGAGCCAAATTTGATACGTTTATGTGAAATAGTTTTTGATTTATGAGGGGTTCAAAAGTGGTTCCAAATGGTTCGTGTAATATTACACACGGTGCGGCTCGCCAGTTCTATTTCTTGAACTTGGCTTGACACGCTACCGCGTGTCTAGATAGGTGTATTAGGTTCAATTGAATGTTAGCATTCATATTTTAAACCACATTAATGTATGCTCTACAAATGTCAATACTACAATCATCATCCTTTGACTGAACCATTGTTTGATTAATACAAAAGTAACATGTACTAACATCTGTGTACGCATCACACGAGCTGACTAAAAGCTTTCAACTTTTAAAATCCGCAAATTGATTCGAATTCCAGTCTGCACTTAGAGTTTTCTCCGAAAACTTTCGCGCAGAAAAGAAACCTTTAATCTTCTTTCTTCACGTTTCCTAACCGCGTTACAGGGTGCCACTGTTAATTTGATTTACGTTCGTTCCATCTCAATTTGTTGTGGTTTCGGTCTAAAATCGTCTTTTATTGTGGTTTGGTGCCGAGATCTTTTGATTGTGGAGAGCTGGAAAATGATACAATCGTCCGATGATGTGGATTTCAATGATTGCAAAGAATGATCAATAGTATTCGAACTAACACTATTGTGTGAAGGTATTGTCAAATTTCAATTGGGTTATTGTTAGGGAATTCAGAAGCAGTGCACTATGGACTTATTTATTGTTTTGTACTGATTTTCTAAAGGCATTGCATTAATTTAGAAACCTAGTAATTACTTCAATGCCTTTAGAAAACCAGATTTTTTACACTGACGCCGTAACAGCATGTTATTTTTTATGCTTTATGGAGCTATTTAGCCACAAGATTCCACAAATTTTACAATTATAAATGGAAAATCAAAAGTACCCGTAATCTACGAGCATTCATGAAGAGGTTGATGGATATGGATGAAGCGAAAGTGGTGTGCCAGGACTGTAGCACATGGCAGGAAGTGATCTTTGTATACCCCTCTGGAAAAAAGGCGTGATTTTATGTATGTATAAATGGAAAACCAACGGATCTTACGTTTGGGTACGTTTCAATCTACTCTTTCCTCCTAATTTGCTATACCAAACATTCAAATGATAACGATCGTGGTTTGATTACATGCCTTCTCACTCGTGGCACTCAATTTAGGTATCGCTCAATTCATCTTGTTAGTAAGTAAGCTTTCATTTAACTTCAGTACGTAGAACGTCTTGAGTTATCTTGCGAATATGTTAGTATTACTAGGCCTATAGTAAATTATCTACAAATGAAAGATTGAACTAACTGTTGACTTTTTTATCTTTTACAAAATAAGTTTATGAAACCTCAGTTTGTGTACGTAACACAAACTTTTAAACACATATAAAACACTTTGCTCAGAAACATTCAAATTTTTACGTACCTCTATTCTTGAATATTAGTTGCACACTATCCAATAAAGAGCCACTAAAACAAACAGGAGCACAGTAAAACACAACAGAACAAACACTAAACAATAGATCGGATGTGCGAAGGGACCGCTCTTTAAAACTGATCAACACGATACTATAGCTTATAGGGCCGCGCGCGCGCCGTACGCTCGCACCGAAGACTAGCGTATTTCTTTCATAAAAATAACTCGACACAGACGTTGAGAAGAAACATCGTTTTCCCTAATAATGTAAACATTCGGAGCGCTTAGCGTACAGGTGTCTTGGGCATCGCGATTTCGACTGGCTAATTTTAAACGGGATGCAGCGTTCCGAATCGATTTGACTCGTAATCGATGCGCTCGCGGCCGAGTCATCATCCGATAACGCTGTGCAGATGTTTTAGGGTTCCTTGGACATTAAAATTTAATGGGCGTTAATGAATTTTGCGCTTTAGGCTTATTTTAGACGGGGATTTAGTTCGTTTACATCCGTTAACGCGTATATTTAAATCAGGCCAGGGAAAACATTTAACACTAAATTCGTCTAGTTCACTCATGACTTTGCGACCAACAGTTTCATATTTTGTTTGATCTATGATGAAAAGAGTGGTAAAATCATTGGTAACTAGGGCCCACCAAATTATTTTTTAATTTATTAGTTGTAGTATTAGTACATTAACTTTTTAAATTGCTTTATTTGTTTTTGTTTATGTCCATTTAATGTTCTAAAGAGACTGCATGGAACAAACACAAAGACTACTAATGAATGTTAGTAATAGTATTGTCTATTTTTATTTCAGGTGTTATTAATATCACAGTCTCAAAGGGCGAACGTGACCGGCTTTATTATTATGTGAAGTCAAATTTGACGAAGAATCTACATTATTATTATCAGGAAGACATACGGAATCGATTAAACGCTACATCGATTTATACTTACTCGATTCTTTCTTAAAACAAACTGGAACGCGGAACTTATGTGGTGAATGAAAGCATGCATGCTCTGAAATAGGTCACTCATTCATTAGCTTACGTTACCGAACGATTTGCTGATTCATAAATACGGTTATAATATGTTTGTTTATGAACTTTCAATGCTGATCCGAAATCGTCAGTGCATATTGTGTGTGAACTGGTGCTATGTACTGGATATATTATTTTAACTACTCCGAAATTGTGTATATAACTGTTGTAATTGTCCTAAATGGGATATTATTTTTAAGATAAACATAGTCGTGTTATGTATCTATTCATTTAGAATATTTGTTGAGAAATTTAATATTATATTAAGTAATTGAAAATTAACCATTATGTTCGTCTGAAACTGTCGAGGGGAAAATTCCATGGTTCATAATAAAATTCTTTTGCCAGTTTTTCCTTTTATATGTATATTTCCCTAATCAACTCTTAACTCAGATTTCCGCCCAAATACGGATTTACCTTCAACAACCCTCCTTCCTTGGTCCAGGATGAAAACATCAAATTTTTAACAAATGCAGTTGGGAATATCAGGAAAATGGCCAATTCGGGTGTATTTATTCATGGCTAAACAGGATGGCAGCGTCATTTATAAGCCGATTACGGTTTTTTTCTATATCACATATTTTTTTCGTATTTATGTAAGTCCGTAAGTAAGTAGGTAGTGAGAGCATATTCACTTGTGCTCATCGGAAACCCGCCAATATTTAAAGTATGTAGTAAGTATGTATGTACAACCAACGTATACTGTTATATTATGTTAAACTCCGAATTTGTAACTTGTTGCTGTACAAATAAAAGTGTTTATTATTTTTTTATTATTATTATAAAATATGTGAACAAAATTGTCAACATCTTAAATATACTATTATAATATTCGGAAGGTATTCTGCATGATAAGTAGCAAATGAGTGTTAAAAAAAAACTACACGTGAAAATTAAAAGGTCGTTGAACTCTACCGCTTAACATTTCTCCACAGAGAAAGATCTCTTTTCTCAAACACAAAGCGAGCCTCAAGAGGCTGGATTACGTGAAGCCGTCTACGGCTTTGTGCTTGTGTCGAGATGTCCTATACGGTGAAGATACACGATGTTTGAGCGAAGTCTAGATAGACTTTCAGAGCTATTGCGATCTATGGCACTTTATGGGACAAAGAAATAGAAAAAAAAGAAACAAACGAAGAAAGAAAGAAAGAAAACGTATATTTAGTAACAACAAAAATAACTTATACTAATTATAACAATAGACATAGGGCTGAGATATAGATAGAGCTATACAACTAAATGAAATTGAAGTGTCAACGAAATTCAACCACCCTGGCCAAGTGCGGGTTGGTCGACTACACATTGTGTAGTACCCTTAGATATTACCATAGAGTCTACGTATAGATAGGCTTTCTGAGCTACCGTGAACCTCTTTATTGCGCGAAAGATAATACTTACCTCTGGTTGCGACCCCGCCCGCGGAAATCTTCTAATGAAGAATTTTGTCGCGTCAAACACTTGATAATGCTAGTGACCCGCCCTTGCATCACTTTGAGGGAATTTTACATAAAAATCTTCCTCTTGAAACCCCTATCTATTAAAAACACCGCATCAAAATCTCTTGCGTAGTTTTAATGATTTTATCAAACATACCCTATTTATGCTTATGAATATTTAAAAATCGAATTTGATTTATACTAGGTATATAGTGATATATACTACCTTATACCGCGATGGGTAAAAAATTACATTATGTCCTTTCTCAGTTAAAGACTATCATCATCATCATCTCCGCGTTTTCCCGGTTGCATCCTTGCGGAGCCCGGGGTCCGCTTTCCTACTCCTATCTCTCCACTTCGCACGGTCTTCGGCATCCTTCACGGAGAGTTTGTTGGCACGCATGTCATCCACTACGACGACAAGCCAGGCCTTCTTGGGCCTTCCCCTTCTGCTGGGACCCGGCGGTAGCGACATAGCTAGACACTTGTTCCCTACGGAGTTTGCCGGTTTCCGTAAAACATGACCGTACCAACGTAGGCGGCACTCTTGCAATTTATCAGCGACTAGCTTTCCGCCCGCTACTTTGTCCGCGTAGAGACGTTTAACGGGTAAAACATTACTACCTTATAGTGCAGTCGGCTAAATAACCTTTCCTAAGCTCTGGACTATATCTGTACCTAATAACATTTAAATCGGTCCAGTACTCTACGTGAAAGCGTAACAGATAGACAGACAGACAGAGTTACTTTCGGATTTATAATATTAGTAAGGATGTTTCGGACATGAAGGCTGCCGCGAATACGGGAGTTCTTCACGCGATCTGCTCGCGTAACTCCCGACATCCAGCGCAGCATCTTCATCTCCGTGACCCGCAGTTCCAGTCAAAACACATTTGAAATTTGGTACACATATAGTCTCAGTTAAAGACTATATGTGTAAACTTCAAATGTGTTTTGACTTGAAAGCGCGACAGACAGACAGTCTTACTTTCGGATTTATTATATTGGTATTATTGGTCTATAAAATATCTCCGCCTTTGTGCATGTGTCATGATGTCCTAGACGGAATGTTTGGAGCGAGTCTAATCTTGTCGATCCTATCTAGACAGGCTTTAGGAGCTATCGCAATTTATGGAATTTAATAAGAAATATAAAATTACTTTTCGCTAGCAGCGACTTCGTCCGTATGAAGTTGTTTACTGTCTTAAAAAATTAAGCTTCTTCTTTATAATAATCTGTGCTTATACCCTAGCATAGTCGATCATAAAGTAGTCTAAACTTTATTTTTTCTCAACCCATCAGTGTGTACCAAATGAAATTTCAATAGATTCAGTAGTTTTGACTTGCAAGCGCAAAAGATAAAGTTACAATTATAATAATGATAAGAGAACGGGCGCAGGGCCACCGGCTTAACGTGCTTTTCGAGTCACGGCCGTGCTACCGCCAATTTCTTAACAGAAAAACTCACACAAATCTTGCCCGACTCCGAACTCCAACCAGGGAACTCACGGTCCTTACGGAAGACATGTATAATAGTAGGAAGAAAAACACTATGTACGTACATCTGTAATATTTTAGACTTTTGCGTTCCATTACTATATATGTACTTTAATTATGTTTTCTTTATGCTTTATATTTCTCACCTATTAATAATATTATACTATTTTTAAGTTAAGGGATGCCTTATGCTCCACACTACTCTTGTTTGTGCTTTCCGTGGCAACCTGTCATTAAGGCCGCACCAAACCAACCAACCAACCAACAAGTCAAAACCAACTCTTGTATCCTTACCATGTTGTAGTTCTCTAGCTATTAAGGTGTATGATCTTGTTAGTTGTCCAAATAAATAAATAAATAAATAAATTACGCTAAATATTTTGTATGGGTCTACACGCGTTATTAGTAGTAGCAAATTAAATTGCTACTTACTGCCCGACGTTTCGACTGGGTTGCACCAATCATGGTCGCGAGCGAGAATAATAACTGTACACCTAATGGAAATTGTGGAAATTTGTCAAAATATCAAAACCATCACAGATAGCGGAGAGACAAATAGAAGTTCTGACTAAATACCTACTTTGTGTTCGTTTCGAGATGTGTTTCGAGATTCTGCAATGACTCATTCATGAAACATTGTGTGCGTTATGTTTATATGAAATTGAAACGAAATTTTGTAAATTGATACACTAGCATCAAATTAAGATGGAAGATATTCTTTAGTCGAAAAATTTATCCAGTTTATAAAAGGTCAATTAAAGTCGCAAATTTACTAATTGGCAACACTGATATCTCCATTGTGTGTTGTTTCTGATATCCGTAACACTAGTGCTTTTATGCAAGCTTTAAAAGCTACATTAGACGGAATTAGCGATCTTTGTCACATTAAAATGTATGTATTTATTATTTCTTTTGTTTTATTATAATGGTCTAAACCCACAACACAGACGACCCATAATAAGGTACGGACTTTCCCCAAAGGAATCCCTCCTGTTGAGCAATTTTGAACCTTACGGCTAAAGTGTTAAAGGATTATTCTATTTTCTTCTGTAGAAGGCATCGTAATATCCGTCCCGTGGATTGTCAAAGGAATAGCATTCTGCGGTTATGGTCGGTTGTTGCGGAAAGGAAGCTAGGAGATAGAACCTTCGTATATACTAATACAAGTTAGGAATCATTTGTCTGTTTGTTCGTTTTCATCGAAATTTCTGAACTGATTTAGAATTTTTTTTAGATGTATGTCATTAGATAGCCATATATTGTTGAATTACGCTAAATAAGATTAAAACATTCTTCCAAAGTACGAGTACGAGTATACTTGACAGGAACAGAGTCGCGGGCAAAAGTCGCAATAATGATGGATTTTGATTTACAAAGTGTATGTATAGTCTGTGAAGTGAGACTTTATGTGTAGAGTACAAGTGAAGTCTGATAACTTTTTGATCGTTCGAGTAAGAAGTACGGTCGTCTTGGCTTCTTTTACCATTAAAATGATCATGGAACTCCTTCATTTCCCATGCACATTCAATTTCAGATTTCAAATAGTCGTTGTGAACAGAAATAGAACAAACATATGAAAACCATCATTCACAATGCTTTGTTTCTAGTAACAACGAAGTTGAAATAAACGGGGGACAATTCATTAAAATTAGGGAGGTTTCCAGAATGCAAGCGACTGTCCATTGTCAGCGCCCGTCTAGCGCCGGACTCGGTAATGTCGACACCGCGTCTGACATTACCCAACATCCGAACACTCTGCATTATCGATTGTATTTGTGAATACATACCCAGCAGCCACCATAGCCTGGCCTCTCTGACACCTCGCGAACTATGCGCTTTGTTCCCAAGCAGGAGGGGGTGGGGGTCCAACTAAATTTGTCAAGGTACACGCGAAACTCGCACACTAAGGCACGCCCTCGCGCAGGCGCTCCTGCCCTGATCCACCCCACCCTACGCTCGTGAGACCGGCGAATTCTCCTACACCCTTGTGACGTTCAAACGCAACAACAAGTTCGAATAATCGAAAAATACCTTTAAAAATACGTATAATTACCCCCTTAACCAATGCTATAAGTGTATCGCTTCTGCTTTCATCATAGCTTAGTGTAAATGCTGTCAGTGTAATCTCGCGAGTTCGGTTTTTAAAATGGCGGATATGTGAGCGGAATCGGATTTTGGGAAGGTTTTTTTATACCGTACCATGTTAGTGAGGACTGAAGTGTAGGCTTTAACAGAGGGCAATCGATAATGTTCAGTCTGTTCTAAGCTTCCTTTACGCTGACCAAGACTTTAAACTGTTGTTCATGTCAGAAAAAGAAGAAGAGTAGATTAGCGTCTTTCGACGATATGACGACGGAGACGGCGTCGCCTAACCAGGTAAGCTTATCATGTAGTTAGATTAGTTTAAGACTTGGCGGAAAGTCTAGCTTTTAGCTAAGTCTAGGTTTGCCGCAGCGGACTTGCGCGGGTTTACCGTGATGTCAAGGCCAGTGCCCTTTCGCGGATAGACTTGTTATATAACCTGGATGTCTGGAGTTTTGGCTTAAATTTAAACGCGATTTAGAACAAAGACTTTTTGGGATTTCCAAAATTGAAAAAACTTTTAAGCAACTCTGTACTTGTATGCACCTGTTTTGTCTATTGAAGAGGTAAAATCAATAACTGTGTTGGCATTGCTATGTGTTGGTATCAATCTATTTAATTATGCACACTTAATTCAATAAGTATGAACAAATACAGAAGTTTTTTAATCAAGTTGTTTAATGTGAATAATTATATTATTATATGAAAAATTTATACTTCTTACTACGAAGAGCTACGAGAGTAACTTGGCAATTAATCTAAATCATTTCTGGTATTGACTTACTTTGGAGTCAAATTTTGGAGTTGTAGAGTAGTTGGACTCGCTTTTGCATCATTGATAATGTTGAATAATGATTAAACATATAGAACAAAAGTTTTAATTGATTTAGCTTTCGTAATGTTATCTATTTCAGTTTCTATAAAGAGTAATGTCGCATTCAAATGCCTCAAATAGCTCCGAACCCGCTACTATTTGCGTGAGGGGCAACATTCGGTCCGCCGAGGTATCACCCCCGATAGATTTATGTTGTCTAGCCTCGGTTTTTCGACAACCGAGGCCGTCAGACGATCGTTTGGAAAAGCGTTACCTTTTGTCTTGAACGCTTTTACAGATATTTTTGGGTGATTGATAGATTGGTGGTGAAAAGGATTCAACGATTGTCAAGACGTTATAGATAATTTTAAGATTATCGCGTTGCATTAGATTTAATTAGAATGAACTTTGCCCTACTATGGGCTAAAAATAACTGGGTTTTTCTGTAATAAAATTACTCAGCCCGAAGTTTAGGAAGTTGGTGGCTGAACGCCCGTGCCTCGGAAAAGCCGGTGGTCCTGCCGTCTCACCGAACTATGAGAGTAAGGGAACAAATAGTGCGTGTTTATGCGCGCACTTGTGCACTTGGCTGATCCCAATTGCGATCGGCCGCCATGGCTGAAATCGGTCGGACGCCGCTCTTTAGTATATAATTTTAAACTGTCATGGTTACACACATTAGAAAACTGTAACTGTCCGGGTGGCGCTTGCAACAGTGCCGAAATATCGGGAGCTCATTAAAACAAAACAACATGGCAAAGATCCCGGACAGTAACAGTTTTCTAACCTCTTTAGTGTTCTATTTTCTAGTGAGTGAGTTCACTATACAACGAGCGAACAAGTTATAAAGAAAGTACCTATAACAAAATACTACCAATAAGTTGGAATCCTTTCAGCCTTCAGGCGATCGCAGTAATAACTCCATTTTGTGTTACCAACTCCGTCTACAACATTTCCCTTCGGAGCCAGACTCGTAATTGAATCAATCAGCTTTGTAAACCTTCATTATTCGTTTTCCGCTCAGATTTCCCTTCGATAAGGGAAAAGCAAGAAATTGTTAGTATAAAACAGTATCGATGTTGCTTATTTAGGCTTTGTGGTGGAATTACCTCTTAATTTAACCAAATAGGCTGTGTTTAAATTATAGAACGGAAGTTCATATTTGGTAAGAGTAGGAATATAAATAATTTATTTGACATCATATGAAGGGTTGGACCTTACTTGAATTATAGATTCGCGCATTTAGATGTATGTATATTATATGAACAAATAAATATTACACAACATCACATACATTGATCTGATCCGGTGGTAAGTTGCTACGGATATCAGAATCAACAGTGGATAAACAAATATACTTAATATATTTAATAAAACACCCAGACACGGAACAAACGATGTTCGTCACACAAATATTTGTCCCGGGTGGGAATCGAACACACGACTCTTGGAACCGTAGATAGTGAACCTGGGTCACTAAACTCTGTTCCACCGAGCCAATGATCAATGTATGTGTTTGGCCTTCCTGAATCTTCGTAAAAGTTAACAGTTTTATTCACTTGAGAACCTTAGGGGCGTTGACATTTCATCTTTGCAATCCCATAAAATGCTGAGGCCTATCCTCCCCCCACGGGGAGGTATCAAGGAGGTGAGGTGACCCTCTTTGGTGTCATTGTGCACTGCGTGCTCTCCATGATCAAGTATCTGCAGAAGATCAATGTTGCGGTGTCTCCCGACTCCTCGACACATGCTGAGCAGATTCCTATTCAATTTACTTTTTAAGCTATTGCATAGCTTTTATCGCGGGCTTTGAGCGCGGCGACCGAACCAAGAAATTCCGTAACGAAAAAAACCTTACAATCGTCTAACGTCGTTTCAGTTCGGTAGACTTCGGCAAGGCGTTTGCGTGCGAACTCAAGCTAAGTAAGTAGCCGTATTGTACGACTCTACGAAACTCGCACGAATCGAGACTAATATATTTAGTGTAATGGAACGCGAAAGTCTATGCAATAGCTATACCGCGGCAGTCCCCGAGTGCCACACGTCTTTTTTTTGTTATTTGTAAATGGAAACTATTTTCCAAAAATCACTTGTTGATGCCATTGATCTTGAATACCCATTCACCCTTCATACGCTTCTTTTGAAATGCGATACAAAGTCACAGACTATTAACCTAATACTATTACTGGGAGTGGAAAGCACATTTCTCTATCCGTTACAAGGCCTTGGTACTTGTAGGGCTTCTGCCAATCCATGCGGATTTAAATGGAGCGTATTACAGCAATGCTGTCACTAGGTATAGGTTAGGGAACAGGTAGAATAACTCTTTAGATTCTACCAATAGTGATTTCGTACCAAAATTGTAAAAAAAGAAAGTTTTTACATAAGCTATTGCATAGCTTCTATCGCGGGCCTTGAGCGCGGGGACCAAATCCAGAAATTCCGTAACGAAAAAACCTCACGCTCCCAACTCGTCTAACGTCGTTTCAGTTCGGCAGTCTTCGACTTGGCGTTGTGTGCGTGCGATTAGACATATTGTACGACTCTACGAAACTCGCACGAATCGAGACGAGCTGCTCTGAAATCGGACGAATACATAAGCAGCTGTTCATGAGAAAATTGCATAAGTTGATACAAAATGTTATGCAATAGCTTTACCGCGGCAGTCCACGAGTGCCACACGTCTTTTTTTGTATGGGAGCCCCCCTTATACGTATATTCGTTTTATTTTATATAGTGACCCGCCCTCGCTTCGCTTCGGGTAAATTTTACATAAAAACCTTCCTTAAGAATCACTCTATCTATTAAAAAAACCGCATCAAAATCCGTTGCGTAGTTTTCAAGATCTAAGCATACATACGGACATACAGCGAAAGCAACTTTGTTTTATACTATGTATTGATTTGTATCCGTTGTTATAGCGGCCACAGAAATACATCATTTGTGAATATTCAAAGAGCCGATGGCCGGGTGGTAAGATCGACTAAGGCCTTATTTCCCTAGTAAGCCAGTGCCCCAGTAGTATATGGGCTGATGATCATCATCATTATGATGATGAACATTTCAAGAGTCAAGCTATAGAGGTTCTTGAGATAAAGCCGGTGACACACAGACGGACGGAAAGTGAAGTCTTCGTAGTACCCGTATATATCCTTTGTGTACTGAGCCGTAAAAAGACCTACGCAACAAAACAGAAGACAAAAGAAGCTGTAAAAATAGGGAGTGATGATGAGGCTGTATAAAAGGCTACACAAAGTTTTCTGTTGCTCGATATTATGTACCAGTAACTGAATATGTTATGTACCAGTAACTGGATATGTCTAATAATATCTTAACAAAGGAAAGGAGACATTCTTCAATCTACTATCCCACAAGAAAAATCCTAGTTAATTAATTAATTTGGTACAAAACTAAGAAACTAAACTAACTTTATTATTTACTTACCTGTTATAAAGAAATAAAACAGACGTTAAAATAGTCTGTAGCTATTACAAAGGAACAGTAAATTCCCAAATGAAGTAATTACACAAAGCAATTACGAATTAACCTAACTTCAAAGTCCCGGACAGCGCCTAAATTGTTTCCATTAAGGTTTGTTATAAGTAACTTAGCCCAAAATGTTAAAAAGTATCGCGAATTTTAACCAGGCCTGGTAATTATTACAATGAACGTATTCTATGACATAGGCGTCATTAGCAGGAGTGGCAACCCAAGGTCTTATTTTAACGAGGGGGAGACACGAATGTAGCCGTACTTTTGGTGTTAATGTCCTCATTTGGTGACGGACTGGCGTATTTGGCATTTGAGATAGGAGGCATTTATGTCGTCTGTCTTGATACGAAATCAAGAGTTGATTCTGATTCCACCCTTAAACATCAAGACGAGATGGTCCAATTATGACTTTTTATCGACATAGTATTTGAGCAAATTCCAAAATTTCATGCATTCGCGTTTATGGATTTTCAAGTTCATTCAAGTTTATCGATTCGCGTATAAAACATATTACATTTTGATCTATTTACGTAGTTCGTGGCCACGGGCAAGACTAAAGATGACAGAAGTCTTGATCAATGATTTTGAATGGATCGATCTTTCTATTCATTGGTCATGAAGTTAGGGCAAAATAAAACTAACCTCTAGCTAACGAAACACATTCATAATGGCAGTATTAGCGATAAGCAATCCAAATTAAACAAAATAATACGGACGCACAGACAAAAAGGATAAGGAACCTTCAATTATTGTCAGAATTTGAAAAACATATTTCACAGTGCAATTCTTGCGGTTATTAACCCTTAACGTGCCATCAGGAAATTCGTTTCACCTCCATAATTTATTCCTTTTAAAAACGTAATTTTCTCAGAAGTGGCAAACTGGAAGGGGACACGGGCAACCCCTCAATGATTGCAGGAATTATGAGAAATGTATGTATGGATAGCAAAAACAGCACGTGACCAGCCGGGAAAATCGATACGTCCGTTTGACAAACGACATGGCATAATTGTTACTTACGGCTTTAAAAATAAAGGTTATGAAAATACAATCTATCGGGCTTTTAGAGCGATTTGTTTTTGAAACGCTAGTAAACGTAGAAACATGTTTTGTATGACATGTAAAAAACGAAAAATTTAAGGTCATATATTTTGTTAAACTTAGGCGGAACACCAAAAAGGCACATAATCACCATATGTCAAAGATCATGCTATTCTCAATTGTTACTACTACTTCTAGTGCCAATCCAATCCTCTCTAAATTC
This sequence comes from Maruca vitrata, assembly GCA_039566165.1. Classification (NCBI taxonomy): domain Eukaryota; kingdom Metazoa; phylum Arthropoda; class Insecta; order Lepidoptera; family Crambidae; genus Maruca; species Maruca vitrata. Next base: position 8,155,234 of record CM076936.1, on the reverse strand, counting down.
TCCTCCGAAAATTGTTAAATCACTACTTAGTGTACAGCAAAACCGCTTCCCGCGTCTGTAAGACCCTATGTATATGTTTAAATCTTTAAAACCAGACAACGGATTTTGATGAGGTTTTATTGATTGATAGAGGGTCACAAGTTGCTTATAAATAGGGTAGACACAACAATTTAAAAAATATGTAGTAGCAGAATACCTATTTATTTCATACATACATTATTATAAATGCGAAAGTAACTCTATCCCTCTCGGTTCACTAGTGAACCGATTAAATTGTAATTTGGTTCATAGTCTAGCTCGAGCATGTGGAACGAAATAACCTAACTACATATGTATTTTTTTCCCTTACTATTTTTTCTTCCTGACTTACGATGATGGCTTGGAGTAGCCTCGTCATCATCACCAGACTTGCGGGGGAGCGGATGGCTCTCACGCCTAAAACTAACTATGTAATATTATGGATTTACAGTCATGGTCGCAAGCTAAGTTTTTATGTATTTGCTACTCTTTTTTATCGCGTGTAGACCCATAATATCTAAGGTAATAGAAGTCTAAAACCCTATGATATACGCTATGATTTAATCGATTTCACTACAAGGGAGTACGCTATAAACCACTTCACGTCGAGTCTCGTGAGAAAATCTAGATTATTATATTAAAAACACTTTCAATTCTTTTGCCATCCGTTCCTACCTGCAGTTATTTATAAAAAGCAATCAAAGAACTAATCATAGGGGGCGCTATCATCGGATCTGAGGGGTTTCCACGTCGATGGACGGTGCATTCGACCGGATGGAAGCATTAACGGGTTAATACTTGATTCGGCTTGAAGCTTTAGTTAATTAAGTAAAGTGGTAGATAGGTCATCATACAAAGAGCTAGGTTTCCAGGGCAAGGCATGGGAGTTGAGGATTTGAGGGAAGCAGGAGATAGGACTAATGCCCTGAGAGGTAATGTGGGAGCTGAAGTTATAATATACATTTCAAGGTACTGAATGAAATCAATGTGTAAGATTTTAGACTTTCGGTCGCTCGCGACCACGATTGGTGTAACCCAGTCGAAACGTCGGGTAGTAAGTAGCTATGTAATTTGCTTCTCCTAATAACGCGTGTAGACCCATAAAGACTAATAATTAGTGAAATCAATGTGTGGCCTAGGTGCAGCTTTATATCGCTTTATGATTGTATCAGCAAAAATATGTTTGCTGCTGATCAAGTACCTCCCCCAAAGATTTTCCTTATTATTGATCATATCCTGATCTCTTCTAGCCATTAGCTTTTGAATTTTTGACTAGATCTACTCACGTCACTCAATAACATTTTATGCTAGAAGAGATTAACTATTAAACCTTTCCGCAAATATTGGACTTCATGAGTATTTTCATGAAAATTTTAGGTATATCTGTCTTCTCTTCCCATCCTTACTTTTCCAACTTGTGTTATAAGTAGTTCTAACCCGTCCTAAAATTAATTAATTCAAAATATTACCTGAGCAGTCCGTTGCAATAAGGTTCCAAATATGGCAGTTCGGCGAAGGGGTGCCTTAAAAGCTCTCGACCCTTGAAGTCCCAAAGCTTTTATGATTATGCGTTGGATGTGCTACCGCGATGTTACCTTGGTATTAAAAGAGATGCGTTCTGTAATTTATTCACGGCCTCGCTTCGACTTTGCCATAGTATATCGGAACGGCAGTCGGGAGCTTCCAAGCTTCAGAAGCTTCTGATGACAGCTTTACACACGGAGATAAATACGAATGTGAATAAAACAAAAGCAGACCCGTCTCACGTAAGATTTTTTTTTTAAAAGACTGTATATGTGTTTAGATCAGCACTAACTTTACTGAATTCGAATTGTGTGATTTCGTTGGTTTTTTTGGCTTGGTATTTTACCACTGACGAGACTGCCGATCTTCTTCTTCTTCTTCTTTAGCCTTTCTCTACCATTTTGGTGCAGGTATCCTTCAACTTCTTCCATCCTTCCCGACATTGAGCTCTTTGCATCCTATTCGAGCCTGACTTTCCATATTGCTGAAGGGTTTAGGCGCATTAACCTACCCGATTGCCTAAGGCGTCATGGTGGGTGGGAAGTAGTCCAACTTACTCGGACACTGGGCTACCGTTGGTCTTTTTTTTTTTTTTTTATAAAGAGGCTAACAAGATGACCTCACTCCACCTGATGGTAAGCGGTAGTGAGATCCAAATATGAGGTCGACAGGCACAATAGACCATATTGAGCCTGTCGCACTCACCCTGAAAGCCGTGAAAAAGGAGACCACTGCTGCGGCAACAACGAGACAAGGCGTGGAGTCTCGCATTGGTATTGAGCTGTGCGGGACGGAGTTGGCCAGTCCGTCTTGTAAAAGATTCCTCCCCTACCAACCCGAAGGTTACACTCCCTCCCTGAGCGTACAGAAATCATTAAGCCGTTAGACGCCTCAGTCACTCCCCCTATCTCACTCTGTTCGTTGACCCTACCTCCCACGGGGATTCAAACCACCATCTTTAGCAGGGTTACTCAACTTAACAGGGCTCACCACGTGAAGGCGAGAGTGGAGTTGGGGTTCAGAGGCTAAGAGAGAGCTCCCCTTGTTTTGCGCATGAGACCCCCTTTAAGTCCCTTGAGCTATTACCTGATATGAATTTATGGTATTCAATTTCGCATTTTAAATCGACTTTTAGGAAAATCGCTGAGCACAAAATGGTCATACAAAACAAGGATTTTTCTTGTTACCGAACTACTTAACAAACCGAAATTAACTACTAACAAATGAAATAGTTTTGAGTGTAGTTCAGAATTCCCGTGTAAACCCGCGCGGGCTACTAGTCTATACAACTAAATAAAAATGAAGTCTGTAATATGTATTTAAAAAGGACTTTTTACTAAATGCGCATGAATTTATATCCAGTACCAATATAATTACAAAAATCTAATTTAAATTTTATTTGTATGCCTGTCTGTTCGTTCTAGCTAATCTCCGAAACGGCTAGACCAATTTCAACAGAAATGTCACTAATAAAAAGCAAATTTTACAATGTATATTAAATAGACTATTTTAATAATACCTGTCAAAAGTTACTATTCCACGCGGACGAAGTCACGGGCGGCCGCTAGTATTTTAATAATTTCCATGCTACCATTAATTACTCTATGGCGCCATCTTGTCTATGGCATGGGGTGCATTATGCGGCTGTATAATGACTGCGACAGCGGATGCACGACGCATCCTCTACTTCATACTGTATTCAAATCACTGCATATTTTCATTTGATGAAATGTCGCCGAGGTCAATGTACTCGGTTTGAAGGGTGGAAACCAGTGATAGATGTTTTCATAATTTATATTCAACTTAATTAAATGTATTCAAGAAACTTTCAAGGGGTTCCTAACCTGCAAGTTTAGAACTGCATTACTTTGTTTTTAACCGACTTCAAAAAAAGGAGGAGGTTCTCAATTCGTCTGTATGTATAATATTTTTTTTTTTTTTTTTTTTTATGTATGTTCACCGATATTTTCGTCAATTATAGACTGAGCTGAACTAATAGGGTGTAAAAAAATGTAACACTAAAAAGGATGAAAAAAAAATTGTAAACAAAAAAAAAACCGCCTTCAAAAACCCGACTCACTAAAAATTACAAAATAATATAATACGAACATTAATCTGGGTATGAATTTGATATGTTGTTGAAGGCGGTGCCAATTAAATTTTTGAGGAAAACTGCATGAAATATAAACAGCACCGCCTTCAACAACATATCAAATTCATACCCAGATTAATGTTCGTATTATATTATTTTGTAATTTTTAGTGAGTCGGGTTTTTGAAGGCGGTTTTTTTTTTGTTTACAATTTTACTCCCAACTATTAAAGAGTTGACCTTCTATCATCAGCTCAGCAACATAACATTATGATTGCAAGAAGCAAATGCCAATATAACTTAAGAAAATATGTAAAACGCGGTACATGTGCCTATAAGATTTGAAGGTGGCCCTCGATTTCTCCTGGACCCCATCATCAGATCCTAGACTGGTCACCCTATTAGTTCAGCTCACCTGTAATACTACTGATATTATTACTAGTAGCCTTAATATGTATACAGAATTGAAAGAATTATCCTTTTACTCTCAACTATTAAGGACTTGACCTTCCATGATCAGCTCAGCATCATAACATTATGATTGCCAGAAGCAAATGCCAATATAACTTCAGAAAATATGTAAAACGCTGTACATGTGCCTATAAAAATTGAGGGTTGCCCTCGATTTCTCCTGGATCTCATCATCAGATCCTGGACTAGTGAAAATGGGACCACCTCTGAAGTAAACTCTATCCAACCAAAAAAAAAATTTTGAAATCCGTCTATAATTGACGAAAATATCGGTGAACATACATAAAAAAAATATATTATACATACAGACGAATTGAGAACCTCCTCCTTTTTTTGAAGTCGGTTAAAAATAGACTAAGTACCCGTTTACTTTCGTCACTATATATAATTTTAAGCTTCCTTGGTAAAACACATTACAAAATTGAAAATGTCCGGGATATTTACTGTTACAAGCGCCATGATTACGGGTGGAATATCGGGAGCTCATTTTAACAAAACCACATGGTAAATATCCCGGACATTTACAGTTTACTTTCGTCACCGTTCTGTTACCACACTATAATTTAAATAGCTTGAAAGCTACAAAAATAGCATAAGAGTACTGAATTCCTCTTTTTTAAATTTCCAATAAATTTCAGACCTTTTAAGACGGATTTCACAACTCACATCTCTGAGCCCGGCGCATCGTCCTTGGTCCTCTGTCCCTGACCGCCGCCGCCCCGGCCCTGGGCGTCCCGGCCGGCCCTGGCCTAATTCAGGCTCAGTACTGAATACAGCTGTTCTTCGGCGAGAAATGGCTTGGTACTTAACGCTTAAATTAAATTAAACTTACGCTTGAATAGAATAAGACAGAAAGGGATCAAATACAAGCTTTTAAGTTTGAATGGAGACTCTATTCACTTAGTTATTAGTTACGTGAAACTTTAATGAAAATAAATATTTACCTTTTTGTGTTAAAATATATTATAATTTTTTCTATGAGGGATACATACTTATAGAAAAATTTGAAAGTGAAGATTAGGGATTTCAGCCATGGCGGCCGATCTCAATTTAGATCAGCCAAGTGTGCAGGACATATTAGAGTGCACAAGTGTGTGCGCAAACACAAGTGCACTCTCTATTTCCTTACTCTCATAATTCGGTGGGACGGCAATCCGACATGACCGATGAGCGATCGGGCGCAGAACCACCGACTTAAATGTGCTTTCCGAGGCACGGGCTTGCACTAAATATTAGTCTTTTTGGGTCTACACGCGTTATCAGGAGTAGCAAATACATAGCTACTTACTGCCCGACGTTTCGAATGGGTTACACCAATCGTGGTCACGAGCGAACGGGCTTGCAACCGCTAAACTCCTAACTCCGAGCTGAGTAATTAACTAAAAAGAAAAAAATAATAAAAAGCTACAAAAAAACTCGAAAAAATTTTACCCGGACTCGAACCGGGGACCTCTTGATCCTCACGCAGCACTTGCTATCAATAGACCAACGAGGCAGTTTAACTAAAATCTAACCATGTCTTTAATTCACCGAGTCAGACTAAATGTACTACTTATACAAATGTTCGCTTTTTGATGTAAGCTTTCCTCTGGCAAGCACGAATCGCATACAACTCACCCGGTTCATTTGTCACTTCACAAAGGCTTAGTCCAGACAGGGGGATGGGATGTCTGTCTGTTTGTTTTGCCAATGGTACTGGTTACAAAGAACCTGCAGAAAAAGGTGGGTAAACGGAAAGGTAACGTTTCAAAGTCGTTTTGTTAAGTGTGTCGAGTCTTCTCGGTACTTTGGACGCGTGAAATGAGTTAACGTTATATTTTGGAACATACTCGTATTTTCCAGTCTTTAATAATTGAACCCTATGTGTGTGCAATATTGATATTACGTCATTCAAAGGTTCCGCCAGAATATCAGCGCCGTCGCGTCCTTGCGGCTGATACGGCACATGCTGAGGCAGAACCTTTTGATCATAAATATATTTTCATGTGTATGTCTTGGTATCTGGCTCGGTGGAACAGTGGTTAGTGACTCGGGTTCAAAACCTACGGTTCCAAGAGTCGTGGGTTCGATTCCCACTCGGGACAAATATTTGTGTGACGAACATTGGTGTTTGTTTCGTGACTGGGTGTATTATTAAATATATTTAAGTTTATTTGTGTATCCACTGTTGATCCTGATATCCGTAACACAAATGCTTAAGCTACTTACCACGGGATCCGATCAATGTATGTGATGTTGTGTAATATTTATTTATTATTTTTAGTTCTGTATTTTGAATTTTATGATGAATAAATGTTTTCTATTCTATTCTATTCTATATGTAAGCTATTATCATTATCTGTTCAGTAGTTTTTGGGTGGAAGAGTAACTACTTACATCCATCCATACATACAAACGTTCGCATTTACTTTATCAATAGGATATTTAAGTTGCCACCGAAATAGATTTAATTTGTTCCTGCCATATAACTCTTGGATATCCTTTATCATGGAGGTAATTTACAAAGTTATTAAGTGGAAAATAAACAAAAACATTTAGTAGTAAATAAAAACAAGTATTTTGTAAACTTTTGTGTTAAAAGCTTCGGTTAGAAAGTGTTATGTATAAGGCCTATTGTTAAAACATCGTAGATGATACAAGATGTCTAGAGAAAAGGGACATACCATAATTTCCTGGTTATTTCCTCTGAAGATGCCGAAGAAAAATAACTATACATTGCATACATCTATACTGAATCTTTCTTGCGTGTACTTGGAGTCGCAGAACCCCAATAAGATGAGCCTGATCGATGCAATCAAGCCTACTGCATCGGTGGATGAGATTTCACTGCCCGAATTTGACCCGGACAAGTCTAACAACGACCTGCGTGCTTAGTATGACACCGTTGACCTCTGTATCGCTGCATTAAGACGTCAGCTGCTACACTTATTAACTTGCAAAATGACCGTCTAAAGGAGGGCGAATGCTTCGACATTTGCGCTTCTTGTCTGATGACTTCACTATCGGCGTCGGGGGTGGCCGGCGGCGACATCAGAGGGTTAACACTATCGTTAGGTTCACTACTCTTCACTCTGTGGGCTGCGTAGGGTCTTCAGGCAATGAATAACACCACATACAATAGTTACAGTTTTATTCTTGTTCGGCGATCGTAAGTTACACGAACGAAATAACATTATGGTCGATATAATCACGATAACCAATACTGCCCGGTCACTAGACAAGTCCCAGGGACGACCTAATCGAATCTGAATCTAAATCGTAACCGTCTTCTCAACTCCATCATTTTAACTCAAACTAAATGTGACGGGCCATGTCCAAACGAACGACTGTCACCTTTTTGACAGTTGCGTTTGAGTGACCGGCCAGTATTATTCGAATGCAACAAACATCATTTAATCAAGTAATCATTGTTAATGACTTCCTAAAATCAAGTTAGGATTTACAATAATATTACAACATTATTTAGCACTACATAATACAATTTCATAAATCAACCTAAACGTCTTGCTACCAAGCGCCATCTAGCGAAGATCATAGACACTTATTCAAAAGCGCCGCTCCCACTACCCGCTATCCTACATATTATAAAGCTGAAGAGTTTGTTTGTTTGTTTGTTTGTTTGTTTGTTTGTTTGTTTGAACGCGCTAATCTCAGGAACCGCTGGTCCGATTTAAAAAAATCTTTCACTGTTGGATAGTCCATTTATCGAGGAAGGTTATAGGCTATATCACATTTTCTAAAAAAGTAGGGATCCGTACGAATAACCCAAATTTGTCACCCAAGATGTAAAAAAAATCAAATTTCAAAAAAATGTTTTACAATTTGTTTTGACAGGACGAAGTCTGTTGGGTCAGCTATTGTTCATAAAATTACAAATAGATGGCATCGTGCTTTGTACAGTGTAGTGTATTGACAAGCACGAACTTGTCTCGTGCGCATACGTCACGCGCGGCGGAACAGGACGATACAGTCAGTGTCCGACCGGCCCGCTACGGGGGCAGTGATGGTGCGTTGTCGAGCCAATATTAGGCGTGCTTAGTCAGTGGCATAGTGCAATACGCAGGACGCTACATGTGGCGATGAGGACAAACGTAAGTACAATCATTAAAATCATAAAAAGAAAGGAAGAGGAAGAGCTATGTGACAAAATAAAGTGCACAAGATAAGTTATTCTCATAGTAGACATCTACATTACATCGGTCCGGTTGTTTCAAACGTTAGTTATTGCAAGATACCAATACAAGTGCATAGCTTACAATTGTAGAATATTTTAAGAACATTTTGCTATGATAAAAATAACAGCGGGTAGTTATGCACTCGCTACTGATCCTGCAAATTGCCATTTGCGTATTTCGTAACGGTATAGTTACCAGATGAAATGACTTTTACATTGAATTATTGTAACATAGCATTACTTGAATATGAAAATATATAAATGACCGTATTGGATATGCGTTCTGATGTTGAAATGTTTAATTTGTTATGTAAATAGGTACCTACGTTCCTTATTCGATTATATTCCTATGCTGCTAAGTATAGGAGGTAGGTATCGTAGGGTACCTACGATTAATGCTTGGTTGCCTCTGAACGTAGCAACGTAGCAAAAAATAAAATACTATTTGAATAAGTTGACCATTCAATTGGTATCTTCAGGACTCACGTATACTTAAATGTATTTATTCCATTAATTGATGGGAAAAGACTTTCTATGATTATTGATATACCTATAAATATTTACATATCTAAAGCAGTTAAAATTGAACTGATTGAAATTGATGTAATTGAAATGAAAATAAGTAGTTGTCTTTCAATGTGTTTACTTATTATTAGTTAATATAATGAAAAACACCTCGATCGGCCGGCCGACCGGCTCAGGAATGCGGACCTTTTGTTCTTTTTGTTGCTTCTACAGATAATTCTTATATTTTCAATAGATTTAATATGATGGAACCACAATAAAGGTAAGCAGACAAGAACCTGATCATTAAATTGAGTTTGGTATTATGAACATTTTTCATAATATTGTTTAAACAATATTATACCTATACTTATCATACTATTATGAAGCTGAAGAGTTTGTTTGTTTGTTTGAACGTGCTATCCTCGGGAACTACTGGTTCGGATTGAGAAAATCTTGTTGTGTCGGATAGATTATTTATCGAGGAAATGAAATGAAATTAATGGAAAATGTCTAAAAACGCAAAAGCAGATGATATTGATCTGAATCATTGAATTGATTATTCTAGATTGCTAGTCAAAGCGGATAAAAGTAATCCGATCATTCAATTGATATGAAATAGACAATATTATGTTAAATAAAAACACACAAGCAGATGATATAGATCTGAATCATTAAATTGATTATTACATATTGCCCCATTTCACAATACCCCGTTAATATTGTTACATAGTGCCCCATGTGCAAACTCCTTATTTTGCAATGATTTTTTGTATACAATTATACAACGGGGTGCTATTTTCATAAAATAAAAGAAAAATACTTTTCACACATTGTTAACGTTACCAAGAGACATATACGTAAACAAGGTGTATGTTAGTTACTTAGTAACCTTATTCACTTTAAATTGAACTTTTAGTTGTTATTAAATGTACTTGAACTTTAAGGATGCAGCACACACTACAGCGCTGGTGCTAGTTGCATATGTTCAAAATAGTCTTCTTCAATATTGTACATACAATGATAGCTACCTTATAATCACAAATACTAATAACAACTTAAATAATTAATAATAAATATGGAGACTTTGTACAGTTGTAAACAACTTTATAATATAAAGTTTGTTATTGGGGATAGGTGACAAATTTGAGCAGATTTATACTCGCTGAGTTTCTGGTTATTAAATTAACATACTTAGTGTATGCAAACAAATGTTTGTGCATCGTTGGTAATAATAGTGTTACAATTTACCATGGTATGATTTATCTTATCTGGCGATAAATATTTAATCGTATATAAACCCGTTTGTAACAATGTGCTGAATACATAAGCTACATAAAATATGAAGCATTTTTATAAAAGGAGGACTCGCTGCCGATTACGATACAAGATTAATCCTAGTAGAAAGCAGACATTCAAAGACTGTTAACTGCGAGTATATTAATTTACTATGACCATTAACGACCTAATTGCAACAGTCAATTGTATCTTTTACTTTTGGAAAAAAATATTATTATTATCAGTGATTGCATCACGAGACTACTGAGCCTTTGATTATTATTATTATAATATCAGGTCTTTCCTATCTTCTCGGTCTTATGACCGATATTACAGAAATTAGGAAAAAGCGTTGCTAAGTACCTAAACTTCTTTATTAGCTGGAATAACAGTGAACTAGATTATATGTGTCTTATAAATTACACATTGTTCAGAACTCACCTTGTTTAAAAACTTAATATTTATGTATAACGTTGTGTTGATGGTGTAGCTTGCTCAAAATAAATATTAACCATTTAATTGACTCAATTGTTATGGTTCAAAAGTACTTACGGAAGAACCTTTATGAAATAAATTCAATAGAAAATAAGAGCAGTCTTTGATGTGTCATGCTAGGGAAACAATAATAAATCGCTGAATGATAACTTGTTGGAAGGGCCAACGTTGCAGAAAGAGCTAAGGTACACGGTTTTGCGTTGGAGAGTTAAACCTTTATGCTTGACAGTAGATATTATCAAAATGTATCGACAGATACAAGTTAATAACGTTGATACTGACGAGGGGATACTGTGGAGAGAGGATACGAGTGCTGAAATTAATCATTATATAATATCGAGACACCTTTGGCGTAACTTTTTCCCCATACATTGCAGCAGTCAGCTTGTGACGAAGGCGACCATTATCCGCTAGGCGCTGAAAAGTTTGTTACCTATTTTTATAATATGGATGATCTAATATCAAGGTTTCAGAGCAAGGAGACACAGGAACACAGGACACAGGAACCGATGAATGAGCTATTAGCCAAAGGAGGATTTGAACTTCAGAATTGGACAAGTAATTGTCAGGAATTATTAAAAGAAATTAAAGATATAGAAAGAGAGGGAAGTCAGGATGAGGTTAAGGAAACTCAATATATCTAGGAAAGGAAACAGCGACAGAGCGCATTAAAAAATAGGTGTTGGAATAAATCAAGTAGAAATTATATAATTCCCCAAATTCGATAGATCGAAGATATCTTAATCGATATTGCGATTGATGAAACTGTTGGACCTGTAGCTTAACCATGTCGGTGAATAATCAATTCTTCTTAAGGAAAAAGTCAAAAATAATAAAATCAAGAAACTACTTGATAGTGACATGATTGAGCCAGCAAAGCAGTCATCTAAATGGGTTCCAAATATGGTTCCCATTATTAGATTGGAAATATTGTGGTCAAAAGCCGTCCATTAAATTGGAAAAACTGTGATCTTAAGATGTCCATTAAATTGGAAATATTGTGGTCATAAGCCGTCCATTAAATTGGAAAAACTGTGATCTTAAGATATCCATTAAATTGGAAATATTTTGGTCATAAGCCGTCCATTAAATTGGAAAAACTGTGATCTTAAGATGTCCATTAAATTGGAAATATTGTGTTCATAAGCCGTCCATTAAATTGGAAAAACTGTGATCTTAAGATGTCCATTAAATTGGAAATATTGTGAATATGATCTTGTGATCTTAAGAAAAAAAAATAAAATAAAACAGTGAAATTGTGAAGTAACAACTAGAAGTCTACGGAAAAAAAAATGGGAGATTCTATTCCCTATCTGGACGGAAGCAGAGCAAATCTGGTCATTTAATTGACAAGGAAGATATATAACTTAATAAAACGAAAATTAAATACTGAATTTAAGTTGGTTATTGTATGATGCCAGCAAATTGGGTAAAAAACCCAGCTGGACCATTCAATTGGTTGGTTTCAAAATGCCTCACAAAAATCCACAAATGTGCCAGTAGTAATACAACCTGGGTGTATGATGGGAGTGAAACGCGCATTACAGGCGACTTCTGAGGTTGCTGTTGATATGCTTGACTTCTTCTTGCCGTTCTTTCTAAAGGTTGTTCGATGTTCAATCGAGATTACCACTTAGGAGATTACTATAGGATATGCGTAGAGCTTGATATTGATTATTAGGATCAAGAACTTGCAGTGTTTCTAGTGAGGAGACGAAGTATTGGTAGTAGAAGAAGTATGTCAAGTATTTCTGAAAATGCATAAGTGAAGTTAGCGTAGAGCGCGTATGCGCATTCTGCGCGTGTCGGACATGGATGGCTTTATATACCACTCGGCGCCCATTTGAACGGCGTCTGGTAGACCATAGAGGTAAATGGCGTAGCATGGCATTAAGCATAACCAATGCCATGAGTAAAAGCATCAAACATTTGGAAAGACTTATGAATTTATAATGTCATAATTCATTGCCCACGGTGGTATACTAAACCTAAAACGGGACACGATAACTGACATTCATTTTGGATCATCTTATAATATCAGGTCAACTCATATAAGAATTGAACATTATATCAGGCCAGCTGCCAATGAAATGTCACTACTGATCAACAGCACACTGACCGAAACTGAATCAACTGAACTTTAAAATCAAGGCAAAAATAAAAAAATATAACATATTTTTCATTTTTGAAATCAAAAGTCCATTGATTGCAAGAGACTACTTCGAGATCTACCAGCTCGTACCGATTTAGCATCAATGTGATCAATATACAGCCTGTTTCGGAATATGTAGCCATGAATATCCAGAAGGACTCATTTCTGACTATAGATCACTCTGATCTACAAGCATGCAATCAATAATTATGATGACAACGCGATCTAAAGTCCATTACAACAGCCAATATATTACGTCAGATCAGTCTCTGTGTAAAAGATGACGTGTCTAAACAAAAGGTTAGTGACCATCATGAAGTGCCAACCTATATGGTCACAACTATACGTAACAAAAACACACCTTTACTCGTGATGCGAATCATGCACAGTACGTATCATAGGCGGGAATCAAGTTACATCGGAACAATTAAATGGAGATGACATTATCAACCTTGAAGAATGCATTACAAGTATAAAGCATAAAACCTTTACACATTTTCTCATAAACTCCAATGAAAACAGATAAACACAGAGGCATTGTACTGAAAATAGAGATCCCTACTATAAATCATATGGAATTAGAACTTCTCATTATTAGCGAAACAAAGATGATTAATGAAGACTTTAACAATCACACCCAAGTTCAAACAGATTTGAAGGGAATAGGATCTCAAATAGATCAAAGGATTTTTCATCTCATGATGTCACAATACGTGCTGATAAACACCGTTATCATACGTGCAGCCATGCCATTGCACTAATCCGGCTCGAAAGACCATGAAGATTAACTGTGCTTTCCGTACAACTTTATCATCCGAAGTTGTAGAAGAAAATATTGATTTATTGATACGTTATTGCTTATTACCAGGTGATGTACACGCGATGATTGCGCTAAATGTTAGCTGAGTTAGGAGAATGATATTGGAGCGATTTGGGTGAATGTTGCTGGATGGACATTATGTACATGTGTTACACCGTCCAGAAAAAAAAGAGAAGGTAAGAAGGATGTATAGCGGAATAAAAACTCCACGGAATGTTGTTTTGAACTAATGGATAAAGTGTATGTTAAGAACACAGCCAAAGAAACTAAGCTGGCGTTTATTTATGACCATGTACCTCATACGGTAGAAAAAGCAATAGCCGACGATGTATTTATAATAAACTAAACAACACTGTGAGAAGAAGTGAAGTAAAACTAGAGAAAGAGAAATACTCGGTGAGTCCACTTCAATTTAACAAATAGATAATTTGTTTGTGAACTAAATTAGCTATTTTCAAATATCTAACTAATACTTCATTGCATGTTTTTATGACACATCTTCTAAATTAAAACAAGAAAGGGAAGTAGTGTATTGACAAGCACGAACTTGTCTCGTGCGCATACGTCACGCGCGGCGGAACAGGACGATACAGTCAGTGTCCGACCGGCCCGCTACGGGGGCAGTGATGGTGCGTTGTCGAGCCAATATTAGGCGTGCTTAGTCAGTGGCATAGTGCAATACGCAGGACGCTACATACAGCATGCCATAAATGCTGTCAAGTTAGACATAACATAAGCACCTACGTGATAAGTTTTTTGGTAGTTCAAAAGATGGCACTGTGCTCTACGTATTACTTCGATATTATATTGTGGAAAAGTTTGTATGTAGGTATACCATACGTCAAATATGTGAAGTTTGTCTTTTAGAATTGATAAATTTGGAGTGCCATTAAATTACGTAAATTACTAGAAGGGTTCTGAATCGACAATATGTATCGAAAATATTCTAATTGTCACCTTTTTTCTATTTTAATTTAACAAAATAGTGTCATCTAATTGACATATTTTTAAGCTGTCAAAATTAACGAGAGCATTCAAATTTCCATAATTGCCGAATTGAAGAAGGTTGGTTGTCAAAAAATACATTGATATTAATACTCAAGGGTTTGGTATCAGAAAAAAGGATGAGATGATCACAATGCGATTCATACATTGTATGCACCAACCGGGTATTAAATATTCAATCAAATTGAACAAATTCAATATTGAGTTCAAAAAATTAAATGAAAATCAATATAAAAGTATAGCATATTTAATTTGGTATAGCATAAAATTCGAAAAGAGAAAATGAGGGGTTTGCCAGGGATTAAGAAAGAACATGATTCAAGCACACAGTAAAAGCGTCGAATAATCGTACATAGGTATGAATTTAAAATTTGAAAAACACAGTGGTACGTGGCAGGGTTTGAAGTGGCGACCTCTTGCATAGCAAGCAAATACCTAAACCACTCGGCCATGGACGCCTTTTTCCTCTCTAACTATAAACTGCTACCTGGCCTTGGAATAGGACGTCCTTTATTTCACATTGATCGATGAACAATTAGGATTACTTGAAGATGATCTATTCAATATGAGGAAGCTGTTCACTATAATCATAGATTTTAGGATTTCGTACGTCGAAAAGAATAACCGAACCCCTTATATAGGATCCGTTTATCATCGTCAATTTTTGTCAAGGAGAAAATATCAAACTGAAAGTTACATCAAATACTCAGGTCTACTGTCCCTTCGCCTGAGCCAACACAATCAAAATAAACATTCATTTATGCTGCCAATTTTTGACACTCGCAAAGGGAACTACTATCTGCGAAGTACTCAGATTCTCAAAATTTAGAATAAAGCAACGTCAAGTACAGAGAATTGCGTAAACTTTAAAAATAAATTGCGTTGTGCGACTTTTCTTTTTTTTTTCTTTTCTTGGGTTCTATTCCCACTCAGCACAAATATTTCTGCGATGAATATCGATGTTTGTTCCGTGTCTGGTTGTGCAATAAAATTTTTTAAATGTATACCACTGTTCTGATAAAAACAAGTGCTAAAGCTTCTTACCACAGGATCAGATCAATTAATGTAATGTTGTGTAATATACTTATTTATTACTACACGATAAACAACAGATGATGATGATGATGATAAAAACCAAAATAATTTTGTTTTAAATGTTTCTTCCGGTTGACTAACTTCTTAAGTGGCAGTAAAGATTTTGACGGGACTACGACTTTTAAGTTAAAAAAAAATCAAAATCCTGTAGTTCACGCGAACGAACTTATTTATTACTACACGATAAACAACAGATGATGATGATGATAAAAACCAAAATAATTTTGTTTTAAATGTTTCTTCCGGTTGAAGACTAACTTCTTAAGTGGCAGAAAAGATTTTGTTGACTACGACTACTTTTAAGTTAAAAAAAAAATCAAAATCCTGTAGTTCACGCGAACGAAGTCGCGGGCACAGCTAGTTTAGGATAAAAACAGCTTTTAATAGACCACTCGAGTGAAAAGTTAAAGTTGAAAACACGATGTAATTCAGGGACACAACTTTTATTATAGTATTAAGTTGTGGAAGATTAAGCAATATATGTATATTCAGTTTATATCAATTTGATCTGGAATAGGTTTTCTTTTAGACAGTTTTAAACTAACAATCTTTTATTGGAGATCGGGTTCGGAAAAAATATGCTTTGCAAAGTCAGCTTAATTACCTTGCAAATCATATATTTTCCTCAATAGCTTTAGTTCAGAAAAGTCAATGCTTACTTTCCCATTTCTATACCTAAATAATATTAAGTCCTACTCTTTTGTAAAGAATGGCATGTCCGAAACAGATTACCGAGATTGGCATGCACGGAACATTTCCAACTTTTAGACCTTTTTTGCGTTTTACGCGATTTATCGTTCACAAACGCGATGTTAGTAACTTTTCGCGTCGTTAAACGGTAGTTACTTGTCATAAAATAATTTTGCAAATGATAGAGAAAACAACTTGCTTTGGGCTGAAGAAAAGAAAACTGGTTTCTATGGAATAAGTTACTGCTTCTAATAGCTATACAACCCGTTATAAAGAGCGAAAAATTTCAATAAAGTTACTTTCATATAACGTTAAACTTTCATTATTTCAGATTGATTTTTTTCATACAAATATTTATATTTTTCTTTCTATTTCATAGTGACACACATTCTGAAAATGTGCGCCATGATCACAGGTCAACTCAATCAGTTCACCCGTGATCATGGCACTTGCAACAGTACTGAAATATCAGGAGCTCATTAAAATAAAACAACATTTTTCTTTGACTGGGTTACACCAATCGTGGTCGCGAGCGAGCAGTCGAAACGTCGGGCAGTAAGTAGCTATGTAATTTGCTACTCCTAATAACGCGTGTAGACCCATAAAGACAAATATTTAGTACTGGCTGGGCCAGTGACTTCGTTCGCGTTTCCCCCGTTTTTTACACATTTTCCATTGTATCTTTGCTCCTATTGGTCGCAGCGTGATGTTATATAGCCTAAAGCCTTCCTCGATAAATGGTCTATACAACGCAAAAAGATTTTTTCAAATCGAATTAGTAGTTCCTGAGATTAGCGCGTTCAAACAAACAAACTCTTCAGCTTTATAATATTAGTATAGATAAAACAACATGTTATATATCCCGGACATATTCAGTTCTCTGACGTCACTTTTGTTGTAATAGAGCCTCCCTAAAGTTATTTATTTTTTTCCTTTCGTAGTATTTTTTGATATATTGACAAAAAATTGTCATTTGTGAAACTTTCAACTGTTTATAAGTCACAGTCCATCAAATAAGGCCTGGTGGACAGACAAAAAGATAGAGCAATCATTGTAAAAGGTGAAACATTTAGGTTATCCTCTTTGTTTTAAACCTTTGTATACGCAACTAGAATAATGACGTATTTTAATATAATACGAGTTATTTAAAGCAGATTTTACAAGTTATAATTAAGAAGTCAGTTGACAAAATAAATAATATTTAACTATCTAATCCTAGATAGATAGATTTTTTATTTGCCAGAATGTAGTAGGTATAAAGGTGTTAAATACAAAGGTTCGTGCAAGACACATTCACCCTTCAGGGCATGCAAAATTTGATAGTACTAGTACTTTAATCAACATTAACCATTCTAGAAATCACAATAAATTCATAGCCAATCAAATACATCGACAGAGTCGTACTAATCAATTCAACGGAGCGCAAATGGCATTTTTATATCTTTCTATCTATCTTTATCTATCTAACTGTGTGTCGGGGGAAGTCCAGATCGATCGCATGTTTGCCGCTTGCCACGTCACTATGACGTCACGGGTTGATGGGGAAGAGGTGTAGTCGGAGTGGCGATCAGTAGGGTAGGAACACATAACCCTTCTTTTTGGTTTTGTTAGTTAGAAAGGAGTATGGTATAATAACTTAGAACAGTGGTCTGTTTTGGGTACTTTATTTTTCTTAAGTTGGCGTTGAAGTCTGGTTTTTAATCTACAAATATTATTGACTATATTATGGGGTGATTATTATATGACTTGATTTATGGGGTAAGAACCATCCGTTCCCCCGCAAGTCCGGTGATGATGACAAAGCTACTCCAAGTCATCATCTTACGTCAGTTGGAAAAAAAAAGGTGATAAATGTATAAGCTTGTTTGTTGGACTGCAACAAAAAAAATCCCTTAAATACTAAGTTCTGATGTACAAATCGGAATATCAAAATGCAAAAGCACCTTTTTCATCTGCAGGTAAATGTGAAACCTTTACAATGAACAACAGGAGTAATTTATTTTTTAAATCGGCGTCAAGTCTGCTGTAAAACACACAAATAGTACTAGTACAGAATCCGTGGAGTATTTTTTCACTTGATTACTATCAAGCTAACTTTCCGTGAGTAGCTTAATTTTGATAAGACGCCCAACAATTTCCTGTGCGAAAATTTTTGATTGTGGTAGCTAACAGAGGTAGCAATGATAAAATCCAATCAAAAACATAATTGTGAAATGAGAGCCAAGTTCAATATTATGATAATTGCCTTGGTTGTTGACTTCAACGACAAAAGAAGTGAGATCTAAATGGGTGCCAAGTTCAATGGTCAACCCTGAAATTTATTTATAAGTAACACTATAACATACCTATCATATCTTCTTATAACATAAGATAATGTATTGTGGTAGCCTATGAAGGTCTGTCTTGGCTAGTTTCTTTAAACCTACCAACGTATTATTATGTTCGCTCGCTAGTTTCTACCAACAATCCAAATTTTCGGAATTATAAAATAAAAACCGACAAATACCAAACTAACCAAGACAACTAGCTAGACTACTAACTAACTAATTAAAGAAAACTAGCCAAGACAGACCTTCATAGGCTACCACAATACATTATCTTATGTTATAAGAAGATATGATAGGTATGTTATAGTGTTACTTATAAATAAATTTCAGGGTTGACCATTGAACTTGGCACCCATTTAGATCTCACTTCTTTTGTCGTTGAAGTCAACAACCAAGGCAATTATCATAATATTGAACTTGGCTCTCATTTCACAATTATGTTTTTGATTGGATATCATTACTTTTTGTAGAAAAGTATATATCATCGTTACGCCGTGGGTCCTTTGAAAAGGACAAATTCAAAACTAAAACTAGATTTTATAAATATAAAACAATTGAATCAGTTACAGTATTTTCCTATAGGGTTATCCCTAAGTAATAAATATGAAAACCGACTATAAGTACCTGCTCTTAATCTATACATAGTATAAAATGAAGTTGCGAAGGGCGCCCAAAATGTGTTTGTTACCTAGGATCTCAAAAAGTACTATATCAATAGCTATGCAGTTTTCAATAAAGGAAAGAAGACATTCCAGGGATTCTATAGGTGTATAATTTAGGTGTACCTACTTAAGAAATTATTAGAGTAATCGTAACAGTTATCAGACGGACGGAAGAAAAACGAGCTTTTTGGAGGCTTGCATTGCGTGCGCTGCTGAAATAACTCAAAATACAGAATAACAATGTATGGGGGAATTATTCTTCTCAAAAAGTTCTATAAAAAAGTCTGCAATAGCATATGTCTATCCTTCAAGGCTTAACCACAATAACGATTTTAGACCTCTAAAATCGTGAACACCTGTTCAAGTTTAATTTGCGAAATATCTTATTTTTCAATTACTCGATGTAAAATCGAATAACTGCCGGGAAAACCCTAAAAACAGCCCATTTCTTTTTCCTATTTTTTTGACAGGACGAAGTCTGTCGGGTCAACTAGTTGTAAATAAGTAAGTATACCTAAATATATACTTAGTGCTCTGCCTTCCCCGGTATATAGGCGTGATTATTCATAATAGAACCTAACCTAATTATTAAAAAATTGCCAGTTTTTTATTTTTTCCTTTGTATTCATGTAATTACCTATCTGCATACCAAATTTTAACTCTCTAGGTCATTTGGAACTGGGTTAGAATTTTGATCTGTCAGTCAGTCAATGATAAAAATGAGGATTTTTGGACATTAATATCTAAATAACTGTTTGAGATAAGCTTATGAAATTTAAAACACATATTTATCTCGCAAGTCACAATATATGAGCCAAATTTGATACGTTTATGTGGAATAGTTTTTGATTTATGAGGGTTTCAAAAGTGGTTCCAAATGGTTCGTGTAATATTACACACGGTGCGGCTCGCCAGTTCTGTTTCTTGAACTTGGCTTGACACGCTACCGCGTGTCTAGATATGTCGATTTGATGATTCTTCAATATTTATTACTAACTGAATTGTTTTTATTATATCTTATGATAATTATCTAAATTATTTGAAAAAATATTTGTCCTACAAAATCTATGGTTTCATCAAAGAGTCCTCCCCCTCCAACATGTATTGATAACGAGATCACCAAAAATTATTACTAACCAGCTGATTTTTTTTTATTTATTTAGTTAATATTTATATAATGTAACGGTCATATTGTCCTACAAATTCCGTGGTACGTTGTCCCGGTCCTACGGTCAAAAGTAGTAGTACAGATATTTGATGTAAAAATAGCGTGGTACGCTATTGCGGTGCACCAGTTGAATATATATTGGAAAGTCATGAAATTAAAAATCAATTCATTTCTCAAGCGTGAGAAAAAAAATTTTTGACTTTTTGGTAGATTTTGATCGTAGGACCGGGACAACGTACCACGGAATTTGTAGGACAATATAACCGTTACATTATATAAATATTAACTAAATAAATAAAAAGAAATCAGCTGGTTAGTAATCATTTTTGGTGATCTCGTTATCAATACATGTTGGAGGGGGAGGACTCTTTGATGAAACCATAGATTTTGTAGGACAAATATTTTTTCAAATAATTTAGATAATTATCATAAGATATAATAAAAACATTTCAGTTAGTAATAAATATTGAAGAATCATCAAATCGACATATTTTATCATTGCTACCTCTGTTAGCTACCACAATCAAAAATTTTCGCACAGGAAATTGTTGGGCGTCTTATCAAAATTAAGCTACTTACGGAAAGTTAGCTTGATAGTAATCAAGTGAAAAAATACTCCACAGATCCTGTACTATACCGTATACTACTCAAAAGTGTTTAAAATCGATTCAATTCGCGAAATACCTTTTCCAAAGTACCAAAGAGTGTCTACTGTCTATTCCAAAATCGTATTCGATAATACTGGCCGAAAATAACTTGGTATTCCGATTCGAACAAAACAGAACTGCATTCTCAAATCACCGCAGCGAATGTCCCCTTGCAAATGTCGTTTTGTGCGGGGCGGCCCTGTGTGGGGTGAGACCTATCGGCTGGCCTTTGAGGTAGAATGGGGTAACTGCACTTTGCTTTTGGCATTTGTAATACGAGTATTTGGAAACAATAGCATTTTGTCACCACGATTTGTTGGTTCGATTTCCACTTGGGGTAAGTACTTATAGTTAGAAAAAAAGAAGGAAAAGATTGATTGATTGAAACATACACAATTACATAATTAAACAAACACACATACAGTTAAGGTTCCGCCTCAGCATGAACCCTCAAGAGACACTAAAAAAATCCATCCAGGTTCAAAATCACGATGGTTTTTTAACCATCCACATAAGGATGATAAATATTTTCTGTTTGTGAATCAAAATTACTTTCTATGTTAATATGTATTGGTCATTTTGCCCGACCAAACTTCGTAGATTATAATTATTGAATTACCATTTTGATAGGCATAACACAAAAATCCTCCAAGACTTTCAAAAGCAATGAATATAAATTACCGTCTATTTATAAATAATTATTTCTGGAGTAAATAACTTGTATTGATTTGTGCGATTCATGAACTTAAAAGTAATGTACTTTAGACATACCTAATTAAATCTAAAAAATACTAAGAAAATAACAATGAATAAAATAAGATTTAAAAAAACATCATGAAAACATTTTTGACCTACTAAAGTCCCTTACAATGCTATTACCACATTCTCCACCGTGACTATAGCGTCACCCACCCCAATATCAGCACATTAGTTTTCCAATCCAATCCTACAATGCAAGTGCATTGCACCAGACTTACTGCACTCTACGGTAGACACGTGCGTGCATTGTATGAACTAGGGCAATAATAGTGAGGACAAATATTTTATTAGGGTCCACATTACGGATACTTTATGTTTGTCGTGGGATTTGTTAAGTCATTATGTTTGTTATTGTAGGTACGTGGTTATAGGGTGGGTTGGTTCAGTATATTTGAGTTTGGAGATTGACTGAACATATGTTATAAATGTTTCGATTTGATTTAACTATAATTTATTGTTTAAAATCTAAGATGCAACGTTATGTACGACATTTAGGTAGCAAAATTTAAAAAAAAGTACATAAAAGTATACAATAAATAAATGATAAGAAATAGCAACTTTTTGGTTGTCTGAGCAAGAAAAAAAAACTTTTTTTGAACTAAAAACATATATTTGGCTCGAGTCATCATTATTCGCCAGGACACAGTTATTATACAATGCTAAACGCAGAATAGGCATATAAAAACTTTAAGAAGCAAACTAAGTATTTTCTATATACATTTTCAATATACGTTTTACATTATTACCCTGACTTACACCATATTTCTCAGTCATGGAAAACCATTTTATGTTTCTAAATTACTATTCGTGAGAGTAAACTTTACCGCCTCCTTTCAAGTAATTTGCCAGGCAAATAACTAAATTGGCAATTAAATTGAAACCTTCAACTTCTGTAATAAGAATCGTTATTGTATAGAAGTAAAATATTTACCCCGTTTTATACACATTTAAATAAATAAATATCTGGGACATTTCCACACACGGTCATCTGACCCCAAACTAAGCAGAGCTTGTACTATGGGCGTCAGAGACTGATATACATACATCATAGATATTTTTAAATACATAATTTTTTTTTGTTGGATAGAGTTCACTTCTGAGGTAGTCCCATTTTCACCAGTCTAGGATCTGATGATGGGATCCAGGAGAAATCGAGGGCAACCCTCAAATTCGCTTCTATCGGGCGAAACGTGATGTTATATGTCATGTATAGCCTACAGCCTTCATCGGTAAATGGTCTACCCAACAAAAATAAATATTTAATTCGAACCAGTACTTCCTGAGATTAGCACGTTTAAACGAACAAACTCTTCAGTTTTATAATATTAGTATAGATTAGCAAAATTACCAGTGAATATATAATTATAAACTGTTATGGTAACACACTTTAGAAAACTGAACTCAGTTCACCCGTGATCATGGCGCTTGCAACAGTGCCAAAATATCGGGAGCTCATTAAAACAAAACAACATTGTAAATATCCCGGACACTTTCAGTTACCAGTGAAGTTGAGCATATCAAAAAAGTATCCTACATTTTTGTTACGGGTACAAAAAATTTAAATAACTGTGAGTTTATACCTAAGTTCTTCAAATTAAATCACTAGACTGTTAAGTCTCAGAGTAGTACTTGAAGGAATTCATTAAAAATATCCAGCCCATTGCCCTTTCTAGTCTAGTTTTAGGTACCCTTCTGATAGCATGTCTTTGTCTAACGAAAGCACTCTTCCAGCCTGCTTTAAACTATCGAAAGAGGTCTTATTACTAAGGCATAGAGTCTACTTTCGATCGGTCACACATACACATTGCACACCTAATGAATGCTTTTATCTGGAAGCTCATACAAAGTAATTGGTGGGTTCGCTACTGCAGAGCTTTTAAGTGCCACTTGGATAGAACTTGAAAATAAAAAAGGACTTTGTTAAAGAACTTAGTACTACCTGACTGTAGAAGTTAAAGTGAAAAATGTTTTAACATGAGTTTTGTATTTGTTGTTTTAATGCTTTTTAATGCTCTCATGGAAACTAAAAATTGGAGGAACGCGACACGATATTGGAAGACTGGTGGTTTGAGTCCCCGTTCAGGCGGGATCATGAATGCGATATTTTTCAAATTTTAACTAACATGAGTTGTTTAGAAGTTCTAACATAACTTGATGAGAAGGTTCGAAGCTCAAGCCTTATAATTGGGTAGTGAATTAAGTCTGATTTTACATACCATTTTATAATTAACAGTAACATTAAGTTAAATCAATGACATCAGTAAAGTCGAAACTAAAATTTCTGGTGAAATCAGAGACTTGCTCATCCAAATTTAAATGGCTATTATGAAAATATACACGTAGATTATTGATAACGCTCCTGTAAATATGCTTCTGAACGAAGTCACGGTATGTGATAGTGCATCACCTTTTATTATATGAGGCCAACGGCAGCGCTACCATGAGTTTAAAAGTAACAGACTCGATATCGTGTATGTAAAGAATGTCTATGAAAAAATGTACAGCGCCCTTAGCGGTAACGCTAAGAACTAAAATCAGTAGTATCAAAAAAACAATTCGATAGGTTTTTAACGTACTTACGTAAGTTTTCGATAGCTAACTCATGGTAGCGGTACGAAACCAGAGTGGCCCGAGGGTTATTCCTATACTGTATTAATATTGAATAAAAATTATTACGTCAGATCTTTTTTTTGATGTCACTTGTGACTTGTTCACTAAAATTACCTTAGAACTATTCTGGCTATTAACTAAGGGGTTTGAAAGGGGATATTTCCACAGTCAACAAAAAAAATTGTGGTTTGGGCCACTCTGTTTCTGGTGGCCTCATATTATTTTCTTACAATTTATTTGTGCCATGAACATAAATCATCCTCTTCACATGTTTATTATGTCTTATTTTGACTAACCTGGCTATGTAATACCTTATAGTAAAAAAGCAATTTCCTGAACTAATCCTAATACATAAGGCCGTGTAGAGCTATCAACTTAGGTCTCTACGGGGAGCTTAGATACGGGAGCAGGGCTGTCGATTTCATATTCTGCTTTTCTGGCGTTTTTTGCAAGAAAAGTAAGGTTGTAAGGTTCTCAATTTGGATAAATAAGTTATAATATAATTGACTTCTGTAAAAACTGTCACATCAGTTGTTACAGTAAGAAATAAGACAGTTGCTGGTTATACAAGCATTGCTTTTTGTAAAATTTAAAATTTAGGGCCTGTGAATAAGTTCTAAGGTTGTGTGAAGTCGAAAACCGCACTTGGCCAGCGTTGACTAAGGACTGATCGCCCTAGTTTAGGGTAGGGTCTCTCGTGGAGAAGTATATAGGCTTTAGAAAACTGAAAGTGTCCGGGATATTTACCATTGAAATCGGGATATTGAACTCAGTTCACCCGTGATCATGGCGCTTGCAACAGTGGCGAAATATCGGGAGCTCATTAAAACAAAACAACATGGTAAATATCCCGGACACTTTCAGTTTTCTAATGTGTGTGGCCATGACAGTTTAAAATTATATATTAAGTATATGGGCTGATGATGAAAATTTTTAAAAAGCATTTTTTACAGTCACAACTTAATTCTCAACTGGGTATAAGGGCTTGTATGGTGACTTGGCAACCGCCATAATAAAATATAGTTAGCGAAGTCTTTTTGTTTAGTTATGAAACTGATTTTTGTTTTATGAAGAGGGTGTAAGGTGACAACCCTGAGTTGACCCGCTTTGTCTCCGAAGTGCCAGTAATAAACGCGAACGACGCTAATAATAAAATCCAGGTCTCCTACCCAGACTCTTATATTATCTAACTATATTTTATTAGGGTTCCGTACCTGGAGCCGTCACGGTAGTATTTATTATATTTTTCTAAGAAACTGTCGTCTCTGATTGTCACTGTTCGAAGTATGCTTTTGAAACCACCCAAATATTGTCACTGTTGTTGGATAGTTGTGGCTTGGTCGGTAAAAAGACAGAAAGATTTTCTGACCTTATAACAAAAGCAAATTACATACAAAGTACTATAGACATAAGAAAACAGAAAATTTCCGGGATATTTACCATGTTGTTTTGTTTTAATGAGCTCCCGATATTTCGGCACTGTTGCAAGCGCCATGATCACGGGTGAACTGTAGGACTGCGAGAATGACGGTAGGTCAAAGAGCAGATAGACATATCGGTCTACCCTCTTTTTAAGTCTTTTATTACGCACGACACCACTACCATCGTTCAGTCATTCAGTTTTCTAATATGTGTAGCCATAACAGATTAAAATTATACACCTATAGACAGACAAACTAACTGGAAGTTTGCATTGTTATAACAAGTAACTCTATCCAAAAGGCAAGTGGAGTCTCCCAGAACATTACACGAATGTTTGTTTAGGGTATGGGTCGAACCTACTACCTCTGGCGCATGATACAGGGACATCAAATGAATTCGCCTCACTGAGCTCATCAAAGTGTCAGATGTCACTGTGTGCGTGTTTGCTACGCGAAATTATGGGGTTAATTTAGATATGCGTTAGATTATAGCAAAAGTATTAATCTACGTCCGCTTTGCAAGCAATACTAACTGTGGTATGGTTGATACGTTTTTTTTGTGGTTCTATTGTGTCAGAATATGATTGAAAATGATTTTAGAGTCTAAATATTAGTCTTTATGGGTATACACGTGTTATTAGGAGTGGAGTAGTAAATTACATAGCTACTTACTGCCCGACGTTTCGACTGAAGATTTTAGAGTCTGTCCGAGATAGAGGAGTTACACCCGATACAACAATCTATCGGCGCCGAAGATCAGCGGGTCGTCAGCGCTACTCTAAAATCAGCTTTAGTCAGACAAAGATGGTAGTTCTCTTTATTGAGAACTATCATTTGAAAAGAGCCTAGATTGTTGGTAAAGATGATTAGGCAATATCGATCTTGGAGTCTGGTTATTTCTGTAGGAATTGCACATTAGTATTACAGTGAGCTTAAAGTCTATTTTCGCTTGTCACCAGGCGGACGCCAGCACCGCGTTTCTGCGCGCCGCACGCGCAGGTCAGATAGAGAAGATCATCAGCCTGTTGGAGCAAGGGGTCGACATCAACGTTAGCAACGCTGTGAGTATACAAACAAGTATATTTTTTAAATTTATTTATTTTATATTTGGACAGCCAACAAGAAAGACACTGGTATGTATTAAACAACATAACATCGAGGAGAAACCTGCACACCTACGAAGGAATGGAGAATGTTACTCTGTTACAATTTCACAATCGTACATTATTTATTTGCTCGTTGAATATATTATTTGTAAAACTAATAAAATTTTTGAACGTGAAATTGCGAAAACAATTTTTACTGCATGTTGTAGTGTGACGTCATTCTCCGTAAAGGATGCCGAAGACCGTGCGAAGTGGAGAGTTAGGAGTAGGAAAGCGGACCCCGGACTCCGGAAGGATGCAACCGGGAAAACGCGAAGATGATGATGTTGTAGTGTGACGTCATATCACAACGTTGATTTTGTATGAAAAGTGCAAACGTCAAAACTTTAAACATGTATTATAACGTTCACAATTTTGGCTGTAAGGCGGAACGAATTACACAAGTTGATTTAGTTTCATAAAGGCTTCAAAGTTACATAAAAAGGTAAAATCTTTAACATTCTCCATTCTAAGGTTGTGTTGACTAAGGTCTGATTGCCCTAGTGTAGGGTAAGCCTATGCCCTAACAGTATGTATATGGGTTGATGATGATGATGATATTACGCAACATCGTACATTTACCAGTTAAAGGATTATTTTATTCTATTCTGCTTACATACCTACATTGATTTGATCTCGTGACAAGTAGCTTAAACATTTCTGTTATTCCTGATTTAACTATAATACGGAAATATATAAATAAGACGTGCAAATATGGGTCAAATTCCAATGTTTATTACACAAATATCAGTCCTCCTGGCGATAATTATTACATAGATCGCAGCATTCAGCGTTTTACACATCACATAAATCTTATAGATCTAGAGTCCCGAAATATTTTACAGACAGAGGAAGATAACAAACAGCATAAATATTATAATCTTTAGAAAATCACTTCATCGTAACCTTCTGGGAGGAGTCCGACTCGGACTTGACAGGCTTTTTATTTTCAATGAGAAAAAAGTCACCTGCTCTTCTCTGGATTTAATGGTTGAAAATACCCGTGTTACATGTAAAAGGATAAACAGACCCCGCTTTTTAAAAATAACTTACCCTCCGAAGCAATTTCGTTTCGAAACAACAATTCGTTTGAACAAAGTAATGTGTACCTGACATTGTTTTCAACTTTCCTTCATCACAAAGCGACTGTTTACTTGAGTATAACTCAACATTGCTTTCAACCAACACGTCATCAGAATAATTAACATAATAAAAACCTTTATAACACAATAATTTGCGAAAATTCTTTCTCGCCACCCCCGTTTGAGGCGATATGAGACGTATTCCTTTTCTGATAAGGTCGTTTTTGTTTTGACCTCAACGGTTGAGCTTATTTTCCGGATATGGAACGAAGGCACGCCATTTTGGTCACGAATAACGTTGGACGAGTTAGGGAGGGAGAAGGGGGGTGGTATAAAAACACAAATATACGTTTTTACGAGTAATACAATGTTTATATTTATTAAAACTGAATTTAAAGTAGGCAAGTTTAAGGGGTGGAAGCCATCCGCTCCCCCGCAAGTTTGGTGATGTTGACCAGGCTGCTAAGCCATCATCGTGATCAGTGAAACAGCTGGTCAAATGTGACAAGACGGACGGACATTCAGCCAAACTTACGGGAAAAAAGGGATCCAATAAGAGCTTTATAATTTTGGGTTCCGGAACCCTCATAAAAAATCTTAAACCTCCTTTCTTTGACAATAAGGTAAAAGTTTACCCTATCCTATCTCTTGCACAATTTAAATAAAAAGCGTCCGAACGACTTCAGCCATGGCGGCCGATCTCAATTGAGATCAGCCAAGTGCGCAGGGCATATTATGTGCACAAGAATATGCGCAAACATAAGTGCACACTCTGTTTCCTTACTCTCATAGTTCGGTGAGACGGCAATCTGACATGACCGATGAGAATCGGGTGCTTTCCGAGGCACGAGCGTGCATCTGCCAACTTCCTAACTCCGGGCCGAGTAATTTCATTACAGGGAAACTCACACAAAATTTGCCCGACCCCGGACACGAACCGGGGACCTCTCGGTCCTTGCTCAGCGCTTGCTACAAAAAGACCAACGAGGCAGTCACATTGCACAACATTAGGTAGACGTTATCGCTACACAAGGCAGACACTTGCTCCACTAAAAATTCAAGCCTAACGATGTTTCATTTCAGCAACCTCTAAATAACCGTTTCGATCGGTGTAAATAACCTTGGCCCTAACATCCGTTGTTGCTGCCTTAGCTTCATTAATTATGTAATGTCTGTAACTCAAGAAAGGTGTAAAGTTCACCTTACCTATCTGTGTTTCGAAAGTTTAAGAGGATCTTTATTAAGTAGTCTATAAATAGCTTATCCTCTTGTCTTTCTTTTAGCTGTATATTTAGAAGAATTAATGATACAATATAATGATGACCATTACCAAAAGTGAATATAAAAGATACACTTATTTGATTTCCTTTTTTACGTGAGCGTCTTTATTCTTAAAGTAATTGATTAAGGCATTGAAATTTTGTTTTTATTAAGGTAAATTTTACTGAATGCACGAAAAATGTGTTACTTAGTACCACGGGACAAAAGAAAATTAAAAATGGCGTGTTCATTTATTCGATTGCAAAGTTTGTAAGCAACAGCAAGAAAAACTGCAGCTTAAAATTCAGTTTTTGGAGCAGCCTCCAATATTTCCACATAGCAAACAGTGAAGGCATAATTCATCTCAGTTCTGCAGTAAAAGGCTAAGCCAATATTTATGTGGCCACTGCACAGGGCATTGAAACACTTGGCCGGAAGCCAAACTAGGCCAAGACTTGGCTTTTGGCTGTTAACCTTGCTTGGACTAAAGCTTCTTTGTGAGACTTGGCCCTTGGCAAGGATGTGTCGGTGTTGACGTAGTTTTCTGCAGTGTTTTGTGTGGCATTTAACTATTTTACTGCGGCTGACCGCAACTTCGTTCGTGTGAAGTGAATTATTATTATATTTTGGATAATATAGAAACATCTTAATATATTTGTACCCTATGTGATAATGTGATGTGTAAGCTTCATTATTGTAAAGTTTCATTTTAACTCGTCCGGTAGTTTTTTGAACGAGTTACATTCATACATCCGTCCACACATACAAACTTTCGCATTTATAAAAAAGTAGGATATATCTTGGTTGCGGATTGGTTAGTGCCTCTATACTTTGTGCTAGTAGTTGTGGGTGTATCCACAACTGGTATAAATATTTGTGTGATGGACATCGACGTTCGTCCCGTGCCTTGGTGGTTATCAATTAAGGTAATGTTGCATATCGTCGGCTTAGAGTGTAAACCTGTCAAATCCATTTTTTTACTTTAATACGTTATTTATACCATTCGAAAGTGTGAAAATAAATATACAATCTAATCGTCTCTCCTGAAAATGTACCTGATATGGAGTTAGCAGGTTTACACTCTAAGCCGACGATATGTCACTGTCGTGCAAGAGCTTGAGTTACTTATGTCCGGATCTGATGAATGTAAAAGTCTTTCATTCTTTAATAAAAAATAACGCTGATTTATTTCGTTTTCAAGAATTTTGTACCGAAGTGGACTTTGTAGCACTGGGACTTAAGCCTGTGTGTGCAGTTGAACATTTTTCACCACTTATTGTTTTTCCATTTTTCCATGTTTTCCATTTTTTCCACAAAACAGCTTACTATCGTAATCTTTTGATAGGTGTGACAAAACAATGAAACTTATATGGATTAAGTTAGCAATTAATACAAAACTAAACATAATTAAGACCCCAGGCTTCGAACTCTTTCAAACACGACTCGAGGTTACGGGATGACAATTTATTTCAATTGTTAATCTAGATTAATCTTCTTTGACTGGCTCGGTGGAACAGAGGTTAGTGACCCAGGTTTACTACCTACGGTTCCAAGAGTCGTGGGTTCGATTTCCACTCGGGACAAATATTTGTGTGACGAACATCGGTGTTTGTTCCGTGTCTGGGTGTATTATTAAATATATTTAAGTATATTTGTGTATCCACTGTTGATTCTGATACCTGTAACAGTGCTTAAGCTACTTACCACGGGATCAGATCAATGTATGTGATGTTGTGAAATATTTATTTATTTATTTATTATTTTATTTTAGAATGGTCTGAACGCGATCCACTTGGCGTCCAAAGATGGCCACGTGGAGGTGGTCCGGGAACTCCTGGACCGAGGGGCGGCCATCGACGCGGCCACCAAGAAGGGGAACACTGCTCTGCACATCGCCTCCCTTGCTGGACAAGAAGCGGTCGTGAAGCTGCTGGTACAGAGTGGGGCTAAGGTAAGAACATTGACTCTATATTGTTTTTATATAAAAGGCTAACAAGATGACCTCACTCCACCTGATGGTAAACGGTAGTGAGATCCAAATAAGAGGTCGACAGGCACAATAGATCGTATTGAGCCTGTCGCACTCACCCTGAAGGCCTGCTTAAATGCCGTTTCACGCCGCCTGAAGAGCCCGGGATCATAGGAGGGAGGGAAAGCAAGAGCTGGAAGGGCATTTTCTAAATATTAGTCTCTATGGGTCTTTTAAAAGCGTCTGTGGCCGAGTAGTTACGGTCGTTGCTTGCCATGCGAGAGGTCGCCAGTTCAAACCCCACGTACCACTGTGTTTTTCAAGTTTGAAATTGATATGTACGTATTATTCTACGCTTAAACGGTGAAGGAAAACATCCTGAGGAAACGTGCACACCTACGAAGAAATTCTTAGGTTGTATAATCAACCAACCTGCACTTGGATAGCCTAGTTGACTAAGACCCGTTCCCCAGCAGTGGGGATGTATATGGGCTGATGATAATGATGATGATGATGATTGGTCTACACGCCACGCTACACGATCATGATTGGTGTAACCCAGTCGAAACGTTGGGCAGTAAGTAGCTATGTATTTGCTACTCTTAATAACTTGTAGACATATAAAGACTAATATTTAGTGTAATGGAACGTGAAAGTCTAAAATCTCACTCTGCATGTTTTCAACAATTTGTCAAGTGTCATGGATGGTTGAGAACTTAGGAGCAACAAGAGGCTATTGTCAATCTGTTTGTGCAAAATGGTGCACAGGTAAGTTAACTCAATCTGTAAATGTGTGCAACAATCTGTCTGGTGGATGGTTGAGAACTTAGAAACAACTAAGTCGATTGTCATTGTTAGCTGGTGCAAAATAGGGCACATATAAGAAAGTTCTTACGCTATAAACTTGTCCAACAGTTGGTTCAGTGTAGCGTTGCTTGAGAACTTAGAATGTGTTGCTGACTATTCTTAAGCAATTTTTATTGCTACCAATAAGGTTTCAAAGATCTTGTGTTAGTTATATAGCGCATTATACCAGAGCCGCTCTAAGTTGGCCGATTTGCTACATGTCAGACTGACTGCACTAGTGAGGGACAACGGTAAAATTGCCGAAGTATATAAGTAACAGTTATTTCCACTTTATAACCAAGCAATGTCTAATTATAACAAATTTTTATTAAAAACATTAATTCACATCCAAAAGATTGAATTCAAGTTCCTTATTTAAAAATATATTTATTTTTAAAATACAATACTTATTAAATCCTTCATCCTATTTTAAAAAAATACCTGGTGAGTATTACCCACTACGTCACTATGAAAACGTGTCAAACGGCGTAACCTTGTAAAAGCGTAATACGGAGTGGAAATGTTACGTTTTCTTTTTATAATTCAATTATTTTAGGTAATAAAAGACAAATAATTAGATAATTAGGTGCATTTGACATTTTGAAATAACGTCTTATTTTTAATAGTTGATCTTTATGATTCGCTAAATATGTTCCTCTTAACAAGGATAAATGCAAAATATAAAATAAAAAGTGTCAAATCAGTCTTCTAAGAACGGCTCCGGATTAGTGCACGGAAATATAAGAACTCTCTGAATGTGTCAGGTGAAGTAAAGTAGTCTTTTTCTAATCAATCAAAGAAATCAAAAAGGTAACCTTTCCAACAAGTGAAATGCTTTTCAAAAAAGCATTATTATTGTTTATTAATAATAATAATAAATATCTGGGACATTTTCACACACGATCATCTGACCCCAAACTAAGCAGAGCTTGTACTATGGGCGTGTCGTGACTGATATACATGCATATATATTTATAAATACATACTTAAATACATAATCACACCCAGACACGGAACAAACACCGATGTTCATCACACAAATATTTGTCCCGAGTGGGAATCGAACCCACGACTCTCGGAACCGCCAGCCAGGGTCACTAACCACTATTCCACCGAGCCAGTTCCATTGGATCTAGTTTCATTATTTAAAAGACAAAAATGTAATTTTGTCGCTGATATCTGGATAAAGTATAATGGCATAAAAGGTGCAATGTACCATCGTACATTGCACCATTGGCATCCTGATTTTCTAAAAACACGTCATGTTTGTGCTATTCTTTTGCCAGTTTGAGACGGGCATTCAAGTTTACGGCAGTGTTCATATTAAAAATGTATTTTCACGATTCATATTTGACAGGGCAATTTCAACTCATTTATCAACAAATCTTGACAGCTTCCGAAGCACTCCGCCTCTTGAATTTAAAACAGAAAAAAAAATATTTTCACAGATGGTCTATAGAGCGTGCCAAAATCGTGGAATGGTGTGGAAGTCACTTTGGCAAATGTGATGAGGTCATTGAACCCTTGACGCAAGTGCCGATTGAAGACAGACAGTTAAACATTTCAGATATTACTGGATAAATGAGTGGATTTTTCAGATTATGTTTATTTATACGACAAAAATACGGTGTAGCATACATAAGTCTTAAGGAACCTTGACTGGCTTTGTGAATCAGTGGTTAGTTACG
The DNA here is from genome assembly GCA_039566165.1 of Maruca vitrata. Lineage (NCBI taxonomy): Eukaryota > Metazoa > Arthropoda > Insecta > Lepidoptera > Crambidae > Maruca > Maruca vitrata. Next base: position 8,121,334 of record CM076936.1, on the reverse strand, counting down.
ATTCCAAGAGTCGTAGACTCGATTCCCACCCGGGACGGACATTATTGTAATGAACATTTGTGTTTGTTCCGTGTATGAATGCGAATGTGTATTTCTTTTTAAATTTATATTTATTTATTAATGAAAGGAATGTTAGTTTATACATTTACAGACTTATAAACTAAATTAACTTAAAGACATGTTAAACTAACATTATTACACATTTAGGCAGCGGCCACTGCACTAGACTCTAGGCCTGTATCGCAGGAACCATAAATGATTTAAGCAAATTCGACTTTAAAATGTGTATCTACGTTTATCAGTCTCTTGACACCCATAGTCCTATTAGTTTGAAGTCACGTGGATTTGCGTGAAAAAACATCTCAAATTGGATCCCAGAGAACTATCAAGTAATGAAGAATTTAGTTTGAGGTCACAAGTTGTAATTTTTCATGCTTGTCATCAGGTCAACATCCAGTCGCAGAATGGATTCACTCCCCTGTACATGGCTGCCCAGGAGAACCATGATGGAGTGGTCAAGTTTCTCCTCTCCAACGGATGCAACCAGAGCCTTGCTACCGAGGTAAGAAAAAGAAGTAAAGCAGGTCTTGATCTTGAATCTCTTTTGGCTTAAGTACCACTTCACTGACTGAAAAATATGTACTTACTGAAATGTTGGGCTATTTGAAATAGCAGAAGTTAAATTTACTTGCTCGGGCACAAACCGTACAGAATATTCTGACACAGTCTACATGTTTGATAAAACATTAATTTAGTGCAGAAGACCTTGCCTTGTATGTAATTTTTCGCAGTAGGGTGATAGACCTTTTTTTTCCCTTTCTGCCTTAGCCTGTTCCACTTAGCTTTAAGAAACTAAGATGCTGGAACTAAGATAAGGCAGATGGAAACTGAAATTAAAATCCCATCGAGGAAAGGAAATGGAAGGAAACACAAGGGTACATAACTAGGTTCTCCGTAACAATATTACACCAATCTGTCGCCAGAACCGCTACCTATTGACGATAAAAAATAAAAAACAAGTGAAAATAAGGCTTGATACTGGTTTTGTACCCTTGAGTACCCTTCAACGGCCAAGTCACACAACACTAACTATAATAATGAAGAAATCGCAGTAAGGAACCTTAGGCTTGGCACGATTTTGTCTAGATTTCATTACTTTTTAGAGATGAGCAAACTGCTACATCGAGACTTGGCTAGTTTTTTTACAGGATGTTTTTGATGGGATTTCACTTCTTTTTGTAGAAGCAGCTAACCAAATTAAATATTTTTTGTAAAGGCGGTATGTCGTTTTTTAAATATTTTTAAACGACTTTATAATATTAGGCTGTTGATTTCTTATCAGGATCACCAGGTACTCCAGATCTTCGATTATCGTAGTTTTTATAATTTTCACTATTAAACCCTGAACTGAAATTTGGTACAGAGTTAGTACCAAATTTCAGCGCTCTGAGTTAATGGGAAGTACTACTTCTATTTTGATGATCATGAGTAGATGAGTGTGTGAGTGTGTGAGTGTGTACATAAATGCGAAACTTTGCTATCGCTTTACTTCGGAAATATAAGTCCCACAGACTTGAAATTTTGGATATTAAGTATGTTATCATAGGTTACTAGATGATAAAAATTTCAGCGTTCTGGTCTTATCCAGAGGTTCTCAAATAGGGGCCTGAAAATGCGGCGAAATGGTTCCAGTAAAGGATAGTACGGCAGTGTTTGCTTCGCGCTCGACTTGGCAGGAGCACTGCCGTGCCCCCAGATTGTACAATTTGAAACAATTAAAATTTTGTAGCGCTGCTTTAACTTTATAAGCAGGAGAGCGGCATCATGGGTGAAACCTCAGCCAATTTAAATATTTTGTTAAGTATTTGATATAGCGGTAGCCAAAACCTGTTAAGAGACATTATTATTAATTGCTTTTAATAAACCGTATATCCTCAGGACGGCCAGTTCGGTTTATAAGACACTAGCGGCCGCCCGCGACTTTGTCTGCGTATTAATGGGTTTTATTAGTAGCAATGATGTATTAAAATAGCCTACATGGCTTGTAAAATTTGTTATTTATTAGTGAAAGTTCCGTCAACGTTCTTCCATAGTACGTCCCCACCACCCCGGTCGAATTTTGAAAAAAAAAAGTATATGTTATTCCAGAGTGCCAGCTACCTTCATACCTATAAAAATCCATAAACACTTATAAGTTCTCCCATACTACGTTTCACCCCGCCCCCTCCCCCAATAACTACCATGGGGGTCGAATTTCGAGAAAAAAAAAAGAAAGTTTCGCTAGTGTCTCTCCGGAGAGCCAGCTACCTCCATACCATGTTTTATAAAAATCGACAAACACGTAAAAAATCTCCCATACTAATTTTCACCCCCCAATGAACCACATGGGGGTTGAATTAAAAAAAAAAAAGTAGCCTATATGTTATTCCAGAGTTCCAGCTACCATCATACCAAATTTCATGAAAATCGGTTCAGTCGTTTGAGCGTGAAAGAGTAACAAACATCCATACATCCATACATCCATCCTTACAAACTTTCACATTTATAATATTAGTAAGGATTTATAATATTAGTAAGGATTATCATCATTCGCTTCTAACAAATAATTCCTCCTCAGGATGGATTCACCCCCTTGGCGGTGGCGATGCAGCAAGGCCACGAGAAGGTGGTGGCTGTCCTGTTGGAGGCTGACACTCGTGGCCGGGTTCGACTCCCGGCTCTGCACATCGCTGCCAAAAAAGACGATGTGAAGGCAGCCAACTTACTGCTTGAGGTAAGGAACTAGCTGAAGTCTAGAGGTAGCTGTGGACAGAGAAGCACATATGTGGCGAGGGCATAATCAAAGTGGTCATTCCTCTATGCTGAGGTCAAAGTCAAAAGTCAAAGTCAAAGTATTTATTGCCAACTAAGTGTGAGGTATTTACAAAGATCTTATTGTATTTACATAGAGCTTAGATACTTAGTTGCCTTTGTCAGGCACTGCAATATGAAGGCTATACAATCTTAACTTACAATCTAATTTATTATAATATTGTTGTACAGAATAAAATATACGCTTCTACGCTTACTTTAAACAATTATTATGTATTGCACAATATATTTTCAATATCTATTTGACTATTATGAACAAACTAGCTGTGCCAGCGACTTCGTTCGCGTTTCCCCCGTTTTTTACACATTTTCCATTGTATCTCTGCTGCTATTGGTCGCAGCGTGATGTTATATAGCCTAAAGCCTTCCTCGATAAATGGTCTATACAACGCAAAAAGATTTTTTCAAATCGAACCAGTAGTTCCTGAGATTAGCGCGTTCAAACAAACAAACAAACAAACAAACAAACAAACAAACAAACAAACTCTTCAGCTTTATAATATTAGTATAGATTACTTATATTATTTGGATAGGTATTCCTGAATAGAGTAAAAACAATTTTGAATTAAAAAGTTTTTGAGATTTGTTTTAAAAGTGGTAAATTTTGGCTCAGTTCTAATTTCTGTTGGTAATTTGTTGAATATTTTGACTGCCATATAATACGGGCTGCAGTTTAACAGTTTAGTTTATCATTTTAGGTCTTAGAATTATAAGTTTAAATATCAAGGAATTGTTTAATGTAATTTCATTTCTGACTTACTGTGTCAATAGATCACTGTTGAAATTTTAAAGTAACATTTCCAACACGTTGAGCGAGCACTTTAAGTTGCCGCATACCTGATCTCTCTACCAACATCGGTTTTAGATCACATCGGACTATAACAGCCAAAATGTTTGCGCACACAATTTTGTATTTTGTTGGTCCAGTGCGGTTGCATCTTCATCATCAATTTTCTGACCAGAACCTTTATGTCATTATTTTCACTCAGAACGAACATAACCCGGACGTGACATCGAAGTCAGGCTTCACGCCTCTCCACATAGCAGCTCACTACGGAAATGAGTCGGTGGCTAGACTCCTGCTGGCTAAAGGTGCTGATGTCAACTGTGCCGCTAAGCACAACATCTGTCCCCTCCATGTTGCTGCTAAATGGGGTAAGTTAACAAGAAAATGATATTTTTCAAGTTTTCATTTCCCCTCATAAGTGTTTGTACATGTCTCCGGGAGTTTGCTATTTCACCATTTCATCATCAAGATATGATAAGAAATATCTGGGACTATGGACTTTGCAGGGTGAAAACAGAATGCCCTTTTAAGTCATCATTTGGTTGACCTAAACAAAAGCTAGGCTTAGTTTGGGCAATAAGGTTAAGGACTTTGTATAACATTGTCTTTTTCTTATTTAATCAATGAACACATTATTTTTTATTTTCAATTTATTTCAACTCAATGTTCAGAGGATGAGAAATTTGATAACATTTAAGCTCTTGCAGACTTCCAGATACAAGATAGCACAGTCCAATGAAATTTGACAATCCAGAAGATATCCCAGGTAGTACAAAACTTAAAGATCATTTTCTGATCCAGGCAAAGACAACATGGTATCTCTCCTATGCGACAATGGAGCCAATGTAGAAGCCCGCACCAGAGATGGACTGACTCCTCTGCATTGCGCCGCGCGGTCGGGCCACGAGAGGGTAGTTGAGGCTCTGCTGGACCGAGGGGCGCCTATCACTAGCAAGAGCAAGGTGAGATTTGCTATTTTACTCATATTTCATGTTGCCTGTGGATATCTATGGCGATTTACACATGGCCCCGCACGCCACCGCGGTTGAGCGGATCTTGGGTTGCATTTTCTTCTCATTGAATCCGTTGATTCCAAATACACGATTATCGCTCGATCGCGTGGTGCCGTGGTTAATCGCCGATACCTAAATCCTTTGTGTCAATCTTGGAAAGTCCACCCAGATTATTATTAGCTACATTCGATTTGGAAGGTTCTGTATCAAGTCTGGCTATTGAAAATAAATTTAATTCTGACTGTTTAGTAAGACTTATATGTAGCTCTGGATTTTTGGAAACTTGCACACAGGAAAATCAGATGTAAGCTTGATATTTATATCAAGCGTTTATAAATGCTAAAACGTGGTACAAAATTTTTTTGTCAATGGTAATAGACATATTTTTTTTTTCAAATAAGCATCTAATCGATCCTGAATCGTATAATATTATCGAAGTCACTTCTAGCTCTCATTATCAACCCATTTACATGATCAAATGACGAGTCATTTGGTGGGGAACGTGGTTAACTAATTTTTAGAATTAACTTATTTTTAGAATTTTTAGTTAACCCCGTCAACCATATCATTCAGGCATGGTTAGCTTGACAGACTTGACAGTTGTGAAAGTTTGTTCACCTCAAGGTTCGTAAATACCTACTATCTATCCCCCAGAACGGTCTAGCTCCTCTCCACATGGCAGCGCAGGGCGACCATGCTGAAGCTGCCAGAGTGCTGCTCTCTCGCCGGGCACCAGTCGATGACGTCACAGTGGACTACCTTACCGCCCTCCACGTGGCCGCCCACTGTGGCCACGCGAAGGTCGCCAAGCTTTTACTGGACAGGTCAGTTGGTTGAACTTTTTGTCTGTTAACTTCTGTGCGTATCGATAGTGGAATAGTAAATTATGGAATGGACCTAATACCTAATAGTAGAGGAAGACCGAAGAAGACATGGATGGATTGCGTGAGAGATGATATGGTAGTGAAAGCAGTAGACGCAGAGATGACGAATGACAGGCCCGAGAGGAAGAAATATACACGTTGCGCCGACCCCACCTGTCGTGGGACAAAGGCAGGAGAATGATGATGATTATGAGTGGAATAGTGAATCGACGGTCAAGTCTTCGGACACGTGAATCACGCTATCCGGGCCCTCATTAAGTTCAAAGTGCTGTGCAGGCTCATATTTTGTAATCAGTTCAACAAAATCTACTACACTCAGTTCAGGAGTCAGCTCGTGACCATGGTGCAACTCGTTATGTCTAGTAATATGATTGCTACTCCAATTAATTACACGTTCAGATCATTTAGTTCACTATTTAATCGCGAATAGTCAACTTTATTCTTGGCGTTGGGGTATGAGTAGCATTAATATCGTAATATGTACTAACCATATATGCCGATTCATGAAGGCGCCACACACTTGTTATAATAGCAACAGATTACAGTTAAGGATGCAATAGTTTCAAAACCTATCTACTATCTATCTTTTCCGACAGCCTCAATATGGTCTATTGTGCTGTCGACCTCATGTGTGGATCTCACTACCATTTACCATCAGGTGGAGTGAGGTCATCTTGTAAGCCTTTTATTAAAAAAATAAGAGAGAAAAGATTAAAGAGAGATAAAGTAAATTTCAAGGACTTTTGTTTTGTTCAGAAATGCCGATGCCAACGCACGCGCTTTGAACGGATTTACCCCTCTACACATCGCTTGCAAGAAGAACAGGATCAAGGTCGTGGAGTTGCTGCTCAAATATGGAGCCAGTAAGTATTATTTTGAATATGAGTCTGAAGATTCTTTCTGCCAACCAGCATCTTTAAATAAAAAATAATTTGAAGAAACTCGCTTAGGTACCCACCACATAACAAAAAATAATTCAAAAATAAAATGAGAAATTCTAAGAGCCAGAAATATCCAGTTCCAAAATTTCTAGACACTTTTTGGCTCTTTGAAAAGTGTACTATTTTATTTTGACAAAACTGTATTAAATAAGCTATCTTTATAGTGAGCTAGAGCTTTTACCCACCACAATCGCGGTTGTAAAGTAGTCGTTCCAATACCAGTGTCGTACCTGAGACAATCATACACAACAACAAACAACAAACTACTTGTTTTCATTCTCGAGTGTCAAGGGATCGCCGTCTACCAGGCCAAATATATACGATCACCAAGATCCCAGCGTGAAGAAGCTGCTGGCCTCCTCCTCCTCAATGAGCTAGAATGGTTCAAGTGATTCCCATACCCCTGCAAAATCGACGTCGACTTGCAGAAATCAACCCGTTCTTCCATTACCACAACTTGTTTTCATACTCATCACCATTACAGGTATCCAAGCAACCACGGAGTCAGGGCTGACCCCACTCCACGTGGCAGCGTTCATGGGCTGCATGAACATCGTCATCTACCTGCTGCAGCATGAGGCCAACCCTGACGTGCCTACCGTCCGCGGGGAGACGCCACTCCACCTAGCAGCTAGAGCTAACCAGGTATGCTGATGATGATGAGTAAACACTCTTCGGTAGTGCAACCTCTGTTTTTAAAAAAAAATATCTGTTCTTAGTTCATAATTTGGTTACTGATGGCATTCAATATTGGATCTGAAATAGTAATAAGATATTTATTTATTTATTTATTTATTAATTATGGTACACAAACAGAACAGATTCTGAACATTTTGGATGATATGTCCGATGCGAGAATGGATTTTCCAACGAGATAACAGTATCTTTTCTCAGTCAGCAAGCTAACTTAAGTTACCAAAAACATTGTGTCATCGACCATGAAGAAAATTGTATTTGTTTGTAACATGTTAGCTAAGGTACTCCGATCAAAAAGCTTAGAGTAGTAACCTTTGCACCCTAAAAGGTTAGCTTGAGCCCTTTGATGTGGAAGTATGTTCTCGTCAAGTGACGTATATGATATAACGAATAATCAAGTATTTTCATCATCAAGAACTCTCAACTACCTCCACCCTTCCAGACGGACATAATCCGGATCCTCCTTCGCAATGGCGCCGCAGTGGAAGCTAAGGCCCGCGAGCGCCAAACGCCGCTGCACATCGCTTCTCGGCTCGGCAACGTAGACATCGCGGTGCTGTTACTACAGCACGGGGCTGACGTGCGAGCGATGACCGCGGACCATTACAACGCGCTGCATATCGCTGCGAAGCAGCATAATCATGATGTAAGTATGAGGAAAAAAAAAGACGTGTGGCACTCGGGGACTGCCGCGGTATAGCTATTGCATAGCATCGTCCGATTTTGGAGCAGCTCGTCTCGATTCGTGCGAGTTTCGTAGAGTCGTACAATACGTCTAACCGCACGCACACTAACACCGTGCCGAAGTCTACCTAACTGAAACGACGTTAGACGATTGTGAGGTTTTTTTCGTTACGGAATTTCTTGGTTCGGTCGCCGCGCTCAAAGCCCGCGATAAAAGCTATGCAATAGCTTAAAAACACTTAGGAAAGAAACTTGAACTTAAATGGAAAAGAATGATAAAATGTTAGTCTTTATGTGTCTATAAGCGATATTAGGAGTAGCAATTACATAGCTAATGCCTGCCCGACGTTTCGACTGGGTTACACCAATCATGGTCACGAGCGAACTGGCGCGACGGGACGGGCAGCGTAAAGACCCATAAAGACTAATATTTTGTGTAATGGAACGCCAAAGTCTAAAATCTTACAAAATTATGGTTGTTAACAAGCAAAACAATTTTGTAAAAATATCCGTTTTGTTGTAAGTAGAGAAATTGAAACGTTTTAGTAGAGATCATTGTAACGTTAAAGAAAACAAATTTTGACTTTAGGAACACCTATGTGTTGGAGTGCGAAATACCTACGTGTCAGATGATTATTATATCGTAAAAAAGCGTCGATGGCCGAGTGCTTAAGGTAGTTGCTTGCCATGCAAGAGGTCGCCAGTTCAAACCCCGGCTGGTACCAATGTGTTTTTCAAAAATTTGAAATTCATATGTACCATCATTCGACGCTTTAACGGTGAAGGAAAACATCGTGAGGAAACCTGCACACCTGAGAGATTTTTCAACGGTGTGTGAAGCCATGTCAGAGGCCTACGGGCGGTTTAAAAACTCTGACACAAGGTTGTTCATCAACCATACGATAAGAAGAAGAAGATTATATCGTAAAAAATAACCACGTATATTCTTCCTCAGGTGGCAGCAGCTCTGATAGAGCACAACGCTCCTCTCACAGCGACAACCAAGAAAGGATTCACAGCCCTTCACCTCGCTGCTAAATATGGCAATTTGAAGGTATGATTTATATTTTTTTACAGTTAATAATAATAATAATAATAATAATAAATTCATTTATTAAGACAACAGAGTCCATTAAATTGTTAGTAAACTTAACCTATGTTAGTTTTATATCACCAGCCCCACCCAGTGTTTTAGAATGTCATTGATATTGTGCTTGCGGGCCTTCTGGTCCAATGAAATGGAATGGTTGCTAAAAAAAAATTTATTACATACGTATAGTACACACACACTTTACTAAACAAAAGAATAGCACATAAAATAACACTTAAATAATTAATGATCAGAAGTTGCGCACAATGTTTATCTGAAGACATACGGCTGACAGTGGCTTCAAGCTAATGATCACGTAGGTTACCCTTTATTCTAGAAGATACAACATACCTGGCAATAGATACAAGTAACAATGTTCCTCTCTGTTCAGGTGGCAAATCTTCTGCTAGCTCATGGGGCTTCCCCGGACCAGGCGGGCAAGAACGGCATGACCCCCCTCCACGTGGCAGCGCAGTACGACCAACAGGCTGTCGCCACTACGCTCTTGGAGAAAGGAGCTGATGCTAAGGTAAGATATAGATAAGACTTCTGGAAACCGCTTATTGGTATCCGAAGAAGAAAAGAAGAAGAGACATTTTAGACCAAGAGACCATGGCCACCAATTTATCTTTGGGTACTAAGATTGAACTGGATGTGAACTGGATGTAAACGAACCACACTAAGGTGAGGTTCGTTTACATCCAGTTACTAAGGACTAAGGTGAGGTAAGAAAAGATGTGTTATTAAAATACCACGGAGTGGATAAAGAAATGATGTCCGTTCCCAATTTTTAGTCACAGTTAGGTATAAAATAATGTTCTTGTGTAAGCATCATTACGTAGTTCTAAATGTGTAGCTAGAAAAATCATCTAATATTCAGATCAGAATAAATGTTCCAACCTAATAAGGTACCTAGTACACTACCATTCATCAGAATGCATTCACCTTGCCTAATACCATAAAAGTTCACTAGCGCTGGAAGAAGGTTGCATATTTTTCTGTACTACTGATCTCTTAATCACACAAAATCCTTTGCATCCCAACAGGCTGTTGCCAAGAACGGTCACACACCGCTCCACATAGCAGCCAGGAAGAACCAGATGGAGACGGCGGCGACACTCCTGGAGTACGGAGCCCTCACCAACGCAGAGTCCAAGGCTGGGTTCACGCCACTCCACTTGGCTGCTCAGCAGGTGTGTGTCTTTGCAGCTTCTTCAAGAATCTTCCGTCTTACCAAAAATTATAGGAATGTTGGAAGAGATAGGACATAGGACATTCAGCAAATTGTTGCTCATTGTCAAATGTTGTCTGGACTCTGCAATACAAGCTTTAAGCTTAGTGCAGACTCCGCTAGATATACCTAGTTTGGTTGTAAGCTATTACTGAAAATAAACAAATTTTAATTTTAATTTAATTTTTTAATAGACAGGCAATGAACCTTTACAGTTGAGTTCATTCATTTTGGCCACCACAGCCTAATTGTAGGTTGATTAATTGTATTATTCTTCAAGGATAAGACATGATTGTCAAAAAAGGTAGAGAATTCATGCAAAGATTTGTTAGGTGATATGATAGGTGTTCAAAAAATGAAGATAAAATTCAAAAGGACCTGTCTTCATGCAAGCCTTAGAGAGCCTCAATCTAGTAACTTAGTACACTACCAAATACACCGTGAAATTTTGGTGGTTGTTTTCCCGCAGTAAAATGATTCTATCTAAGTAGTACAATAGATTTGTGCAATTCTTTTTTGTTAAAATCAATAAATGCCGGTTTTACGAAAGGTTGAACCGAAACTCAAAAGCACGTTCGAACCGCTTTATGACTTAGGGTGTCGAGCTTCTTCAGCTTTAAGCATCGATTTCATGCGGCAAGCAGTATCTTATTACGTCATATCTTATAAAAGAACGATAGCTTCTCTCGTTTTCGAGTTGGAAAATTATTATATTGAAAATTTGAAAAAAAAAATGTTTTTTTTCGAGGAATTATTTGCATGATTTGATAGTATTACTAAAGGCAAATCGTTCTGCCACGGGAAAACAACCACTAAAATTTCACGGTGTATTATTAGCTTCTTGCAACATACAAAAGTAGAATAGTTAAAACTTTTATGTGACTTGTACTTCCTCTAATATTTAATTTACTCTTACAGGGTCACACAGAGATGTGTTCTCTGCTTTTAGAACACGCGGCTGAAGTAGACCAGCAGGCCAAGAACGGTCTGGCGGCGCTGCACCTGGCAGCCCAGGAGGATCGAGTGCCAGTGGCACAGCTGATCGCTAAGAACGGAGCTGAGGTTGGTCTCCCACTTTGAACACTCTAACATGACCCATTCCCAATTTGAAATAAAACTAATTTTACGGATTCAACTCGCGTGTATTGGTATTCTAAACATTATTTAGAGATCCGACGTTTCGAGCTCTTTACAGCGCTCGTGGTCACGGTTAAGACTAAAGATGACAGGTGTCTTCATAAGTGAGTTTAATTACTACCGTCATTTGGTGTGATATTTTGTGTGTTCCGATTCACGCATACAGAACTCACAACATTGTTAGGTCTTGCAATATGTTGTTGTTTTTGACGGGCTTGGGATATTATGGTCTTCATGATAGGATCCCAAGCAGGTGGTACATTCCAACCATCTTCTCTATTGAAATTAGGATGTTTTTTAATCTCAATAGCTTCTCTCAGCATCCTAGGGACAAAACGTTGCTCTTTCACGAGGATTTGAGGGTAGTCAAACCGGATGTAATGGTTGGGTCCGTCTAAATAATGTTTAGAATACCAATACACGCGAGTTTAATCCGTTAAATTAGTTTTATTTCAAATGTGTAGTGCTCGCGCAAATAAAAATAGACAATACCATTCCCAATTTTTTTCCTGACTGATCAAATGACTCGGCCTTATCAAAATCAACGAGGGGACTCAAGGCTTTCGTCCCACGCCTATATACAGGTTTCGATTGTGTGTTTGACTGATGTCTTTCCTGATAACATGATGATATCGGCTTCCTTTTTTTATCTTCGACTATAAGGCAATGAGGGGCCAGCTACTTCAATAAAATTTTAAGGATGGCAATATTGACTTGAATTTCGAAGAAATATGAGACTCTTAGACAGCATGATTACGAGAAGACATAATATGGTTTGGTCGGTTGCTGATAATATACATAGATTAGTTAATCATTGTAACATTTGGTGTTTTTTTTTCAGGTGGACATTTGCACTAAGGGCGGTTACACACCGCTGCACATTGCCAGCCATTACGGGCAGACAAACATGGTGCGATTCTTACTAGAAAACGGCGCCTCTGTCAAGGCACAGACCACTCATGGGTAAGTCACATGGGTACTTATGTTATACTTATATTATACTTATACTTACCAGTTCTTTATGGTTCCGGGAGAGCCATAAAAAACTGAAAACTGAAACCCTTAATAACCTTAATCTTCTCGGTTGTATGTGAAATAAAAATGATAATGAAAAGTTTGTGATTTAATTACAAAAATATCCAGAAAACTTCAATTTTCACTTCTTTTTTATACAGATATACAGCCCTTCATCACGCCGCTCAACAAGGTCACATCAACATTGTGAACATACTGCTCGAGCACAAGGCGGACGCCAACGCGACCACCACTGTGAGTTATCACCCTTAACATTTAAAATGATTGATAGAAAGAAAGAAGAAAGAAAGAAATTATTTATTTAGTATGAAATTAAATTAACAACTGAGTGAACTTAAATTAAAATAGAGATTTAAACAAAACAATACAAAACAATTTTTTAAATACTTCATTCAATACCAAAAAGGTCTCCGCTCAGTATAAGGACATGGCGGCGCACAATGCCGTCACGGCCACTGGTATTCTGCGGAGGCCTTATAAATAGATGACGGCAGCCATCTACAGCAAACATCATCAACACCATCATAAATACTCTAATACAAAGCCAATTGCACGACACTTATACATGAGAATACATCTACCCTTAAAACATCACATGTGTTGCAAATAATAAAAATTAACACAATAAATAGTACAAACAGTATAAACACAGCATAATATAACAGACATTAGTAAAAATTATATACATACATGCTTAGACAGTAAAATAAACATAACCAAGTACATAGAATTACGCGTTACTTTAGGCATTAATGATGACAGGAAGAAATAATAAACGAAAGAAAATTATCGCACAATAAAGCACTCATAATATGAGTAATAGAAGCTCATTGAATCTTTTTAAATATGGACTACTATAAAATGCTGAACTGATCTAAGCTGTAAGGTTGTATTTAATTGTATGTTATCTGAGTTACAGTTTTTTTTTTACTGATACAACGCTGATATCGTTACTTATTTTGTATCTTTATAACCTGACGCTTAAATGAGTTAACACAACAGCTTTTGCTCAAATTAATTGTCATTGTTTTCGTCACTATTTCTGATTACAAAAGATAGATCCAATATTTCATTATTGACACAACCAAAAACACTTTTTAAGAACATAACTTTCAGTAAATTGCTAATAACACTTCGTTATTACAGAGCGGCCAGACCCCTCTAGACATAGCTTCGAAACTTGGCTACGTAACAGTCATGGAGACCCTCAAAGAAGTCTCGGAGCCGTCCATAGCACCAGCCACCCAGGAGAAGTACAAGGTGGTGGCGCCGGAGACCATGCTCGAGACCTTCATGTCGGACTCGGAGGAAGAAGGTGGTGAGTTTGTTACTAGTAGGGAGGGGGGATATTCAGGGAATCATTGAGGGATTTTGCACTTAAGATCTGTTTCTGACTTTATAATATTAGAAAGAGTCCTAAATTTAAAATTTGAAAAAAAAAACGCATTCATGACCCCGCCTAAACGGGGATCCATCGATCTTCCGATATCGCGTCGGTTGCTCTGACTGACCAGTGAGCACCTGAATAGCTCATCGTTTACATTAGAGCTTTAAACAGCATTAATAACAACAAATAAAAGGCTTAAGGCTTAAAGTTCTGGTGCACTTCATAAACTCTTCAATTATGTGCCTGATATACGTTCGATAATCTTCGAAAGACAGCTTAGAAGTTAGATAGTGAAAATGAATAAAGGTAAACTTGTTACCAGCTTAACTCGTAAGAATGTACCTCTAAGATACCTCAGTATTTATACAAATTGACTTGAATTCTGGTTTATATTCAGTTCAGTTCCCAGGTAACATAATTTTGTGAGTAGACAAAATTATGAAGATAAAATTTACTTCTAAGAAAGTAGCTCAACATTTCAGCTCTTTCGACAAACTAAATCCACTTCAGCATAGTCACACTACAAAGTAGACAACAGTTTCATATTTCCGATATCTTCCGTTCCTATAACCAATATTTCCATCCAGGCGAAGACACGATCCTGAACGACCAGCCTTACCGGTACCTCACAGCTGACGACATGAAGTCTCTTGGAGATGATTCTTTGCCCATTGACGTCACCAAGGACGAGAGGACCGAATCGGCTATGAGCCATAAGAATATCATGGAGCTTTCTCAAGGTTAGTAAATGATCGATTAAATGTGTATTATTGGGGGATGTTGGTTATTTTGAGGTTTCACTGTGGTGATTACTTTGGGATAAAATACTCTACCATGAATCTTTCTATACAAAAACGTTCCGTTTCTGGTTTCCGGAAACGGATTTTGAATTTAACAACTTTAGCAAAAATACACAATTGAAAAGAGACAGAGCGTAGCTTTTCCAAATACATAAGTCAGTGAGACTCTTCTGAATGGGACAGATTTTGCAGACGTGCCTTTGGAGTACCATAAATTTTGAGGTGTTTGTGAAATGTCATCAGAATGTATCCTATTCTATTCTGGTGCAGGTTCAGTGAATGGAATGGCATACCAGCCCCAACAGGAAGTGGTGGTGAAGAGCATCAGCCGGTACAGTACTGCGCAGGCGCCGGAGGGCTACTGCTACAACGTCGACCCTACAGTGCCCAAGTCAGTATACACTCGAAGCGATAGTAGTTGGTAAACTGCCTCGTTGGTCTATTGGCAGCAAGCGCTGCGTAAAGTCCGAGAGGTCTCCGGTTAGTGTTCGGGGTTGGGCGAAATTTATGTGAGTTTTTCTGTGAAAAGTGTACTCGGCTCGGAGTTAGGAAGTTGGCGGTTATATGCCCGTGCCTCGGAAAGCACGTTCAGCCAGTGGTCTTGCGCCCGATCTCTCATCGATCGTACAATGACGGTGTCCAAGTCAATATAGCTAACACTCAAAAGATATTTGTCTATAGTCCGATAATTGGATTCACATTTAGTAAGCAGTACATTGATTTTGAGTCAAACCATAAATTATACGAGTCCATGCCATAGAAATTCTACTACTACTTAATAAAATAAAACGTTAAGAATAGTATCAATATTGTTTATTTATTTCAGATTAATACATTGTCTAATGAAAATGATTTTCATTCACGCTATCTGAATATGGAATTGCAGGAAAAAGCTACAATGGAAGAAGTAAGTTCAAAATTGTTATATCTTTTCTGTTCTTAAACCCATTGTAATTATCATGTACCTGACGTACTAGAATGTCTTTCATATCGCATCTTGTCAGAAAATAGAGATTATTTTTTTCTAGATAAATTAAATGTTCTCACATCATGTAATACCAGCTTGATGGATGTGGAAGAAGCGAAAGTGGTATGCCAGGACTGTAGCACATGACAGGAAGTGATCTCTGCCTACCCCTCTGGGAAAATGGTGTGTTTTATGTATGTATGTATGTAATAACTATTTGTTTCCTACAGTTTCTTAGTATCCTTCCTGGTGGATGCCCGTGGGGGGGCCCTCCGTGGCTGCCGCGGGGGCGGAGTCAGGGTCATTGTGCCCCCTCTGTCCGCCCAACAGCCCACGAGGATAACTTGCAGGTACGGATTCAGTTTAGGTGATAATTATAGAATATCAGTGCCTGTTGAGGCAATATTGTTGATTTTATATATTGATAGCGACCCGCCCTCGCTTCGCTTCGGGTATACCTCTATCTCTATATAATATATAGCTGTGCCCGCGACTTCATTCGCGTGGACTACAGGATTTTGATTTTTTTTTAACTTAAAAGTAGTATTAGTTACGTTGGGAGATGGAATGTCGCTCAGTTTCGATCCGAGTAAAACTGACAAATAAAGACATTTGCATCATTTTTATCATAAATTCCCTAAATTATGGCGCCTAGATTAAATACTAACTTCAAGTCTAAGTAACACTCAGTTTAAAAAATACATCAAAATCATTTCAGTAGCTATGGCGTCATACGCTTTTTGACACGGTCACGCTAGATTTCCGCAGAAATGAGCAATTTTCCCGCCGTAAAAAGTAACCTGTATCCGTGTCTAGAATCCTATTTAAAAATTAACCAAGTCTTATAAAAATCCGTTCAGACGTTAAGGCGTGAATGAGGTAAACTATTAAAACAAACGATTAAAAATCACTAACTTAATTAGTTCTCTGCCTACTGCCCACGCTTTATATACGATAGCATGAATATTAATAGCCTATATCCTTTTCTAGGTTACTATCTATCTCCTAACTAAATTTCATCAAAATCCGTTCAGCCGTTTAGGCATGACAGAGCAAAACTCCCAGTAAAAACCATAAAAAAAATCACTAATTCAATTCAGTTTTCTGCCTACGTCCTACCCCCTAACTACGATGACGTGATCATTTTGATTTTATATCCGTTTTTAAATAACCATCTATTACCCAACTAAATTTCATCAAAATCCGTTTAGACATCAAAGAGCAAAAGTCCTAACATAAACGACAAAAAATAACTAACTCAATTTAGTTATCCGCCTACTGCCTACCCCCTAAGAATGATGACGCGATTATTTATAGCCTACAAAAATTTCTAGGTTATCATCTATCACCATACCAAATTTCATCAAAATCCGTTCAGCCGTTTAACGTCAAAGAGCGTCCTAACAAAAACGGCTAAAAATCACTAACTCAATTTAGTTATCTGCCTACTGCCTACCCCCTAAGAATGATGGTGTGATTTTTTATAGCCTATAACCATTTCTAGGTTATCATCTATCACCATACCAAATTTAATCAAAATCCGTCCAGCCGTTTAGACGTCAAAGAGCAAAAGTCCTAACAAAAACGGCTAAAAATCACTAACTCAATTTAGTTATCTGCCTACTGCCTACCCCTTAAGAACGATGGCGTGATTATTTATAGCCTATAACTATTTCTAGGTTATCATCTATCACCATACCAAATTTCATCAAAATCCGTTCAGCCGTTTAACGTCAAAGAGCAAAACTCCTAACAAAAACGGCTAAAAATCACTAACTCAATTTAGTTATCTGCCTACTGCCTACCCCCTAAGAATGATGGCGTGATTATTTATAGCCTATAACCATTTCTAGGTTACCATCTATCACCATACCAAATTTCATCAAAATCCGTTCAGCCGTTTAGGCGTGAAAGAGTAACAGACAGACAGACAGACAGACAGACAGACAGACAGACAGAGTTACTTTCGCATTTATAATATTAGTAAGGATAGTTATCAATATTAGTCGACACATTTTTGATCGAGTCTACTAGTGGTAATGGTGCAACGCGCGCAATGCGCCTTTTTGCTTAGGGTAGGAAACATCATCGAGTCTCCTATTAGACCTGAGTTTAAGCGCATCTGTAACATTCTTACTTTTCAAAATTCACTGGGAAATTACACAGTCTTCGATACTGGACAGTAAAATATGGATGCAGCCAGTTGAAAACCAAAAGCTTGATACGAATTTAGATCGGAATCAATTGTGAGCCTTATGTGTTCTTAAACGTAAAATTTTCAGATACTTAAAGCCGTCAAGGATCAATCACATGCCTCCTCTGATGGAAGGCGAAGCTCTAGCAGCCAGGGTCCTTGAGATGGGACCAGTCGCTGCCAAGTTCTTAGGGTAAGTGTAACCAATCTTGTAAGCGCGACTTCATCACGCTTCAAATACTTCATAATTCAATTTTTGTCTTTTATAGCCATTTGCTTAAAACGTCCAACGTATTTCTGCTATTGTTTCTCATGTTTTTACACTTTATATACCTATTTGTACTGAAATTAGGTAACTTCAAAATGCCGATTATAAGTTCAATTTAAATACTGACCAATTAAATTTGGCCGACGATAGAATTTTATCAGGCACTAGCTGTGCCAGCGACTTCATTCGCGTCTCCCCCGTTTTTTACACATTTTCCATTGTATCTTTGCTCCTATTGGACGCAGCGTAATGTTATATAGCCTAAAGCCTTCCTCGATAAATGGTCTATACAACGCAAAAAGATTTTTTCAAATCGAACCAGTAGTTCCTGAGATTAGCGCGTTCAAACAAACAAACAAACTCTTCAGCTTTATAATATTAGTATAGATACGAAAAATAAAAGTGGGTGATGCTATAAGTTTTCAATGATCATTCAATTCTCTATTGTCCTCTTTTACAGACCAGTAATCCTGGAAGTACCACACTACGCTTCCCTCCGAGGGAAGGAGAGAGAGATTGTGATCCTCCGTTCGGACAATGGCACCAGCTGGAGAGAGCACAATGCAGACGCAACGGACGATGTGGTGCAGGATATACTGCATGAGACCTTGGAGATTGAAGGTGAATATCCTACACATCTTCTTATGTCAGTCAGTCTTCTTTGATTTTTTTATATCCTTATACTTCTTTACTAACACTAAAAATCCGAAAGTAACTCTGTCTGTCTGTCTGTTAGTTACGCTTTCACGCATAGAGTACTGAGCCGATTTAAATGAACTTTGGTACAGATATAGTCCAGAGCCTGAGAAAGGACATAGGCTATTTTTTAACCGACTGCGCTATAAAGAAGTTTAGTTTTACCCGTTTAATGTCTCTACGCGGACGAAGTCGCGGGCGGAAAGCTAGTATATTTATGTGTACATTTTAGAACCCAACGAGGAGGAGAAGGGCTGGGACGCGCCGCGTGTGACCCGCATCCTCACGCACGACTTCCCGCAGTACTTCGCGGTCATCTCCAGGATACGACAGGAGGTGCACGCCATCGGACCAGAAGGTGAGATGAGAGAACCAGTGGCGTAACTACAGGGTGGCAAGTCGGCAAAATGCCACGGGCCCCAACCCGGTATGGGGCCCCAGCCGAAAGGGGCCCCCGGTCATAGCAGAATCTCAACTGCCAACACACATACACATTAAGATAAAAAAAAGAACGTGGTATGCACGGGGCCCCATCCGATGAATTTTGCCACGTACTTCAACAGGTATAGTTACGCCACTGGAGAGAACACTAGATTTTTCTACTTTCAACTATCACTAATAGCAGCCAGGTCCTGGTAGCCTACAAATTCTCTAATGGCCATTTTCCACATCGAGCACATGTCGTCATTTTGTTGTTGTTGTATGCACTCAGTATTGTATGACAAACTCTCCCTGTATTCTAAATATTAGTCTTTATGGGTCTACAAGCGATATTAGGAGAAACGAATACATAGGTAATTAGGTATTGCCCGACTTTTTGACTGGGTTACACTAATCATGGTCGCGAGCGAACACCGTCAAAAACCGTCTTTCTGTATTTATTGATCAAATATCGTAAAGTGAAACAGCTTCTGCAGACTTCATAAATCTTACCGTCGATAGTTTAATTTGTGTTGTAAATCAAAAAATTACAACTTTTTACAACGCCTTAATAAAAATTCTGTAGTCTGCAGCAGCTGCCTCTCCTTTCTACATACCTCTATCATTCGTCCCTTGTGGAAGTAGTTTTTCAGAATATATATAAACTACCACAGCTATTCCCGTAGATACTTATTCAGGCTAGTCGAGTTCGAGGGACATGTTATGTTTATCTGACTCCGCAAATATTTTCTAGTATTTGACAAACATTTAAGAGTGTACAACTCTCTATTCCAGGTGGAATGGTGTCCAGTTCCGTCGTCCCTCAAGTCCAAGCGGTGTTCCCTCAAGGCGCCCTCACCAAGAAGATCAAAGTGGGCCTCCAGGTAAACCTCTTCAAGCCCCGGACGGGAGTCAAGGACAAAAATCTTAAAAAGATCACTGTCAACAACGTCTCTAAGAAAAAACGGTTCTCTCTTATTTGGTAGTATCTACCCTATAGGCGTTTCGATGTGTGATAGAGAAGCAAAGGTTGGAATTCATAGATGCGCTTTGCTCCCAAAATGGCAGTAGCTGTCTCAGTATTCGTCATTTGTAAAATATGGCTACTAGTATTTTCCAAGGATACTGATTTTTATGTTTTAACATTTCATCTTATAGTATTGTCTATTATTTGCACGAACATCAAATATCAAAATTGGATTAAAACCAATTTTTGTCAAAATTTGTACTAAATTTTTCATTGATTTCTATACATAATACCTATCAAAGATTTTATAAAATTGGTTGTGAATTGAAGACGGGTAATGCAAATGAATGAATTTTATGTAGAGATATGAATTCACCATAATCATTTAAATGTTTCAAAAAACTTGTCATTTTGTGACCAGGGCGCACTTAAGAATTTCATTTTTGTTCAAAACGTATACTACTTTGTAACGAAAACAATCGATGATATTACTTATGAATCTTTTAAGAGCATACTCACTATCATCCTGCTTTCTAGCTGACAATTAGAGCTACATTAAGATGTCTTCTGTGTAGGCGGACCATTATGTTAAACCCTTTCAGTCTACCTAATATAAAATTGGTATTCATTGTTGAAATTATAAAATAGTTGTAGCTCCGTCAAACGCACCTAATTGGTTGTTATTTTAGGTACCAATTAGATTATTTCACGATTCTAGTCATCGGTTCTAAATTAGGGAAAGGTATTGAATGTATGTAAAAATATAGCAAAAGTTTGGATAATAAGTTGCAAGATTTGTAAATTACTGTATTTTCAGACTTTTGTACAGCACGCACCAAATCTTAGTTAGGTACTTTGCATAGTTGGTACACTGCTATTGAAACATGACGTCCAAATACCATTGAATTTATATAAAAAACTGTTTTCGTATTCGCAAATAAGTAACAATAACATCGGTAAATACTTATGTTTGTCATGTTCATAATTTTTTCATACACTCAATAACTTTATACGAGCTTGGTCGATAATTTTAATAAGTAGTAAAGTTTAGAACACACGACAAAGTCGGTAGGGACATTTAGATATTTCTACCAATATGAAACAATTTGAATAATGTAATCACGTATTCTTTTACAAATATATGTTACGGTTAATGTGGATAGAGCGGTTATTATGTATAATTACCGGTAACTATGCATAATTAACAGTGATCTTGGTAAAGGTGGTAAAATCTATCGAATTAATCACATTTACCGGTAATTATATAAAATTACCATACCCTTTTTGTAAATGTGGTAAATAATAAAATCAACTGACTTGACTGGCTCGGTGAAACAATGGTTTTGTTAGTGACCCTGGCTGGCGGTTCCAAGAGTCCTGGGTTCGATTCCCACTCGGGACAAATATTTGTGTGATGAACATCAGTGTTGTTCCGTGTCTAGGTGTGATTATGTATTTAAGTATGTATTTATAAATATATATGTATGTGGCCAATAGTATAAGTTGTGCTTAGTGTGAACTCCGTCAATTTTGAACGTTAGCTCGTAAAATTTGGAAGGGACGTAGGTTTGATACCGTAAAGAAATCGAAATTCTTACTGGAGACAGGATTTAGCGGGAAAATATTAAAACTGCTTAAGTTAGATGCTTGAAATTTGGCATGCTGGTACCTTATTAAACTTAAAGCTTAATTGGAACAGGATATTGCAAAATTCCCACGGGGACGGGAGTTAGCGGGAAAAAACTTTTGCATGAAAACTTCTAAACCGCGTAAGATAGATGATTGAAATTTAGCATGCAGGTACCCTAATCGTCGTAAAGCTTACTTGCAACGCGATATTGCAAAATTCTTACGGGATCAGTAGTTACTGGTAAAATACTTTTGTATGTAAAATCCTGTGTCCACGCAAACGAAGTCGCGGGCACAACTAGTCATAAAGTAAACAAGTCAAGTATCTAGAAACCAAACTTTTTCAACTCTTAATATAATCTTATAAAAATAAAGTTAAATAAAATTAACAAATTGGCAGGCAATTAACGGTGAAACTCTTAAAATTCTTTCTCGTTAATATATTTTTGCAGGTTTGAGATTTGTGACATTTAGAATTGCAGAGTACTTGTGATTTTTGTCAGCAATGTCAACATTTTCCTCAGTCGCGCGGGAGTTTTATATAATTACCGGTAAATTTGAATAATTCACTACATTTACCATGTGCGTCAGTAATTATCTATAATTACCGGTGATTATAGATAATTACCGATTGCTCACATTGACCGTAACATATACACATACTTAGGTTATAGATGAACGATTTGTATGTTATATTTTTTATGTGTCCATTGAATAATATGCTAATTGGAAAGTATTTTTAATTTATTTTATTAAATATTTGTTAATCATATTAATTTAATGCCAAAGAAATTGTGTTCTATTTTATGTGTTTAGTATTTAATAGAGATTTTACTAAATCGAATAACCAAAGTACAAAACTGAAATGCCAAATTTTTACCTGAAACTTTTTTTACAATGTTAAGAATTTACTCATTTCAATGTTATTATTGATTTTATAGTATTTTTTCACATCAGATACACATCATTTTGAAAAGTAGACATTAATAATAATGTTCGAACGTCATGATAACTCTCATTTACCCTTTTATTAACTATATACAATATTTTAAAAAATCATTTTTAGAAGTCCAATTTCTTGATATTGCTTAATATTAATCACATATCGTACTTTTTACTCATGCCATTAAAATCTCCACAAAAATTGTGATTTCTCATAATAGAAGAGTTATATTCTGATACACGTATATAGGCCGTAGTGCGTTACTCCCATAGGTATAATGTAATACCCAATAAATTTAGAAGTACTTAAAAATATTTAAGGTGAATCAATGTAGTGGGAATTTCAATAAAATGTCTTTATATAACAAAACTTTTGTTTTCAATGTAAGCAATGTTGATTATATGAAATCACTGTCGATTCAGTTAGGTTTCTCACACTGACGCCATCATGATAAAATTTCTCTAGTTGGTCTTTAGGCAAGCATAAGTTAAGCATGATCTAAAAGTAAAACAAAATAATGTTATGTTTGAAATATATAAGAAGTTGTATTTATGTAATATGTTACAAATAATATATCGGTTATATGTGTGATTACGAATTATAGAATCTTAAATTTTGGAGTGACGTATATTTATAGCTAAGTAGTATTAATTATAAAGTATTTTTAAGGTAACAGCTAAATTTATTGGGTAATGCCTCTGCGCTTTTACATTGATATGTTGTTTGAATGTTATGCAGATATGTACATTATTTCCTAAAGACCAAACGTGAGACTTGCATGATATATATTTTGTTTGTGTTTGCATATGATTTTCAATGTTTTAAGCTTATTTAGTGTTGGAGTGTGTTGCATCTTGATTTAAAGGGCATGTGTGAGAAATAGTTAATTCTGCTACACATGTAAAAATATACTTACTTTCTTTCTTTAAACGCTTTCCCTGTGATTTCATATTTTCATATTTGCTTATTTTTGCACCAAATGCTCTCCGCCACCTACCTTTTATTTTGAGGAAGATTTATCTCTAAAAATTTAAATAAATTTGTTCAAGGTGAACTTGTCTTTAAAAAAACGAAGTTTCATAGTTTAAAAAAATGTTATCTAAATGCCAATTCATTAAGTTGCATAAAAGCGGTAAGTAATCAATTGAAATTATTTACCACGCACAGTTTTTTAGCTGATGACATAAATGCTTACTCGCAAACAAGGATTTCGTTTGGTCTTTAGAGAAATCAATTTACAATTAAAAATGCCTTGAAAGTCAATCTTACTGGACGGTGTAATTCCACAGGCTCAGATTATTGACTCAGAACTGACTGCTAAACTGTTGGGGCGAGGAGTAGCTGTCTCCCCAGTAGTGACAGTTGAACCGCGTCGAAGGAAGTTCCATAAGGCTATTACTCTGAGTATGCCTGCTCCTCGACCACACACTCAAGGAATGACGAACCAGTACAGCACTTCATCGGCGCCTACACTAAGACTGCTATGCTCCATATCAGGTATGATTAAAATAGTTTGCTTCACAATTCTACAGATCTTCTTGGTTATAGATTTGACAAAGGGCTTTTACCAAATGCATTGTCACGAACGTTTCGGATGAAAACTCATTGATTAAAGTTATGTTTAGTAACTAAAATGATGTATTTTGGGATTCTAAAAGGCCCTTTAGTCAACAATAACCAGCAACAATCTGTGAAGTGTTGCAATGGAGTATGGCTTGTACTTGCTACCTTGATGACATAATAATTCGCTTGCAAAACCGAGAGGTAAGTGTGCCTATGAGAAAGTACATTAGGCTTACAACTCCTTTGCTTAATTCGATTAGGTTGAATAGGTCAGTGAAGTGAATACCAATATTCCATTACAACACATTAAATATGTAAGTAGAATTAATATAGATCAATAAACCATTCAATCAACTCGTTTAGGTTCGAATAGTCTTTACAGTCTAATTATTATGAGATCGGTAGAGTTATATCTATAGATTTTAATCATTTCGAGAATTTATAGTGTATCAATAGATAAAGAAATTAGAATTCAGACAATCAGTATTATCGATATAGATTTTTTCTCCTTGATCAATTTGTATTAATAGAGTAGTTAACCAAAATATTACAGTCTTAGATTTACGACTCCCAATTCTCTAGACAAAGGGATGAGCATGTTATTTTAAACAGTTTAGCGTAGATTTATTTTCTTACTGACGAAAACATGACATAATGGGTGAACGGAATAAATTGGATATTGGGTCTGATAGCAAACTCGTGAAATACCTATTCAAGCAATCATGAAGCGCTTATAGCAAATACACCAAGCAGCTAAAGGGATGCGTCCCTGTGTGTGCGTTTTGTGCGTGTCTACATTGTCTTTGTTCTCGTGTTTGTGTGTGTTGCACGCTCACCGTGTGTGGCGCTATATAATGTGCTGCCACCTATCGGCGCGCCAACAGGGGTATTTCGCAAACGATCTCTCGAAGGTAAAAAATTAGAAATATTATACAAATACTATAAAACGAAATCGAAACGTCGGTTTGAGTTCCATTATTTTCAGTTTGAAATTTTCTTTTCCTTTTCCTATACGAATTTTGCGTTGTTGATTTCTCACGAGTCATTGTTTCTATGTGATATTTATACTCTGCTTCTGTTCGTCACGGAGAGTATAACTATCAGACACATTGATTTTCTTCCCTCTATCACTTTTTGAATGCTTTTTCATATTATGCTTCTCATACATTCTTCCTCTATGCACGGGCTGAAATTTTTACGCTTTGTTAAATCACATTCACTCTGTATCATAACCATCCATAAAATCTTGGGACGTCAAGAAAATGCACTGCGATTTTATCACTGGACGTTGTCGGTTTAGAACAAATGTACAAATAAATACGAAACCTAGACATAATTAACTGCAACTATATTGGCACATTGTAAGAGATTGTTAACACAAATACCTGTTTGTTTAGAATAAGCGCAATGTTAAACAGGGTCGATTCGGTGCCATAAACGCCATTCTCATTCTCATTATCTGCGTCAGTGTTCCCCGAGTTTCCTTTAGTTGCTTGTACTAATCAAAGTTCTTTTCCAAAACGGCCTATCAGTTTTGTTCCATATCATCTTCTCTTCGTTTGTCTCATTCAGTTCTTATCATTATTTCACTAAACACGTTTTGAGTTTGACCTTTTATTTCGTTGAATTGGATTTTCGGTTATGTTCAGTGAATGTCCTTCGAGAGATCTGTTTTTCGAAAAGCTAGAACAGCAATTTTGATGATTCGTTTGGTGACGTAGCTTCATTGTTTTCATTTGAGACTAAAGCACTATATTTGTAAGAAACAGGTGACAGTACACAGTGTGCCACATTATCAGTCACTTTTTCATTTGTAAACGATACAAAAATGGTACGTTATTTATTGTTTTTTGTGTGATGTGTTGTCTTTGCTTGTTGTGTGTTTGCTATAGGCCGTTTTGGAAACATTTTGTGTTTATTTTTTTCCGTTTCTTGTTAACCTATCTTTCTGATTTCCAATCTATCTTCTACATCGGTTACTGTGACACGTAAAGGAAAATTTCTGTTTACTGTCAAAACTACACTTATAAAACTTTCACATGTTCGTAAACTGTAAAAATATGTAGTAAGAACTAGTTTTACATAACGTAGACAATATTTTAGTAAAAGATAAAGAAATATGTAGAGGCCTGCTTTGGCATGCGATACTGGTTAACATATGTAATAGGTAGAATCATATTCATGGTGGCAGTTGAGACAGCTGAATACTGCCTTTAGCTTCCATTAGCATACGGAGACACATTGAACGTAGAAGCATTGTTGGTTTTGAGGTAGCAAGTAATGTATTGTAAGGCTTGTATTTGATAAGTTAAAGGTTATGTGTGATGGCAGGAGGAACTAACAGAGCGCATTGGGAAGACGTCACTGAGAACACGCCGCTGACTTTCGTGAACGATTGTGTGTCGTTCACCACGACTGTGTCGGCTCGGTATTGGCTCATCGACTGCCGCCATATTGAAGACGCGACAAAGATGGCCACCGAGCTGTACAGGTATGATATAAGAATTAAGGCTAAGTAAGTATATGCCTACGGTAATCTAGTGATCCGCCCTCGCTTTGTTTCGGATGAATTTTACATAAAAACTTTCCTAATCCCTCTATCTATTAAAAACTGCATCATGATCCGTTGCGCAGTTTTTATTAGCGCAGATTAAATAGAAGATAATATCGATATTATCGAGACAGAGAAAGTGACTTTGTTTTATACTATGTAGTGATTGCACTGAACAATGGGCAAACCTACTTACCAGGGCAATAGAAGTGTCAGATTCTGACTTCTCTACTGAAGTAAATATGAACACTTAATACGTTATGAGAAATTATATTACGATTGGCTCGGTGGAATAGCGATTAGTGACCCATATGAATAGGGATTCGATCCCCGGATTTCTGTTCTGTCCCGTTCGGTCTTTGGGAAAAAATATGTATTGAAGTTTGTATTCACAAATATTTATGTATGTATATCAGTCCCTGCCATCCGTAGTACACAGGGGAAGACCAAGAAAGACCTTCCATGACCAAATAGGTAATTTTTGAAGAAGGGTCAAATCAAAAGTATCCTTAATCGACAAGCATGCATGAAGAGATTGATGGATGTGAAAGAAGCGAAAGTGGTGTGCCAGGATCGTAGCACATGGCAGGAAGTGATCTCTGTCTATTCCTCTGGGGAAAAGGCGTGATTTTATGTATGTATCATATGGACGGAGCATCATGTGTCTCCACTTTTCGCAGAGAGGCGATCCACGTGCCATTCATGGCTCGGTTCGTGGTGTATGCCAAACGCACCGACGAGTGCCAGGCGCAGCTGAGAATGTTCTGCGTTACTGATGATAAGGAGGACAAGGCCCTCGAGCGCATTGAGCGGTTCATACAGGTGGCTAAGAGCCGGGATGTTGAGGTGAGACAATAATCCTACCAGCAAGGATTATCAGCGAAATTGAATCTTCTATGTGATTGCTAAAATAAGACCTGAATTTACTGTAAAACAGATGGCGATTCAATAAAATTGTGGCGTCGTATCGTAACAATTTGATGTTTTTATCACAAAATAATTCGTTCCTGTACCTGTAGACAAAGTGACAATATCAAAACGATAACGAAGTTCGAAAATAATAAAATGTTAAATGTAAATATGTATTCACGCAAAATCAAGCATTTTGTATTCATTATAATCTTCAAAACTGTGACAGTGTGACTGGCTCGATGGAACAATGGCTAGAGACTCAGGTTCATAACCTACGGTTCCAAGAGTCGTGGGTTCGATTCCCACTCGGGGCAAATATTTGTGTGACGAACATCGGTGTTTGTTCCGTGTCTGGGTGTATTATTAAATATATTTAAGTTCATTTGTGTAATCCACTGTTGATTCTGATATTCGTAACACAAGTGCTTAACCACAGGATCAGATCGATTTATGTGATGTTGTGAAAAAAAAAAAAAAAAGTTAAACTGAGACCAAAAAGCGTTGATATACAGAAGTAGATTTAACATCAAACTTGCTAACCAGGTCCACGAAGGCAAACCCATCCACCTCGAGTTCGGAGGCAACTTGGTACCAGTGGCCAAGTCCGGGGAACAGCTGGGCATACCGTTCAGAGCGTTCAGGGAGAACCGAGTCGCGTTCCCGGTGATGATCAAGACTCAGGACCTGGAGCCGATCTGCAGATGCCAGTTTATGAGGGACCCGAAGGTGCCCAAGGGAGAGCCGTCGCCGGCACCGGTGAGTGGAATATAATGTTGTTTAATATACGAAGTTTACCTAAACGTTTTAGACAGGAGTGCACATGCTGAGGCTTGTACATCGATGACCACTTCTTATAGTTCTTGTCTATGTGCGATATTTCTTTGTGTTTGAATTGAGTCTTGTGTATTTATGTACTTTTGTAACTTTTCGTGATTCACACATATTTTTCTTTCTTTTCTTTTCTTTAGAAGATCTTTGGATCTCTAAAAGTGATACTATTCATCTTTCTATCTCCTTGAATCCAGATTGCTGTGCTGAACATAATGGTACCAGATGACACATCGGTGGAGCGAAGCAGCCCACAGCCGACGGACGCTGTGCCGCGGCGTACTGAGGAGCAAGAGCTAATATGGAGACAGCGACTCAGTGACCCAAGGTAAATTCGATGTTAGCCAAGATGACGCATAAAGCTGGTCTGAAAGTGGACTATGGTCCTCAGTAATTCCGATATAGTTATCCACCTTATGGCACAACCACGTGCCATAAGGTGGATAACTATATCGGAATTACTGAGGAAGTTATGGTATTCACCCAATTTTTATTAAAAAATGTGCTGTTAACTTCAACTTTGCATATAATTTTTATTTCTCTTCTTAGATAGAGATTTAGGGTCGCTTTCCTAAATTGTGGAAACGCTCTTATTTCCCCAATATATTAATCGGGCGACAAAAGCAATCATTACAGACCCATTAGTATCCTTCCTGTCCTAGCAAAGGATTTTTAATCCTTGGTATGTCCACATCTATCTTGGCTCATTAAACAAACTTTCTAAAAAACTCAAGCTTCTTAAAAAACCGTTCTACAGTAACCTTTGACATTCATTCGCGGAGTGAAAACGACTATGAGTTCAGGTGGAGAGGTGGACACAATCTATACGGACTTTAAAGCCTTTAATAAAGTAGATATTTTTAGCATTCATGGGTTCATTCACTCTACTTCTTCTTATCGTATGGTTGATGAACAACCTGGTGTCAGAGTTTTTAAACCGCCCGTAGGCCTCTGACATGGCTTCACACACCGTAGAAAAATCTCTCAGGTGTGCTGGTTTCCTCACGATGTATTCCTTCACCGTTAAAGCGTCGAATGATGGTACATATTAATTTCAAATTTGAAAAACACATTGGTACCTGGCGGGGTTTGAACTGGCGACCTCTCGCATGGCAAGCAACGACCTTAACCACTCGGCCATCGACGCTTTTATTTTTACAACATAATATATTTCAACCCCGTAAGGGATTTTACATACAGAAGTTATTTCCCAATAACTCCCGTTCCCATGGGAATTTTGTAATATCGCGTTGGAAGTAAAGCTTAACGTTCATTAGGGTACCTGCATGCCAAATCTCAATCGTCTATCTATATCGCGGTTTAGATTTTTTTCATACAAAAAGTTTTTTCTTATTACTCCCGTTCCCGTGGGAATTTTACAATATCCTGTTGCAACTAAGCTTTTAATTTATTAAGGTACCTGCATGTCAAATTTCAAGCGTCTAACTTATGCGGTTAGTATTTTTCATACAAAAGGATTTTCCCATTATTTCCCGTTCCCGTGGGAATTTCGGGAAATCCTGTCCTAACGGATGCCTACGTCATAACATCTACCTGCATGCTAAATTTCATCTCGATCCGTCCAGTGGCTGTGACGACTTCGTCCGCGTAGAGATGTTTAACGGCTAAAACATTACTTCTTTATAGCGCAGTCGGTTAAAAAGTAGCCTATAACCGTTTCTAGGCTCTGGACTATGTCTGTACCAAATTTCGTTTAAATCGGTTCAGTACTTTATGCGTGAAAGCGTAACAGACAGACAGACAGACAGACAGACAGACAGAGTTACTTTCGCATTTATAATATTATTATTATTATTATATTAGTATATTAGTATATTAGTATATTAGTATATTAGTATATTAGTATATTAGTATATTAGTATTAGTATATTAGTATTAGTATATTAGTATAATTAGTATATTAGTATATTAGTATATTAGTATATTAGTATTAGTAAGGAGTAAGGATTTTTTAATACAAACTATGAATTGGTTTAGCTCATACAGTCAAGTAAACGCATACAGCGAGTTGTTGAGAATGGATTTGTATCGGGCATGGGAATCATCATTTTCACGCCGGTGTTTTTAGAATATTATATAATAATAATAATAAATATTTATTGACCAAAAAAAAAAATATACCAAGGAACACAACATTGATCAGTGGTCGGCCCAGTATGTGCCTCAACGACAAGAAGCCGCTGGGCTGGGCTGGGGTATTGTGGCTGGCGCCTATTTGGGGCCTATAAAGGCCGACCGTAGTTAATTCACTCATTGTCATTAGGCTGGAAGACATCTGCAACCTACTCGGCAAGGACTGGGTAGCCCTGGCGTACGAGCTGGGCGTGAGTGTGGCCACCGTCAACCAGATCCAGGCGAAGCGCATCACCGCTGCCGAGCAGGCACAGCTGATGCTGAAGCTGTGGAAGACACAGTCCGGGACCAAGGCGCAAGGTAACCCGGGACACATCTATCTTAAATTTTAAGGATGTTGTTAATGTTAGTTAGTAGTTCAGTGTCAGGTACAGTCAAGTCTGTTGAAGTACCATAAATATACCTCCACCTTCTTTTCCTAATAATAAGAGCTTTCCCCCTGTTTTTAAAAAAAAGGAGGAGGAGACTATTACTTCGCCCTTTATGAACCGATTTTGATGATTTTTTTTTTGGTTCGAAAAAGATACTCCCAAAATGGTACCATGATGAGAACGCATGGTGAGCTGAACTAATCGGGTGAAAGAAAATGAAACACCAAAAAGTATGAAAATAAATATCTGTGATGTTGGATGTGATTTTAATTGATTTTATGCAAAATCAGACACATCGTTGGAGCTGGCGCTGTGCCGTATTGGCAGAGATGACATTATCGCGCCTCAGTCTGAGGTGACGAACGAGAGACGCATCCAAAGGAATATTTACCAGGAGAGGCAAGCTTCTGAAGAAATCGAAGCTTACAAAGGTGAGATACAATAATTGCGTTCAAAATCGCACCAACTGCTAAATAATTTGATTTTAGATACACAAACAAATTCTAATACACTTTTAACAAAACATCACAAGGTTTTCTTAATTTGTTACACCATTCAATTTCGACTATCTAGACACGCGGTAGCGTGTCAAGCCAAGGTTCAAGAGACAGAACTGGCGAGCCGCACCGTGTGTAATATTACACGAACCATTTGGAACCACTTTTGAACCCCTCATAAATCAAAAACTATTTCACATAAACGTATCAAATTTGGCTCATATATTGTGACTTGCGAGATAAATATGTGTTCTAAATTTCATAAGCTTTATCTCAAACAGTTATTTAGATATTAATGTCCAAAAATCCTCATTTTTATCATTGACTGACTGACAGATCAAAATTCTAACCCAGTTCCAAATGACCTAGAGAGTTAAAATTTGGTATGCAGATAGGTAATTATATGAATACAAAGGAAAAAATAAAAAACTGGCAATTTTTTAATAATTAGGTTAGGTTCTATTATGAACGCTTAACATAAATACCTAATTAGTGCCTAATAACGCCTATATACCGGGGAAGGCAGAGCACTAAGTATATATTTAGGTCTACTTACTTATTTACAATTAAGAGTAGGTACTTATAGTCGGTTTTCATATTTATTACTTAGGGTAGGTACCTACATAAAGTCTAGTTTTAGTTTTGAATTTGTCCTTTTCAAAGGACCCACGGCGTTACGATGATATATACTTTTCTACAAAAAGTAATGATATCCAATCAAAAACATAAATGTGAAATGAGAGCCAAGTTCAATATTGCCTTGGTTGTTGACTTCAGCGACAAAAGAAGTGAGATCTAAATGGGTGCCAAGTTCAATGGTCAACCCAGAAATTTATTTATAAGTAACACTATAACATACCTATCATATCTTCTTATAACATAAGATAATGTATGGTGGTAGCCTATGAAGGTCTGTCTTGGCTAGTTTTCATATATTAATTATAGCCGTCGCAAGTTCTAAGCCTACAAGTATATGTCGGTTTTTATTTTATAATTCCGAAAATTTGGATTGTTGGTAGAAACTAGCAAGCGAACATAATAATACGTTGGTAGGTTTATACAAACTAGCCAAGACAGACCTTCATAGGCTACCACCATACATTATCTTATGTTATAAGAAGATATGATAGGTATGTTATAGTGTTACTTATAAATAAATTTCTGGGTTGACCATTGAACTTGGCACCCATTTAGATCTCACTTCTTTGTCGCTGAAGTCAACAACCAAGGCAATATTGAACTTGGCTCTCATTTCACATTTATGTTTTTGATTGGATTATTGCCTACTTGAAAGCTTTTGTTGCTACCATTATTTTGTTGATTTATCAAACATTCATACAACAAACACTAATCACATTTTTTATCACAATATTACAAAATAGATATTGTATATCCAGCTGAAGAAGACAACAAGCTCAAAGAGAAGATATATGATGAGAACCAGATCGCTGAGCGCATGCACCGTGAGATGGAGCAAGACCAAGAAGATGAGGCTAAGTACTCTCCTGAAGAGAAATCGGTCGTCGATAAGAGTGAAATTGAGAGGACGCCCACGCCTAGCGAAGATAGTGAGGAGGACGAAGGTAAGTTTGTGCAAGTGGTATTATTCAATCAATAGGCTAAAGCCAATAGTCGTATACAGTACACCCACAAGTAATCGCATGGAAAATTTATTTTGGCCTCAATGGTCATTGCGATTACGTCATCTTAGCAAATTAATCAAAGGGAAATGAACGGGTTTTTTTTATTTTAAAGAAACTTTACTCAATAAATAAGATAAAACTTTTTATTCATAAAAAGACTCTTTTGTCATTCAATTTGACATATAAAAAATTAAATGACATTCGTATTATTTGGTAGCTCGAGAGGTACTGTTGTATTAAAGAAAGTATTTGTTTACATTCCTAAATGTATAGTTAATATCGGATCATTTTATTTTGACAGAAGTAAAACGAAGCGTAGCTGAAAGGAAAGAACAGATAACAAGAAAACTCAGTTCAAGTAAAATACCAGCTTCAAAGCAGAAAAAGGAAATACGTGAAGAAATTATTGAAATTAGGACTCAAATAAAACCGGATATTAAGAAATTCCAAGAAATAGAGCAACAGGTATGTAGCTATAATATGAAGACTTTTATTGAAATAATAACATATTTTTAGCAATAATTATAATGTCTAAATGGAACTTT
Organism: Maruca vitrata; assembly: GCA_039566165.1. Lineage (NCBI taxonomy): Eukaryota > Metazoa > Arthropoda > Insecta > Lepidoptera > Crambidae > Maruca > Maruca vitrata. The sequence goes on along the minus strand of CM076936.1, from coordinate 8,087,630 downwards.
CCTCAATGTTTTATTTGTTCAGGTTATTGAAAAAGAACCAAAGTTAGAAAGGACACGATCAAAAACGTCTCCAGACACTGTTGAAGAAGAAATTGAGGAACAAGTAGAAGTGGTGCTAGAAGTCAAGAAAGAAGAACCAAAGCCTGTCGAGCGGCCAGTCGAACAGTTTAGGAAGTTTGACCCATCCTCACCAGCCAAACCTACGCCTAAACATCTACAAAGGCATATGAGGAATGAATCCATGAGATTCCCATCCGGAGATTTCTCCAACGTGACTATAACTCCAAGAAAATCCGTTACTGAGACCACAGAAGTGAAAGTCTCGGAAAAAGTGGACACTTTCACAAGAGAAGCCATTTCTCAAAAAGAAATCGTGAGCTCCAGAGTTGAAGAAAAATTAGACGATGGCGATAGGTCTCCGGACTTAGTCGGTGAAGATGACAAAGATATTGCTGAAGCGCCGTTAAAAGCTAAGATTAGCTCATTTGAATCAAAAATATCTAAAGAGGCCTCAGTTGAATTGCCAAAAACTACTATGAAATTGACAAAAGAAGCCTTGAAAAAGCACACCATGGAGCAGGACCAAGGTATTGAATATACTCAGGAATTTGTTCGAGAACAGTCTAAGCAAATATCTAGTATAGAAACTCACGAACATGTGGCCCATAAAGTTACAGTAGAAGCGGAGAGGCATGTTGAGACTGTGAAATCGGTTAAGGAGACAATTCAGCAGTTTGACTCCAAAATAAAATATGATGATAAAGCTAAACCCTTCCCTAAGACAATCAGGACGGACTCTACGCTCGTACAAGTTTCGTCAGAAGAAGATAGTGAATTCCTAAAAAAGTCAACAGATTCCGAAACAGAAACAGAATCTCAAACTACGGTAAAAGTGGATAAATTACAGCAGAAAAAGATGAAATTTGATAAGCAATTTGATTTCAAATCTGGCATCGCTGATGGCTTCGATCTCAAATCAAAGGACGTCAAACCAAGTGAAGGTAAAGACGACAAAAAGTCCGATGATGATGATGATAAAAAGGATGATCAATCTGTGAGCGTTAAAGTTTTGAAGTTGGAAAAACAAGTAACTGAAGAACTTAGATCTAAAGTGAGTGAAGAGGAACTTACGGAAGCATTAGAAGAAAAAGATGTTTCAGTGAGCGACATAGCAGTCAAGGATAAGGTAAGCTTTTAAGTATTATGACGAAGGTATACTTAATTTTAGCATACAAAGTAGATATTAAAGTCTTCTTAATTTAAATAAAAGGATTATATAGGTAAGCAAGTGCGTATGTTGAAGAAGAAGAAAACGAAGATGTAACATTTTTCTTGATTTTAGATTGATAATCAGCAGTCTATAGCTAGTACCAAGTCTGATATTAGCAAACATACAAAGACTGATTCTATGTCAGATATGCAAGACTTGATTGGACGTAAGATATCCCAAGAATCTTGTGTTCCATCTACTATAGATAAAGCCGATTCATTGGCTGACTTGCAACAAAGCACTGAAAAAGACTTCAGTTTTATATCGCAAACTGAATCAAAGGTAAATGGAAAAAAGTTGCTTGAAAAATAATTATCAAATCTGTAAAATTCAAAATAAATAGTGCTGAATGGCAAGCAAATATTACTCATATAGTATTTATAATACATAAAATAAATATATATATAGTTGCTATATTATAATGTAAGCTAGTATTAATTTAGGAATTATGGATAATTTTAAGTTAAATTTTAAAATATTATGTAACGTATCGCTTTAGTCGCTTTAATGTGTGATTCTACATATGTACTATAAGGTTCTCATTTTTAGGTATACTCCAAGGATTCCAAACATAGAAGTGATTCATTAGACGAGGCTTCTCAATTCTCTGATTTGGAGGACCAAATTGGAACCAGCCCCGCACACAAGCCAGTAGATAAAGAAATCAGTCATGTTGTATCTAAGACTGAAGTCAAAACAATCACGATATCAGCCGATAAAACTGTGCACACTAGGGATCAAACTTTAGAATTTCTTAAGTATGAGAGCGAATATAGTGCACAGATACATGCGCCGACAGAAAGTGGATTGAAAGAAACGGAAAAAGTAATGTTTATCCCTTATTACACGTAACAGACAACAGTAATAAAAATTAAATAAAGCTGTTATGACCTTTTTCTTATTGTTTTAGGTTTCACCCAAAGAGTCACCAGTAATAAGTGCTAAAGCACGCCAGTTCATCGAAACGGTACCCGAAGATGATTCAGTCCAGGAATGCTTTTTCTCAAAACGAATTTATTCAGATTCTCTAGAAGACTCTGAACATACCGACTCAAGGCGCCACTCTGAAGCTGAATCATTAAAATCGGATCAATCCGATATCAAAGCCAAGGTTTCCTCATCTGATTTTGATGAGAGAGCTGAATATGAAGAAACAATTGACTCTGGAAGTGGTTTCGGAGATGAAAAGTTTGAAGAAAGTGTTGGATTTACATCAATGCGAATCGAATCAAAAACGGGTGATTCAGAAAGACAAGACTCCGAATCTGATAAAGAACCCGATGCATTATTCAAAAAGATGACGCCAAAACGCCATTCTAGAACTGAATCTGTATCTATAACTAAATTAAGTGATTTACAAACTGATTCTGAACCTTCAAAACTAAAACAGGAGTTCCAGATGTTCGTTACTGAAGCTGAAGAAATTGACAGGTCGTCTGATAAAGATGAAGCTTCAGACAAAATTTCATCGGAAAGTAGTAGAGAAATTGAAATATCTGAACGCAAATCTTCAGAAGGCATTTCTGATAAAATCAGCTCGGAAGATGCTGTAACTGAAAAGAAAACGTCATCAGAAGAGGACGCATTAAAAGAGGGTGAAGAAGTATCACCAATCAAAGACAAATCGTCACCGGTCAAGGATGTTGCAAAAGATATTGAAAAATCTGAAGTTAAAATGCGAGAAGACCCAATTGATAAAGGTATATCAAACAAAAATGAATATTTTTTGTTACATTACAGATAACGTAAACTAACTATTTGATTCTGTTTTCAGTTAATGCTATCAAACGTCAATCAGTAACGTCAGCAGGTTCAGGCTCAGTAAGCGAGCTTCGTTTGGAAGAAAAACGATTGTCTGATGCTCACAGCCTTACTGAGTCTAGAGACTACACCTTTGAGGAGTCTGAAGATGATATTGGTACACAGGGAACTCATGTCGACGTATCTAAAGAGAAAATTGAGACAAAAGTGGACACTACCAAAGCAGCTTTAGGTAGTATAATTCTCCATTCAATTAGCGCTCGCTTATAATAAAAGTTGTTTTTGTGAAATAAATATAAATATTAAATCAATTGTAACAAATAAATGTTTTATTTTTCCAGCTAAAACTAGCGAACAATCAAAACTAGCCAAATTAACTCATGGAGACTCGTTAGACGATGTTGAAGGTTTTCCTGAAGATCATGTTACAGACTATGTACATAAACTGCCACATATTGCTGAAGTTGGGTAAGTTTATTCTACGGAATTTAAAAGTCCACCATCAAAATCTCTACCATAATTCGCCATAAATCCTGTCAATTTAATTAATAATAGAATAATACTAGAAGTAAATTAAGTTATTTATCTAAAAATAATACTATATTTGTTGCTTTTTTATAGCTCTATCCAAGACAAAGACATCACGCATGATTTCCTGAACAGAGAAAGAGAGGAACAGTTAAAACGAGAAACCGTTCATGTCGTGACTACAACTACTAGTGAAGTTAAACAGATACCCACAAAGAAAGATACAGTAACCTTTACTGAAACTGTTGTAATTGATTCACCTAAATCTAAGACCGGTGAATTTGAGACAACTTATTCTGTTACTGAAAAACATGAACCAACGGTTACCACCAAAGTAACAACAACGATAATAAAAGATGTATCTTCTAGTTCCACGGGAGATATCGTAGAAACAAAAACAACCACAGTTGTGAGCGAAGGTACTTCCAAGTTTGATGTTAGTAAAATTAGGACAGACACATTGGGCAAGTTTGATCTTGATGATATCGACGAAGTTAAAAGGTTCGTACCTAAAGACTTAGACTTGAAAGAGGTTCCTGAAATCACTAAAGAGCAAGTCAAACCTGTGATTGATGATATTCTCCAAAAGGGTACTATTGCTGCAGCAGCGCGAAGTCCGGTACAAGATAAGGATATAAAAATAATCACAAAGGATATTGTGGAATCCGAAAAACGCTCATATGATGCTAAAGTGCCACAAAAAGAAGAACGTCGGCATTCATGTATAAGTCCAGCGATTTCTTTGGAGAGAATAGCTGAGTCTGACGTTGAAGATGAAGATGTGCCCGAGATTCCTAAAGTAAAAAGTCTGATTGCTGAAACGCATATAGTCAGTGAATCTAAGACTGAAATGAAAAAATCTGATTCTGCCATGAAACAAATGGCTGATAACATTGAGATTATTATCAAACAGGCATCCGAAGACATTGATGGCTCTTCTTCTGAAGAGCATCTTGAGGTGCCTGAACCTACAGAACCCCAAGATATTGCAGATCAAGTATCTGTTGACTCCATAATCGAAGAAGCAGTGAATACTGTTGAAGGATACTTAGAATCATCTAAAGAGGCAAAGGAAAAGGAAATTGAAGCTAAAAAAGAAATCGTGTTTGAAGAGACTAAGAAGTTTGCTAAAGAACGACCAGGTCTAATGAAATCCTTGTCAAGAGATAGTGGAGAAATTGTAATAATGCCTAAGAAAAAACATCCAAGAACATTTTCCGTACAAAGCTCACCTGATGAAGTTGAAGAGCAAATATATACAGACTCCGAATCAGGTATATCTATACTAATATTATAAAGCTGAAGAGTTTGTTTGTTTGTTTGTTTGAACGCGCTAATCTCAGGAACTACTGGTTCGATTTGAAAAAATCTTGCGTTGTATAGACCATTTATTGAGGAAGGCTTAAGCTATATAACTTCACGCTGCGACCAATAGGAGCAAAGATACAATAGAAAATGTGTAAAAAACGGGGAAACGCGATCGAAGTCGCTGGCACTGCTAGTACTTTATAAACATAAAAAATATTATTTTTGTGCAACAAATACTTTAATGTTATGGTATTTCATGGTTATTTTGTTTCAGATATGGATAAGGCCAAGGTATTAGAAATAATTGAGCCTAGCTCTGACCTTGATGGCAAAGCTGCTGCATCTAGTTTCGATACAAGAAAAATAAGGACCGATTCATTAGATGATGCTGATGATTTTCCAGAGAAAGAAGTCGGTAGATGTTTATTTACGCCTTAGTGAAGATAATTAATTAATTTGTTTTAATTATTTTTTGGCATGTTTTCAGGCTGAATATTTTGGGGAGGATAGCAAATATGTAGATGAGCCAGCAGAAGGAATCTTCTTAGATGATTTCAAGGTTCCTGACCAAATACCAAGCAGTAGCACAGCTCAGATAGATACTGAAGATGACAGGTCTTCTGACAAATTTGTTAAAAAGACCCACTTTGTAGATAGGATACTGCATTCGGACTTGGTATCTAAATCCACTACAGAGTCATCAGTCACCACTGTTGTGTCCACACTCACTAAATCATCAGACGAAGATCAAAAGTCAGTTCTAGAAGATGCTACATCAGCCGAGTTCTCGAAAATCAGCGGCGCAGAACTTGTAAAAGATCCTTCGAAGACGTCAATGGATACAAAAGATGACTCCAAAATAGAGGAACAAGTTGAAGATAGGGGTACACCAGATCTATCAAAAAAGTCAATTGACTTAACTAAAGATTACTCAAAATCATCAATTGACAGTAAAGATACGTCAAGAGATTTTGCTACAAACGAATTATCCAAAGATTCAACGGTTGACTTGAGTAAGGATTTTTCAAAGGCTTCTATTGAAAGTGTCAAAGAAACGTCAAAATCTATCGATGAGAAAACTTTTTCTGAAGATCATTCCTCCCTAGACGTATCCAAAACGTTAGCGTCCGATGTATCAGAAGGTATAACTGTTAGTAGAGAATTTATAGAGGAGGAACGTTCAATATCAAGAGTTGTGAGAATATCCAGCAGTTCTTCCCAAGAAACATCAGTTTTGACTGAAAGTAAATTGCTTAGTGAACAAGACGATAGGTCTTTAGATAAAACAAGGATATCTGAAATAGACCCCGAAAAAGACTTTATTGGAGAGATTGACGAGAGAATTCAGGAACTAAAATCTGAATTCAAAAAAGGAGAACAAGCAGTCTCAGAGTCATCGTTATCAGATAGAGTTTCTGTCTCCAATGGAATCACAAGTGGATTATCAGAAAAAGAGGAGACAGAAGAAGATATTGAAGCAAGGGAATCTGTAGATGAGGTACCAGATATGTCTGAATTAAATAGGAGATGCTCAAATTTGCTAGAAGATATTTCGCAAGGAGCACTTATTAGAATCGATTCGAGTCATGTAACACACGGTAAGTCCCTGATTTGTCAAATAGTGAAACGATAAATGCTAAAGCTCACATAGATAGATAGCGATAGTATGCGATTGATACTTAGGTAAAACCTTTTATGCACCTGCAGATCTTGCATCGAAGTTTTCAAAAACACCGCCTCCATCACCTGTAGATTTAAATGTAAGAGATAAAACAAAAGCGGAGGACGGTTCTGGCGACAAGCACACCGGGCTACAACTAAGAGGTATATAGCTTTGTAGTGTGTCAATAAAACACTGTCACATGAAAAACACAATTTGTTAGTAATTGTTGAATGTAATATGTATGCCAATTCAAAGGAAAATCACTAATGTTCTTAATGCCGCGCAAGATTCTCTTTAAACATTGTATAATACATTATTACCATCAGATTTACCTGACGCTATTATTCGATTAGCTATGTATAAACTCAGTTATTAAAATAAAAATCTATAGTGATGAGATGCTCTTCAATATTATTGACTATATCAAAGATCACCATCAACCAATAGCCCAAATGCGCAGTGTAGAACATAAGCGAAAACATCACGTCATGTTTGTCTAAGAGAACACAAGGCAGTCAAATCACGTCAAAATGTTCGAAGCACATCACGCACTTAATTTTCACACAACGTTTTTGTAGTATGGCTAGAAGTAGATGCTAATCTTCCATTCCACCTAGGTTCCGACTCGTCATTCCTGGATGCAAGCCGTCAGTCTCCCAGAGCTTCATCTGCTGGAGACAGCCTCATCAGCGAAACAGAGGCTCATCAAAGTGGTTAGTAATGCACCTTGTGTTAAGTGATCTAGCACAACTGTACCTCTGATATTACCGACCTTGAACCAATCTGTGACCCCAAAGAAAACCCTTCCTCAAATCGAAGTTCTGAAAGCTGAATCTTACATAACAAATAAAGCAAGCTTTATTAAAGTAGTGGCAAAGTAGAGTCATAGCGAAACTTTACTCCTAATTTTATGTAGTAATATGTAAAAATCATTATAGAAAGCCTTTTATTGCCACAATCTTTAGTTCTTAGCCAGTAAACGCATGTATTTTGTGATTCAGTTCCACACTTAGTGTAAGCAATAATATTGAACATAATTATTATATTAGTATCTATATCGAATTTCCCGAAAAGATTTTAAAAGAGGTAATATTTACAAAATCTTCTTGAGTAAATAATCTATTTGCACAAAAACAAAAATATTTATATACTGGAAGCACTTTCAATTGATTAGAATAAAAAATAATATTTACCTAAAATTAAATAACTTGAAAATCATCAATAAACATTGGTATTTATTTGCAACTGTCACATTCGTAACGCCAGAATAATAGTTAGCACAGTAAATTTTACTTTCTTTCTTGCGGAGCCCTTACGTTGCTATAGGTAAGTGGATCCACAAGCGAAACCAATCATGATCTTTTTATTATTGTCGCTTTTTCAATGAGACGAATTGATTTTATCGACTTTAATTCGCAATTTTTCATCTGTTATATTATTATTCACTTTTGAGTAACGTTTCGCTTTGATTCTGAATCTTTCTTCGTTTATTTTTTTATTCATGTCCATTACCACCACACATGCTTCCATCGCTCCTCTTGTCATTTTATCAATCATAGTACATTATCTATTATATGTGTCACGCTTTAAGAGCTTTCACATTTTTAGGGCCATGAATATAAATGTTAGTTATGATTTCAATGTCAAAATTGTGTAGGCAAATCCAATTATTTTCTGTACAAAATTTTCCTTCACATTCACCATTAGAAAGAGAGAGTTTCAAAATTTACAGCTTTTTTTTCTTTTCAGACGTACTGACTGAAGCGTCCAAGGCACTGACAGCCGCCGCCAGACCAAAATCTCCAACCAAGCATCTAGCCGATAATCTTTCATTTATAAACGTTGATCAACCCACTCTAACTAGCGGAGCTATAGAACTTGTGGACCGAACAATTGAAAAAAGCATCGATGTGATTGATCAAATCAAAAAGGAACAACTTGCGGTAAAAATGGAAGAAATGCAAAAATCAACATCATCTGATACTTTTTACTCTGAGTCTAGAATAGAAACATCAACATCCTCTTCTTCTGTACATAAAACTTTTGAAGGTTCCGAAATGAAATTCCAATCTATTGATCCACAAGCAGTCATGTCAGATATGGTAGCCAAGTTTGGATCTACCGATGAATATAGTACGATCTTATCACACAAAGAAACTGAGACTAGAAAGATTTCTGGCCAAGAATTCTTTTCCGAAACCAAACAGGTATCCTCTTCTGACGACGATTCTCTCGTTATAAAGACTGAAACTAAACACGAACTAAGAGGTCAAGAACATGCTGTAAAAGAAAAAACCACGGTCCGTAAAGAAGGCGATCAAACGGAAACATCACAAAAGAAAATTGAAAAGGCTCATGAAGCGACAGCAAAGAGATCTGATGTAGAAACTAAAACTGTTTTTAAAAGCACAGACGATACAGATATAGTCAAAGTTGAAAGAGAATTTACTGAGCAAGGTTTGTACACGGGTCGGCAAACGAAGTCTGAGGAAAGAATGACTGCATTGAAGGATGAGACTATCAAGAAAAAGCACGAAGTGAAAATTTCCGAAAGAGATTTATCCCATGAACAATGGGGTAAGGAATATTTCACAGAGCCAGGCGAGCTAGAAGATATTAAAGAAGACGACGACTCCAAAGCTCGAATCGCATTTGTAGATTCAGCGCTCAAAATCGTTGAAAAGGATGAAGTTGTATCAAGCGTCGAAGTATCAGCAAAAGGCAAAGTCATAAGCTCTAAAACAGAACATCACAAGGAAGAATCTGTCATTGAAAGCAAAGAGCATGATGATCTCAGTTCTGATGCATCTCATGCTCCCAGTTTCAAAAGCGAGTCAGCAGGCCGCCGTGGTTCTTCTGAAACAAGTCCTAAAAGTAAATCAAAATCATTCAAAAAGGATGATGAAGTATATGAAGTAGATTTCATCAAAGAAATCAAAGTCTCAACGTCACCTGTGAAAAGCACATTCAGTAGGACTGGAAGCCAAGATACTCATTCTGAGTCCGAAATGGCACCCGATTTACCTCATGATGACAAAACTGGAGACACACCGAAGAAGGAAAAAATTACAAAGTCACCTGTTAAATTACCTCAACAACAATTTCAGGAACAAGTTTGGGAAGTTTCGATACAAAAAGCAGATTCATTTGAAATGGCAGAGGAAATTCCGAAACCAATTAAGTCAACTATTGTGGAAACATCAAGCGTAACAAAAACCTCCGATTTGGAGTTAAAAGCAATCGTTGAAACTAAAACTGAAGTGACAACCAAAATGACGAAATCTGATATGTCACCAAGCACATTTGAGATTTCTGACGACCTCAGTACTACTTCGAAAGATTTAATGATCAAGTCGGGTGAAAGTCTTGATACTGAGTGCATGATTAAATCACTTGAGTCGCACGAGGGCGAAATTCTGCAAAAATCAATTGACTCCACTGTAAGTGCAGAAACATTGCATGCTTCAGAATTCTCAACAGAGGCTGATTCGGCTTTTTTAACTGGCACTGATCATAAGAAAGAAGAAGTAAAATTATTTAAAGAAAAAAGTCTCGAAGATATATGTAGTAGTGGTTATGATACGGATCTCTCCTCTGCCGAGTTTCATGCTACGAAACTTGAGTCAGAACGGGTGGACTTCGATTCCCTTATGTCTGCTCAGCCTCTAGCTGACTTGTCGGTTTTAGAAAAAACTATTGATGAAGTCAAACAGTCTCTTGAAGCAGCACAAGTAGAAATAATAAGTGAGAAAAGTGATGGAAGTAGTAAATACAAACAATCTCCATCAGAATTCCAATTCAAACTGTTGATAAGTCCAGACAGGCCTGAAGTAATTACTGAAGAGCCACATCACGCTGATGACCATACTGATAAAGCTGTAGTGACTTCTGTGAAAGATGAAATACGATTGGACAGTCAAAAGTCTGACAGTTGTTCACAAAAAGTAAGTTCACAAGAAGAAACTACGACATCGGATGACGAGAAAGATACTGTTCACGTAAAGGAATCCAGCCCACCGTTGGATGCAGCTGACCTGTCTATCCGATCTGACAGTGGTCCTCATTCAATTTTAGAAACTGAGAGTGATATCATCCTTTCTGATAGGGATGGGTCATCTAAAGGAAGCCCAGAAGTGAAACTGAGGGTTCAAAAACACATAAAATCTAAGCTTGGAATAGTTGAAAGACGTTCAGCTTCAGAAGTTGAAGGATGGTCAAGTTCCGGTGAAAGTCACTATCATAGTTTTGAACATTCAGAGAGCCGGCCTCTATCTTCAGATATAGAGGTAATGATGACAGCACAAAGTGCAACTGAATTTGAGACCGCCATGACCAGTCATGACGTTTCTTCTCAGTCTCTAAGGACATCAAAGGACTATTACACTGCGGCGAGTTCACTTGCTTCAAGAGACAGTATGAAAAGCCTTGATTCAGATGGATCAAGTCATGTAGCCAGTATTGATATTTCGGACGCATCAGAAACGCTTGTCCCATCTGCAAATGAGCTAAAAGAAGAATTAATGGAAAGTAGTACTTACGTTGAACAATTTCTTCATGAAACCGACAAAGATCAAGAAAAAAGTAAAGATGCAAGCGATGATGAAGTATCAGTTGATGATGATGAAATCAAAGCTGATGCGGCAGAACTTGTTGGTAAGATGAAAAGATCTCATGAGATGCGCTTTCTACCGAAAGATATGATACCAGAACATTTCCCAATTGAAAGTACATCAGAAAGTATAGAAGTCGACGAAGATTCCTCCAAAGATCGAGAAGGCTCAGATACTACAATATCAAGTCAGTTGAAAACGGATGAAATTCTGTCGTCTTCGATTTCAAAACTGGATATGCCTTCTTCCACATCTCCTTCCGAAGCTGAGAAAAAAATAGTGGTCGAAACAATAACTAAAACTGCATCTCATGAGGTACAAGCGGTGCCTTTTTCAGTTACAAAACCTGAAAAACGTCGTGAATTCGTAGATGTTGAAAGTGAAATTATCCCAGTTGGATCTGAAGAATATGAAGATATAGTAAAATTTGGAAGCGTGTCTCCAGATCCAAAAAAGTCAACTAAAGAAGAATATTCAGCGATAGTGAAAACTTTTGTTCATGAATCTGAAGGTATCCCTACAAAAAAAGAAACCACTGAAACGGAATGTGGTATTCAGAAAACTGAAGTAAAAGAAGAATGTTTAAAGAAGGTAGTGAAAGAAGTGAGTGTAGTACCATTCCCAGTAACGGAAATACCTCCAAGTGAAAGAGAATTCGTTGATATTGATGAGGATATTATTCCAATAGGATCAAAGCAATATGAAGAGATACTAAAATCTAAGAGTGACTCTTCTGTCCCAAAAACTAAAGTTGAGAAAGCTGTTGTAAAAACTCCTGACTCACAGCTTGAGAGTAAACAAAGTTCTACCTCTAGTTTGAAAACTCATGAACACTTGTCAACACCACACACTCCGCTATCCGCTCCTAGTCAAAGCTCGCTATCTACAGATAACGGGAGAGAATATGTTTTAGATGATATGTACGACATTTCTGAAACTCCAGAATTAAGATCAGACCTAGTCACTGAAAGTAGTAAATCAGAGCTTGTGATAACAACTGAAGAAAGAGCTTTACAAACACTTGAAAAAGAGCAAGAGTCGCCTACAAGTGATGAATTTGAAATGGTTGATAAACCATGTGAGATGGACGATTTTGTTGTCATTGAGGAAGTTGCAAAGGAAGCTCAAGAAACTGACACAGAAGGAAAAAGTGTACAGATAAAAGCACAGAAATATGTGAAACGACACGATACAGAAGTTGAAGAGTATTTATCGAAGACCTCAAAGAGTACGAAACAGCAAGATAGTACCAGCAGTGCATCTGGATCGCTATCGGACGAAGAAATGCTGCAGTATGACCAAGAGCAAAAACGATTGCAAGCCCAAGAATTAGCCGAAATTGAAGCTGGAAAACGATGGATACAAATGCAGTTTGAGGGTGATCCAAGATATGATTATGAAAGAATACCACTAGAAGATATTAAAGAAGAAGAAATGACTGATTTTGATGCTAGTAGAATAGGTAGTTTAAGTTCACAAAAGGAATCAATAGGAAGTTTTGGTAGCTTCAGAAATTCTTATGGTAGTCTTTCGGAATCTGAAATGGCATCTCGTATAAGGTTCAGAGTACGCGGGGAAAATGATGACATATCTATAAGCTCTTTGCAAGAATTTGAGAACTTAGAAAAAGCTCTCATGGAACAATACCAGCAAAACTCTTCTTCATCCCAAGATTCTTTGAATGGATCCCTTCCGAGGCGGTATATATTAAGCAAGAGCCAAGGAGATGATATTTCCGTTTCAAGCCTAAAAGAGTTCGAAGGTCTTGAATCAGCTTGCCTGGAAGCGTTAAGAGCTGAAATTCTTGCTAAGCAGAAAGAGGCTCTCTTATTGGCTGATCCTAAAGAAGTCAGTGGCAGTTTCCTAGAAAGAGAAAAGAGATCTTACTCTGGCAGCTCTGAAAGTAGCCCACCCCAGAAAGGTGGTAGCCCAAGTCAGAAAAGTGGAAGTCCATCCCAAAAAGGAGGTAGCCCGTCGCAAAAAGTGGGTAGCTACGGTAGTCCCTCTCAAAAACTTCTGACTGATTCGGCTGCAATTCGGAAGTTGATCGACCAACAGTTGGCATTGGAGCAGAAACTGCAAGAAGTAACACCTAAAGTGGTAACGGTTAAGAAATTCGACGACAGGGGTGCGTTCTTCGTGCCAGAACCCGAATCAGATTCCGAACAGAAACCTGCGGAAGTGACTGAGGAATGTACTAAAACTTCGTCGTTTGTCTGCGCCGCCGCTCCCAGTGACGGTTCTGCTGAATCGATTCCAGGAGATTGCGAGGAAATGATGAAGCTTCTTGATCAAGAAGAAAAATCAAAATCATCTTCTGAGACAACAACCAAGACTTTTACAGACGGCGGTATGATTGAAGTGGTTAGAACGACGACTGTCATCCAACAAAGATATGTCGATGGAAAGAAGGTTTCTGAGACGGTCACCAGCTCTGATGCCGATGGTGCTATGGATATACCGGCGAGGCCTAAGCAGTTTGATGATAGTGCGCCCTTATCAGTTGGATCAGAGATGTCGTCGTCTATAATATCTCAATCTTCGGAAATGGATAGCGTAATGACAGTAATGGAGAGGCATTCTTCTGACGGCGAGGTTGTGACGGTTACAAAGCACACTGTAACGATGTCTTCAGATAAACCTGAGGATCTGGATTTTTCTAGAGAAGGGAGCGTCATTCGTGAGCTGTCGCCCTCTTCTGGGAGGTCGATAGCTCACAGTGTTGTATCTTTCTCCGGTAAACAATTTGCAGATCCAGCCAGTGGGTCTTGGAGCGGGCAAGATGAGGAGTTGAGTTCGTCTGGGAGCTTTAGCAGGTAATTATCTGTTAACACAATATCAATATCATTTCAATTTATACAACCAGTTCTCAAATACTTTGCATAAGCATACTGAATATTTTGCGTCAGTCCTTATAAATTAACGTGAAAACACTTGGTGAAAAAGATGTAAATTTTTATGGTAATTATAATTTGTTTTAATTATGCTCACATAAAATAGGTACTAATGCAATAATCGTTTACGGACTACGTGTATATTTTCTAGCTGTCAAAAATATTTTGTGCCCTTTTTATATCAATTCATCTACAGTTGTTAATTTTGGTAAAGAATACGTATAATACAATGTCGCTCTATTATCCATTTTCACAGCAAGAAGTCTATTTAGAGTGTTCTGTGTGTTTTAATTCTCAAAAAATCGAAATTACCTACATGAAATCAGGGTAGGTACAGGCCCCGTAGACGAAGTAACAATATCGAAACTTTTGACATTAGACATTAGACGCGATAAATCACGTGGTCAATCCTATACATTTTGTTCTTTTCGAACTTCGTTATCGTTTCGGTATTGTAACTTAGTCTAAGCCCCCTGAGTGGGTATTACAAGGGTAAAAAAGAGTTTTTCTTATAAAGTATGTGCATGAATTGCGCAGGGGAGCCCGTGCTGACCTGATGCTGGGCAGCACCGACAGCCTGGAAGCGACCAGCTCCAACGCCACCCGAGCCACATACAACTATGAGGTCGACACGCCGATGACCGGCAGCCTCACGTCAGGGGGTAAGTAATCTTTGCTTTTTTTTCTCCCTCCTACTTTACCTTTGTAGGTTTGTCTTTTTTTTTATAAAATAGGCTAACAAGATGAACTCACTCCACCTGATGGAAAGCGGTAGTGAGATCCACATATGAGGTCGACAGGCAGGCCTTCTATATTTCTAACGCTGTATCAAGATTTTGACAGTGACGTGAATGTGGTGGTTTGATTAGCAAAATGTGAGCCCCCGAATATTGGCCAGATAGTAGGTTATATCTGTTTAGATATCTACCTACATATAATAAAATCAAAATAAAAATGTTTTTATTTATGTAGGCAATTCACATGCACTTGTAAATCGTCACATTAGTAATAATACGATTCTACCACCGGTTCGGAAAGCCGTATCTATCGAGAAGACTCCGGCAAGAAACTTGATAGTTTTTAAAAATGTTATACATTGTAAATGAGCCAAGTCATACGGTCTAGGTGTGCCATAGTAAAAGGTACCATATACTTTATTTACTACTATTTAAAATTACTATAATTAAAATCAAAAGAAAGAGATAATAACACAGGAAATTACCTAAGGTTAGGCATTAATGGGCATCTTAACTCTACATACTATTTTTCTATTATCTGTAAAAGGCATGTAAATTTAGTTACTAACGTGTATGAATGAAGTTATGCCACTATCACCAGACAATGGCAAGAATCACACGTCGCTCACAGTACACACTTATGAAATTAAAATTCAATTTTGCATTCGCAACTTTTGATCTTTCCGCAACAATTGGTTGGATTTCAAATATGCGATAAAGGTGCAAAGAGAGTCACTCACAATAATAATTAAATACAGTTTTCTTTCTAATAGAATCCTGTAATACTTAAGCAGTTTACTATTACAGCATGTAACCATTTGTATACCCAATTATGTAAATGGTACGCATCTATGTTCAATCAATGTATTAACTAATGAAATAAATAAATAAATTTTAATTTCCTTGGAGATTTTGATTATGTCAGTTTTTTTAATCTGGAATACTCAAGCAAACATTTAAATCCGTTTTGACCCCTTTATTAGCACTAAGACAGTGAAAAGATACCCATTGAGATATAAAGTTGTAAAAGAAAAAATCGATAGAGAATGCTTCTCTAAGATCTAATCAAAACCTTTGTTTTTTTCTCTACTGGGTATATTTTCACTGCAAATTTTAGCATGTTGATGTTAAATTTTTCTCATTTCCTTTTTTATAATATGAACTTTTTTCACAAAAAGCTCGAATGACAGCAGCTACCTTTAACTCTTCCTCTACCAAAATGATATTGATTTTTTTTATTGTTAATTGGCAAGATTGGACCTCAAACTCCCTTGACGGTAAGCAACATGAGGTCATGGGAACCCATAAAACCCTCATCAGAAAAAAGCCTATTCACTTCAAAGCTATACTAACAACTGATGATATATGCTTTTTTCTAAGGCTTTCGTAACAAACACACGTATGTATTTATTTGAGAACGATACAGCAATGAAAGCCTGTATAATATGATCACAATATAATAATCATATTATATTACTATCTGTGCTGCTTAACCTATCATCTATTTGCATAACAATTTGCATGGCAGCAAGTCTATCATACTATCTATACTATATGTTATATACTTATATCAGTGCTTGCTCTCATCCCGGCTTAATTTAATTAATTGTCTGTCTATTTCTATTTACATAAAACAATATTATACAAACATGTTATTTCCAGTATTTACTGTTTCATTAAAGTCATGCTTTATCTAGGTATAGTTTACAACAAGAACATACGTATTTGGTGTTCTGAACAACTGCCTAAATTGATGGTCTCAGATATTCGAAATTTTACTTGCAACTTACACTTTAATTGCTTTAATGTCAACTACAAAGAGGTAAAAGCCTGAAATATTTTGTCTAACTCTACATTTACTTTAAAAAACAATGATTACATTTTAATAAGCCAAATAATTACGGCCTATAGAAGTAATATTATTGCTGTTGTTACATATATAATATACACACCTATCTATGAATACAGAAGAAATGCCAAAAAACAACATTTATTTTTATTTTTTTATTCTGTTGGAAATGGAAACTATAGAAATGGACAGACGTACCTGTATGTAACCAATAACCGTTGCTACCCCACCAAGCTTGATACTAATCAGAAGGATAACAGCGGTACGCCCCCCAGGGTCGAACACCATGGTGTCTTCCCTGGACACCCTGGACCCTGTGACGGCGGTTCAGATGGAGAGCCTAGAACACCAGTCCACCAGTGAGCACTACTCACACGATTACGAAGTGCAGGAGCCTGACTCTGATACGGAACGATTGGTGAGTTTGGTTTGTGTTTCTTGTTTATTTTTTTGTAACTACCTACTGAGGGCTTGGAGTAGTCGACATTAGCATCTGACTTTGTAGAGGATAGAATTAATAGATTTCCCTTAAAAACATAGTGTAGATTTCACCTATTAAAGTTATTCCAAATAATCTCAAAATTGTAGAGGAGAGTTGTAATAGAACTTCTTGGCTTGCAATCGGAATTGAATCTTTTGCCCAAAAACGGATTTATTGTCTATCGAGAATATATGCACCATCAAAAACACAGCTCGTATGAATTTTGTTAAGGAAGGCTCTATTCAACTCCTTTTTTTCCGTATAAAGTAGTAGTCACTGGTTTTGATACTCATGCAAAACCATGTCGGTATTTTATTATTTTCATTCTTACGAGACTTTCCGCCGCTAAATTTTTTGGTAAATAGCTAACTAACAAGAGCTAATCATGACGGCACTTTGCTGCTAAGATCGGCTATGGAAGACAAGTCATCTTTGTGCTTCAGTGCGACTCAATTACGAGTCGAAGTCGTCACCATGGCCAAAATCGGTAGGAATGAGAGCCACCCGCTCCCTCGCAAGTCCGGTGATGATGACGAGGCTACTTTAAGCCATTTTTGTAAGTCAGTTTACAGTTAGGGAAAAAAATTAAAAAAGATCAGAAGTAACCAATTAATTAAGAGTGATGGTGACCTAACGTTTCTTTTCCTTTTCCAGGAGCTGGATGGGAGAGCTCCTCGTGCGAAGGAGCGCACCATCATGTTTGACAGCACTGACACACTGAGCGCCGTTAGCGGCGATAGCTCGGTAAAGGAAGCGGCCGTAGAGACTCCCGCGCCGACCTTCTACATCGGAGACACACCTATAGTTAGGGGTAAGTGGAATAGGAATGAAAAAGAACAGTATTGGATATAAACTGGTGTTCTTCAATCACGTCAACTCGCTTGGTAAGTTTGCCGTTTTTTGCTGCAAACTTTGGAAGCACGCGGTGCTGCAACTCGGCCGCGGTAGAATGCTTAAATACTTACGTGTCGATCGCACTGCGGTCGCTACTGGTACCATTATCGCAGCGTCAAGTTTGAGGCCTTAATTTGCCTATTTACTTTATAGGATTAGCAAGATGGAAATAACGCCTGTGCTTTGAAAAGTTCGTTTAGCTGTTGACACTGATCGGTGATGTCATATTGCCATCAAATCGATCTTAGAATATGAATCTGTGTTGTGTGCCCATTTGAGCACTTTATCAAGTTGTGCGCAATTGACTAGTCTGAATAACTAAGAGATCCAAGCTGAGAAGGACCGCCATTACCAAATCTAAACATATAAATTAGCACCATAGTACGGACTTTTCCTTTTTTTAGGCGAAAGGCGTGAAGATGAAGAAGAACCGCAGTTGTCTGGAAGCTGTCCAGCGTCTCTGCCGCCAGCCACTCAGCCATCGCCACCCGTACCCGCTCAAAGAAGGTATAACCGATACCCATACCCATTTATATTATAAACTGATCCTTTCAGAGGGCCTACCATGAGTTGGCTATCGTAAACTTACGTACGTTAAAAACCTATCGAGTTGTTTTTTTCATATGGCCGATTGTAGTTCTTCGCGTAACTACCAGGCGGCGCTGTACTTGTTTTTCATAGACATATTTACGTAGGCGATATCGAGCGCGTAAGTTTTAAACTCATGGTAGCCCCACAGAGACCTCCGCTTAGTTTTTGTTTTAATATCATTTTTATTGTACTATCATACAATTTCTCGATTGAGTTTTTATTAACTGCTATATATTGTCTACCATCATGTACATTTACACATTATTCTTCTATCATTTTTATTGTTGCATTAGCTTTTTTTCATAAAATAAATTAAGGAAAAAAAAATACATATTCACAATTTATAACAATTTTTTGTTTTCTTATTCATATTTGTGTATTATTGCAATAATTATTGATAATTTGTACAACTAAATATGTACTATTGTTGTTATTGCAGCTGCTATTGTTTAAGTCACTCTCAAGAAAACCTCGACAAATAGGTACACCACTTTGAATCGTAATGCTTTTTTAATTTCATTTGCATCGTCAACGCCATCTACATTTCTTTCATGTAATCATATATTATTATTATTTTAGTTTTGCTTTTTATTTTCAACAAAGTGTGGGTTTCATTTAGAATCCGAAAGATTTCGGACATAGCATGTCGAGTGGGTTTGATTTGAAACATATTACGAAGTGTTCACTATCATTATCATCTAATGAAAGCTTTGTTCTGTTGATATCATCTTTTATTTATTGTGTATTTTATCACCACCATAATGTTTTTCATTACATCAGTCACAAGATTAATCTCTGTAATTATATTTTTCATTAGCATATCAATTAGTAAGGGGACACAGTTTTCAATAGATGTTGTTCTGTATATTGTTTTTTCATTTCTATTAAAATCCTGGTTATTTATCTTTGAATAACATTCTTTGCAGATCTCTGTCGATGCTCGCAAAATCGCCACCATCTAGCATTGACGATTCTATGAAGAAATAAATCAGCGATTTAAAAATTTTTACTTTCACGTGATCTTCATTTCTTTTCTAGTATTTTATACTATTATATCTTGCAGCTAAAGCTGGTATAGCTTAAGCAATGCACTGCTGTTACTAAGTGAATATGTATGATAATATCGTGTTGATTCAGTACCTAAAGTACAATAGTCGATATAGTCAAATGTTTAAAGATGTAGGTGAAATATCAATTTGTATTTAAGACATGTATTGTAATAGTTTCTATCGATGATGGTACTTATTGTACTGGCATTGGAAGTCCTAAACTCAATGATGTGTTACGGTGACCACGATCTTGTCCAGAGTATTCTGCTGTCATATTGGAGGTCACATCATCTGGCTGTTATGATCGATGTTTATCATCATAAATATGATCCAATCTATAAGATTTCATATTGTACTTAGATCGAATATCGGTCATATCGTCCAAATGAAGTTTCGGATAGTATTTTGGTACTCATTTTTGTACTGAACTGTCGGTTTTTGTACGACATTGGTCCATGTTATTTCGACCTATCCTCTTAGATAGCGCTTAGCTTTTAGTCTTGGAATTACCGCTTACTCAGTATAAAGTTAACACTGTAGGACTATTGAATATTTTATAAGGATAAATGGTAAGTAGGTACATTTCTGATACTATCAATTTTGATATTGAAACTGTAGACAGACCGTTGGGTGTAAAATGGTAACGACTTAAATTCTGTCCTTTTAGTGAACTATGATATTACAAACATGATAATTTGATTTCGGGAGCAGACTCTGGTTTTGATTCGTGCACAATTTCTTATGTAAGTAGATAGGTAGACATACAAAATGTAGGGTAAGCATCTACGGCCGTTATTGAATGCAGACTTGTGTCATTAGTACCAACTCGTTTCTGACCCAAAATCTTTCGAGAAACGAATTTAATGGTTCTTGCCAATCGAACACAATAAACACCATTAAGAGTATCATTTCGGGCCGTAGAGTAACCATATTTTAAAAATCGGGTAAACGCTTGCTCACTTCCAAAAGTTTTGTATTCTTTTTAAGAGGTATAGTTTCTTTTTTACTAGAAAGCAACGGTAAAAGTGACGATCGAGTTAATGGAACATATTTCCTAACAAATTTACATGGAGATACAGTAGGGCCATTTAGAGTTAATTTAACTCATACATTTCTTCCTACGAGTGCTACTTCGCTTAAGTCCACTGTCATAGTTAAATGGTATTAATGTGTCTTCATGTTTATTGGTTTGAGACTGACGGTGGTTATTTAAGATCTAGAGATAAATTCAATATAGAAAGCTTAGCAAATCACGATCTCATGAAGCTGATACTTAGCAATTTGTTTTACTCTCGGCGGGCGTAGCTCACCCTCACGAGGGAAAAGTTTGCTTGTAAGTAATATATATGTATACATATAGTATAATTTCGTTTAAGTATGTGTGCTTAAGGATTTGGTGTTAAGATATTTACAAGCTAGTATCTAATGTTGCTACTGTGTCGTATTAAGTTTCTAAAGCGATTAAGTTGCCCTGTTCTATTGTTCCACGTTGTATTTGTAATATTGCTAAATATTCTATCGATTAAACTAAAATATTATTGAATATTATTAATAAAAATGCTATGTCTCATATTTATATTGTGTGTTTAATTTTTTTTATACCCTGGAAACCACTTCAATAAAGGTTTTTAAAATTGAAATTCGAGAAGACAGCAAAGATAATTGAAAATAAAAGTACCCATAAAATTAACATATTTTATTAACAAAAATATAAAAGTAGAATGTGTTTCGATTTATAGAGCTTCCACTATACTAGGTACACTTTTCAAAGAGGTATTTATTTCAATGGGATATAATTCAAAAATATTATTATTAATATACGGATATAAACCAATGTAAACATATTCCACCTTAAAAGTTTATTTAGATGCCATAAGCTAACATTAAAAGAAAATAAAAATAGTCTTATGTAAAATAGTCATGATATCATATTGGCACTAAAGTTGCGCAATTGTGTTTCAAATTACTATTCAAAAATGCTTAGCTCAAGGAATTTTCCCTAAATGTCTCAAAAAGCCGTCGTTATCCCGGTACATAAATCTGGTTCCAAAAATCACATCACGAATTATAGACCGATTTCGCTTCTACCAGCTATTTCTAAAATATTAGAAAAATCATAAATAAAAGACTGGTAAATTTTCTAGAAAAACAATCAATATTTTCGCCCTCTCAGTTTGGTTTTAGACCTAAGTTATCGACAGCCGACGCTGTACATCAACTTACGGACTACTTAGTAAAGGAACTTGATAAAGGCCAACGGACTTTGGGAATATTCCTGGACCTTGCCAAAGCTTTTGACTCGGTTTCTATACCTATTCTCTTGCAAAAGCTGGAATCGGTAGGTATAAGAGGTTTACAGCTCAAACTACTACGAAACTATCTAGAAGATCGCACCCAATGCGTAAAAATAGATAATGTTATTAGTTCCGATCTAAATAATACTACTTTTGGAATTCCCCAGGGAAGTATTTTAGGACCTACGCTGTTTTTGGTGTACATAAATGACCTCTGTAACCTTAAATTGAACGGTGGTAAGATCATATCATATGCCGACGACACTGTTCTGTTGTTCTCTGCTGGTTCCGAGAGCGAACTTTATGACTATGCGCAAAAGGCTTCAATGTGGTTTATAATTGGCTCCAAAACCATTTACTAACACTTAATGCGGACAAAACCATGTATATTAATTTCTGTATGCGTAAATCAAAATATACTAACACATTAACTAAACTCTACGCTCACAGTTGTAACCTAACGGCAAATAACCAGTGTCTATGCCCAGAAATTGCTATTACTAACAAAATCAAATATTTGGGTATTATAATGGACAACACACTTTCGTTTAAACACCATCTAGATACTATGAGTGGACGAATACGAAAATTAATATTTATTTTTAAAAGACTTAGAAATATTGCAGATTCGAAAATGATCAGGCAAGTATATTTAACCTTATGTCAATCAATATTAACTTACTGTATCACCTCATGGGGTGGCACCTCTAAAACATCACTACTAACTGTTGAGAGAGCCCAACGGGCGGTACTGAAGGTTGCTACTTCCCCGTCCATTCCTGTATCCTACTATTCTTCTCTATAAATCCTGTAAGGTCCTGACTGTTAGACAATTGTTTATAATGAGCACTGTCCTTAAACAGCACTCTGCACTCTACTACTGTTCAGATGTTACTAACAAACGGCGTAAAAATATAGTTTGCCCACAAAACTCTCAAACAAAACATGCATTTTCTTCTCGATTTTTCATGTTTCTTGGACCGCTTCTTTATAACAGATTAAATGCAAACTTAGATATCTACCCACTTAGCCAAAATACTGCTAAAAAAGCAGTCCAAGAAGCTCTACAAGATATGTCCTACGAAGACACTGAAGCTTTATTACTTGTTGTTAAATAATTCATAAGTCTTTAGAATTTAATTATTTCTTTTTGCTCAGCTCCATATGACCGTTTATTTATTAATATATAGTTTTGTTTATGTAACTTAAGATAAGATAAATACATGTAAGTTTCACGTTTTTGTAGTGATATATAGCACAATATAACCCAATGTAAGCCCCTCTTTTGCCTGAAACACAGGAAAATCCTAGTTCAGGCACACATATTGTTACCCGGAACTTTAAATGTAATGTAGATTTTAAGATCTAATTTTGTGCACTAAGTTTTCTAATAAAGATTTATTTATTATTTATTATTATTTTATTATTTTGATGAAAACGCTTCAAATGAGAAATCGGAACGAATCATAAAATTATCTAACAAAATATACATTTTTTTGTGATTTCTCATTCAAATTATTTTCATTCATCATAATCTTAAAATCTAATTAATCTTACATTTACTATGGCATTTCAATGTTTACTTCCATTTGTTTCTGCTTACAAAAGAAATTCAACAATCAAAATCAACAATGAGTTTAAGAGTTAAGTAATAAATAAGAATAAATAGTTTAATAAATAGTTAAGTCTTCACTTTGGTGGTAAAGTAGCGTCTCACGTGTGGTCGACAGTACAAAATTGTTGAAAATATAATCAAGTACATTCATAGCATCTCAAGCGATTATACTGAATCTTGTAGTCTTCAAAGGGAGTCAAACTCTGACACGTCACTCGTCTGAAAACATATAAAAAGATTAAGGAAGATATAACGGATAAAACAAAAGACACAGTTAAAATCAATTAAAATACAATAATTGATGTCTAGCAAAGAGTATAAGACAAAGTTCAAAACTCAACGTACAGTTGCAAGTCAAATAGTAAGAAAACTGCAAGTAAATTTTAATTGGTGCTAATATTTAAATGCATACGTAGATCATTTAGGGTATAAGTAAATAACAAGGCAAGACATAAGCGATTCGCTATATAAATAAGAAAGTGGTTGGTATAGAAAACATCAAACTAAATGAGTAAGCACATATATTGGTATTTACTGTCTAGCTTTGCCCTTACAATAATACTTTCATTGTAGTAGGTGTATGGACAAACATGATCTTTGAAACAGTTTAACCAAAAAGTTAAGGTCAATAACCAAAATTCTCCTACTCAATCCAAGACTATACTTAAGCTTTCGACTCATTTCGCTTGATGCATATTAAAGTGCTGATATACTAACAAGGTCCGGTTTATAGAGGTGCACGTGCGGCAGGAGGAAGGTGGAGCCAAGGTCTCGTTCAGCCATCGTGTTGGCCTCCTGCATGCAACAGTTATTTATTTACAATGGAGTCTCACAAGGAGGTCTATTGGGACCATAGTAATTCAATTACCTGCATACTGAAATATGAGATAGTCCTAGAATATTGTTTTGGCTTGTTTGTACATAATTGGTTCTTTGTCATCAAGTATGTATTTTATTATTAAATTCATCTGTCTACTAGTGAGTATTGTGAGAAATCATCGTACGAAAACTGATAGACTTATATTTTAGTAGTACTTAAATAAAATTTATCAATTTATCAAAATTGTGTCTTAGGCTACTCCGTATATAAGCGGGAGAAAGCGCTGGGATAAACAAATAATTTTAATGTAAAATCTACTGAAAATAGAATTTTGTATGATAATAAACAGACAGATTATGAAACAAAATTAAATAAGTATAATAAGGGAATTAGAAATCGATCTGAACTAGGATAGGAACTGCTGTTTGAGGAATATCGATCAGCGTTATTATCAAACCTGGTGTGTAAGACGAGTAGACGATGCAGCTCTCCCAGTGCTGGCTGGTAATGTTCCACCGACTGACCGAGCCTCAGATAGAGTCCTATAAAATAAAATATAGTAAAATTTAAAGAATAACATATATTGAGTTCTCTGAGGAAAAATAGCAAAATAAACATGGATGTAATATGTAACAGCAAATTAACTCAAGAGCTAAACTCGATATTACTATATTTTTACTTAAACTTACAGTTCCCCAAGTCGCCTTTCAGCATCTGTCCATTCGGATATATCTTCTTGACTGTAAAAAATTGTATTTAAAATACTAACTCTTATAAAGTAAACAAATAAAAAGCTATGTTAATAAAGGCTTTAGTATACCTGTATGATTTCCGCAATGAATCGAACCGTCCTAAGTCAGATTCTAAATCTCCCTTATGGACTGAGGATAGATCATCTCTATCCTCCTTCGCGATAGCCTCATCAGGTCTGATTGTAGTTGAAACCTTGAAACCAGCCGACACTAATGCTCCTGAAAATATTCCACAACACTTCAAACATAACCGAGATATTGACGACACATTAAATGAAGGCGTTTTCAAACTAACTACTGGCGCAAGATGAAGTTATAAAGCAGTTTGCTATAAGCAATTTATAGAATTGGCCAGCAAATAGAGATATAAGTACACTACTGAAGTATCATTATGATGAATCACATTACCTTGACAAACAAACAAATCTGGATATGACGACCTTTAGCTAGTTAATTGATGCTACAGAAACAGTTTTGCGACATTATTTGTACAAAGCCACATTGATTTACTTAAAATATACCTGGTTAAAATATATCAACCTCTACAATATGTTTTACTATTAGCTTCTCTTTAATGTTGTAATTTTTATTTGAAAATTGAAACCAAGAATCTTATGGGTTTTGCTTCCAGTAAATGATCCACAAACCATTTTTTAAAAGCCTGTCGACATCTGACTTTGCCTATTGGCGTTCATATTCAAAATTCTACTTACCTTGTTTATTTTGCCTATCTTTATTTCCACTGTAAGAGGATTCCATGCTATGTTTTCGTCTCATCTGGAAAGAAAACTTATGTTATTAACCTTTTTAAATGATTGGCAACGTAAATTAAAGATTGTTTTAACATACCTCATCATTATTGGCCACAGCTCCAGACTCTAAGTAGCTGATGAGTTTCGCTTCACTGCTCAATTCTAGGCTTAGCTTCTTAGAAATATTCTCCCGGCTGAAATTTCCAATGAAAAGGTTATAATTAGTAAATTGTTTTAATTTTATATCAAGACAGATTAATATTTGTATTAAGTGTATTCAGGATAAATGATTAGTATAGTCGTAGTCCAGCATTGGCCGTTGAAAGTAACTTAAAACTATCATGGTCGCCAACTTTGTTTTCTAACTGACATACGATGATGGCTTGGAGTAGCCTCGTCATCATCACCGGACTTGTGGGGGAGCGGATGGCTCTCATCCCTTTAAACGACGTCTGAGGGTGCCCCCTAACGGGGCTCGACCTCGGCTAAATTAAAGGACGTTTGAGGGAGGGTGCCCCGAACAGGGCTCGACATTGGGGCTTGACCCGCGATCATGGCGCTGTTGCAAGCCCCAACATATCAGAAGACTGGTAGGAGCTGGATCAAAGTGGCGGAGAATAGGTGGGAGTGACGAAGATGTACGGCCTACATCCAGCAGTGGACAGACTTAGGCTGACGATGATTATGTTTTTTTGGGAGTAGCTGGATGCGAGTGGCCGAGAAAAGGCGGGAGTATTGAAGACGTAAAGCCTACGTTCAGCAGTGGATTAACTCAGGCTGTCGATGACTAATTTTTCTTACGTTAAAAGTAAGATAGTGTTACCTGTCAGTGTGATGAGGGTGGAGTCGTGCCCTCGGTATCATGACGGCGGGCGCGGGCGGCGGCGGCGGCGCCTCGTGAGATGGCGGTTCAGACATTACGCACTTCTTCATGGCTCCTTGTGATGAACGCTGGAATTAAGTTACAGAGCTTATAAGGACATGAAACATTAGGGTCACATGTCATGCTTGTGGACAGGTCCCACCTTAGAGGACTTTGGTATGTCGAGCTTGCCTTTCATCTGTTGTTACACATGTAATTTTCGATAAAACCCAAACCAGTATCACCTGATGTTGTTGGTTGTGGTGAAGAAAGTAACTACCGAGTTTCTTGCGAAATACTGTCACAGCTTATGCTTTGTGTGAAATTACACATAAGGGCATGTAAGATGCCTATGTTAATAATATATTCTAACACTTTTTGTTT
Source organism: Maruca vitrata (assembly GCA_039566165.1). Classification (NCBI taxonomy): domain Eukaryota; kingdom Metazoa; phylum Arthropoda; class Insecta; order Lepidoptera; family Crambidae; genus Maruca; species Maruca vitrata. Next base: position 8,060,516 of record CM076936.1, on the reverse strand, counting down.
CCTGTCTAACATACGATGATAGCTTGGATTAGCCTCGTCATCATCAGCAGACTTGCGGGGGAGCGGAAGGCTCTCACCCCTAAACTATTATAATACATCTTAAAATATAACTGAACACTGAGGAACTTGTTTAGACAGAGACAAAATGTGTGTAAACTTTGATAGAACAAAAGCCACGTGATAAAGATTTCAATACCTTAGTAGGCATGTAAGGTAGCGACGCATTCTGTACACTAGACGCGTCACCCGACTCCGCTCGCTCGCTGATCAGAGCTCTCCTGTCTGCTCTTTGTTTAGATGGGACAGCACCCTGTAACATCGAAAGAAAAAACATATATAAGGTTACGTAATCATTTTGTCCGACTGATTCGGTGGGACAGCAATATTTGTGCTGTTTACATAATTATTATAATTATGAGTTCCGTTTCAGGGTGTAAATGTCATCATCATCATCAGCAGCAGCCCATATACGTTCAGACTGCTGGGGCACGGGCCTACCCCAAACTAGGGCGATAAGGCTTTAGACAAGCACACTGGCCATGTGCGGGTTGGTTGATTACACAACCTAAGATTTTCTTCGTAGGTGTGCAGGTTTCCTTACGACGTTTTCCTTCAGCGTTAAAGCGTCGAATGATGGTACATATGCATTTCAAATTTGAAAAACACATTGGTGTCTGTCGGGGTTTGAACTGGCAACCTCTAGCATGGTAAGCAACAACCTTAACCACTCGGCCATCGACGCTTTGACATGTAAAAGCATCAGGGTGTAAATGTATCTATTTTAATATATTTGTGCGCTATGTTGCTAATATCCGTAACACAAGACGTGCTTAGGTAAGAAACTAAGCTTGAGGTCAGATTAATGTATGATGTGTAGTATTTATTATTATTTATTTTTGTCTGCCTTGTCCTTTGTCACTTATGTTGCGACGTCAGATCAACAAGTTCCAGCACCAAATAACAGATGGCGCTTACCGAGATCCTACATCTCACTATCAAAGCTAATTAATTTCTAGCTTATTATTTACTAGTGTCCCACCCTCGATTCGCTTCGGGTAATCCTTTCTTAACGGATGCCTACGTCATAACATCTACCTGTATGCCAAATTTCAGCCCGATCCGTCCAGTGGTTTGGGCTGTGCGTTTATAGATCTCTATGTTACTCAGTCACCTTTGAGCTATTTATATTTGATTTCAATTTACCTGATGTAGACTAGGCATGCTCTGTATACAAGCGACTATAGACCGCGGCTGGCGGCGCGGACGGCTGCACGCGATGACCGCGCATGCTGCCAACACCACGGACAGCAGGGCGCCCGCTACCACCAGAGATATCAGGACCACTGAAAATAAGAAGTGGTTGGATTACAAATACGAATCATCATCATACTGTAATCTTTTTCTTCTTAGTCGTATCACTCTTGACAGTGTGGTCGTGGTCATCATGTACTGTTGGAGACGGGCGCCAACGTGCGCCTTACGATGTCCCGCCATTTCTCCCTGCTGGTAGTCATCCTGCTGCACTCATTAAGTGAACCGCCAATCACGGACTTTATTTGGTCGATCCATCGCATGGGTGACCTCCCGCGCGGTCGAGAGCCTTCCACTTTTCCAGTAATAATCCACTGCTAACTATTGCTCCCCATATTCTCGCCTTTCCCGTCTATTTTCGGCCATTATCGCATCCAACTCTAGCCCGTACCTACTTTTGAATAAAATATTGAGATACTCTCGCCAAAATTTATTCCAGTTTAAATGATCATTAGTTTTAGTCGATGATTTTTATGTACCATCAAACTGAAATGTGGCGGAAAATACTCAAAATATGGTAGGTGTTACCTAGACGAAACTTCAGGAAGATAGTATAGTTAAGCAGCTTTATTTTACCTACCTACCTGCTTAGTTGCGCGTTGAGTCCTAACGCTTATGTCTTTGCTTTTGCCGAGAAAGAATGTGTATTATGGTACGTTTAGGTACTCAGCAGTAGCAATAGCAGGGAAAACTTCATATAATTAACGGGATAAGATACAGAACTGACCTTTAAGGTTGATTTGGCAACTGCTGCCTGCGTACCACTGGAAGCACTCGCAAAGCACACGCCGATCGTCCCTAGAGTAGCACGCTCCATGGTAGTTACATCTCTCGCAGCCCACTGGTTCCGCTGAAATTCGTAATTTTTTTTAATTAATTAACTTTCTCTGTGAAACACGCTCGGTGAAACAGTTCTTAGTGACACTGGCCTGTGGTTCCAAGAGTCTTGGGTTCGATTCCACTTGGGAAAAATATTTGGGTGATCAATCATCGATTTTTCTTCCGTGTCTGGTTGTGAATATTTATTTAGGTATGTATTTATAAATATCTTTGTACGCATATCAGTATCTCAAGCCCATAGCACTAGCTATGCTTAGTTCTGGGTCAGATGAGCGTGTGTGGAAATATCCAGATATTTCTCCCAGATATTTAATTGAATTGAAAATAGGGTATAAAAAAGGGTCATTGCCAGGTTTTTCCGATTTTTCCTAACTGACATACGATGATGGATTGGAGTAGTCTCGTTATCTTCACTGGACTTGCGGGGGAGCGGATGGCTCTCACCCCTAAAGGTAATTTCCAGATATATTGATGATGGATTTTATATTGGCAAAGCCATTGTGGACAAGAGCAGTTTTGAGCTAAATTTTCCAATTTTCTCAACAACTTCTTTCCTTTTTAGTATGGGTTTACTAGAAAAAGTCGATCATAAGAGTATTGTGTTTGCGCGCACTTGGCTGATCGGCCGCCATGACTAAAATCGGTCAGGCGCTAGACAAATTACCTGAGCAAATCCTGCCAGGGTACAAGTTGTTGACGCTGAGGTCGGCGAACCCTTCGAGGCAGCTGCAAGTGTAGGTACCACGAAGGTTGAAGCACTGCGCATGCTCAGAGCAGTCGTGGAACTGCCCGCTTAGACACTCGTCGAAGTCTGGAATGATTACAGTGCAGGGTTAGACACAGTAAGACTATAAAATAAAGGAGATGAAGAAATAAATACAGTTACTTGAGAATCCCCATTGACATTTGATTTAATTGATATTTGGCTTAAATTAAATGGATTTCATTGGAAATCCATTCCAAAGCTACCAGCTCACCTCTGCACCGGAAATAAAGTCACCGGCAATATTGTAACCCACTTTTTAACATCCGCGTTTTCCCCATCATAACTCATTTGACATTATTTCTATTAGTTACAGAGCCCACGACCAAAACCGCGTCTCATAGCAATACGGCAAAAACCCTATAAAATCGTTAGATTGTATAATTCTGAACTCGACTAGGTATATAGTAACGGTCGAAAGTGTAGCAACTGCGTGGGGGGCCATTTCTGCTGTGTCAAAAAAAAAGGCAGTCGGTATTATAGCAATACGTCTGATAGTGAAAATGTACATAGATTTTATAATTGTATTACGAAAAAGTTTGTTTTCAGACATTTTGTGCGTAGCACATAGCCTGAGCGCATTTTTGAAAATGTCAACAAATTTAGCCGACCTGTATCATAGCAATACGGATAATTTTTTTTTTAACATTTCGTATTGCTGCCATGATTACAAAATACCTGTTTTCAGACACTTTAAGTGTAGCATATGGAGTATATGCTAAAACGAAAATAACAAGTGTGCTTTAAATAAAACCAAAACTATCAAATCAATCAGTATTTAATTTCAACAGCCTCATCGCTTGTTACGCCCCTGCCCCATTCTTACTATTATTCATTGGTTTGTAACAGAGAATTCAAGATGCCTCAATACAATTCTTAAATGATATCTGATAGAGAAGATGCTACACTTCATTTGTCTGATATAATTATTTTAGACGAGCTGTGCCAGCGACTTATTCTATCATGTCTAACAATTTTCAGACATATTGCTATAATACCGATCGGTAAAAGAGTACATTTTCAACGATCTCAATACAATTTTAAATGATATCTGATCTACACCCATTTGTCTGATATAATTTTTTGCACATACCGTCTGAAAATTGTTTTGATCTCAAATCACATATCCGTCTGAAAATTGTTTTGTTCGCATCAAATAACCAAAGTTTACTAATAAAAGATTTTCAGACGTATTGCTATGAGACATTTTTTTGTCTCATTTTTAATCTTTTAAGTGATTTTACGGGTTTGCGCTACACCACTAACGTCTGAAAAATATGTTTCCGGTATCTCAGAACCATCATTCAACTACAGTCTGCAAATCAGACATATTGCTATGATGCAGTTCGGTAAAATTCTTTGACAATTTTGAAAATTCGGTCAGATCAAACGCTACGCGGAAAATGTCTGATATTGGTATTTTCGAGTTCAGAATAATCTTATCTATCGATTTGATGCGGTTTTGGCTGTATTGCTATGAGACAAAAAATTTGGTCGTGGGCTCTGTAACTGTATGTAAAGCCTTCCTAGATAAATGGTCTATCCAACACTAACAAAAATTTTACCCAGTAGTTCCTGAGATTAGCGCATTCAAACAAATAAACTTTTCAGCTTTATAATATTGGTATAGATGTTTCTTACGTACCGCTGACATCCAGTTTGTCCACCAAGTCTGCGGCAGCGTGCACGTCGGTCCCGCCCAGGCTGTAGTTGTTGTTCCGAAGGTACTTCTCGATCACTTCCTTCAGACGACTCTCGTGAGCATTGTCTGACAACTGAAGACATAATATATCATTAGCTAAAGCAGATATAATTATTCTATGGGATACAATACGGCTTTCGTATCCCATAGAAACTAGGGATCAGCAAAATTTCGGCAGTTAGACTTAAAAAGAATACTAAACAATTATTACGGCCCTGGCGGCGTAGATATTCGTATATTAGCCCTCTAAGTGATTCTTTCTGAGGAGGATGTAGATAACGTAAGAATTTAAACATTTGCGTATCATTTCACGTGTAGACCCATAAAGACTAATATTCAACGAAGTGGAAAACTTTATTTTATATAAAAAACTGAAATTCTAGATTTTTCTATTACCATTTAAATGTCTAGTGGCAAAAATCATGTGGATTCTTTTTTATGACAACCATTGTCCAACTAACTTATATGTACATCTTGAAGAAAACTGAAGCGTTTATAGAAAATACTGGATGTCTTTACCTGCACGTAGAAGTCATTCATCACACCCTGATAGCTATCGCCGTCCTTCGATACTTGCACAGGATGGAACCCTGTTATATGCACTCCGTGGTACACATCTCTTAAGTCGGATTGCATCACCATTCGGTTGATACCTTCGTGTGTGGCTACTGCTAAGTCTTGGTACTGTTTGCTTGAGTTATCAGAGAGATTCTCATGGAATAGAAGACGAGCGTTTCCTTGGGAGCCAAGAGCTAGCTTCACTGAGTAGGTGTAGGTGGCTGGAAGAAGAAAATGATAAAGGTACAGTGCCAGTACTTCAATATATTAAAGTAGAACAGTCAATATATATTTTTTTCCTACATAAAACTAAAATAAAATTATGAAAAACATATTCTATGTTGAAGTCACACATGAGCATACCAAAATATTTCTGGGGTCAATGTAAATAAATAAATATTAATGTATTTTTAAGGAGCAAAATTAAATAGAACACATACGTTTGCATGGCCTATCAGGGAACATTCGGGCGAATCCAGGTCGGCACACACATTTCATGACTCCGTCAATTCTCTGGCACCGTTCATTGCGGGATGCCTTGCAATCTGGTTGGCACTCTTTGCCATATACCGCTCCTGAAAATAAGTTTATTTAAGTTTATTCCCTTGTATTAAGATTTTCAAATACGCACTATTCATACTAAATAATTATGGAATAATTCTCTTTTTATAGAGAGTACTTAGTAAATACATGCTTACAAAATTTTGAGAATAAAAAGATAAATTAAATTTCACTTACCTGGTGTGTTAACAACATTGGTAGTCTCCAGATATGGTGCACCAGCCAGAAGTATATCTCCAAACAACACTTGAGATACGCCGTTACTATTAACCTGTTCGTTTCTAGTAACACCATCGTAATCTCCTGTTTCAATATCGGTAATTATAGGAGGAGCTTGTCCGCCATTTTGTGACTTGTTCATAACGACGAAGAACGTGTCATTATCGCCCTCAGCTTCATCTATCTTTTGTATATTTTCAGTTGTCTCTTTATCTTTGATGATTAGGTTATCGTTATCTTCGTAAGACATCGAAATGTCATCAAGGGGTATCTTAGTTTTTGCTGGAGCTTCTTTGACTGGCGTGGGCTTAACTTGAGGGATCGGAATATGTTTTGTGACTGTCTCTACGATCGTTGTAGGTTGAACTTTAGTATGCGTCTCTGTGACTACATCAACAATAGTTGATGTTTGAGTATTCGTCAGAACAAGAGTTTGTGTCACAGCTCCTTCTGACTGGCTAACAAGACTTGTTTCAGTACGAGTGACAGTCAAAGTATGAGTCAAGTTGACATAGTTAATACTAGAAACAGTCTTTGGTGATTCAGATAAGGTCTTCGTTAGAGTTACAACTGCAGTTCTGAATTCAGTTTTTGTTGGCACGGCTTCATCAGAAATTTTGATTTCATTGCCAGCGTGATGCGTTGGTTTTATGCTAGTAATTTCATCTAAAGCAGGAGTAACTATGCTAGAAATGTGCTGGTCTCCTAAACTGCTTATTTCTATTGGTGATACTGTCGGCACGATTGGTTCTTCTAAGACAGCTGTTGGTTTGATAATGTGATCTTCAATAAACACCTTCGAACTTTCAATAACACTTGAGGGTTCAAATTCAACTGTCGCTTCTGGTGTAACATGTGTTGGTACAGGTCGTATTATTTTTCGGATAGAAGACACATGCCTTGAGGGATGTAATAGATCTGGTCGATTAAATGTTTTGGACGGTGTTATAATTGCTGGGATTCTAGGTGGAAGTTTGTATTTGCTTGTGGTAGTCTTTTTATCTTCATTACGAACTGGGTAAGGCTTCCGAGTTCTGTTTCTGTTTCCAATTGGTATTACTTTCATTCTATCAGTAGTAGCATCTTCGTGGCTAGATTCATTGGATGCAGAATCGCTTATGTTTTCTTCTGCACTTGTAGTTATCTTATGAGTGATAGATTCGGCACTAGTTTCTTTTGTAGTAGTACTAATTCTATCTTCAGTGACTGGTTTCTCCGAACTTGTTACATCAACATGTTCAGAAGAAGCCTCTGTTTCATAAGAGTACGAATTTTCCGAAGATGTAGGGGGTGATATGTCAAAATCTGGCACTCTAGATGGTTCTATGGGCTCTGGGAACTGAATTGAAGTTGGTCCAAAGTTAAAGCTAGATGGGAAGTCAACACCGGCCGAAGTAATCCATCCGGAAGAGATAGGTGTCGGGAATACAATATTAGGTGCCGAAGCAACGGTTGGTGGTGGTACCTCGTTCATTGGATTGATTACCCTTGAAGGTATGTCTCTTGGAGGTGGCAGCAGCTGTGAAGAGGGTTGATCGCGGTTGATGACTGGTCTCCTTACATTATTAATAATGTCATAAGTAGGCCTGTAGGTGGATACCTCATCCCGGTTGATTGGTTTTCTTACTGGAGGTCTTTGTGATATCGGTATCCTGGGAGGTAAAGTCCTGGGTGGCTTAGTTCTATAAGGTGGAGGTGTTCTTACAGGGATAGGACGAGGAGTTGCTGGAGCCCTGGTAGGAGGCCTGATTGCTGGCGGAGTCCTTGGAGGAGGTGGGCTCATTCCCATGATCATCTCATTATTAGTCGATGGTTTGAAGTTATAATCCATTGTCGGCGGAGGTGGAGACAAATCAATTATTTCACTTGATGTTCTATTTATATCTACGTTACTTGTAATAGTGTACACAGGTGTAATGGGTTTCTCGGTGACTTTTTCAACGATCAACGGCTTTTTATCTTTAATGTGAACAGTTGATGTTATTATATTTTTGGAATCATTCACTGCTGAAACATTATTCGGTCGAACAAAGACTGGCCTTGGCGGACGCTTGTATTTACTTTCGGGAGGAGTATGACGGTAAGGTGGAAGCCTTTGCGTTGATGGAGGTCTTCTTGTTGATGACGTAGAAGCAGTACTTATTTCCTCTCCTATATTCAATTCAAGATTCTCTTCATAAGACATATTAGTAGCATTTTCCATTAGTTGGTTGATTTGCCAATGTGGCTGTTGTAGCTGGTGATCCAAAGTTGAAGCAGTATTGATGGTGAATGGTCTAGGTCTTTGGTAAGGATTCTTCTCATAAATTGGTTTAATTGTGTTAGATTGGAAGGTGTTTGTTTTGTTAAAAGAACCAAAGGGTTTTTCTGTTTGAGTTCCTGGGTTGAAGTCCACAAATTGGTTATTTTTGTTCGAAACTTCTTTCTGTGTGTCTTTTTCAGGCTCGAATACTTCATCTTGAAGGAGAGTGACTTCGCTGGACGATTTTATTTCACTGTCCGTTTCACTCGACGCACTTACAACTGGCACCTTCATTGATTCAGAACTTACCTCACCATCATTTTCCCCATTATTTTCAGTTTCTTCTTCCCCGTCGTAGATTTCTTCAGACGTTTCATAAACTTCTTTGAGTTTTTCAGTCGTTACCCTTACAGGTTTTGCTGTAGTAGTTTCATCACTGTTATCTCTTATCGGTATATCATAAGCTGGTTGTCTCATAGAGTCGAAGTTTGACAAATAACTGAAGTTGTTGTTGTTATTCTTGTTACTATAAGGCTTAGTGGTACGTGGTGGGCTTGCATAAGGCTTTTCTGTTAACGGTTTGGTAAAAGGTTTTCCTATATTAAAGGTATTCGAAGAACTTATTCCATTTTGTGGCCAAAAGTCTGAGGGTGGTTTACCAACACTAGCTATTTTCTGACCAAAGTCAGGAGAACTATTCTTGTTATCATATTGAGATAAAGGTATTACTTTTCTAGTAGTTGCTTCCACTTTTATGTTATTAATATTATTTAAAGTATTTTCATTCAATAAGCCACTTGAATACCATCCGTGAGAATTGGTTGGGATATTTGGAATGAGTTTTGGTTTCTGCTGGCCGGTTTGTTTGTTCTCATTGGTAAATTCAGTGACCGGTTTGACATCATCTTGTCCACTTGCCGGTGTCGAGTATTCACTCATCATTGGGAAATTAGCGTGACTATTAAGAGAAGGTGCAATAGATGGACTCACTGGTTTCGGAGGGTTAACCGGATGGCGTTTATTTTTATTGTCATATTTATTTTCTGGTATATTAGAATGATACTTGGACTCTGTTTTATCAGTTGTACTCTTATTCCATCTGTTGTTTCCAACAGAAACGCCGACAAATGAGTGAGGTGGCTCAACGTAAGAATGGGTAGGTTCCTTATAGACAATAGTGGGATTTTCGTTTTCAACTTGTAGATTGTAGCTCTCAAACGGAGAAGGACCATCTTCAACTCTAATTGCAAAATTAGTGCCAATGGGAATATTTGCATTCATTTGGCCACCAATATTTGTTGAAATATCAACAGGAACCGGCACACTTGAACCAATTACTTGACTGTTATCACCAACATTATTAGCGACATTTGTAGCAGTATTCAAAGTCACCGTGTACGTATTCTCTTTATCGTGTATCTCGTTTGTTAAGACGGACTTGTTTGCAATATTTGGTGATGGGAAGATAGAGAATGAATGATGACTTTGAATGTTATTGTTGTTAGGAGCTTTGTTTTGATGTGCATTTTTAGGAGGTCCTTCATAAGTGTTTCCGTATAATGGTGGTGATTGTGCAGGTGGTATATGGATAGTGTACGTTGGTGACGGCTTATTGCTGGGACTCTGCGCTGCGAAGTAGATCTCTGAAGTAACCTTTGGTGGCATTTGTTCATGGTTCGGGGCTCCTGGTACGGGATGTTGGATATTCAAGAACACCTTCATATCTTGAACAGGTTTAGTATGTACCACTGGCCTTTGTTGGTGTGGTTTATTTTGGTCGTACATAGATTCAGAGTTAAAATGCATCTTTGGTGGCGGAGGTGGTACAGCCAAGTAATTTTCGTATTCTTTATCAATTACTTCCTTGCCATTCTTTGGCTTCTCAGTCCCTCTGACGTGATTGTACTTGTCGAATTCTCCATTACTTATTTTGTAAACGTCAGGATTGTAAGCCGTTATGTGTGGTCCTACTTGTAAGTGTGTTTCTTGATTACTTGTAGGAGGCGGAATCTTGAATTCATAGGGACGCTTTGTTTCTTTCCACTTTAGTTTTAAATCATTTCTATGTGGTTGTTCTTTGTATGGCGGAGATATAGGTTTATAAGATTCCAAAGGTGGATGGGCGCCCGGCTTTGTGCCGTATTGTTTATTGGTGCTAGGAGCAACATTGTGAACATTTGTCATTTGAGGTGCATCAATGCTAAAGCTACCAAAATATCCGGGTTCAGGATAAGGCAGTGGGTCATCTACGTAATCTCCCGTTTTATGAGGCTCTGATGATCCAGCAAACACAAGAGCTGTCGAGCTTCCATGAGGTATCAACACGTTGGCAACCCTTGACGGCTGAATATCTACTAGGAATGGTTTTCCGGAGTCAGAATTACCGTTAACACTATAGTCATCACCAGTTCTCACTCTTGTATTGATAACTTCTGAAGAACTGGGGCTATTGTCTGGTATTTCTTCGTCTCTATTTCCTTCATTAACGGGTAAGAAGTCCACATGATGCTTGACAGAAGATGGAGTAGGTTTTCCCAAAGATGGAATGTAATCCAAGAATGCAGGTCGGCCATGATTGCCTAACATTGTATTAGTGTTTTTAATCTGCTCAGTTTTCATCAAAACATCACCTGGTACTTTCATTGTTGATGGCATACGAGGTATGTTATTGGGAGGTAAGATGTTTTGATGTCCATGAGAAGGTGGAGCTGGCCTTGGCATCGCTCGGTTTGGTTTTGGCTTAGGTTTGGGTAGCTGTGGAGGTCGTAAGTCAAAAGAATCATCTACTTTAGTGGCTAGCAAAGAATGTTCTGTGTATGGCGGCTTTTCTTTTATTAAATACTCCTCATTGCCAGCAACAAAGCTGTCAATAGGAGGTGGGCTAACTGGATTTTGTAACTTAATTCCACTCGCGGCCAAGGTTAATGGGCCGCCTACAGCGGGCTTTCCAACAATGACATCGGAATTGGCCGTGATGATTTCACCCGGACTTATAGGTATACCGCCGTTGACAAGTGGACTTTCATGGACAATTTTAGGTGGGACTATGTGGGCTTTAGGCTGTTTGTGTTCAGCAGCCCACGCGAGGTTCTGATGCAACGTAGCATTTGTGAAAGCGATCTGCGATTCGGACGTTTCCATCTCATCCACTGGGATATAAATTGGGAAGTTGTTTGGTTTAATCTCGATATCGGTGTCGACTCTTTTATTGACATTGTAGGCAGTAAGTTTCACAGCTGGTTTGGTGGTAGTGGTAGTTGTAGTCGATGTTCTATTTGTATCTTGTCTTTTAATGAAACCCCCAGTCATCTTCTCGATGACAGGCGCTAACTGCGATAAACTTTTGATACCCAAACTACCCAGTTTCAATAGATCGGCTACGACAAATTTGTTTTTGTTCGGTTTCTGTGGTTTCTCAGGTTTGACTTTCTCGGGATTCTTATCGTTTGTTATTTTAACTTTTGGTGGACCAGGAGCTTGCTCATTTGTCAACAATTCGCTTTCCTCGACAGAACTTGTATCTTTCTCATCTGAGTAATCATTGATGACCTCAGTATACTTTTCTACGATTTTATCGGTAGGAGCTAGCTGAACGTTTGACTCATATTCATAAGGATATTTTGTTTTCTTGTCTAATGATTCCTTGTTTGTTGGTCGGAGATCCAATTTGGTAGAACCATACTTGGTGGTTTTTGGTCCATACTTCGCAGGAGCAGAAGCGTCAATGTGTGTGTATTTTGTTTTTAAACCTTCGGTCTTGGTATGGCTGCAAGAACATGAAGTAGTAGTGCAAGGCGTATGTCCTGATTCAGATGGTTGAATAAGATCGAAACTGTCTAAATCTTCATTGTCTATCCGTTTGTCAATTTTTGGAAAGTTGTTTATGAACATGCTGCTTGGGACTGAAGACTGGATAGTCTTTACTTCCATGTATTTTGTCTGAAATTGAGAAAAGATCATGTTTAGTTTTAAAATATGATTGTTTGTAAAGTAACAAAGGGAAATCAGCGTTTAGGTGTTTAGGTACATCGATTGTGTTATGTTTCGTGTTGGTAATTAGTGGGTTTTTCATTAGAAGCGGGGCCATTTGTAACACACTACAGGTTGGGGCTTGGACCAATTAGAATTATAACCGAACTCCATAATGTCACCGGGAGGGTACAACAAGGGTCCCAGTTCTTACTTTTGTCGGTTTTAAATCAGCTAAAACGTCTGACGCGTACAAATTCGTCAGCGATTCTGTGGTCACCACGGAGACTATGGTTTCGAATGTCGATATGGCGCTTCGTTTGTTCTGAACTACTGTTGTCAGGTATGTGTACGTGGTCATGCATGTCTTGATTATGTAGTTATGCTGCAATAGCTGGTGCAACGGGAACAGAGCGCTAATCTGCTGTCTGTTCACAACAGTGGCTACAGCTGATGATAGCAAAGACTGTTTGGGTGGCGGTGATGAGCTGATGTGGTGATACGTTGGTGTAGTTAAGTGCATGAGCTTAAGTTTGCGCTGAGAAAACAAAATAGCCGTTTAGCTAGAGGAAAGACTAAAAATCCTAGACTCATCTTATAAGAGGGAATGCTTCTCCAGAACTTTTTAAAATCTTCTTTAGCAAACAAATAAATTGTTTCGTTTTTATAAAATTTACATGTAGCTTTGATTTGTAAATCAAAAAGCATTTAAGCTCTAATTTGATATTTTTTTTAAAATTAACATTGCTTTACAATGCACAAGATTATTGCTTATGCAGATACACAAAATGACGAAATCAAGAATACCGGTTACAATCGTGGTGGTTTTTATAAAAATAATACAATAATTGTATTTGAATACAAACAAGTTTATTTTTCCTCAACATGCTAAAAAACTTACTCAAACAACTAAAATATCGATTTTATTCAATAAAACTAGTAGTATAATTAAAAATATTACCTGATCCTGTTTTCCATCGGAGTTCTTGTCTTTTACCAACACTTCCACTCCATTCGACATTATCTTCGTTGCCAAATTTTTTAGTCTTCTTTCGTCCTCTTCAGAACCTTGTCTTTCTATGGGAATGTCCCTTCCCGGCCTCCATGGTGAATTGTCAAAGACAATACCATTTGTGTTGAAAGCTGAAAATGTTTCATTGTAAATTTAGTTTTTTGGAAAATATGGGGCGTGAATTTTTGTATTAAAATATATCTTTATATTATTATGGATTCAATTGGATTCTTTCTCAATGAAATTAATGTTAACGTTTGCCTATATTGCAAACCATAAAAACTATGAACTATTTAACAAAAATCAGATTTTTACAGAGAAAGTTTTACGAGTATATTAAAAGTATTTACACTTCTTCATCGCACTTCTAAAAAGTTAACATATTATCATCATCATCATCAAACTAGCCTATTGCAGTCCACTATTGGACATAGGGTTTCCTAAATGCTCGCCACTACCGTCTATTTTAGCTATAATCATTGCTCATTTATTCATTTAAATAGGAAAATATTAAATTTTAATATTTGAAACTCATTAAAACAAAACAACATGGTAAATATCCCGGTAATATTGAGTTTTCTTATAAATAATTGTTGGTAACCACTTCATATTTTTCTTTCATCATTAGGTTAAATAATTATTACTGACATACAATGATAGCTTGGAATAGACTTGTTGCCTTCAACATCGATCTTACAACTGGATCTTCAGTGGAAGGCTCACCCCAAATATTCAAGGAAACTTGTTACCAATGTGATATCTGTTCAAAAGGTGTTTGTACAAACATAAAAAAATGCAACATTCAGTGCCAGGTGGGATATTAGTGTTAAAATACAGTTAGTTTCTAAAGTTAATTTGGTAAGACACAAGACAAAAGAAGCTATAAATTAGAAAAATAAGGATATTAAGAAAATAAAGAAAAATATTCATAATTTTTTTTTTCATATTCCTTAATATTCTTGTGTCATACCAATCATATTTACATACAACTACGTAATTTACTACTACTGTTATTTTATAGTACTTACGGTTTAGTGGTTCTTCATTAATATCCATTATCTACAAACCAATTCGCTAATGTTCAAATGCTCTTGAATCAATCACAGTAAAAAGGGATATTTAAATTATTTTTATGATGTCCTTTTACATACATAGGGGCATTTTTTTATCATATCAGTAGTATTTATCTAGACACGCGGTAGCGTGTCCAGCCAAGGTTCAAGAAACAGAACTGGCGAGCCGCACCGTGTGTAATATTACACGAACCATTTGGAACCACTTTTGAACCCCTCATAAATCAAAAACTATTTCACATAAACGTATCAAATTTGGCTCATATATTGTGACTTGCGAGATAAATATGTGTTCTAAATTTCATAAGCTTATCTCAAACAGTTATTTAGATATTAATGTCCAAAAATCCTCATTTTTATCATTGACTGACTGACAGATCAAAATTCTAACCCAGTTCCAAATGACCTAGAGAGTTGAAATTTGGTATGCAGATAGGTAATTACATGAATACAAAGGAAAAAATAAAAAACTGGCAATTTTTTAATAATTAGGTTAGGTTCTATTATGAACGCTTAACATAAATACCTAATTAGTGCCTAATAACGCCTATATACCGGGGAAGGCAGAGCACTAAGTATATATTTAGGTATACTTACTTATTTACAATTAAGAGTAGGTACTTATAGTCGGTTTTCATATTTATAACTTAGGGTAGGTACCTACATAAAGTCTAGTTTTAGTTTTGAATTTGTCCTTTTCAAAGGACCCACGGCGTTACGATGATATATACTTTTCTACAAAAAGTAATGATATCCAATCAAAAACATAAATGTGAAATGAGAGCCAAGTTCAATATTGCCTTGGTTGTTGACTTCAGCGACAAAAGAAGTGAGATCTAAATGGGTGCCAAGTTCAATGGTCAACCCAGAAATTTATTTATAAGTAACACTATAACATACCTATCATATCTTCTTATAACATAAGATAATGTATGGTGGTAGCCTATGAAGGTCTGTCTTGGCTAGTTTTCATATATGAATTATAGCCGTCGCAAGTTCTAAGCCTACAAGTATTTGTCGGTTTTTATTTTATAATTCCGAAAATTTGGATTGTTGGTAAAAACTAGCAAGTGAACATAATAATACGTTGGTAGGTTTATAGAAACTAGCCAAGACAGACCTTCATAGGCTACCACCATACATTATCTTATGTTATAAGAAGATATGATAGGTATGTTATAGTGTTACTTATAAATAAATTTCTGGGTTGACCATTGAACTTGGCACCCATTTAGATCTCACTTCTTTTGTCGCTGAAGTCAACAACCAAGGCAATATTGAACTTGGCTCTCATTTCACATTTATGTTTTTGATTGGATTATGTTTATCTCTAAACCATACAAAATTCTGCTGTATTTGGAATAGGACCTCTTCAGTTTCACAACATGATGTTGTTACGATTGTACATTTTGTGTCTTTCTCTCATGATCATTTACAACATCGTTATAAATAACGATTCATTATTTCTTTCTAATTGAGAATTATACAGCTCAACGAACAATATGAAGCATTTTTTTCCAAAAAGTACCTTCAGAAAAAATTGAAGTAAAAAAAAAAATTAATTCAAGAACATTTGCAACGTCTACTTCTACATTAAGTTTATCTCTAAACTCACCTCGGGGGTGGAGCGCAGGATGTGGGTTTGGACTTCCAGGGAACTCGGAATCTTCGGGGCCGAGTCAGGAGTGTCATCAGTCAAGTCAGTTATCATCATCATCAGTTGATCGGCGAGTCATCAGTTATTTCGAGTTATCGTCACTTACCTATTTATTATTATTACCATTCTGCCGATTGGTGTGTCATTTTTTATTTGTGTACCATCATATAGCTTACTGACTTTATTGACTATTTACTTATGTATATACCATAATCATATATCCTTAATAATTATTGATTAATAGTATTCAATGAACTGATCATCGCGTTCTAACATAAATGTATAATTTTAATCCTGTAATTCTTCTATCAAGAGATAATTGATCATGAATTTTTATTATTATTCAATTGATTGATCATGAATGTTTATTTTGTTTTAGTCGAGTGTTATCCATATTCTGTGTAGATAATTGTTCGTGTTATATTTATTAGCTGTTAGTATATAAGGAATTGAATAAAATGAACAAATGTATTATTTTACAAAATTTATTATTTCAACATTTTAAGTCGTATTTGCAATTTACAGTCGTAAGCGAAAAAGTACGAGTATTACAGAAGATTACAACTATAAAGAACATAACTAGAAGGTTTAATCTTAGGCAGTGATTAGACAGACATTTGTTTTCTAGTCCGGGTACCCATCACATAAAGTCTGGTAACGTAAAGACAATATATTTGGTGATCTTATAGAAATGTTAATACCTAGTCAAGTACAAAGGAGTATTTTGTTCTTATAACTAATTTGATCTTTAAAACTATAAGGCACTATTCATAGTTAACTTACTATGTTACAAATGTAAATAAATAACTAATTCATTACTTTATACACCTAACCTTTTGTTTTGACTTCACGAGACCCCGTCTAGTGTGTTTTGCCTTGTGTCCGATAATTTTGAAGTTGTTGTCTTAGAAAGCTCGACGACGTACGTTGGCGATGCGTCATACTTTATATGTTTGCTAATTTCGCCCACAATACTCTCCAAACTTTGAGTTCCCTCACTCTCATTTGATGCCATGAGGTACTTATCTGAACTAGGAATCAAACTCTCAGTATCTTGAGAGCTGTATATTTCATTCACAGAAGGTAATATCGAAGGCTGTATTTTTATGTCTTCGTAATAGATTGCCTCACGCTTCCTAACCGTTTGTGTTTCATCGCTCACGACTGTGGATAGTACAGTGCTGAACTCGCCTGGATGTCTGCCTGATACGTAAAGGGTTACAATGCTAGTCTGTTTAGGTGGGGAAGCTGGCGTAGGCTTTTGGGGTCTAGACTTCCTGCCGCGAGATGGCGGTGGTGGTGGAGGAGGAAGGTCCTCTCCACTATCAATGGCTTCCTCGGAAAAGTCCTCATTGCTACTAAAATCTGACAAAATGTTTGGCTTGGGACTGTTACTGTAGATATCATTGTTGAAATTGTTTAAGTTGTTATTTTGAAGCAAGCTTAAGTCAGGCTGTCCTAACCCGAGCAAGGGATTGGGCGTTTGCAACGAAAGGACCTGTTGTTGTTGTTGCTGTTGTTGCAATAGAAGAGGGAGCAATAACGAGTTAATTTGTGGAGGGGCGGCTAACGCGGTGGGTGTCGTTACGATTGTGTCAGTCACAAACTCCGTAGCTGTGACCACACTTACTGTAGGATCAACGATGGTCGTCAATATGGCCTTACCTCTGAACGTGATAGGCAAAACCGTTTCCCTAGCATCAGTGATAGTAGTGACGTAGGTCGTAGACCTAGTCTTGTATTCTGTCACAGGGGTCTGAGCTACGGGCTGCTGCGGTAACAACGCCTGTCCTTGTAGAGCTAGGAGAGGATTGATCGCAGGCTGCTGGTTGCCAAGCAGAAGTTGTGATAATAACAAGTTGGCTAATGGAACATTGGCATTTATTTCTGGTGCAAGCGTTTGAGTGACTGCTTCTACGTTGTAAACAGTACTTGGCAAAATATGAGAGTAAGACGTCTTCCTACCACGGATGGTGGTTGGTGTGAATACAACGGTTGTAGTAGGAGTTTCATGCAAAACATATTTTATTAGCTTCGTTGCACCGTTGTCAGCTAATTCGGTTGATTCAAGGTTTAATACTAGCTGCTGATTACCCAAAGGCCCTATGGAGGTGCTTACTTGATTTCTTAATAAAGTCTCTACGCTTGGAGTGGCAGATAAAACGTTTTTGTACTCTGTAATCTTTCCATTAACAACAGGGATGGTAACTTCAGTCGGAATCTGGTACGTTACAGTAATTTTTCCATCGTTGTGGATATGGTTGTCCCTAAATCTCTCTCCGCTGGTGTTTTCGAAGGAACCCCTTTGTCTGCTGTTTGCTCTGCTAGTGGTGGTGCGAGTACGTGACCTGCTTGTAGAACTTCTTGAAGTGGATCCTGATCGTGATCTGTCGGTGCTCCCATTCCTGCTAGTAAGTCTTGGCGCCTTAGGTCTTGAAGAAGATGTAGTCGTTCGGGACGATGATGGTCGGGAAGATTTACCTCTTCTATAAGCAGGTGCACTAGTGGTTGTTGTCCGACTTTCTCCGCGAATTATAAATGGCTGTCTAGAAGTAACTCTCGGAGAAGAAACAGTTGTAGTTCTAGAAGAGGAGGGGCGTGAGTTGTACCTACTTCCAGGTCTTAACTTTGGCGTCGAAGGCGCTGGTGGCTCCGTTTCAGGCTCTGGTTCTGGTCGTCGTGTTGTCACTTTTGTACCGGGGCGTCTGAAGTTAGTGTACTTTCTGTTTCCATAGTCTACTTGACGCTTCGCGCGACGTTTGAAAGCAAACGGCCTGATCGAAACTGTATTCGATTTCTTCGGAGCAGCTGTAGATGGTGTGGCTACTTGTTGTTCCTTTCTATCAGAGGAATCATAGTCGTTGTCTTCCTCAAAGTCTTCTTCTTCTTCTAAAATTTCTTCACTCTCATCAACTTTCTGCTCGTCTTCTTTAATTTCTTCTTCAGGCTCGGGCTCAGGTTTGTTGAATAAATTCCTTCTAGGGAATAACGAGTTCGGTCTCTGTCTGCGGAGAGCCAGAAGTGGGTTAGAAGTTGCTCTAGTAGTAGTTCTTCTAGTTGTTGTGCTCGTAAGACGCCCACGTGTTGTGATACTTCTTCGAGCTGGAGGAGTAGTCGATCGAGGTGTGATGGCTGTACCGGGCTGTCTAACTAAAGGTGGTCTTCTAAATTTCAAGAGTGGGTTATTAGTAGTTCTAACTGGAGCTTCAGATGCTTCTTCTAATGGCTCAGTAGCGTTCTCTTCCTGTTGCGTCGCCAATGTTTCTTCATTTTGATCATTATTATTGTAAGAGAAAGCAATCGTACTACCTATAACCGACTGCCTGTTATTCCTGATTCTAGATGAAGCTGTAGGACGGATTCTAGGCACGGCTGACCTGCTGGCGAAATCTAAACTGCTTCCTCTTTGAGAACTAGATCTGAAACCGGTTCTCCTAGAGGTAGGTTGGATGCTTCCCCTAGCGAAACCACCTCCAGATCTTGAAGCAGAAGGTACATTAGAAGCTAGGTTTGAGCTACTGCGGCTTCCCGAAAATCTTCTTCCAGAGCTTGAAGACCCAGGTATAGCCGACTGTTTCCTATTAGCACCAAATCCAGTAGGCCTAACAGATTTCAGAGTTGGTGTAGCCGTTATTGTCGGAGTAACATCTAATCGAGTAATAGTTGTGGCACCGCTTAGTATAGGTACTCTCTTAGGACTGAATGTGGGTCTATTTCTTGATGCGAAGGGGATGATTACAGGAGTAAAAGTGGGCTTCTTGGGTGTGAAAGACAGTCGACTCTTCTTTCTGGTGTTCAAAGAATCATCTTCTTCTACTTCAGGCCTAGATTCTGTTGTGATTTCTGGTTCACCCACTGAACTCTCAATAACATCAGGGCTAGCGCTGATAACCGAACCTTCTGTTGTGGAAGTAGTGGTAGTACCTTCAGTTGTCGTTGTAGTATCAGTATTCAAGGTCTTATTGTCGCTAGTAACGATTGTAGAGTCTCCTGAAATTACGGCTACTTGAGAGAAAATGATCTTCTTTTCTGGTTCAGGCGTTGATGAACTACCATCAACAGGCTTCACTTCAGCAAACAAGTTGTCAATATATGTTCCTAAAAGTACAGTAGGGGACGATGATGCCAGATCAGGCAGCTTTGTTGTCTTGATTTCTTCTTTGACCACAGTTGGAAGTATTTTTGGTTTATCACCGTTGTCTTGAATGAGGTTTTTATCAGCAGCGCCTGAAGGTACTTTACGTCCCAACTGATTGTCTTCTAAAATCTTAGTGTTATCAACAATGTTGGTGACGGTTTCTAGACTACTTCTGATTTCTGATGTGTTCCCAGCGTAGAAAGTAGTGAAATATGTGTAAGTAGTGTAGAAGGTTGCTTTACCGTCATCTTGTTCCAAACTATCTTCGACCAACGAGGGTTTCAGTTCAACTTCCAATTCCTTAGGTGGTAACACACTGTCTACATCAATAGGTGTTGTGTCAATAGGGCTGATGGTCGGCATAACTTGAACGGAAGGGGTGGGGAATACGACATTGGATACAATTTCTTCCCGACTTGTAATAGTAGTAGATTTATCTTTGTAAAGCGTGGTCCAGTAAGTAAATGTGGTATAGTAGGTAATAGGCAAGTTACTTTCTTCTTCTGGCTCCTTGTTGTTATTTGGCATGATTGTCCCAGTTACTACGTTGGTAATAGTTTCTAAATGACTCTTAACTTTACTTGAATCTTTTCCTATATACATGGTAGTGAAATAAGTGAAAGTAGTGTAACTAGTTTGGAGAATGAGAGTAGGTGATGGCATTATCTCCTCTATGTTGCTTTCAGAACTTATCTGGTCTTCCAAAATGTTGTTGCTGTCCAAGAATTGCCTTTCTCCCCTAGATGAGGACGACTTTACATCTGTTACATATGAGTTTTCCGATTCTAATGGGTTCGATTCTACACTGAACAACATGTCAACTTCTATAGGGCTTGGTTGTGGAATTTCCTTCTTTGGTTCTTCAGCCGTGTTTTCATTGTTTTCTTCCATGCTAACACTGGTTTCTACTGAAGAGTTCTCTTGAGGGTCGGCTGGAGGTTGTCTTTGAACTTGTTTACAATTTCTAAAGTCAAATTGGGCTCTGGTGCTCTCTGCAGCCAGTGGATTACTCTTGGTAGGTATTAATTCATCTGGACCTACATAGTTTGTGTAAACCTCGCTTCTGCTACATACGTTTGCATCAGAACCTACATATATAGTCGTGAAGAATGTGTAAGTTGTGTAGTAAGTCTTGACTGCGTCTGGTTTGATACTAGACACAAAGTCATCGCCTAAAGATGGAGTTGGTGTCTGTGATGCATAAACGTCACCTATTTCAACAGATTCTATAACGTCCTTATTTTTGACTAAGTCAATAATACTGTTGATTGCAAAGGTCTCAGTTGGACGTCCAATACCTACACTAGTTGGTGCAATTTCATCTTCATTGAATGCTCCGAGCAAAGAGGGATCTAATTTTGACAAATCTAAAGTGGACGTTATAATGTTTGTAATAACTGATTTGTGACTAGCTACACTTGACGTTTGGTCTCCAAAGAATGTAGTAAAGTAAGTGTAAGTTGTGTAAAGAGTTTTGTATATAAGATCAATTTCATTTTCTTCTGTTGGGATTTCCTCCTCTGATGCAGGTTTCTCAGTTGTGGTTGTGGTTATGCTTTGTTCGGTACTAACTGATACTTCTACATGACTTTGTGTAGTAGTAGTCTTTTCAGTAGTAGTAGTTGTAGTGGTAGTGGTTGGTTCCTTTTCAACTTCGTCTACCGAATCTTCAGAGTCATCAACAGTTGTTTGATTATCGTCTTGTTGTTTTTGTGTCGTTGGTTCAGCTTTGGTAGTCTTTGGTATTTCTTCTGTAACAACTTCTGGGGCACTGGTAACAGCTTCTTCAGAAACCGTTTCAGGGGCTTCTAAATTGGTATGAACAGAAGACTGTACTTCAACCGACACAACAGCAGTGGGTTGAATATTCAGGTCGTTGTTGCAGATAACGTTTGTCAGATAACCGACTGTACTCTCAACAACTACATCAGACTTGACAGAAGTAGTGGTTACTGAGCTTTCTAAAGGTATAAAGTAAGTCGTTAGATATGTCAGAGTTTTGTATGCGGTTGTCATTGTACGTTGTGTTTCCAGTCCATTTGTGCAAAAAACGTCATCATCATAGTTTGTGTCATGTTTAGTTTCAGTTGTTACTTCTAGTTCTTCTGAGGATTCATCACTGTGGCCACTTTCAGTAGTTGTCATAACATCATTTGTCATTTCTGTAGTAGTTTCATCTTCTTCCTCTTCGTCTTCTTCTTCTTCACTTTTTTCTACCACCTCCGCCGCAGTATTTTCTGTTTCCTCTTCTGAGTGAGTGAATATTTCACTGATATTACTTTCAGTGACAGCGGTTTCTTTGGATGTCTCCTCAATTGTTGCCGATGGTTGTAATGGCTCCGTAGGCTTTGAAGTAAAATCTTGAATTGGGATCACACCTAAATCATCAGTGTAACGTGTATTTTCTGTAGTTGTAATAACAGATTCCGACGGCTGAATCACATCTAAATTAAAATCAAAACCACTTTCATGCTTGATGCTAATAGTATCTGGAGTATTATCGACCTCATACTGGACTTTCTTCAAATCTTCATCTTCGTATATGGGTGTCTCAGAACTTTCTTGAATACCTGGTGTATACGTATCAGTGGCTAAGTTAACGTCATGAGCATTGAAAGTTGAAGTCGCCACTGGGATATCAGCAGCTAGGAAAGTAATCTTAGAAGATAATTTATCAACCGGTTTAGCTGACGGAAATACATTAACCTCGTTTGGATCTTGTGGGCGGCTTATATCAGTGTTTGGTGAAAATATAATTACAGTATCGCCAACGACAGTCGTAAAGTCAGCAAAACCTGAGTAAGTGAAAGTAGTTTTTGGTCTGGGTTCACTTTTTTGACCAAACAATTTCTTAGGGAGTTTTGTTTGTTGGGATGTCTGCTGGTGTGAACTTTTGGACTCAACATTATCAATATAATAAAAAATGGGAGAAAATTCGTTCTTTATAGTAAATGTCGGTAAGTCGTATTCGGGTTTCACTTTGACAACATTCGATTCTTCGATTGGCGCTTCATTAATATTAGATTCTGATTTTATTGGCTCAGTAACGGGCTCATACGCTTTGCTCTGTCTATGCAAAGTATTGACATTTTCTAAAATAGAAGGTTGTACAATAAACTCAAACTTCTTCTCAGCATCGATGATTGGACCGTCAAGGAAGTTCAAGGCTTCATTATGAACGTAACGCGGGATCTCTTTGACCGGTTGAATTCTGCGAGCAACGGGCTCCTCAATTATTTGATTTTCGACTTGGTTCTCAGGAGATGTTGGTGGACTCCAGTATTTAACATAATCCTGCGCAGGTTTGCTAGCGTAAACGATATCCATTTTACTACTAGGTGCAAGGTAGTCTGTGTTTTTGAGAACAAACTTGTCAGGGTCAATGTAGCCGAGATCTTGCTTGACGTTCCATTGTCCATCGAAGTCGGAGTGTATGCGTGTAGGTTTAACAATAACAGGGTCGTCTACATTAGAAGGTTTGTTGTAGAGAACGAGAGAAGACTTGGTAAGGAGCTGAGCGTAGATGCGACCGTTATCGAGGGTCGTGCCGAGGATCTGAGTGGCGAACTCAGTGGTGACGCCATCTTGAATGAAAGTCCTGGCTGTGGACGTCAGAAGGCCGATGAGAGGCTTGACGCTGTGGTACCTCCCAGCCCTGGAGTTGGTGTAGTCATTCCTTTTCTGGTCGTTCACGAGTAGCACTGTCAAGTCTGGTCATCCAGTCAGTCAGTCGCGGATGGGAATGTGATCAGGTGCAATGTACAATAGTCCATTTGGGTTGAGATGTCCACCACGACCGGATTAGATTTGAAAGAGAAAGAAAAAAACATACAATTAATAATGGAATAAAAAGTATAGAGTAAATAGATGCTAATAGATAGGAGGAATTTTGCAAACGTGTTAGCACTAATTTTGTACAATTTCACTTGCAATTACATGTTGATGTTGATAATACTTTTAATTTTGGCCGGTGTAATTAACCCCACAAAAAGTATTGACGTAATTATTATTTTAGTTTTTACTTATAATTATTAAATAAACAGTTCAATTTGTTTTGTTACCCAAAGAAAATATTTTAATAAATACTTAAAATATGATCAACATCAAACAATGATTTGCAATATGCAGAAAATCAAATAAGAAGAAACGTTACGCCAATAAATTGAAGTAAAGAGAAATTAAAGAGTAGCGAAATATAGAAAGAGAAAAGAAATTAAATAATCAACTACAGCAAGAGAACACAAATAACAAACACAACAACAATTTAATTACGTTGGGTAAGATTTAAAACAAGCAGACAGGCATTTTTACAGAAACCGATCATCATTGATTTATGTTCAGAAAGAGCCATTTGTATCGAAATACACGATGACCTTTTCGTTTGGTACATTTCGCGATAAGATGACACAAGACGTGTCAGTTTCAAGTCATTATTCAAAGAGGCAGGGCCGTGTCGCCAATCCTTGTATTTTGAAAGACACGTATAAAATTATTTATGCGAAAATGTTACTACAAATTATGGACTTAAGTGGATATTAGTGCCAAAATTTTACCAAAGTGGGTATACTTAAACAAGTTTGAATCAGGCAATAGATAATATATATTTAATGCTCATAAAGATAGGTTCAAAATATAAATAAACAAGTTAATATTATTGAAGTACCTGCTTTCATTAGAAACGACAGCAGTTTGAGAATCACGGAAATCGTTTGCGGAAAAAGTAGTGTTGGAATTCACTAAATGACTTAAACAACTAGACTAATTATAAACTGTTTTATCGATGATTTGAGAAATTACAACACTATTATGTTGACTGATCGCTCCTTGATTGTCGTTAGTTAAGAATATGACCTAACTATAGTCCACTATAGTCTACTCTGGATGATTTGAGATTTTTTCCTCTTTTTCTAAATTGCCAGTTGTCACCACAGATTCATTATTGAGTGGAACATAAATCAATGATAAATCATTACAGGTTGTTACAGCAGGTTAGCTTATTACTCACCCCTGTTTTCCGGAACTCCTTCCCTTTTTATCCTCGTGGCTTCTATTGATTCATTGTTTTCATTTACATCTGTAACAATAAAAAGTTCATGATTAGATTAGAGTTCACAGTTTTCTTCATATGGGGCATATTCTTTTTACTTACATAGTTAACTTTTTGTCGTATTAGCATTTAAGTGTGTACTTGTCCAACTACGAATACTCTATCAGACGTAACTTATCCCTTAGCTCATCAATGTATGTGATTTGTTCGATATAATTAAGTAGCCCCTAATACCTTAGTAGCCGACGCCATAAAACCTTCAGAAAAACCTCTTTTCACGTGCAACACATAAAAAACCCATTCAATTGTCGTATTTAAGAACAATGAACCTAATAACCCAGTTCCTTCGAAGTTCACGGCAACCTTTACGAGTAGTCCATAAAAACCGATCCAAATCCACGTAATCGGATCGTTCGGTTTCGTTTCGGTTTCGTCATTAACGATCTGGGTTGCTGATAGAAAGCAATACCAAGGTGTTAAGTATGTAAGTATATACGTAAGGAGCCGGCGATGCGGGGAGCGGATGAGTCAAACGCTGGTTCGTTGCGTACTAGTTTATTCGGCGCCGCGAAGTGCGGGGCCCGACAAGATGGCGCGCGGGACGCAGCCCGCGCATGCGTACTTACGACTAGCTTAATATTAGGTATACATATATAACAATCCTCCCCTTTTATTCATTACATAAATTGCAGTGTTGACGTTTACGTCTCTGCCTTTGGGTAAATCAATTTGCACCACATGAGACCCAACCCCGTCCCTTTCATCCGACAATGTAGGTATTTGTTGTCCTTCCGCACTACTCGTCGTCTCTTCTCGTCGTTGTTGCGACGACTGTGACGGCGTATGAGCGGCTGCTGTTGTCGGTATCGTTGGCGTACTTGGCCGCGATGGTGATAGGTGCGGCGTCGGTAGGCGGTGACGCCGGCGGCGACGGCGGTGGAGACGACGGTAGGTATGCCGGCGGGCTTGAGTCAGGTATGTTGGTTCCATTATCAAATTTCCCTTTATTTAACATTATTTGATTTTTATGCCTTTTAATCTGAACCCTGGTTACATTATCTTCCAGCAAATAAACTACTCTACCTAATCTTTTAACAACTGTCCCTTTTATCCAATTGTAATCGTCTTTGTTGACATATTTTTTGAAAAAACTTGGTCATTTATTTTAAAATGTTTGATTATTTTATTGTTCTTGTTAATGTTAATACTCTGTTTCTTACATTTAAAATCGTTAGACGTCGATGACGGTGACAAGGGTGGCGATGCCTTTGGATTAATTATATCCAATCGCGACCTCATCTTGCGACCAAATACTATTTCAGCAGGCGAGAGACCCGTGGCAGAATGAACTGAATTACGGTAATCCATTAAGTATTTTAGCAATCTAAGTTTCCTCGTGCGTATAGAGTTATTTGTGAAAAGACATGATTTTATGCCCTTTTTTACAATTTTCACGAAGCTCTCCGCTTGGCCATTGCTGGCCGGGTGATACACCGGGGAGGTGATATGTGTAACACCGTTTGATTTACAAAATAGTTGAAATTCTTGTGAGCAAAAAGATGTGCCATTATCACTAACCAACGTTTCAGGGACCTGAACCTGGATATAAAATCGCATAGTCTCTCAATTACTGCGCTAGAGGTGGTGGTCTGCTTCATGTCGTACACTTCGACCCATTTGCTATACGCGTCTACCACGACTAAATACATCGAACCTTGGATTGGGCCAAGAAGATCGAAGTGAACTCGGCTGAAGGGCGCGGGCGGCGCGCGCGGCGGCGACGGCCGTAGCTGAGCGCACACGTCACACGAGCTTATCATGCTTTCAAGCGCGTCATCAATTTTTGGAAACCAAAACCTGGATCGTGCTTCGGCTTTGGTTTTTACAATACCTAAATGCGAAGAGTGCAGCTGTTTTAAGATGATTCCGTGTAAGCTCTCCGGTATGACTATTTTATGCCCTCTCATTATGCATCCGTTTTCTAAAGATAATTGAGCTTTACATAAAAAGTAAGGCCTTAATCTCATATCGCTTATTTTAGCTGGCCAACCGTTCGATATAAAATCAGAGACTGCCTTAAGGATCGCATCTTTGTTGGTAGCATCCTTCAATTCGGCCAGAGTGACCGGCATGCTGCCGTCGACGACGAAGCAGACGTAGCTTGCGCGGTCGCACGGCGGCTCGCTCTCGGCGCAGGGCTCGGCACACGCGCAGCCGCGGCCCGCGCCGCGGTTGCCAGGCAACGCGTCCGCGCGCGGCTCGGGTAAACTCGCTCGCGAGAAATAGTCAGCACTATTATGGACGCTACGAATATATTCGATCGTATAATTGTACCCGCTTAAGAATAAGGCGTATCTCTGTAACCTGTTGGCCGATACCTCCGGTATACCTTTGTGTGGCCCGAAAATCCAAATCAAGGGTTTGTGATCCGTTCGTAAAACGAATGGCTCCGATCTGCCATACAAATATTGATGGAACCGCCTCACGCCATAAATAATCGCGGTAGCTTCTTTCTGGATTTGAGCATACCTTTTTTCCGCGACGTTTAATGTACGCGACGCATACGATAGCGGTCTTTCGACTCCGTCCGAATCTACCTGCGAGAGAATCGCGCCTAACCCCGAAGGCGACGCGTCTACGGTTAAGATTATTTTCGCTTTCGGATTAAAATGTGTTAACACGGCGTCAGATGTTAACATCTTTTTAATTTCCTTAAATGCTTTATCGTGCTGTTCCGACCAATCCCATTTTGACCCCTTTTGTAACAGATCGTATAACGGGCTGAGAATCATAGATGCGTTTTTAACAAAATTACGATAATAATTAATTAGACCTAAAAATGATTGCAGCTCATTTACGTTAGATGGAACAGGGGCTTCTATCATAGCTTTAACCTTTTCCGGTGACTTCTTTAGACCCTCTTTCGTGATGACATAGCCAAGGTAACTAATTTCGTCCTGTAGAAACTCACATTTTTCTTCTGTAAGGTAAGTCCCGCGGCCTGCAGACGCTGCATGACGGCGTCCAGGCGCTGCAGGTGCTCCCGGCGCGTCCGGCCCGTAACCAAGATGTCGTCCAGCAGGCACAGCACGCCGTCCATGCCCGCCAGCACGCCTTCGATGGCGCGCTGGAACACGGCCGGCGCGCTGGCCAGCCCGAACACGAGACGCGTGTATACAGGCCGCGGTGCGTGTTGATGCACGTCAGCTTCTGCGACTCCTCGTCCAGAACGAATTGATTGTAGGCCATGGACAAGTCTAACTTACTGAATTGTTCACCGCCATGGATCTTCGAAAAGAGCTCGTTAGCCGTGGGGAGTGGGTATTGGTCGACAAGCAGTTGTTTGTTGAGACTCACGGAGTAATCTGCACACAACCTCACTGCCCCGTTGCGCTTCAGCACCGGCCCTATGGGCGAGGGCGTAGTCCGCGTGCTCCACCGGCACGAGGACCCCCAGCGACACCAACCTATCTATTTCCTTGCCTACTTTATCGCGAAGAAGCGCGAAGGCGACTGGACGGGGTTTGAAAAAATGGTTTTGCATTATCTTTCAAAATTAGTTTTACTTTATGCTTGTTAAATGTACCTAACCTGTCCGACCACAGCTCTGAATACTTATTTTGTAGCTTTACGATAATGTCTGTATCGGCGCAATAATTCACTCGCGTTAACTCCAATTGAAAAATACGCGATGCGCGCCGGTGTACGACATGAGCCGCTTGTGGGGAGCTGATAATGGCACATGTTTGAAATGAGTGTTATAAAAATCCTCCGATATGACTGACACGGCAGACCCGCTATCGATTTCAAACTTTAAGGGCACTTTTTCTATATAAACCGTTTCTACCATGGGCTCTCCTTAAAGAACGTATTTGAAACACCTTACCGTAATCGTCAGACTTGTCACCGCCGTCGACCTCCACATAATTAACTTTGGAGCACATGCGACGCAGATGACCCTTTACATTACATTTTCTACACACATAAGTAGCATATCTACATTCCGACGACTTATGGTTGGTAAACCCACACACACTGCACTTCACTTTGCCACGTTTCGCGATGTTGAAGAGCTGCGTGTCCGCGGGCGCGTCGGGGCGCGCCGCGGCAGGCGCATGCGCGTTGGCGCTGGCCGCGGCGGCCGCCCGCGCGCACCGACAGTTTTCCGCTTTCTCCAACGCCTTTGCAAGTGTCAACCCTTCCAAATCTTGCGCATATAAATGCTCCTTTTCAGCTCCCGGCCGCATTCCCATAATGAATTTGTCACGAAGAGACTCCTCCATGTTGGCGAAACCGCAATGCGCGGTGAGGCCGCGCAGTCTCGCCGCCCATTGGGAATGCGACTCGCCATCTTGTTGTGTGGCCGCATAAAACTTATGGCGCTCACCAAACCCAATCCTTTTGGGGGTGAAATGGTCGTCCAATAGCTTTTACCACGTCATCATACGGCACCTCCTCGATCGGTTTCGGCTGGGCCAAATTTAGTACGAGGCCGTACGTCTGCTCCTCGAGTGCACTCAGCAAAATTGCCTTCCGCCGATTCCCGCCCTTGTCCGACTCGTCGTTTATCCCGTTTGCGATGTAAAATTGTTTTAAGCGTCCATTGTACGTGGCCCAACATTGGGCTGTGTGGTCGAATGTTAAAAAGTTTCCGATTTGTGAATTAAACATTTCTATTGATCACTAATAAATACAACACGCGTAACTGGGTAGGTAAATGTTTAAAAACGTCGCCACTGTTAAGTATGTAAGTATATACGTAAGGAGCCGGCGATGCGGGGGAGCGGATGAGTCAAACGCTGGTTCGTTGCGCACTGGTTTATTCGGCGCCGCGAAGTGCGGGCCCGACAAGATGGCGCGCGGGACGCAGCCCGCGCATGCGTACTTACGACTAGCTTAATATTAGGTATACATATATAACACAAGGTCACGGTTAGAACTCAGAATCGATCTGTGACGTGTCATCGGTGATTAATTTATTTGGAGCAATCTAAAGAAAAATCTTAATTTTTCATAAGCTAGGCTAGACATAAAATAGACATTTTCAATTTCCTTTTGTGTATGTAACCATGACAGTTTAACTGTCAAACTGACATAACTGTTTGCAGTAATTCGCGTCAATAGTAGTATTGACTTGGTTAGAAAATAATAGAAAACCTCACAACGATCTAATACTGATGTAAGTAGAGCCAGTAATAACCAACAGTCCAGTAGGCTATTAAGTGCGTTAGGTATTTCAAACAAATATTAATATAAATGTCATTATTTGAATATAATATCTCTGAAGAGAATAATGAATTCAAAAAACCTGACGAAAGAGAAAGGGCACCATCAAATTAAGCTACTCTATCCTTATATTGGAAAGTTCATAAGGGAAAATGGTTCTTCTTCTTCTTAGTCGATTTCTTCATTTGTGAAGGTCGTGTCTTTCATGAAAGGTGTATGTGCCGCGTTCTTCTGTATGTATGATTTACCGCACCGGATTATAATAGGGTTTTAAATAGAGATAGAGGGATTCAAGAGTAAGGTTTTAACTTATAATATACCCGAAGCGAAGGTGGGTTACTAGTCATCAAAATAAATGTAAAACCTTACTCAAAATCGTTAAGAATATTTTATAGTCCTAAAACAAACTAAGTTTCTCAGACCAAGTTACAGTATTGGCCAAGATATTTATCTACACTGCGGACCCTTTTACTTAACTCGCACTGGAAACAGTTATCTAACATTTGCACAACACTAATTTCTCTTACATCGCCGTGTGGCAACGCTCCCTTTGAGAACGAGTCGTCTAACAATAACCGCGATGGTTGGCGATGTTATTTTTTCTCACAATTAGTGTTGTAGCATTTCCTGCATTTGAAGTGTTTGTAACGTGATTGCGGAGATTTGTCTCGTTTTGCGAAAGGTTACAACATTAGGATGAGCAATGCATAATCGTCTTGAATGGGAATTGCAAGCGCTTATGTATTGTTCAGAGTTAATGCTAGTTAACGCGAAACATTGTACATTCTAATTAGTAACAATTTGTTGTAAAACATGACTGGCTCGGTGGAAAAGTGGTTAGTGGCCCTGGCTGGCGGTTCCGAGAGCCGTGGGTTCGATTCCCACTCGGGACAAATATTTGTGTGATGAACATCGGTGTTTGTTCCATTTGTGGGTGTGATTATGTATTTAAATATGTATTTATAAATATGTGTATGAGTCTCTGACGCCCATAGTACAAGCTCTGCTTAGTTTGGGGTCAGATGACCGTGTGTGGAAATGTCCCAGATATTTATTTAGATATATATATTTTTTTTGGGTAAAACTTTATTCACTGTGCTTTTTGAAGTTGGTAGTTATACTTTTTATTCAATATTTTGGTAACATAAATAGGTCGCAGCGAAAACAACAATATTTTAAGTCATAAAAATTTGTATAAAAACCGGCCAAGTGCGAGTCGGGCTCGCGCACAAAGGGTTCCGTAGCAGCAAATATAATA
Source organism: Maruca vitrata (assembly GCA_039566165.1). Taxonomy (NCBI): domain Eukaryota; kingdom Metazoa; phylum Arthropoda; class Insecta; order Lepidoptera; family Crambidae; genus Maruca; species Maruca vitrata. The sequence continues at coordinate 8,028,940 of CM076936.1, read as the reverse complement.
AAAATCAACCTATCTCAAAAACTATAAGAGATACTTTGATCAAACCAAAAATCGTTGAAAGAGTTAATTAGCATGCATCACCTCTATTTTTTTTAGAATTTTATACCCCGTAGTTATAAAAATAGAGGGGGGGGACATACTTTTTACGACTTTGAGAGCTGATATCTCAAAAACCGTTCACTTTAAGAAAAATGTTTTTTAGAAAACTTTATATCATTTTAAAAGACCTTTCCATTGATACCCCACACGGGTATGTACATCGAAAAAAAAAATTTCATCCCTCAGTTACATGTATGGGGGGCCCCACCCTCAATTCTTTTTTTTACTATTTAGTGTCATATTTTTGTAGCGGTTCATACAACACATATTCCCATCAAATTTCATCACTGTAGTACTTATAGTTTCCGAGTAAATCGGCTGTGACAGACGGACAGACGGACAGACGGACAGACGGACATGACGAAACTATAAGGGTTCCGTTTTTGCCATTTTGGCTACGGAACCCTAAAAAATGATGTCACTGATAGCAACAACAAATACCTTATAGTTCCAAGGAGAAATCTACGAGATTGTGCTAAAAATTGCACTTAGAAGACGAAGTTCATTATTTACATGAAATATTCATTTTATATATTTAAGTTAGCTTTAATTTTGTAATTAAACACTTGTTTGACAATGCCGTGAGTTAAATAATATGTATCGTAAAGCCAAAAAGACAAACAGATACCAAACATAATAACAGCTTTACATCTCTTTTCTTCTTTCTTATAAATAAAAATGAATTGCTGTTCGATAGACTGACTAAAACTAAACTAAACCTCACAACGACCGGACCGATTTAGGTAACTTTGGTTTCAAAATGTTCGTGATAGTCCAGGGAAGGTTTATAGTATTGGCGGTATGAAATTCGCCGGGACCACTAGTTTTATACATTAGTATTCATTCAGTACATATTTCACTCACTGGTCACTGGATCATGTACGCCCTACAAGCATACTTCCATTAAAAAAAGAATTCCGTTCCCATTTCAAAAATGGAGTCGTTCTAAATTGATACGAAGAAAGTGACGTGAATTATTCAATACGCGTATCCTGTGACCTAGTGACTGTCAATACTTCAAGTTAGTTTTTTGACACTATTCATGATTATTTTTTAAACATGGTTGTTTAGCTTATGAAGCCGAATCCAAAGAGAATATTTGTACACAAACTATCTGCATTAAACTCAAAATTACTTTGTTAATAGTATTTTTTTTTTAAATTGTCCAGCTTAATTAGTAATTTATTAATTACCTGTGACCTGCCCTCGCGCTTCGCTTAGGGGGAATTCACAAAAAAAACCTTCCTCTTGAATTTCTCTATCTATTAAAAAAACCGCATCAAAATCCGTTGTGTAGTTTTAAAGATTTAAGTGTACATAGGGATATAGAAACAGAGAAAGCGAATTTGTTTTAAACTATGTAGTGATTATCCTTACTAATATTATAAATGCGAAAGTAACTCTGTCTGTCTGTCTGTTACGCTTTCACGCATAGTGTACTGAACCGATTTAAATGAAATTTGGTACAAATATAGTCCAGAGCCTAGGAAAGGTTATAGGCTACTTTTTAACCGACTGCGCTATAAAGAAGTAATGTTTTACCCGTTAAACCTCTCGGACGAAGTCGCGGGCGGAAAGCTTAACATAAATATTAATTTAAAATTAAACACAATATTGGCTCAGAATAACTATGTATATAATTAGAATTAAGTGTGATAAACACAAAGTCATTGATGGTGTAATCGTCTGTAGACAACTGTCAAAATAGGTATTAATTTATTTCTAAGGTCGTAAAGCTATAAACAAATACTTAGGACTTCAAAAGTCCTTAAAGACTTCTGAATGTGACTTCCTAGGTATTGCGTAGTATTATATTTTTATAACGTTATTGAAATAGGTAGGTCAGTATTTTAATATGTTTGTTGTGGAATAACAGAGATAAAACTGTAATCATTTATCCTCATTCTTTAATTTTATTTTATGTTATTCGACCTGTTGTGTCAGGTCAAATTTATAGAATAATGGATGCTACGAATATTGCGCAAAAAGTCTATTAAATAATTTAACGATTAATCGTTGCATCGTGTCCTATCAATACAGATCAAAATAAAAACGTAAAGTGGTTTCAAAGCGATGTTTTTCTAGGATTTTTTTTCTCTTTGTTCAAGTTCAAAAAACAAATTGCCTGCCTTAATATTTAATACGCTGTACCAACTGTATATTTTTATTTTATTTATCAATTTGAACAAAAAACAAGAACAAACGCCTTAAAAGTAAAATAACATAACTTAATTTCAGGTTGCCACGAAAAGCACAAACAGAGACAGTCCATTGAAATGTTACAATTGGGGTTGCGTCTTTAGAGGACTTAAATAAAATTTACTAAAAAAAAAAATTGCGTCCTCTAGAAGAAACACAAGATAAGGCGTAAAAAATGTAACATGTCAATTGATTAGAGATTCTTGGCAGGATAAGGCATCCCTTATATAAAATAAATAAATATTATGCTATAAAGGTAGTAAATAAATATAAAGGTAGAATGGATTGATGATTGCTTAGCCAACCAGCTCAAATTTTATTTTTAATTAGCCTAATATTAGACCTAACCGTTGCTATTTCTATAGACTAAGACAATATAGGTAAATACACATTTATACCGATTTAATTAGACACATCGTGACATACCAGCCTAATCACGGTTTAACTTACCATATCGATCGCTAATCACAGTCCACATTGAACCAAGAGGGCCTAACTAGTATGGCCATCCTATTGACACGGAATGTGACAGTGACACACGGACGGACGCGGAAACACGACTCGCAACGCATAGTGATTGGCCATTATGTGTCACATTGACAGCACCACTGGCCCACTGCCTCGGAAACGGTGGAAACGCAAGAATGACACTTCGTGACGTTTGAGCACCTTATCTGTATCATGATCATGGTTGCATGCAAGATTTTGAGTCCAACGTGAGGACGGTCAGTGACCTCGTGAGTATAGTAGTAAATAAATAAATATTGTTAAAGCGGGCCTTTAGTCCTAGGGGGTAACATTGCTCAACTATGAAACACTGTCTTATCAAATAGCTAAAACAGATTAATCATGAAAACAAATGAAGTAGATATTAATCTTCTTTCTTTTTTAAATTAATGCCTTTATATGGGTGGACAATGTTACCCTTAAGTAACCTGACTTTAACAGTATAAAACTATCAAACCACAATTCGATACGAATCAAATCGCGACAAAAGATGTAATAAATAATCCAATCAAAAACATAAATGTGAAATGAGAGCCACGTTCAATATTATGATAATTGCCTTGGTTGTTGACTTCAACGACAAAAGAAGTGAGATCTAAATGGGTGCCAAGTTCAATGGTCAACCCTGAAATTTATTTATAAGTAACACTATAACATACCTATCATATCTTCTTATAACATAAGATAATGTATGGTGGTAGCCTATGAAGGTCTGTCTTGGCTAGTTTCTATAAACCTACCAACGTATTATTATGTTTGCTCGCTAGTTTCTACCAACAATCCAAATTTTCGACCGACAAATACCAAACTAACCAAGACAACTAACTAGACTACTAACTAACTAACTAAAGAAAACTAGCCAAGACAGACCTTCATAGGCTACCACCATACATTATCTTATGTTATAAGAAGATATGATAGGTATGTTATAGTGTTACTTATAAATAAATTTCAGGGTTGACCATTGAACTTGGCACCCATTTAGATCTCACTTCTTTTGTCGTTGAAGTCAACAACCAAGGCAATTATCATAATATTGAACGTGGCTCTCATTTCACATTTATGTTTTTGATTGGATATCATTACTTTTTGTAGAAAAGTATATATCATCGTAACGCCGTAGGTCCTTTGAAAAGGACAAATTCAAAACTAAAACTAGACTTTATAAATATAAAACAATTGAATCAGTTACTGTATTTTCCTACGTTTACGGGGTATAACCCTAAGTAATAAATATGAAAACCGACTATAAGTACCTACTCTTAATTGTAAATAAGTAAGTATGTATACCTAAATATATACTTAGTGCTCTGCCTTCCCCGGTATATAGGCGTGATTAGGCACTAATTAGGTATTTATGTTAAGCGTTCATAATAGAACCTAACCGCAGCAGTGGTCTCCTTTTTCACGGCTTTCAGGGTGAGTGCGACAGGCTCAACATGGTCTATTGTGCCCGTCGACCTCATATGTGGATCTCACTACCGCTTACCATCAGGTGGAGTGAGGTCATCTTGTTAGCCTCTTATAAAAAAAAAAAATAAAAAAAAAAACCTAATTATAAAAAAATTGCCAGTTTTTTATTTTTTGCTTTGTATTCATATAATTACCTATCTGCATACCAAATTTTAACTCTCTAGGTAATTTGGAACTGGGTTAGAATTTTGATCTGTCAGTCAGTCAATGATAAAAATGAGGATTTTTGGACATTAATATCTAAATAACTGTTTGAGATAAGCTTATGAAATTTAGAGCACATATTTATCTCGCAAGTCACAATATATGAGCCAAATTTGATACGTTTATGTGAAATAGTTTTTGATTTATGAGGGGTTCAAAAGTGGTTCCAAATGGTTCGTGTAATATTACACACGGTGCGGCTCGCCAGTTCTGTTTCTTGAACTTGGCTTGACACGCTACCGCGTGTCTAGACTACTGTTAATTAAGTAGGTTTACAACATTTCTCTCATCCAGCGACATAGCTGTCTTAAAACGCGATATAATGGTAATAATTATTTTTCTCAAAATAAGGTTAAAGTTGTAGACTCGACATTTTAATAGTCAGCTAATGACTCTTTAATAACGCAAGTACTGGTTCTAACAAAATTCTCATAGTTAAACGAATGTTACCGACCGCCTGACAATATGGAGACCTGATTTTGTAAGCTTTATTTCCCGTTTCAAACAGCTTCCGTAGATAATACAACCTCGAAATTCTTACCACACAAATGTAACAAAGCTTTATAAGCAATGTAACAAGACTTAAAATTGCTTTTCTGTTAATCTGTTTAGACAAAAGACTGTAGTACACGCGTAGAACTGTCAAAATATTAATTATTTCGCACGCTCTCCTTTCGAAAAAGTAATCATTACACACGTCAATTCAGATTCAACCTTAACATTTCGTGATAAGATCGATAATGCGATAAATGTAAGTCTACACTGTGTTCTGAATTCGAATGGCGATGGGTGTTTTATCATGCGCTTGCTTGAGAACTAATATTAAAAACAAAACCGGAATAAATAAAGAGGACCAATGCAATGTGAACTTCTTCGTACTGTCTTGTGCAAATAGTCCAGTCATATAAGCTTAAATTAGGTAAGAATCTCGGAATTCGAGATACCCAGCTGTAAGTCTGTAAATAATTAGATATTGACACCCTAAAAGTGGTATCAAAACCTACATATGGTAGGGTGTACGCAACTATAAAATTTTCATGGTCAAATGTCACAAATATCAGTTTTATAAACTTTTGAGCGAAACGGGAAGTTTTATCATAAAAGTGTGTTGGAGAAAATTGCTTATCATCTAATTATCTATAAAAATTGTCTGTACATTTTATTCCTAAGATTCACCATTTCAGAGATACAGCGATGCAAATAGTTGAAAAAGTTGTATTTTAAAAAGCTTTCAGACCCCCGTGCGATTGTGCTAGACAGTTAAAATTTTCACAACTGATGTATTTCAGTAGCCTCTATAACATCTAATACTAGAAAAAGCTTAAAACCAATGTTTAAGTGGGTTCTCATACAAAAACTATGGATTTTTTTTCTCACACTTGGCCGGTTTTTAACGTGGTTACCCCAGTAAACCCATTCCAGACGACACCTTTTATACGTGAAGAACACGTTGTTTATATGGAAGCCTAGTTAAATAATTGTTCTATGTTGTTTTTAGTACTATACATATACGTTTCAGTACATTTAAACTGCTTATTATGGGTCAAAAAGTACAAAATAACCAATTATTAGAATTTCTGTTTGAAGTATAACTGAAAAAAAATACATTTTAAAAATGTTAACTGTCCATCTAACTCTATTATGAACGTGAAGATCCATATTAACCAAATTTCATTTAATGAAACGCAGAAATCTTAAATCTTCTGAATACTGAAAACAACACAAAACAATTACTTAACTAGGCTTCCTTATAAACAACGTGTTCTTCATGTATAAAAGGTGTCGTCTGAAATAGGTTTACTGGGGTAACCACGTTAAAAACCGACTAAGTGTAAGAAAAAAAAAAAACACAATTTTTGTATGAGAACCCACTTAAACATTGGTTTTAAGCTTTTTCTAGTATAAGATGTTATAGAGGCTATTAAAATACATCATTCGTGAAAATTTTAACTGTCTAGCACAATCGCACGTGGGCCTGGAAGCTTTTGAAAATACAACTTTTTCAACTATTTGCATCGCTGTATCTCTGAAATGGTGAATCTTAGGAATAAAACGTACAGACAATTTTTATAGATAAATAGAAGATAAGTAATTTTCTCCTTCACACTTTTATGATAAAACGTCCCGTTTTGCTTAAAAGTTCATAAAACTGATATTTGTGACATTTGACCTTGAAAATTTTATAGAGTTGCGTCCACCCTACAATATGTAGGTTTCGAGACAACTTTTAGGGTGTCAATATCTACTTAGATTTACAGCTGGGTATCTCGAATTCCGAGATTTTTTCCTAATTTGACTGGACTAAAAATGCAAACCTCATTTCCATCAAAGCCAAGATATTAATAAGATGGTTTTACGCGTAATCATTAAGTTTAATGATAATAAACCAAAATAGATTTCTTCTGTCTGTTTATGTATTATCGGAATTATATTTGTGTATACCACTTAGATTTTTGATTCCTGTAACAAAAGTCTTTACGCTACTAACAGTCAATAAACTATAACTTCATTAGAATTACTATTTCAATGTTTTCCAAATAGTCATATTCGTTAAATTTATTGACAGCTGATGACAGGTGTCATTTTTTTCAATTCTAGTCAGTCAATATTACGGGCTGTAGCTCGGAAACCATACAATGGACCTGATAATACTTTATATTTATTTATGTACTCAATTTCTTATTATATTCGTTATTGGCAAACTCAAACAAAGGGATAATTTCGTAGGTACCAACACACAAACAGTACCATACTGATCACAGTGAACAATGCCAATAGTAGCACCGTAGTATTTTTTCGGCCAATTTTAATGGTCGTAAGTTTATTTCCTTTTGCAGGTTTCACTTTTCGCTGCCATTGTCCGACTGCAAAGAAAGCGAAGTACGGTACTCCTCGTTTTGTAGAAAATATTGCTTTCTACAATACTTGTTTTGGATCTGGCTAATCTGAGACTGCATCTTTTTTTCTCATTAGCCATGGACAAATTGATATAATAAAATTCGTGGTGCAAACGAAATTGAAAAAAGTTCAGTCAATATTGGATGTAGATACAAAGATGGTAAATCGTTTGTGTTTTCTTAGTAAGGGGATTATTATTTATATTCTTATTGAGAAATGATAATGTTCTTTTAATAAACAAATAGAGATAGATGGTAACATGCAACCTTATATCATTATTAAGTTTGCATATTTATATTGCCTACTAGTGGTCCCGGCGAATTTTATACCGCCAATACTATAAACCTTCCCTGGACTATCACGAACATTTTAAAAATAAAATTACCTAAATCGGTCCGGGCGTTCTCGAGTTTTAGTCAGACTAACGAACAGCAATTCATTTTTATTTATAAGAAGATAAGTTGGTATTTATCAACGTAAATACGAGTACAACTTTTTAATACAACTGTATGTATACAGTATGGACTACAAATCTTAAAGAAGTTAACAAAATCTAGGCAGAGACGTCGTACCGCTGAGTTTTAGTGGGTAGTCCCCTGAGTCGCCTTCTCAGGAGCAGCTTGTCGGAAGTACCAGTCTCCGGCAAGCCGGGAGTCCCGCACACCACCCTGGGCAAACCCCTGCCCAGGTGTGACGGTGCATTAAGCATTTCTAGCGAAAAAAAAAAGGTAAGCCGATTCATGCCGAGGTTGTTAAACACAATGTCTTTTTTAATGGTTCAATTGTGACTATCTGCAACTAGCCCCATTTTAACCTTTGTCATACTTTTTTATAACAGTGGACTCTTCGCAAGTTTCTACAAAAAATAAACATTTAGGAACCCGGAAGTAGATTGTAGTGTGTACCTAAATGTATTTTTAACAAACTTAGTATGTACTATACATACATACAAAAAATCACGCCTTTTTTCCTTAGGGGTAGGCAGAGATCACTTCCTGCCATATGCCACTTAGTATGTAATGAAGTTATATCATTTTTAACTTTGACGTATGATATCTAATACTGCAGCGATTAATGAAAGTTGTAAATTGCACATTAATCGATAGAGGAAAGGGGGTAATTTATGAAAATTGCATCTTGGATAACGCCGAGACAGTTTTACATAAGCGGCTATCAAGTGACAAGGAACTGATACGAGAACTGTGACCACAACTTAAGTGACATAATATAATAAAAATGTGAAGGAACGCTGTCTGTATATTCATCACTAATCTATAACTTATTTAATTACAGTACCGACGATTTATAAGTGCTTGTAAGTGCCTATATAAATAAAGGAATTTTGATTTTGACTTTGACTTTGATATGGATGATATTTAATAAAAAAAATTATGAACGCAATAGTACCTAATAAAATTCATGTTTTTTTTTATCTGTTTATCTACAGCTCTAGATGATCCGATCCTGATGTAAGATTCACTATTATATTGTGGTTAGCTCTTCTTAAAAATAGGCGTTTAATTCATGTCTATCGTTTCATAAATAAAAACTGTATGCTAAATAAAGAATCACATCGATCAAGCTGGGTGTTTGTAGGCGCGGATAATGTTCCAAAATGCTACCTTAAGTCTCTTTTCTACGCAGACGAAGTCGCTGGCACAACTATAGTCTTTTTCAGCTAAGATGATCACTGTGACACTTCATTGTGTTCTGAATCACGCATTTTACGTGAATTAATTTAAAAAAAGTATATATTTAGTTGGAATGTAGTAAGTTCCATTCTACGTATACGAACTGCATAGGTATTTTTTTTAAATGTTCTATTACATTAAATTAAACTAAACGATACTGTTTGTCATTTAAAAGTATAAAAATATTTTTCCTAATGACGCCGCAATAAAATGAAAAAAATGTGCAATAAAATTATTTTCGTTTGTCAAACGTAAAATGCGTGATTCAGAACACAATGAAGTGCCACAGGGATCATCTTAGGTGAAAAATACTATAGTACTAAATAAATATACTAACATAACTTCCCATGGTGAAGTCAAGTGATTTCGAAACAGGTCCTCCACTTTTATGGCAGCAAAAGTGTGGGGTAAAAACACTGGGTAGAGTGAGATGCCGATGTGTTTGCGCATAAGTGCGAGGGAGACGCAAGATAGAACTGTGTCAGTGGGTAAGCCAAGCCCTAGTCAATGCACTTACAGACGTTGCAATGTTTTAAATGCTTACGATTATTATAGTCAAGCCATCAAAAGTAGTTAGCGATATATTTATCATTAGAGATGTAGTTACTATAGATACATTTTCAAAAAAAAAATGTTTATTTCAAACTATCGTCCATAAATTCTTGGGTCGAAGGACATTTATGTCAAAAACGATAATAATGATAACATTTTATGACGCATGAGTTTTAGTCTACCGGCCTTGTGGTATAGCAACTTACACTTCATTTTTTTGAGTTCGTTTTACTCAGGATACAAAATGTATGGTTAAATATCGAATGACTTTACGCGAACTAAACCAGTTCAAGAAAGTTTAAAGTCACTTTATGACGAGGCTGTAAGTAGGTATTCCTTTGCTTACCTTCCCAAAATGAACCCAATAAATTAAAAAGTTAAAAGTGACGTTTATTTTCGCACCTTTTTATTTTTACCGCACGCACTGACCTTGTACTTGCGGCGTTAAAGTAATGGCTATGGTTTTAACCCAATTTTGTACTAATAATACGCTCTACAAGGTTAATGCACCATTTACACGGCGTAGTTAAGTTAAACCGATTAAGTTTAGATTGAAATCGTTTTGCGGTCGTTAGACAGTTTTATTTGCTTTGGATGAAGCTTTTAAAGGTATTTATTTGTAAAGGCTGCGACGGATATGTTCCATACTATAAAAAGCTTCTAATGAGATTAATAGGTTTCAAAAGTATTAATTATTAAGATATCATCATCAGGCTTCATTTTACTTTATTAATTTAAAGCATTTATTTTATTAGCCTGTTTGTTTAAGTGTCATTGAAAAGAGACTCATAATTTTTTCCGAAGTAACTACCTTCTATCCTAGACCTTAATCATCATCAGCGGACTTGCGGGGGAGTGGTTGGCAGGCATCCCTAAGAATAAAGTCTCATCAAAATCTTTGAGTAGTAGCGTGTAAACGTTACAGTTATCCATACAAACTAACATTGTAGATATTTTTACATTCATGTATGAACCTAGTTCGTTCGAAGCTTACAACCCTGAACCAGATGACACGTATAATCATATCGCCGAGACCGGTAGCCATTTCGCAAGCTCGTCTCACGACAACCCACATAATAGACTAGCCTGTACGCTCACCAAGATGCTTTCCGACAATGAACCTTGTTCCTTTCGCAATAAAGCCTATCATATCCAGCTAGAAAGTTGAGTAAGACGGACATTTGTTGAACCTCGTAAATGGAGATTAGACGCATTTTTCAATGGCTTGCGAAAGCCTTAACTCTTGATCAGACTTTGATTTAATTTTTAGACTTTTGAAAAACATCTGAGAACCGAAAATGGACAAGTTCGAGTCGAAATTAATCTTTCAGAATTCCGGAAAAGTTAATGTAGACGACGAAAATATGTTTGTACTGTAGAAATCACAAGTTTTTAATTATCGACTGTGTTCTTGCAAATTTTTATGTCAAATGTATGAAGAAATAAGGTTTCATACTTCATTCAAATGTATGAAGAAATAAGCTGAATATAAGTGTCGTTTCTAATTTTAATACTCATGATCAAATACTGAAAAGCCACTCAAATAAATTACATCATGTTAAGATGATCTCAAATCACATAAAGTATGGCAATTTTCGTTTCAAAATCTTTTTAATACTAAAGAACAGTTTCTTTTATCGAGTATATTAGTAGTATTACAGTATTACAGCCTTGTAAATGTGTAAACTCTTGCACTATGACCCGCATTCTGTATATAAACCACTGTCTATAAAGACATTACTAAATGACTGAGTGGACGCGATTCAATATTGACAATGCGACATTGTGTAAACATATAAACCGGTTCATACCGGTTCAGATATAGGTTTTCTAACCGATTCGATTGTAAAATCTAGCCTCACGTTGAGAAATGACCTCTAAACTGTTCGGTTGTCATCTGATAAATATCTATAAGTATTTTAAAATTTCGAAAGACTCTACGCTCTAATGACTTGTCATGTGATATGTAAAAGCAAATTAATTTTTTGTAAGACTCTAGATATGACACGAATATAATATGATTCTTATTGAATGTTGTTAATAAATTTATAAAATCTTGCTTAACATTTTTAAGCTATTGCATAGCTTTTATCGCGGGCTTTGAGCGCGGCGACCGAACCAAGAAATTCCGTAACGAAAAAAACCTCACAATCGTCTAACGTCGTTTCAGTTCGGTAGACTTCGGCACGGTGTTTGTGTGCGTGCGGTTAGACGTATTGTACGACTTTACGAAACTCGCACGAATCGAGACGAGCTGCTCCGAAATTGGACGATGCTATGTAATAGCTATACCGCGGCAGTCCCCGAGTGCCACACGTCTTTTTTTTATAAAAAATTGCAAATATAGCGACCATAGAAATCTAAATTGTTTTGTTTTAAAAAAAACCTTAAATTTTTATCTAAGATTCCTCGAAACATAGAGCAAAATTACTTGTTTGGAAACTTGTCGTTATTACTTATTGAGTTAACATCATCAATTCGATAAGCACTATAAAATTTAGTACTAAAACATAATTATAGGTAGTTCTCATAAAAAAAAAGACAAAAAGTCACTTTTAGCGGACACTCAATCACAAAAAATGTGGGAAGATCTGTTTTCCTATTAATTAAAATTTAAATGCATGAATCATTTGTAAAAAATAAAACGTGATGTCTCGATAGCTTGAAGTGCAAACTAACGACCATTGAATTTTGACAAAAACAGCAATTCCTATGATAAATAAAATAATATCTGAGATTAATTACGCAAGGTTATGTTCGTGTCAAAATTCTCAAATCTTTGGGCTTTTGTTTTTTCTGTTCCACCAAAATTGAAATAGTTACCTACAATTCAACATTTATGCAATTCGTATTTAAAATGAACATATTTCATTTTTATTTTTGAAAGAATATCAATCCACTAAAATACGTATTAAGAGTTTCACTATCCGTAACATTGCGTAAAAAATTCCATAAATTTTTAGTACTGCACTACTCTTAGTGTAAAGGGAGTATTAGATTAGATATTTTACTAAACTAAACCATCACGCTAATAGTTTCATTAAACTTATATCATCCGTAATATCGGCTGTAACTAGTGTCGCAATATGAATTAAGCTTAAATAGTTATTAGACAACTAGTTGTACGACTTAGTGACTAGTTTTTGTAACAAAGGCACTAGGATAGAGTGATTCACTGAGGTCACTCTGTTGCAAAATGGGCAAGCCAGCTGAGCCCCGATTATTCATAGTAGACCTTAGACAACCTTGCCAAGATATAGCAAATAAGAGCTATAGTTCGGATTTACTATACCTATTAATATTGTCCGAACAAAACTAGATTTGATCAGATAAATGATGTATCCTCGAAGTATTTCAGAATAGTTTTGATACAAATCTCTACAATTACCCTCCTTTTAGGGTAAAATAGGAATTAAACAATCATCATCAGCTCATATACGTCCCCAATGCTGGGGCACGTGCCTACCCTAAACCAGGGCGATCGGGCCTTAGTCGACCACGCTGGCCAAGTGCCGGTCGACTACACAACCTCAGAACTTCTTCGTAGGTGTGCAGGTTTCCTCACGATGTTTTCTTTCACCTTTAAAGCGTCGAATAATCTTGTACCTACATATGACATTCACACTTTATTATGATTCATAGTTTTAAATCACAGTGGAACGTAGATATTAGTCTTTATCGCATGCTTGCGACCATGATTGTGTTACCCAGTCAAAACGTCGGACAGTAAGTAGCTATGTATTATTAAGAGTACCTAATGCGTGCTCTCGTAAGGGCCAATTTTTTAGTATAATGGATCGCGAAAGTCTAAAATCTTACAGTGGTACATGCCAGGGTGTAAACGGATTGAACGGATGTAATCTTCGAAATCATCCTGTATGCACAACCACTTAAACTTAATTCGTTAAGCATAACATAACTTGCGATGTGCAACCAAAACCGTTTATTTAATTTCGTAACTTCGCTAAAATTTATTGGTAGTAAAAGTAAGTTGCCGCAAGCAGTTGTTAAGTAACGTTATCAAGTATGACATACTTAAAAAGATATTATCTAAGCGTATATCGGCTTCAAATCTTAAAACATAACACCTATTTCTGACATTGACAAGTGTCAAAAGTTTATTAAACTTGTAAGTAGGTATGTAAGATTTTAGATGTTCGCGTTCCATTTCACTAAATATTTAAGCTTTATGGGTCGAAACGTCGGGCAGTTAGTAGCTTTGTATTAGCTACTCCTAAAATCGCGTGTAGACCCTTGAGAGAAGAGTCAACATGAATCTGAACCCAGAAATTAACACTTCAGTGGGTCCTATCTAGGTGTGTTTGTTTTGATTTATATAAAGTCTAGAATAATCTGCACTTCATGGTATCTAAAAAAAGGACGTGATTTATTCTGATATATTAATACAAGACAAAATTTTCTACACATAGACTCTACTACACTTACTAAACAGCCAATCCGTGATAACGGTATTTAAAACTTTGGACGAGAAAGCCATCCGCTCCCCCGCAAGTCCGGTGATGATGACAAGGCTACTCCAAGGCAGCAGTCGGCAGTTAGGAAAAAAATGTACAGTGAAGTAGGTACGTCTTACTACTCCACAAACATAATAATATGCATACGATTATGCACTTCATCAATCTTTGCATCACAATGATGCAATCATGATTGAGGTGTAGGAAATACTTGCTTCCGAACGTTCAATGAAGCTTATCCCTTTTGCAATGCTCGTAATCTTTACCGCACTCTTTAGACTCACACAATATCCCCATCCTATTATCTAAATATTTTTTTTTAGGCTCTATGGCGTATTGGATAATGGATAGTGTTCTTCTTCCACCGCAGGTCATGGGTTCGATTCCCGCTCGAGACAAATGATTGTGTGATGAACAGATTTTCAACACATAATAATAATAATAAATATTACACAACATCACATACATTGATCTGATCCCGTGGTAAATAGCTTAAGCACTTGTGTTACGGAAATCAGGATCAACAGTGGATACACAAATAAACTTAAATATATTTAATAATACACACACCCAGACACGAAACAAACACTGATGTTCGTCACACAAATATTTGTCCCGGGTGGGAACCGAACCCACAACTCTTGGAAGTGTAGGTTATGAACCTGAGTCACTAACCACTGTTCCACCGAGCCAGCCAAATCCGTTCTGGGTGTTTTATACATGTATGTATGCTTAGTACTCATGAACTTCTAAATTTTTTTGTCGACTCGGGTAGCAATTCAATTTTGATTTGTCATTATTCTACGAGTTAAGAAATAAACGGAAATAATTAAAAATTACGCAGCCCTTGCCACCAATGGACCAACAAAGTAATGTATACCAATTTATTAATTACCCCATTACTAAAGTGATTAACAAACATCAATTTTGTAAGACACATGATACAACATTCGACCGAGGTGAATTTCGTACACCTGCCATTTAGAACGTCGTTACAAGGTCACATCCCATCGAACAATGGCGACTAGGTCAATCTTCCTTCGATACCATGGAAACAATGGATTATGGGAAACAGGCTGTGTATGCCACTCATTTGAATATAATGCCTCTTATTTAATAGAACTCATCTATTATATCGAGAACTAAAGCAAGTGTTGTTTGTATAAAGAGAACGAGAATAAAAACATTGTTCTGTTTGATTAAAAGTAATTAAAAAAGTATGTAAACTATCTTGTTAGGCTAACTTTTACTAAATCCATGAATAATGGACAGTTTATGTGACTTTTAGCTTGAAATAAAATTCATTCTGAACGCTGATTTTCAGCTGAAAATCAGTGTCGTGGTTCCGTAGGGCAGCGGCATAATGCTGAGTGAAAGCCTTTTTGGCACATTCTGCTCTAGTTTTAAGTAATTTTATATTTCTACTTTTGTGACTGTGTGAGAATGTGTTAAATAAATATTTTTTTCTTTCTTTCTTTCTTCTTTCATTTATTCATTTATAAGAGTTAGAGCCATCTCCTCCGCAAGTCCGGTGATAATGATAAAGCTACTCCAAGCCTAGAGGATAAAATTGCATTTTTTTATACAATATCAACACAAGTAACAACGTTGTAAATGCAACATTTGCATACAATACTCGCAAACTTCGTCACCATCCACTTAAGTCGTTTTTAATTCAGTTTTTGAAACGGCCAAATATACTATAGTGGCAATCATTTCGAAAGACCTTGACACAACTGGAAACTTCGATATGTTAAAGGTTGAACTACAAACGGATCTCGGAGAACACGTCATGATTCATCCAAAAAGAATGGAAGAAAAAGGTTATTAACGCACATTTATACCCAAGCCATCAATTCTATTGTCAATAAAAAAGAAAATCGCATTCCGAATTCAAATCTTCCAACGCGTAAGGCCAGACGTATCTGACCCCGCAGAAAGCGAATAGTGAAAGTAAGGCTGAGTAAAAAAAAAGAATTTCACATTCCGCCAAATACTTATTCACACGGTTAATGTGTTAATTCGTTGGGTATTCACGGTGTAACAACCGAGAAACAACAATTGTTGCTCGGATGTTGTCATTCAAAAATCGCCATCTTGTGCAAATACGCCATCTTAACGTCACTTAAAGTATATACTTTGACTAGTCGCTTTGATTTGAACTCTATTCCAGAACGTTTAGGGTTTATTATTACATTTGTGGTAACGATTGCAAAACAATTTTTGGCCGGAGTTATGCGCTTACTCAATTACATTTGGATGCTTTCTATTGCTGTCTGTACATAGTGAATTACAACGAAATTGTTAACGCTTCTTCAAATGAATATTTACAATTTCGTGCAGTTTACGCGGTAATAGAAATGTGTGTAATGTATTTTTTATGTTCTTTTTTGTTGGTTTTCATATCCATTGCGGTAATGTTATGTAGGAAAATACACATTAGTTTGTGTAAGACCGACTTCACGGTCAATATTTCGAATTGGATTGGTAAAAGTATGATGTATGAACATTTGGATAGTAATAATAGGGAAACCCTCTTGAATAACAAGTTACGTATTTTATTGAACTATTAAACCTTTATTATGTTAGACTTTTTAGAAATGGCTTTAAATTCTTCCTATTTGTTTTGCTTTTGAGTGATATTTTTTTTTCCTAACTGACATACGATAATGGGTTAGATTAGCTTCGCCATCATCATCGGTGGGGGCGGATGGTTCTCACCCCTTAATTTGAGTGAGATGCAACTAAGTAGTTATATCAAGAAATAACGTTCCTAATAAACAAATTACGTGTATAACATCAATAAGACGGTTAGCCAACCATGTGATTGCGCTTAGTAACATTAATTAGTTCAATTGTAATCGAATTTCTGTGAACCAAACGTAATATTACACTATTCATACATGCATTATGCCTTTTTGATTGATTGGTAGGCTATTCAAGAATAACAAGCACCAGTGTTAAATTAGTTAGCTAAGTTTACATTCATAAATCGAAAAACATGTTAAGCGGTTGGTCCCGCGCCTGTTATAAAAGGTAATCCAAATCGTTTGATCGTTTGATTGTAGCGTTCTAATTATTGTTGCAGAAATAAAAAAAAATGTTTTCTTCATTCCCCTTCCTCCCGGACCTCGATCACGAGCAGACGTGTCAGACACTATACTAGTTTATTTTATTGAAATTATAATACATTTCACAACACATAAATCGAGTGAAAAATTAGGAACGCATAAATCGGAAGGAGGTATATTCAAGTGAAACAGGGACATATTTCTGTGAGAGTGTGACAGACTTCGAGTGCAGAGCTCCGTCTTCGCACCAAGCCGCGCCAGACAGGGACATACATCTGTGAGAAAGTGACAGACTACGAGTGCTGAGCTACACACTTAAACGACGCGCGCGCACGCTTTCACCAAGTAAGACAGAGATAGCTATAGTTTCCACGCTTACGCACAGCCACGCGCAACGTCGCACCTCACCTGCGCAACGTCGCACCTCACCTGCGTAAGCTCATGTCCTCCTAGTACCTCGACTGGATATTAGTGAAGAATACATCCTTACGGGCCAAGCTCTGCGGCTATATCTTACATCTCGTATACTTCTAATTACCTGGTACTTTTGGCGATTTTGGGTAACTCCTGAGTTTATTTTCTTTCAAGAACTTAAAGCACTGCTTACCTCCTTTAACACATTGTGGCCCTGGTACTGAAGTTGCGATCGACATGCCTCTGAAGCGAACACCGCCCCCCTCCAACGCCTCACCTGTACGTAGTGAGTCAGAGCCTGACTTAGCGGCATCCACATCGGGCTGCGATGAGACGGGCGTCACTTTTAGACATAAACGAGCACGTGAGGAGATTACAATTGCCGATCTTATGGATAACATGAAATCTATCCTTAAGGAGTTCAAGGAAGACCAGGACCGTAGACTCGACTCTTTGCAGGATTGTCTTACTGAAAATAGAGATCAACAAGACAAAAAGTTCGATTGCCTACAGAACAAAATTGATGAAATATGTAAACAAAACGAGGACATACTCCAGTCGAACGAGTTTCTCTCCCAGCAAAATATTGAGTTGAGCGAAAGAGTGAACCGGATGGAAAGTGAACAAGAGGAAAAAAATGTTTATATAAGATCTCTTGAGGCCAAAATAGATGACCTGGAACGACAAAATAGGTCAGCGAGTATCGAGATCCGTAACATTCCGTCTACCAAATCTGAGACGAAAGAAGAACTTTTTAATCTTTTCCAGAAAGTTGCGAATGCATTGAAGGTGAATGTGAACGCTTCAGATGTCAGCGATGTCTTCAGAATAAACACTAAAAATCCGACTAACAAACCAATTATTTGCAACCTAAATAGTGTGCTTCTGAAGGAGAAGATACTAAGCAGCCTGAAGAATTTCAACAGCACTCAAAAAACGAGTAGATTTACTACTGAGCACATCCACCTGGGAGGGTCGCCACGGCCGATCTTTATCTCGGATAACCTCACACCAAAAATGAGACGACTCTTCTACCTTGCAAGAAGTTTTGCTGGTCCTAATGGTTATACATTCTGTTGGGTTTCCAGAGGCCGGATATATCTGAGGAAAAAGGAAGGCGAAAAAACCATCCGAATTGAAAATGAAGCGGACCTAACACAGCTGGAAAAGATGAAATGACTAGATGTCATAAAAGTTATGCTCTTATTTTACTTATTTTACTATGGTTTAAAACTCAAAACTATGTTTTATATTGTAACACACTCTAACGATCAAGCCCTCAAAAAACACACACCACAACACACACACTACTCCAATTACATGAATACACACACATCCCACCCTTCACTGACACCAACAATATATGACTATCCAATGCAGAAGTCTTACCAAACATTTTGTTCCTTTCGAACTCTAATTCATAATTCAGCTTTTATAAAAGATAAACTTGGCATGCACGTAAAAAACATTTATTTTATCAAATATGAATATTAATACATTAAATAACTTACATAACGAGATTGACAATTTCCGCAAATGTGAGTCCTTTTTCTGTTTACCAAACGAATGTTCAATGTATGTTAACCCTAGCATGAACTACCTGAAAATCTTTCATGTTAATATAAGAAGTGTAAACAAAAACTTTGACGAACTCGTTGTATTTTTATCTAGAATAGACACTGACCCGGACATTATTATTCTCACTGAAGCTTGGCTTTCAAAAGTGCTGTATCTCCCAGAATTAAGTGGCTATAACTCGTATCGATCGAGTGCACAAAATCAAAACGACGGAGTGGTTATCTACGCAAGAATTGGCGTGCCTTCTAATGTTAGGGTGGTAAACTTAGGTGATGCCAGTTGCCTAGTGCTCACTTGCAACGACACTGCGATTGCCGCTGTGTATCGCTCTCCTTCGGTAAAAAATATCGACTGCTTCATAAGCTCACTAAATGATTTACTAGCAACACTAACTAAATATAACACTGCGACAATAATAGGAGACATAAATATTAACATTATCCCGGAAAATAGTGATCCAAACTCTGAAGTTTATCTTAATCTTCTAGCCTCTCATGGACTTCTACCAGCTCACTATTTTATCACACATGGTAAAAGTTGCCTGGATCATGTCATGCTTCGAAGTAGTAGGATGGTTGTGACTCTGGTATTTGATTCCTTTTTCACGGATCACGCTCCCACTCTCACCTGCATTGATCGATCTAAGCCCGCCAATCTCGTTAAGACCATATCACGTGTTAACTTTGACAACGTAATTGAACAGATTGGCTGCGCAGATTTTTCTGACATACTTGTATCGATTGATGCAAACATAGCCGCAGACCTTTTGATGTCTAAAATCGCTTATCTTATTAAGTTGAACACTAAGATTGTTAAATGTCCTTGTAGAAAGCGGGTCATTAAACCGTGGATAACACCTGGTCTTTTACGATGCATACGGAACCGTGATCTTCTTCATAAAAAAGCTAACAATGATCCCAATAATGTAGTAAACAGAGTAACGTATATAAGATATCGCAACTTCTGCAATAGATTATTAAAAATTAAAGCATGTATATGAGAAAAACTCAACTACAAAAGCTAAGAACAATCCTAAGGCAACTTGGAATGTTATCAAAAGCATCACTAATACGCCAGCAAGGCCACATCCATCCAAAGAGTTATTAGCCCTCTCAGATCACCCCAAGTCGTCTCTTAACCTCGTTAATGACTACTTTATTAACATCGGTAATAGACTTGCCTCTGAAATTCAACCTACCCGTAATATGACTAATATTACCGGCACCTCACCTCCAAATAAAAATCGTCCCGGTAACTCTATGGTTTTACTGGAGACAGATGAAGCTGAAATTCTTGGAATTATTGGGGGTCTCCGTTCTGACAGTGCGGTGGGTTACGACGGGATTTCTGCCTCTATTTTGAAATCAGCGAGTAAATACCTTGTGCCTGTAATAACACACGTGTGTAACCTATGCCTCACATCGGGAGTGTTCCCAAATGTCTTTAAAAAGGCTATTGTGCACCCCATTTATAAGAGTGGGGACAAAGGTGACATAAGCAATTATAGGCCCATTTCGGTGCTCACGTCCTTGTCCAAGATCCTGGAAAAGCTGCTGAATGTGAGACTTCTCAGCTACCTGGAAAAGTTTGACATTCTATCAGCAAATCAGTATGGGTTTAGAAAGAGGCCTGTCCACAGAAGACGGGGTCATGGAGTTAACCGAGTATATTGCAAAAAATGTTGATAATAAGGCTAAAGTTATAGGTACATTCCTTGACCTCTCTAAGGCTTTCGATACCGTGTCTATACCTATACTGACTTCAAAAATGGAGGAGATTGGTATAAGAGGTGTTGCACTTGACATTTTCCGCGACTTTCTTACGTGCCGCAAACAATGCACTAAAATAAATGATACAACCAGTGACGACAATTCTTTGAGCTACGGTGTACCGCAGGGCAGCGTTCTTGGGCCCACATTATTTATAATTTACATTAACAGCCTATGTCAAATCACCCTACCTAATTGTAAAATTATAACCTATGCTGATGACACAGTACTTCTTGTACACGGGGATACATGGGAGCGTGCCCGTAGCTTAACTGAAGACTCTCTTCGTGTCGTTGCTGATTGGCTCAGGGACAATCCTGCTTACGCTTAACGTCAGCAAGACAAAATATATAACCTTTTCGGCTACGATTTCATCCCAACCAAGGAAATTTTCAATGTTCGAATCCATAACTGCGAAAAAACCAAACATGTTGTTGCCTGCCCCTAACACGTGTTAACGATATTAAATACCTCGGAGTGCACCTTGATAGTACCCTCAGTTGGACAACTCATATAAACACCGTGACTTTACGCATAAGAAAAGTGATGCCCATCCTGAGAAAGCTACGAAACTCAGCAGACTTTGATACACTTAGGATGGTTTATTACGCCCTGGGACAATCCATTATAACATACATCCCAGCCTGGGGTGGAGCTGGAGTCTCACACCTTCTTAAGCTCGAAAGGGCGCAGAGAGCCGCTTTGAAAGTTATGACCAGGAAGTCATACCGTTATCCAACTACCCAATTATATGCTGACTGTGAAGTTCTCTCTGTGAGGCGGCTCTATGTGCTTCATTCAATGTTACGCAAACACTCTATGCTCCCTCTGGAAAACTCTACTGCCACAAATTACCGGACCCGGCGAAACAATCACAAAGTCTGCGCCACCGTGACTCACAAAACTGCTTTTGCAGGTAGACAGTTCTATGTGCGTAGCTCGTTTTTGTACAACAAAATAAACAAAATACTGGATATACACAACTACCCATTGCGACAACTTAAGCTATCTGTCAAAAACTGGTTGCTTAAACAGAATTATTGCGAAACGGAAGACTTACTTAGGATATCATGTTGATACACACACACACACACACACACACACACACACACACACATACACACACACACACACATACACACACAAACACACACACACACATTCACTCACACATATTATTTACACAGTATCAAATATTAAATTAAATTATATCAGTATAAATTAAATTAGAATATTTTATAAATTAAATTGAATTAAATTAAGTTAAATTAAATTAATATTGTATTGTACTCTTAAGTGTTTGGCAATGTATACCGTTCATAGACGAGAGGAAAACTTAGCGTCTGTCACACAGTTTTGTTTTGAAACTAGTATAGACGTTAACGATCCATCATCTTAAATATGCGCCTTCATTGTTATCATGCTAAGCATCTATTAGTTTAAGATATATTGTAACTTGTAAATGGCTCAATAAACAATTTATTATTATTATTATTATTATTCCTTCTTTCTTCATGGAATAGTTATTCATTTATCTAAAATTCTAAATGAATGTGACAAATGTAACAAAAGAAAGTACAACCATAGTTTGTAAAGGAACACACGTTTGCAACGCGTTCGAAATACAAAATGAAGAAAAACAGTTCGAATCGAAAACAATTTACGATCGCTCACGAATATTTAAACAGCTACCGTTCTCTTTGATCCTTATTTTTAGCGAGTTACGATCTAAAATCGTCAGGTAGTTTTTTTGTTTAAGTGTCGCGAATGTCAAGTACATGAAATCGATTAATCGAATGGCAACCTGTTACGAACACTTTCGAGAGAAAGAAAAATTTGCATTTTTCAAAACCAGATCAATTCTCAAATGAATCCATTGGCGGATAGCTAGTTAGTTAGGATTGTAGAATAGTACGGAAATTACTGTCAACAAATAAATTTTCAAGACAATATTTCAATACAGACAACTGATCAAATTTTTCACAAAAAAATCAAAAATGGATAGGAATTCGTGGACTATGCTCTATCTTAAGCTAAATTAATGACTGACACTATCATCTATAAATACCATGAAAATAAAAGGCAGAAGAAGAAAGAAGGCCTAAGTATATTAGTGTAGAGGAAATAAATGGCATTTGAAACACTTCTGGATCAGAAGCCAAGCAGCTCGACTTGCAACTACTAAATTAAAGTTCTTAAAGCCACACTAAAAAAAAACAACAATTTTCCAAAATGGCGACGTTCCAAATGTCAAAAGACCTGTCTCAAGAAACAGATGGCGAAGACAACTCGAATCATGCGGCCGAATATTTTTACTCAATCATCGTAACATAAAAGTCATTCACTCTCAGTATCTGGGCCAGGCTACGAGAGTGAAACTGCATTTTTTGTTAGCCACCCACAGGCGGTGCACTGTGGGACGGGTCGTTGAGAAATCTGGACATTCATTTAGTTTATCTGGGCCTTTGTCGCACTTAGCCTCATGATCAGGCATTTTACGTTAGGATGACTACTACACTTGGATTATTAACTCATCCTAAAAACGAGGTCCTTTTAAAATAAGAAGGAAATTTTTATTCTTTCGGTACTGAATTTGATGAGAGGAATCGCTAAACATTTTTATTCCTAATTGCAGATTACTCGTACAAGTATATACGTTCGTTAGGTATTTATATTTAACTGTCCTGATATAAATTATTATTATTATTTAAATAAAGATAATATTTGTAAACGAAATCTTATCGTTTCGTACAGGTAAATTCATAATGTGTGTTCGGTAACTAATAATTAGTCGGTAATAATTTATTACTGGGTAAAATACCAGCTCAAATTTGGTTAAAGAAAATGAAGTTATATAATTTTTTCATGTTATTACGAAACACATATAAACGCATAAAAATATAAAAGTTGTAAAAGTATTATTTTTTATTTTCGCGAGCACTAAACATATTGAATTAAAATTCTTTTACGGATGTAAGGTTCGCTTATATAAAGATGTTACACAAAATTATTTAGAATCCGTACCTACAACGTTGAGACATCCGGTTATAAATAAAAAAAATGTTATCTAAGTTAAAATATGACTCGTTTGTTTGCCATAAAATAGCTGTAAATAATATTTAGGATTACAATTTATTTATTAGCTTGTTCTTTAAACGGATTTTTGTATAGAAAACTAAAATCCAAAACCGCCAACTGACCTATCAGTGAAATCATGTCTTTTACCCTTAGATTATTAAACTTCAAAAAATATTTATTATATTAAGTCCACAAAGGTCGCTTTTAAGCCCACTGTGCAGATGTCGGTACCAAACACGTACTATAAGCCTGATCTGATACCATAGACAGCGCATTCTGGGTCAATGGTGGCTCGGTCGATGCTCTATGGTCTGACCATAAACGAAATCGTTTAGATGTAATATCGTTAAGCTTTAGTTCTATTGAGAAAAGAAATCCTTCGATTTAACTTAGTCTTATTTTGTACTTAATAGTGAAGGCATTTTTTCATTGTCAACATCTTGTGGCAGTATTTTAAGTTGAAACTGGTTTATTTTGACCATTTATATGTACCACAGTAGAAAGCTAACAAAAAAAACTTAAAATTTTAGTATATAAGAATGTGTACTTGATTTGATTTGAACTTTCAAAAAGTACAAAAGTTCAGAGAGCTTATTGTGTCTTGAAGCTTAGATGAAAATCAACATATTATATGCGATTATAACATGAAAATCAAAATGAAATGAAAAATGAAAATCGCATGCAAAGAGTATTTTATCTAATTCTACAATAAATGTTAGTTTGTTGGGGAGTTGGATGTTCAACAAATTATTATGTAAAGAACCCTCCTACTATTATTGTTTCAGTCTTAAATTTAAAGTTTGAAAAAAATTTGCATTCATGACCCCGCCTGAACGGGGACTTGAACCACCGGACCTCCCGATATCGGTTGATTTAACCTTTGTTTCAGTCTTTAAACAAATTGTCATTTAACAAAGTCAAATCTCAAATCAGTATATCACACTGTTGCTTAGTGATTATGACTTATTTCCGGTCTGTGTTAAGTTCATGGTCGACCACAAATTTGATGCGAAACCTGTTGACATTTGGCCTGTGTGAAGACGGCGTATAAATTAATAGAATTATTAAAACCTTTGTTTGAGTGGCATTGATTTCAATTCGGCAAATAATCTCAAGCATTTTTTGTTTTCTAATATTAATAATAGTAAGCAGAGTCACAAAGATCACGATAACCAGTGGAATAAAAACGCACAGCAGTGATGAAGATTTATAGGAGCTGATTTTTTACTTCTTTCGTACGCCATTCATAAAATTATATTTCATACCTTCCTCAAATTGTGTCGCCTTCATAAGGAATTCGCGAAATCCCCTGCGTGTACGCAGAATGAATAAGCCAATAGGCCCTAACACGACCTTGTATCGGCCTTACTTTCTATCAGAACTGGTCCAGCCATTTCCTGCTTGTAGGTATTTCAATATTGTTCAATGCAAATGCCAATTATCGAGTGGACTATTTACTTAATCGATGTTATGTAAACCCTAGGAACTCGGTATGGTGGTTGATAGACTTCAGATCTAGTTAATGTATCTTTGTGACAGTGTTTAGAAAGACAGAAATTAAAAAGGTGAGGGAAAATTACTCATGCAAAACTTTAAATATAATATCTACACATTATGAACATTTATCACCAAATCTCAGAATAACAGACGTCAAAATATCGATAAATCTGTTATAAATCCATCCTTTGAAAATCTCCGAAGTAATTACTACTTAAATATTCAGCCCTGAGACATTTGGATCGACCTCTAGGATCGAAATTCATCGCAAAAGATAGATGTACATCAGATTGTCATGTTAAACTTGGCCCCAAAACATGTTGATGACCATTTATACAAAATGTCGGATGATAATCAGTCGCATTCAAAAATGTTTAAAAAACTGGTCTTTATAAGAAAGCCGCTCAATTGTGACCTCGCCTTAATGGACTCTTGACAGACATTATCATCCGTTTATCACGCGTGATCGAAAGTATATGGTGTGGGACATGTGTCCAGTTTAACAGAATTAAAGAGAATTCTCTTTGACCATAATGGGCATTTCCTGAACTCTGTGCATATCCGTACCACATTGAGTTAATTGAAAAAGTCTCGCAAACACCTTTAATTATGGTTTGGGTTTTGAGTACAATGGATGCTATTTTATGAGTAGATATAGTGATATATCCACGTTATGGAATGCGACAAGGATAACAGTGCAGGTAAGTTTACGGTTAGTGGTACAGGTAGTTTTTTGGTCTTGCACTAAAATTTAAAGCGAATCGAATTCGAATCCAAAATAGTGTCTTTCTTAAATTAAGCGATTTTGACAGAGCATAGATTTTCCGAATCCGAACGTCAGCTGTAAATTATGAATAGAGTCAGCTTGAGAAAAAAAAATATTTTATAACAAATGTTAATCACATGTCCCGAGTGGCGATCGAACCCACAACTCTTAAAATTTCTTTTAACCTTAGATTTGCTTTGTGCAGGTTTCCTCACGATGTTCTCTTTCACCGTTAAAGCGTCAAATAATCGTATGAATATGAATTACAAATTACACAAAGGTACGTAGCGGGGTTCAAACCCAGTACTGGCGACGTCTCGCTTGGTAAGCAACGACGTTTACCACTTGGCCATCGACGCTTTTTTGTGAATTAACTGTGAAATCATGATTCAGTCGTTGCTCTTATTCGCAGTACATTACTCACCAACCTAGGTTTTATTTTAAGTACATTACTGCCCTGTGACCCTAAACAGGTCCAAGAGTCGAGTGAAAGCAACCCACTGGGCATCTGTGGCCACTTGTGCACAATCTCCGCCTTTTGTGACGACGATTTCCACTTTCGTTTTCATGGAGCCGACCCAGATGCTGTTATCACGTCCATCTAATATTTTTGGTGGCTCTTGCAATAGTGTTATGTAATGTATTTTGCTGTAGCTCAGAATAAGTGTTATTCTGACACGGATACTACGTAAATATATAAATATACTTTACCATTTCTTACTCTTTTACTATGAGTGACGGATTTTAAAGTAACTCTACGGCTAACGGCTTCGTTCGGCTCTGCGTCTGCCATCCCATGCGCCGGTCGGCGCGCCCAATGCTTGGACGACTATTGTTTAAGTTACGTTGCTTCGGAATCAAATCAATGTAATGTCGTCTGATTCTGAAGTATACTTTCCGAAAACGACATCAATAGTGAAGTCACGTCTCAAGTTAGTAACAAACTTGTCAGTAAGCTACATTTACTATACTGTACCATACCGGTTAAAATCTGACTCAATAACTTATGTTAAAGATCCGGGTTAAGTTAACAAACTCTACCCAAGGTTATCGACACAGGTTTTCAAGTTAAATACTGACACATTCGCAAAAATGTTTTACACGACCATCAGTTAT
The DNA here is from genome assembly GCA_039566165.1 of Maruca vitrata. Taxonomy (NCBI): domain Eukaryota; kingdom Metazoa; phylum Arthropoda; class Insecta; order Lepidoptera; family Crambidae; genus Maruca; species Maruca vitrata. Next base: position 8,001,553 of record CM076936.1, on the reverse strand, counting down.
TATAGGTAGCTATTATTTTTTTAAAAAATAATAAATGTATTTATGCACACACTTAAAAATGACTGGCTCTATGTCTGCATCTTGCGTCAAGAGTCTTAAGTCGTGAGTTCGATTCCCTCTCGCATTTTTTCTGCGATGGACGGATGGTGTTTGTTAAGACAAGTGTCTGCATTTATTTATATATTTGTGATACTAATGTTGTATCTAATATCTGTAAAACGAGTGCGTACGCAAACTAACTTCGAAATCAGAAAAAAAAATTACATATTTCCATAACATTAATAATTAACAGTTAATATGACTGGCTCGGTGGAACAGTGGTTCTTGCCTGGCGGTTCCAAAAGTCGTGGGTTCGATTCCCACTCGGGACAAATATTTGTGTAATGAACATTGGTATTTGTTCCGTGTCTCGTTGGGATTATGTATTTAAGTACGTATTTATAAATATCTATGTATGTATATCAGTCTCTGACGCCCGTAGTACAAGCTCTGCTTAGTTTGGGGTCCGTGGGTAATAATCAGGTTCACAGTTGCATAGTTTGCATATTTACATATATGGACTGTGACTATAAAAACCCTATTGTTTCTACATCTCTGAGAGTTAATCGTCCAAAATAGACAATACCTTGTTATCAACAACTCGAACACATTTCCTAATCAAAACCGCGCATCTCGCCACATAAAGTAAATGCACCAATTATGGACGGTTTAAGGATTTGTTTTTCGTTTTTTCTTCATAGTTTGTGTGCTTTGCAATATACGTTCGCAGGAATTTGGAGGTTAATAAGAAGTCCTTTTCTTAATAAGTATTCGATGTTTAAAATCAGTTATAAGCTAGCTTCAATAAAATATAATTTAGGAAAAATAACCTTTGCCAAACTCCATTTATGGACAGGGAAGATCCAGTTATGGACCCCCAATTATGGACGTTATCCAATTATGGACACCCATTTATGGACATTCTTCAATTGAATGCTTAAATCTATAACTCAAGAGTATTAGGGTTGAGTAAGTTAGTATAATGAAATAAAAACCATTTAAATTAAATAATGTAATAGGTAACTCAAATATCAATCAACAAACAGTTATCAAAAAGTAATCATTTACGAAAGTAACGGCAAAGGCCAAAGCCTTTAAGCCAAGAAAAACCAAATAAAAATGTCCTCTTAACTAGCTAGTATTATTTAAATAGGAGACCCCTTCGTTGGTCTATTGGTAGCAAGCGCTGCGTAAGGTCCGAGAGGGCCCCGGTTCGAGTCCGGGGTCGGGCAAAATTTGTGTGAGTTTTTCTGTGATGAAATTTCTCAGCCCGTAGTTAGGAAGCTGGCGGTTGAACGCCCGTGCCTCGGAAAGCACGTTAAGCCGGTGGTCCTGCGCCCGATCTCTCATCGGTCATGTCGGATTGCCGTCTCACCGAGTTATGAGAGTAAAGGAATAGAGAGTGCACTTGTGTTTGCGCGCGCATTTGTGCACTATAATATGTCCTGCGCACTTGGCTGATTTCAATTGAGATCGGCCGCCATGGCTGAAATCAGTCGGACGCCTTATTATTTAAATAACATTTGAATATAATCATCTCCTTCACTTCTCGATCTTTAAGCAAATTGGTTTAGAGGTTAAATAAAATTTTTAAAAAACCTTCACTCTTTTCTATTCACTTTGCCAACAATAATCAAAAATCAAATGTCTTCTTACTAGTTTCATACCTATCAAAATACAGCTATAATCAGTCTCAATAATTACTTATACATAAAATCACGCCTTTTTCCCAGAGGGGTAGGCAGAGATCACTTCCAGCGATTCACTTTTCACCTCTGTGGGAAACGTGACGTGACTGGTTGTGGACCAAGTCGCTGCCATTCTGCCTTGTGCATTGTTTTAAGAAGGTTATTACGTTCCCACGAGTAGCAAGAATATATGACGGGGAAGGAAAAGGGGAGGAAGGATACTATCGCCTCGGATGATTTGGACTGAGTCGATAGTAGCTCGAGGAGCCGGGGTCGCTTACCCGTATACCGTTCGCCACCCACCGGACAGATAGTTGTGATTGGTATCCCCTGACTGTAATATAATTATTATGTATTACCCTGTCTTAAATTATAAATGTAACATGACATAAACACAAACAACTCAATAAAAAAATTTTTTTCAGAAAAGTTATTCTAGTTATTATTTTCTAAATAGTGGATATTTTCTGTCCTTTTCTCACTTCTTTAATTGCATTTGCCATTTCTTCTTTAGTATAAGCTTTTCTAGCTGCATATCTAAAGTGAAATCAAATTTATTTATTTAAAAAATTTGAACCAATTTTGGACACCCATTTATGGACACAATGTTCATAATTCAATTATTAAATTTAAAGTCCTAATTTGCGACCGATTTCAAAATAAAGATAAAGGTAAACGATTGTACAACTATAAGATGTATGAAAAACGTATATTTGTAAAATATCCTTCATGGACAAAATGTCCATATTTGGGTACAGGCTTACAAACATATCCAATTATGAACATCGATAAATTCTGAGGCCAAAATTACCATGAGGTTTTAGATTAGAATATATAATTAACCTTTTATTATCAGTAATTCAATAAATAATATCATTTTTAACAACAATATTACACTTTTCATAAAAAAAGCTAATAAATTTACTTACATGCATTGCGCTCCTTATAAGAAATTTCAAATCTCGACACCAAAACGCACCGCACTAGTAAGAATCGTTATAGTCGAAAATAATATGGCGGACAGCTGTCAAATGTTGTTTACATCAAATCTAGAATTTTGGTACAACCGATTAATGTTGCTGTTGGAAAAAAAATACCTACCGGTTTCTTATTATTGGAGGCATTTTTAAAAACTGTCCATAATGGGGTCCGCGTCCATGATAGGTGCATTTACCTTAACTGTTACACGTAACTTCGGTAACGCACCGTGCCGTGCGCGCGCGCCGGTAATCTGTTGTTGCCGCCGAATTAACATGCGCACTGATTACAAAGATGTTAACTGTACTGAATGTGGTACTGGGTGTTGTAGTGGTTATTTCTGGCTTAACGGCCTACTGAAAAGAACGAATTTCAAAGTAAAAATACTCGGGAACATATGTTATAGACATTCATTATGACTTTATTTATATTCCTAAGGAAAAATCATACCTAATTTTAAAATTGAATTCCCAGCTGACAGATAGTTAAATATACTTTTCACACTATAGTTATCAAAATCGTTAACAATGTAGAGTTTCAATATTATATGAACATCTACAACCCATGCGACATTATTTCGCTTCCAGATTACTTAGAGGTATAAGAAAATAATTTTTAAAAAAGGATTGAAACAGGCAAGCCCGTCGAACCAAACACACTTCCAGGCAAATCTGAATTTATCACTTTAATTAAACCCTGATAAAACTAAGAGATACTTTGAATAACTTGTCCATCAGGCTCGATATTTTCTCTGCCGGAGTAAGAAAATAAAAATACTCTTCAGAACCATCTTCCGCGTTTAACCCATCACAAATGGGACACACGGAGAGCTTCACTGTTTCAATTCAATCCCATAATGCAGAGGCGCACGCGCCGAACGGTCTTCCCATTACAGTCATCACACTTACCGCCGATCGGCATGTGACGTCCGCCATCTTGGTAAACGTCCGCCATATTGATACCAAGCCATGGCCATTTTGATTTATTGACGCACATACTTTTCTCGACGGTAATGTGTTTCTGACGATTGGAAAAAAAACGAAAGTGTTTCTTTTGATCGGTAAGGATGAGGCGAGTGACACGGTGGAACGCAAAGTATTCGTTTCCGAGTTGAAGAAATATAAAGTACTTAAGGTATTGTGATGTCCACGTCATTCACATTTATTTCTTTTCATAAGTAAGTAAGTAATGAGATTTTTCAAGACTTGCTTTCGTTGTGACGAGTGTGAATCTGCGTATTTCCGCCATTCCAGCTACTGTTATACCAACATATTTGAAAAAACATATTCTATCATCCAAATTTAGTAAACTAATTATCAATTTTTATCTACCTCCGTCGTAACTTCAATTGTATTACTACCGTTTATATTGTTAAATCATGTATTGCATAGTTCTATCATCATTTCACTTATCTGTACGGTATGGTGATATTAAATTTCACCTTTATAAACGTTTTTAAGTATAACTGACACCAGTAATATAAAATCAAGACAATGTAGGTAAACAAACTTCCAAAATATGAAGACGCTTCCAGCAATTCCATACTCAATGTAACAAAGCGATTGCAGATTTGAACCTGACTTTGTATTTTAATTGTTAACTGTTTAGAAGATTTTATTACCTACTCGCTTTCATGATTGACTTATATACAGTTATATGCCCCGTTTAAGTTACAGCTGTTATTTTAGACGATGAATAACCATCAGTTATCTTCATAACAGGACTGCGCTATTTTATTATGTGTTTGTATGTATATGTAAGTTATCCGTAAGCAGATGTACAAAGAAATAGAAGCCAAAATCACTTGCATTGATCTGATTCCGTGGTATACATATAGTTACAGTGAAATGAAATTAAATTAAATAATTTATTCTGCAAATAGATTTACATGAAATAATTTAAGTAGTCTTCTACTTTATAATATGCTTTTTTCACAAAACACGACTTAATAAAAAGTTTAAAATTATAAAAAGGTAATTCAATAACATTTTGTGGGATCTTATTAAACAATTTTGTGCTTAAACCTAAGAACGACTTTCCAGTATTTTGAAGCCTGAGCCTTGAAAGTGATAACACTTATGTATATAAGTATATATATATTTATACATTTGGCCATTGTCAAGGGTTACATTATAAAGAAAAAATATTTGTAGATAAGGATACTGGATAGTGAACCTATTACAGTATTTTAAGGATTTCGCACCAAAAAGTTAAAACAGGAAGAACGTATTTCGATTGCCCAAATAAAAATATATAGTTTAAGTAAATATTGCACACAATTAATCGGACATAATGTGCTTTTATTATTGTTAGCCGGAAGTTTTATTTAGGTTTATCGAATTTGGGCAAGTGCAATAGATAATTGCCTTACCTACGAACATAACTAATGCTGCTATAGATGTACAAAGAATGTTAAATACTAAAAATAACTGTAACTCAGTTATTTTCCCCTAGTTTCCTTTGCTTGTGGCTGCGATGTTTCCAAGCGCATTTTACTTCGCTTTATAGAACCTATTACTGTTTATGGGAGTTCTTTGTGTAACTGCTAAGCCATTCTGACATCCGGATGGTGAGAAACTGATCATCGTCGGGAAAGTGAGCTTTATAACCAAACCACATAAATGAAATATATATTGATGATGTAATTTAGCGTCTAGTTTTCAGATGTATTTATGGAAGATGGCGTTTCAGCTAACTTTGAAATAAAAATATTAAGTTTTCTGATAACATACATATAATCTCACGCCATTTTACCAGAGGCGGAGATCACTTCCTGTCATGTGCTACGATCCTGACACACCACTTTCGCTTCTTTGACATCCATCAATCTCTTTCTGATAACATTTTTAACAAATATCTGTAAGATTAACAACGGTGTTGGTTCCGTGTCTGGGTGTGTTATATATATTTTTTGTGTATATCACTGTTATTTCTGATATCCATAACATAGTGCTATGATAAGTGCAAGTTAGCACGGAAATAGATAAATGTTTGTGAAGAAGTGTAAAATTTGTTTAAAAAATAAATATTCCGACGAATTAGGTACCTTCTCATTTTTTGTAGTTTACTTTTTTAGTAGTAAAATATTACAGGAGGTCCTACAATTAAACCTATTAGGATACGGAACTTGATTAACAACTATCAATTTACTTTACAAGTAACAGGTTTAAATCCGCTTATTATTAATATATTATCAACACTTTATCCTAGCCAGAACTAGAACGCCCTTCACACGGATTTGATCTAGATGACTAAAACAGGCTTATGAAAACAACATACAGACTTAAACATAATAACTTAGTAGGTAAGGGAAAGCGTCGATGGCCGAGTGGTTAAGGTCGTTGCTTGCCATGCAAGAGGTCGCCAGTTCAAACGCCGCCACGTACCATTGTTTTCAAATTTAATATTCATATGTACGTTGATTCGACGCTTTAACGGTGAAAGAAAATATCGTGAAGAAACCTGCACACCCACGATGAAATTCTTAGGTTGGTCGGTCGACTGCGGTAGGTCACCGCACTTGGTCAGCGTGGTTGACTAAGGCCTTTTCGCCCTAGGATAGGCCCGTGCCCCAGCAGTGAGGACGTATATGGGCTGATGATGATAAAATATTATATTAATATTTATATATTTATTTATACCGTTGAAGCGTCTAATTATCGTACATACATATGCATTAAAAATTTGAAAAACTCAGTGGTAAATGGCGGGGTTTGAACTGGCGAACTCTCGCATGGCAAGCAACGATCTAAACCACTCGGCCATCGACGCTTTAACTAGAAGATACTGTGTGATATTTGTATCACATAATTTATGCAACTGAATAGTGGACCGCAGCCTTGCCAAAGTGCATACAACCTTGGTATTATGCATTTTAGCCGAGAACATTCGACAAACGATTTCAAACCTTATCCTGACGACTTAAAGGCTAATTTAAGTTTAGGATATTTTTGAGAATGTTCGGTAGCTGTTGATGGAACGCAGACTACTCTGTGTGGTTCAGCTTCCGAGGAATTTAGTAATTATTATGGATGGATACCGAACAAGTAACTGAATAAATCGTAGTAGATACCAGTTGACTCAAATTCCATTTTCCAATCATTTTAAATCGTAGTAGGCTTTTAAACTTACTGCCCTACAAAATTAGAGTCGTGACATTTCATGTTACAATCCTTAAGTTCAAAACTTAGAGGAATCTTTGGTAAATCCTTTTCTTCTGTTTATACTTCTAGAACTTTAATGGAGGTTCTTTGACTGAATCCTTGGCAATTGGTCTCTTACGTAGGTATGTGTTTACCTGAAACAAAATAAAATAAATGCGGTTAAAATAACGAATAAATAAAAATTAACAAAAACATCACGTAAACATAATAAAATGTATTATAAATAACAATGTTTTATCGTATCCTATTTGTAGTTAATAAAGGAACTTCAAAATTTATATCAAGCAACTTACACACTCAACTTCATTGTACGGGAAATTGTAGTAAACATACAAACAAACATTCCGTTTATCATATCTATACTTAAGTAAGTAATGTACCTAGTAAAAAGTAAACGCATTTGTAATAACAACTATTAAAAGCGTCACGGAATTCTTTTGATATGTATTTCACTGGCCAATGGAACTGTGGTTAGTGACCCAGTACATACGGTTCAAAGAGTCGTGGGTTCAATTTCCACAAGGACACATATTTGTGTGACGAACATCGGAGTTTGCCCCATGTCTGGGTGTACTATTAAATACATTTTAGTATATTTGAGTATCCACTGTTGATTTTGATATCCCTAACTAAAGTGCTTAAGCTACTTCCCACGGGATTAGATAAATGTATGTGATGTTGTGTAATATTTATATAAATTTATCTCGTTACAACCTTTTCATAGCAGAAACGCCTAACATTTAGTCCATCCACAGATGATAGTCAGATAAACCTTTGCGGCATATCAGCCTTGTCTTATACCTTAACCGGCCAGAGTAATGAGATCAAATGATGATGCGGCCATTTTGAAATCGCTAATGGTAAGTGAGTACAGTCGTGACAGTCTTTAGTTAGGATTAAAGTGAGGGCGGAATAGTGTGGGTTTGTATGTTAAGAAATGAGATTGTGCTAGACTGGATTGGGTAAGGGTCGACCGATTTCGGTTATGGATGTCAGTGAACATCTACCTAACAAGACATACTTATATCTTGAATAATATAGTGCACGAGTGTGTCTGTGCGCCACATTAGTGTTACCTACACGCATTATTCGGTGATACGACAATCCAACATGACCGATGAGAGATCAAGTATCCACTTCTACAAGCGCTTCTAAAAGATAACTAGTAATGATCATACAAGATTATCCAAAACTTTGAGTGCTATTTGGAAATTCATCTCGGAAATGATTAAATGTATTTTTAAACGGTTTTTTTCTATATCAGATTGCCATCTCTCAGGGCTATGCATGTTTAATGGATACAATCATTAATTTATAACTTTAAATCATATCCACGGAATATTGAACTGAAATGATATTCAAATAAGTAGGCTCAAGTATATATGACAAGCGCTGCATTTAAACAAATAACTTTACTACTTTTTGCATAAAACCTTCCTAATCGTCTAAGTGACAGTCAAGTGTGAGCAAAATTTCAGTATTCGGTCGTAAGTGTGTAAAATACGCGTGTAAACATGTTTAAAACAGCGGTATGACCAGTAAAAGCTACGCTTGGCGAATATATTACTTTACCGAGTGTCCTTGGTGAAAGTCTGCCGGACATGACTGTGTTTTCTCCGATCGTCTTTATATATTCGTATTACTATCACTGTATAGTCCGCATCCGCTATTCAAAGCATCCGAATGGACGAGAAGCCTTTTAATATATGGCTTAATGATGTCAGAGTCTCCATAAACGCGAATGCGAAAATACGTGCTAAGCTTTTTGCAAGTATATGGCATAATTATGTCATATTCATTTTATAGTTTACTGCGAATCCATCTTATAAGATAGATCCTTAAATATGTATGTGATTTTGCAACTAATCGTGTTAACACTAAATATTAATATTTATGGGTCTACACGCGATATTAGGAGTAGCAATTACATAGCTACTTACTTATAATCGTGTTAATTTTTTACACATACAGTCAGTGAAAAAACATTATTTGTACTATTAGTTATTTAAATGTAAGTACCTTTCTATGTACAACAAGCAAATTAGTTATTTTTAACAACAAGCCGAAGGAAACTCAACCAGGCTCTTGGACATATGGACACTTGGATAGCTATCTGTTACATGTTTTTTAATAGTAACAATGTATTAGTAATGTTAGCTATTAATTTAGAATTACATATGTATCACCGTTTAATAACTGTTTTATTTTAAATCTAATTGATACAATCATAGACGATAATTTAAAACTTTCACTATTACAAACAGATCGAAGGTCAAAACTACACATTATAATGATCATAATATTACGACTATAAATAACTAAGAGTTCAACGTTAGGCAACGTGAATTATATCAATATCATTAACTAGGACTTAGAAGTAGAGCTTATGAAATTTGATCAATGTGAAGCTTACACATTTGCATATTACTGTAGGCGATCTTAATTGTAAGTTGCTTCTTGATTGATTTATTCCACTTCATAGGAGGTTATAGGTCGATATATTACATAATAGGTACCATCATTATATATACGGATCACTGTTTCATTTATCAACAAAGTTTCAAAAGCGATGATCGACCTACCAGCATTCAAAAATATAATTAGCCCAATTTATTAAAAGTGATCCAAGAGCTTTCTTGAATTGAAATGCCTTAACATAAGTGGTCTCCAATTTTTATCAATTGCCCCTTTATTAATCTCTTCTATGAGTGTAAGGGAACAGAAAGGACAATACGTGCACACATGTATACTATAATGTCCTGTGCAGTTCGCTGTTCTCCATTGAGATCGGCCGCCATATCCAAAATCGGTAAAACGCCTGACTTATTTATGATGGATTACATACTACAAGTCTTTTGACTATTAAGACAAAATGTAATATACCCGCCAACTACGAAGATTCACTAGACTAAATATCAAAAACAAGCAATCATACCATCATCGTACCACATCTAACCGAGACACTCTTACGCATCGCAGAGCGTGAAAACCAAGTGATAATCTTTGCGATTCTACATTGTGATGTCGTTTAAGAACTAGACTATCTTCTGTATCTAAGTAGTATATTTACAATTAAGAACTACACTTATTCCTTCTCGAGTTTCTCAAGTTGACTGTGGATTTTTTTATACCTATAAATGCAGGATAACTTCTGTCTACTTGATGGTAAGTCATGAAGTCCAGATATGAGGTCGACAAAAAGAAGAAGCATAATAGAATCTATTAGGCTTGTTGTCGGCACCCTGAAGGCCTTTGGAAATTGTATTTCATGCTCTTTCTTAGGGTATATCGTATATGGGGCGAGCCTCTTTATATTGTTAGCGATAGTAAGACATAAAGTGCAGCTTTTACACACATACAAACATACAGTTACGCCTTTTTCTCAGAGCGCAAGCCAGAGATCACTTCTTCAACATCCATCAACCTCTTCATACATCTCTTGAGCTTTTATTGTGTTCTTATTATGTTTATTCAGAATTAAGATTTGAATATTATATGTGTAAATAGAATTAATAAATAAAACAAACGGGTTGATTCGTGTTGAAGACAAAACGACCAGTTGGGTGGGCCACCACCTTCCTCGGGCAAATTACTCTTTGAAAATGAATATGGCAACCATCTGATTGAAAATAATATTTATACCGTATCCTTTCGAATTATTCACATTAGATATTGCGCTTAGCATCTTGCTGTGAGATATATGGACCATGAACGTCTTCTCAATAGGGTTAAATAAATATTTTATACTTTATCAATGTTATTACAAATTAAAAACAATGGTACAATCTACATAGGCTACAGGGGGCATTATTTTGTTTTCTATATTTTCATGAATAGGTCCTTTGTATTCAGCTTTAAATATATGTTCTATCCGTTTTCTTGCTGAATATGAGTCCACAAATAAATATAACCGTAACTTGAAAACACAACAAGTAAAAATCTCTAAAAAAAATGTTGGATTACATAACAACTTTTACAATACAAATTCAGTAGCTCCAAAATAATACTTGTCGCATAAACCTTTGTTTGAAACCAGCTACTTTTTAATGGTCAACCTTTTGTATACACTTGCTATTAACATAATCATTGTTTGGCCTCGGTGAGAGTGTTCGAAGACCTGTCGTAAGCTGGCAAAGGGTCCCAGGTTCGAACTTTCACTCACAATTAAGGTCACAGTTTCGTTGGAACCGGTTCTTATCTGCTATTTGTCAACCCACTCTCAGATTGTTCATTCGGGTTTTTTATAGTCGGTTACTTTGTATGTGTGAGGGAATTATCGTATTTTTGTATGCAAAATGTATTGAGTATTAATAATAGAGAGCTTGTATAGATCTACACTCTTAAGCCAAATTAAAAAAAAATAACTTTGAGCAATAGGCAGAGGCCTATTAAAAAAACCCCATCAAAATCCGTTGCGTACTTTAAAAATTTAAGGATACATACATACAGACAGACGCGGGCAACGACTTTGCTTTATACTACAAAATATGTAGTGATGGAAACACATTGTCACGCTTGTCGTTCCGTACAGTAAGGCAGAATTTCAGGAGTTATATTCGAATCTTTGAAATACAGTCAGCCGAAAAAATATATTCAAATAAATTAAGGTAAAAAAATCTTTAAAAACAAGCTTTTATTTAAATGCGCTAAAAAGAAAAAAATAAACTTTTACACTATAACTTTACTGTCAACTTATAACATTTCAAATTCAACATATTTGACACAATTTATATGTTTTAAAAGCTTGTCGCGAGATTTAAGTACTCGTATTTACTTTCTTAGTTTAAAATTTTTAATAGGCAGGTATTTTAAAACTTGCTTTTAAAATTACGAGTAGGTACTTAAATCTCGCGACAAGCTTTTAAAACATATAAATTGTGTCAAATATGTTGAATTTGAAATGTTATAAGTTGACAGTAAAGTTATAGTGTAAAAGTTTATTTTTTTCTTTTTAGCGCATTTAAATAAAAGCTTGTTTTTAAAGATTTTTTACCTTAATTTATTTTATACTTTTTAGTTTTCACCTTGTAAGTTCCTAAGTCTGTTCATCTCATTCAACGCATCATTATTGCAAGGTCGTTTGCCAGTTAATTTTGAACAATCCAACTCTTCAATTAGACCCTGGTTACCATCTAGCATCTAAGTACTCATCTAGGCGAATCAAACGAGCCCAAACTCGATGGGGTTGTGTCGTTTAAGTACTGAGTTCCTTTGGCTGTCTTCCGGCTCCATCATCAGACCCTGGTTACCATCTAGCATCTAAGTACTCATCTAGGCGAATCAAACGAGCCCAAACTCGATTTGGTTGTGTCGTTTAAGTACTGAGTTCCTTTGGCTGTCTTCCGGCTCCATCATCAGACCTTGGTTACTATCTAGCACCAAAGTACTCATCTAGTCGAATGAAATGAGCCCAAACTCGATGTGGTTATGTTATTTAATTACTGAGTTGCTATGGCTATCTTCCGACTTCATCATCAGATCAGCTCCATGTCATAATAATATTGCATTGTCATCGGATATACACGTGCATGCAAAATTTCAGCTCAATCGGTTGAGGGCAAGTGCCTTAAAATTGAGTTATAAAATTCCACCCGAACACACAAACATACATACATTGCAAGTTAAATAAAAGCTTGTAAAAACCAGTGAAATTATCCATCTGTTTTACAATAGAACTTCTTTCAAATTTTAACTTTACAAGCTCTAGCGCATAACAGCACAGAGTAACTCTCGCAAGCAAAAAAAACTGCTCTTGTCTATTATTTAGCAGACGCTAAATGATAGACAATATCAGCTATTTTTTGCTGTTTTTATAGTCATAAAGCCAGCCTAATTGTAAGTGGGTCAACCCAACTTGACACCTGTCATGCCCAGGAGACAAATATAATAAGAGCAGTTCAATTCTTGTTCGTGACCACTTTCAATAGTCACTCATTTATCTGCTCCGTAGTTGGGTAATGACAATCGTCCGGTTATTACAAAACTGGTCTGTCTTGAATGATGCTTATTATATCATAGTCCCTAGTCATGAAGTTTACTTTCCTTTATCTGTGGGTTATCTGGAAGTGATCGATAATAAAAAAAAGCTCGTCTAATTGTACTATTTTGTTATTGTAACACTATAATCTGTAAATTATTTTGTTTTCTATGCAATAATTTTATACATATATATCGACTTCACATGACCGAATTCTGAAAAGCTATAAATTATAATTTTAAACTGTCATGGTTACACACATTAAAAAACTGAAACTGTCCGAGATATTTACCATGTTGTTTTGTTGTAATGAACGGGTGAACTGTTCAAACGAGATCATGGCGCTTGTAACAGTGCCGAAATATCGGGAGCCCATTAAAACAAAACAACATGGTAAATATCCCGGACATTTTCAGTTTTCTAAGATATAATTTAATCATTGCGATTTACATGTTATAGTACATAATCCTCATCATCATCAGCCTATTACTCGGTCCACTGTTAGACGTAGCATAATTGAAAACTACCACATAAAATTCGATTTTAAGTGTCGCTTAAACTGTTAATATTTAGGGGTCGCAAGTCCGGTGATGATGACTAGGCTACTCCAAGCTATCATCGTATGTCAGTTAAGAAAAAAAAACTGTCAATATTGATTGTATTTTCAATATTCGACCTTAAGTTCTGGCCTTTAACGCATTTTTTCAGCCAATCGAGACGGATCCTCGAAGGAAATGTCATATCTCAAAATACATATGTCAACAAAGTTGTCACCAGAGAGTAAAACAAACAATTCTAGTTAAAACAAGTGTTTGCAACCAGTTTTGAGGTTAACGAGGGGCAAAAGTGCTAAGCGCTTGTGGAAAACTGGGTTAAGACGATAGTGGGTTGGACCAAGTCTGGGTTACGGCGATTTCTTACGCGCTTTAGTTCCTGGGTCTGCAGCTTATTATATGGAATAGTGATGAATTAGTTTTAACTTTTTTACGAAAATTAAACTTTCTTGAAAACATATTTTTCTTATACCTACTATTATTTGGAAAGGAATAGCTATACAATCATCTAAATTGTACCCTTTTATGGTTTATAAGCAAACTCTAGAAATTACTATTTTTTTTTCTCAATTTACCTAAATGTTAAAGTAAAAAATATATGAAATTAAATTACTTTTTTTATAATTTCGAAAATCTTGTTGTTTAGATTGGTTCGAATTGAACACTCGTATACATTATGAGGACTTGGCTTAAGATTACTAAGTATTAAACTTCGAACATACATGCCACAACCACACTCAAAAATCAAGATTTACCGTGAAAAAAAAACTGTATCTCCATTTACATTAGCAAATAAAATTACTACGTGATGCGAAAAATAACAATATCGACCCAACCCAGACCAAATACTGCTTGTATGATGTCATGAGTCGATTTTTAGCTTTTATTTTTGTGTCTTTACATTCGAATCGTACGTCTTTAAGGTCGAAAAGGTAACAATTATGTTGGATAAAGTTATACAATTTTGTCTTCCCGACCAAACCAACCGTATCGACCAATTTGGTCGGGTGTACCTGCTTGTTCTATTGACAATAACTTATTTTAGTTCTTCTTCTTCCACTAGACTATTCTTATTCGTCTTTGACAGAAGGGCAAACTCTTCCAACACGACCTCTTTAGATTTTGTTTAAAACAATGAGGTTTTATTCAATAGATTGAACAACATAAGTGAAAAGCTATTTGTGAAACCTACAGTACCTAAATAGGTCGTTAACATCTATGTTTAGCTCGCAACTATGTGTCAAAGTTTACTGAGAAAGGCTAACGAACAGTGGCTTTACTGTTAAAATAGTAAAGAAGGCTAACATACCTAGATCTTTCTACGTTCACAACTTCTCAGTGGATACTACAACTATACATTTTTACATTCTCGATGGATAGTATAACTATCTAGACACGCGGTAGCGTGTCAAGCCAAGTTCAAGAAACAGAACTGGCGAGCCGCACCGTGTGTAATATTACACGAACCATTTGGAACCACTTTTGAACCCCTCATAAATCAAAAACTATTTTACATAAACGTATCAAATTTGGCTCATATATTGTGACTTGCGAGATAAATATGTGTTCTAAATTTCATAAGCTTATCTCTAACAGTTATTTAGATATTAATGTCCAAAAATTCTCATTTTTATCATTGACTGACTGACAGATCAAAATTCTAACCCAGTTCCAAATGACCTAGAGAGTTAAAATTTGTTATGCAGATAGGTAATTACATGAATACAAAGGAATAAATAAAAAACTGGCATTTTTTAAATAATTAGGTTAGGTTCTATTATGAACGCTTAACAGAAATACCTAATTAGTGCCTAATCACGCCTATATACCGGGGAAGGCAGAGCACTAAGTATATATTTATATACTTAGTGCTTATGATGATACACTTCTACAAAAAGTAATGATATCTAATCAAAAACATAAATGTGAAATGAGAGCCAAGTTCAATATTATGATAATTGCCTTGGTTGTTGACTTCAACGACAAAAGAAGTTAGATCTAAATGGGTGCCAAGTTCAATGGTCAACCCTGAAATTTATTTATTAGTAACACTATAACATACCTATCATAATATCTTCTTATAACATAAGATAATGTATGGTGGTAGCCTATGAAGGTCTCTTTTGGCTAGTTTCTATAAACCTACCAACGTATTATTATGTTCGCTCGCTAGTTTCTACCAACAATCCAAATTTTCGGAATTATAAACTAAAAACCGACAAATACTTGTAGGCTTAGAACTTGCGACGGCTATAATTCATATATGAAAACTAGCCTAGACAGACCTTCATAGGCTACCACCATACATTATCTTATGTTATAAGAAGATATTATGATAGGTATGTTATAGTGTTACTAATAAATAAATTTCAGGGTTGACCATTGAACTTGGCACCCATTTAGATCTAACTTCTTTTGTCGTTGAAGTCAACAACCAAGGCAATTATCATAATATTGAACTTGGCTCTCATTTCACATTTATGTTTTTGATTAGATTAGATATGTAGGAAGCGGGGATATGTAACTACATAATTAACAATGAATAAGACGTCAGGTCTATCAAAACCGAGCAAATACTTTATTACTTTTCTTAATGAGAACCATATCCATCACTTATCACTTTTATCAAATAACAATCTTAGCAATTGTAGCAAATGCCTAAGACATAAACTACAATTAGAGTTTGATTTATTAATTACAAATTGCACAGCAGCAGTTTTATAATTAACGATAATAATTAATTCGACAATCGAATTAATTATCCAAAGGTGTCTAGGATAAGCTATTGCAACGGTACAACGAGTGTTCCGTGCCACGCCAGAGCCAAGACTGCCTGCACTGTTCAAAGTGAGCGCCTTTTATAGTCGAGTCGAGCGGCGAGGGGGAGTGACTAACGACGCAGCTGGTCGGTGACGTGACCCGTGCACGTGCAGCT
Source organism: Maruca vitrata (assembly GCA_039566165.1). Lineage (NCBI taxonomy): Eukaryota > Metazoa > Arthropoda > Insecta > Lepidoptera > Crambidae > Maruca > Maruca vitrata. Next base: position 7,985,219 of record CM076936.1, on the reverse strand, counting down.
TGTTACTCATTCTATAATGAAGGCGAGCGATGACTCCTGCCGACACGGCCAACCTGACTAGCGGTCGTCCTCGAACGCTTCAACTAAAGCATGTCCAGATTTCTGTAACAAAAGCATCGTTCGATCATCCTGACAAAATTAATTAGTCCGGTCTATAATGACCCTGCAAATCAATTAGTTCTGGTCTGTGCTACATCAACCCTTCAGATATATTACAATGAACCCATCAGATATATTATTACAATTAACTCTTCAGACATATTACAATTAACCCTTCAGATATATTACAATAGTTCTGGTCTGGTCCACATCGACCCTTCGTATATCTCACACTTTGCTCTGGTCCGGTCTCTAATTAGACCCTTCAGGCACTAGTATTGGTCCGGTTCTCTCTCCCTTTTTTTTAAAGAACCCTTCAACACTAGCCAGTTTTGGTCCGGCCACGTGCCCTTCAAAACTCTGCTCTTTTTTTTTTACTTTACTTTTTTTTTTCTTTACTCTTTTTTTACTTTACTTTTTTATACCAGTTTTGGTCCGGCAAACAGCCCTTCAAAACTCTGCTCTTTTTTTTTAACTCTCTTTTTTTTATACCTTACGACCATATAAACCCTTAAAAGACATTTCTTGTAACACATTTTTTTATTGACCAAGTAGTGGGTGTGGATCTCATCCCACTTCTGATGTAGGAAGCGGGGATATGTAACTACATAATTAACAATGAATAAGACGTCAGGTCTATCAAAACCGAGCAAATACTTTATTACTTTTCTTAATGAGAACCATATCCATCACTTATCACTTTTATCAAATAACAATCTTAGCAATTGTAGCAAATGCCTAAGACATAAACTACAATTAGAGTTTGATTTATTAATTACAAATTGCACAGCAGCAGTTTTATAATTAACGATAATAATTAATTCGACAATCGAATTAATTATCCAAAGGTGTCTAGGATAAGCTATTGCAACGGTACAACGAGTGTTCCGTGCCACGCCAGAGCCAAGACTGCCTGCACTGTTCAAAGTGAGCGCCTTTTATAGTCGAGTCGAGCGGCGAGGGGGAGTGACTAACGACGCAGCTGGTCGGTGACGTGACCCGTGCACGTGCAGCTTGTTACTCATTCTATAATGAAGGCGAGCGATGACTCCTGCCGACAGATACATATTTACATCATCATCAACAACCTTCTTCTTTTAGTATCACCTATATTATAGTAATTCAGCCCAGAATTCTGAAAAGCCAAAAAAATAAATATTAAATAGGAGAACATCCTAAGTCCCTACTGAGGGGCTCTACATTAAACTTGGGCGATAAGTTTTTATTAAAGCACGCGTCTACTTAATAAATTGACTCTACAAGTTGACTCTACACATTTATTTATTAATTTATTTGGTACAGCAACAGATTACTAATCCAGGCTTATACAAAAATTATTTTAGATATGAAAACTGTTAAATTTGCGCACCGATTATAGCAAAATCAAAACGAAAATCGACTCTACACATGATTTCATCGTAATTATGCTTGTTTTCTTCCCAAGAGACCCAACTGTAAAACCAATAGGTCGGGTTTAAATACTGAGCTAAGTAAAACTTTTGAAATTAAACTAATTTTACGGATTAAACTCGCGTATATTACTATTAGGCAAGACTTTAGTCCGTGACAATCAGCGCTGAGAAGAGCTCGAAAAATCGGGGTCTAAACAATTATGTTTAGAATAGTAATATACGCAGGTATAATCCGTAAAATTAGTATTATTACAAATGTGTAGCTTTGCACGAATGCGACACATTTCGCAGTAAGTGATAATAAAATTCTAAGTTAGACCTGGATCAAGATTGAATAATGAAATAACGTTGAAAACTTTCAGAAGAAAATCTGACCTGTTTTAATAAATAAATATTACACAACATCACATACATTGATCTGATTCCGTGGTTAGAAGCTTAAGCACTTGTGTTACGGAAATCAGGATCAACAGTGGATACACACATATATTTGATAAACTTAAATATATTTAATAATACACCCAGAAACGGAACAAATGCCGATGTTCGTCACACAAATATTTGTCCCGAGTGGGAATCAAACCCACGACTCTTGAAACCGTAGGCAGTAAACCTGGGTCACTAGCCACCGAGCCAGTCTAATAAATAAATAAATAGGTTAGATGTTGCTTCTGAAAGAGAAAGGTTTATATACCCAGCTGTACCTGGCCAAACGATGCAGTAAAATGTGAGTTTAATAATATAATATGTATCATATAGTATATAATATCGGAAGTTACGACTACGTCCTATTAACCTATACGAGATACGTTCACGACACAGCAATGAGATTATCTAACTGCAATATATATTTCGAAGAATTACTCTTTAACTCTGCATTCCACCAATTGATATACTATGTTGTTAAAATAGTGTTTTCACTCTTGTTATTTCAGCACACATAATTGTTTTTAACCGACGAAAAGGAGGTCCTCATTTCATCTGTATGTTTTTTCTTTCATATCTTCCACTTAGATTTGTATATTATTCTATTAAATTAAATATAAATATAAATCAATCTAAATTGTTTACTAACTAAAGCAAAATGAAATATATAAACTTTGTATTTTATCATGTTTTAACTTTATACTAAAAGCTATTCAATCTTCAATTAGATATTTAAATTGCTTCAAAATCATACCGAGTCTTGCATTTCATTTTACAATCGACGAAATATTAATATGTATTAGAACATAAATCGTATATCTAATTTATTTATTTGGATCAACATGTCTGCGAAAATTTATACTTTAGCCTCGAAGATATTATCAGAGTAATGGTCAAGTTATGTAACCAGTTAGGTCATCGATCTTTGCTACATAAATCAATTTAACTATTGAATTAAATAAATATAAATATTACCCAACATCATGATTACATTGATCTGATCCCGTGGTAAGTAGCTTAAGCACTTGTGTTACAGATATCAGAATCAACAGTGGATACTCAAATAGAATTAAATATTTTTTTATAACACACCCAGACACGGAAAAAACATCGATGTTGGTCACACAAATATTTGTCATGAGTGGGACGAGTCAAACCCACGACTCTTGGAACCGTAGTTAGTGAACCTGGGTCACTCTCACCTATGCCATGCGAAAGGTCGCTAGTTCAAACCCCGCCACGTACTACTGTGTTTTTTAAATTTAATATTCATATGTACGATTATTCGACGCTTTAACAGTGAAGGAAAACATCGTGAGGAAACCTGCACCACACCTAGGAAGAAATTCTTAGGTTGTGTAGTCGACCAAACCTCACTTGGCCAGCGTGGTTGACTAAGGCCTTATCGCCCTAGTTTAGCGTAGGCCCGTGCCCCAGTGGGGACGTATATGGGCTGATGATGGTGAACAATCTATACTTCTATACTAATAAATAAATAATAAATAAATAAATAAAATAAATAAATATTGCACAACATCACATACATTGATCTGATCCCGTTGTAAGTAGCTTAAGCACTTGTGTTACAGATATCAGAATCAACAGTGGATATACAAATAAACTTAAATATATTTAATAATACATCCAGACACGGAACAAACACCGATGTACTAATACTAATATTATAAAGCTGAAAAGTTTTCTTGTTTGTTTGATTGAACGCGCTAATGTCAGGAACTACTGGTTCTGATTTGAAAAAGCTTTTTGCGTTGTATAGACCATTTGTCGAGGAAGTCTTTAGGCTATTTAACATCATGTTGCGACTAATAGGAGTAAAGTGCATACAATGGAAAATGTGTAAAATAACTGGGGGAAACGCGGACGAAGTCTCTGGCACAGCTAGTATATTATATATAGATACAATTAGCTATAATACAATTACAAAATAGGTCAAATCTTAAAGAGAGGTCAAATCAAAAGTACCCGTAATCGACGAGCGTGCATGAAGAGGTTGATGAATGGGGATGAAGCGAAAGAGGTGTGCCAGGACCGCAGCACATGGCAGGAAGTGATCTCTGCCTACACCTCTGGGAAAAAGGCGTGATTTTATGTATGTATGTAATAATTAGCTGTAAATATTATCGCTTTCAGTACAGCATACTCTTAACAAGCCGGTATGCATATTCATGTCTGGTGTATAAAAGTTCTATGCCTAATTAAATTACTGGAGCTGATTTTCAAAAGGTATTATTTAACACTCTCGTGTCAACGTGTGTGTAATGAGAAAATTACGTATTAACAACTATACTTAGTCAGCTCGTCTGTCTGTGAGGCGATAAAAACTTTCACTTGCCACTTTAGATGATGTGCTAAAATCTGTTATTACCGAAAAGTTTCTGAATATAATTAAATATTAGACAATATAACATTTATACTTTTAGAGTCCCGCACGTATAGAGAATTTAGTTACTTATATGCCCTTATAATAAAATTATTATTATTTATATATTTTCTGTGATATATCTTATTTCTGTGTAGACTACACTAGAAAGGAAAGAACATTAAACTCAAAATAATCTAAGAACTGTAGACGATATCATAATTTTTTTAAATCTAACTTATTATGTTTTTAAGAAACCTGCTGCTGCTGACAATATGTCTGTTACGGTCAATGTGAGCAATCGGTAATTATCTATAATCACCGGTAATTATAGATAAATACCGACGCACATGGTAAATGTAGTGAATTATTCAAATTTACCGGTAATTATATAAAACTCCCGCGCAACTGAGGTAAATGTTGACATTGCTGACATAAATCACATGTACTCTGCAATTCCAAATGTCTCAAATCTCAAACTTGCAAAAATATATTAACGAGAAATAATTTTAAGAGTTCCACTGATAATTGCCTGCCAATTTGTTAATTTTATTCAACTTAATTTTAATAAGATTATATTTTTTTATAAACCAAACATGAAGTTTGGTTTCTAGATACTTATTTTATACGACTGATTTGTTTATTTTATAACTAGTTGTGCCCGTGACTTCGTTCGCGTGGACTACAGGATTATACATACAAAAGTTTTTACCTTACGAATTTTGCAATATCGCGTCGCAAGTAAGTCTATTAGGGTACCTGCATGCCAAATTTCAATCATCTATCTGACGCGGTTTAAATATTTTCAGAAAAGTTATTTATAGATACATACTTAACTACATAATAATCACACCTAGACACGGAACAAACACCGATATTCATCACACAAATGTTAGTCCCGAGTAGGACTCGAACCCACGACTCTTGGAATCGCCAGCCTGGGTCACTAACAAAACAATTGTTTCACCGAGCCAGGCAAGTCAGTTTTATTTTATTATTTACCACATTTACACAAAGGGTATGGTAATTTTATATAATTACCGGTAAATGTGATTAATTCGATAGTTTTCACCACCTTTACCACGAACACTAGTAATTATGCATAGTTACCGGTAATTATACATAATAACCACTCTATCTACTGAACCGTATATATAACAATCACCTTTGATATGCCATAGATAATTTTCAAATCTTTCTAAGGCTCTCACCTCTACCTTTTTAAAAAATGCGATATGGGCACATAGAGTCAGGCTGAAGAGACAGATTTTTGATATCCAGCGTGAAACTTTTGATTGAACTCAACAATGTCGTTACCACAACTGCCCTTTGCCAATTCATTAAAAATGAAAGGAAACAAGTTTACGATAATTAACTTAACTATAGCTTAAGTATGAAACAGGTTCAAGGTGGTATATAACGACCGATCTCGTTATGTAAAAGTGGAACAGAGTACAGTGGCATACTTGTTCACGTATAAAGAATTGAATTGAGTAAAGCTTTAATGATATAAGCTAGAACTTTTAAAAAAATCTCAGAAATCGATAGATAGGTGATATTAACTCTATGTTGTATGTGTCTGGGTGTGTTATTTACATACACAGTGTAATGACAGATTTCTGTTTGTGTACCATAATAAATAAATAAATAAATAAATACATATTTAAGTATGTTTTTACATACACTATTGTTTCTGACATCTGTAACACAAGTGCTTAAGCAACTTGCTAACACTAACTAAATTTAAAAAATCTTGATCTGAGAGTTTGTAAAGGAAGAGTGACTTTCTGTGGCACAGGTGCTCCTTGCACTTAATAGAGGAAGTCTACCCTATATTTTCGTTACTGTAAAAAGTTTTTGTGATGAAATAAATACATATTTTTTTAATTTATCATCAGTCAATTATTTATTCGAGAACTCGGACTTTCTTTTAGCCCATAGAGAAGTTTTCGTATACATTATCACCTAGAACCTAAAGGACTTGGACTCTATGGACTCTATGATTTTCTGGGAGGAGTACCCTCCTGCCAGAAAACTCTAGGTCTAGAGTTTTCTAGAGGGATGCTATAATATTCTAGCCCCCCTATAACTATTAGTCTTCAGGCATGATACCATACATGTGAATGTTGTTGTTAAGTCATCTCACATTATCACTGTCATTTCTGATATCACGAAACACAAGTGCTTAAGCTACTTACCACGAGATCAGATGTTGTAAAATATTTATTTATGATAAGCGTTTCTTTGAACTCTTGCAGAACACAAACCTACAACATTTCAAGATAGTAATAGTATTAACCAATAATGTACAAAACAGACTGCGTCATCATCCAATTTATATAATTAAATGAACCTTAAAATAAAGAACGTAAGAGTCAAAGTTTTCTTTCTTAAAGCTCGAAGAATATAAACTGACCAATTTAGTCCGCTTCACCTACATACAATTTACAAATAAGACAAGACGACTTGCCTTATCTTAATACGAAGCTGTGGGTGAAGTCAGAAAGGGATTTAGTCTGAATAACTGTCCTTAGTTGCACAGTTAACTTTAAAACTAGCGAAAGATATTCCTAAGTTAGGGTCAGAAAAATAAAACAGAAATAAATTAATGAAGTTCTAACAGAATAGAACCTAATATAAAGATAATACATATCTAACAAATGTGATACTAAAATGCAATGTAATGGATCGTGCTATACTTTATTCTCGACTAGTGACCCGCTCTTGCTTCGTTTCTGGTGAATCCCTCTATCTATTTAAAAACACCGCATCCAAATCCGTGGCGTTTTAAAGATTTAAGTATACATAGGATAGTGAAAGCGACTTCGTTTTATACTATGTAGAGACCCTTTTGTGGACATAGTCATAATTTTTCTAGTTCCATCAAAACTTGGCAGACAAATAAATACCTAAAATAAACAAGTGTGTTGTATTTTTTATTCTTCTTTTTAGTAGACAACGTTTAGGTAATCAAAAAATAATTAAATTAAATGAAGTAGGTTTTATTACGAGCCTCCGTAATTGAAGTTTTAAATTTAAATAGGAACATAAAGCGAATTGGCAAATTACATCACAAATGTGCGTTTAATAAGATTTATTTTGAGGCTAATAGTAAAATTCATTATTATATACTTTTATATATTATACGGGCTGTTCAGTATTTAATGCCCAATAATTAAGCTGGCGCGGTGGAACAGTGGTTACCCTGACCCTGGTTGACTTTTCCAGTCTCGCGGGTTCGATTTCTTTCAGATGTGATGAAAATCGGTGTTTGTTCTGTGTCTGGGTGTGTTATTTATAAATTAATGTTTCATTGTTGTATGAACTGTCGTCTCTGATATCCATAACATACATATATACATAAAATCACGCCTTTTTCCCAGAGGGGTAGGCAGAGATCACTTCCTGCCATATCCATAACACAAGTGCTTAAGCTACTTACCACGGTTTTAGATCGATGTATGTGATGTTATGCTACATATAAAATATTATCGTTTCGCCCATGACTCGTGAAGTCATTATACAACTTTCGCCAAACGAAAATCAAGAGAAAGAGTAAGAAAGAATTAAAAAGAACAACCTATACCTAATTGCATTAGAACTATATAATGCAATACTCGTGCATATAATTAACTGTTGCATAATTATTACGTGAGTTAGTGACACACTGTCAAACTGATATTAGTTTCTAGATTTAATAACTCTATGTAGAGTAGGTGCTTGATAATTTTTTGATATAACGCAATTATATACATTCTTTGAAGTATATTATTCCAATTTTGTGTTACGTTATATACTTGAATGTAAGCGTTAAATAAGTTTTATCTACAGTCTCATTTCTTTTGATTTGAAATAAAAAGACTTGTGGCACTCGGGGACTGCCTCGGTATAGCTATTGCATAGCATCGTCCGATTTCGGAGCAGCTCGTCTCGATTCGTGCGAGTTTCGTAGAGTCGTACAATACGACTAACCGCACGCACACAAACACCGTGCCGAAGTCTACCGAACTGAAACGACGTTAGACGATTGTGAGGTTATTTCGTTACGGAATTTCAAGGTTCGGTCGCCGCGCACAAAGCCCGCGATAAAAGCTATGCAGTAGCTTAAAAGTATAATTAGATATGTTTGAGATAAAGAGTTGAATATTATTTTTATATGTATATGAATTGTAAATGTATTTCTATATATATTACACTGAAGCATACAATACTAAGACTTTAAATTAATTTTGTTTCACCAACAAAATCACGGGTCTTATACAAATAAAGATAAAAAAAATTAATCAATGAATTAAAACGTGTTTGTTAATAATAGTAACTCCTTTGCACTTTCAATTATACATTACCTACATATGGCCATAACCTCAAACACATATTAGTGTCACTTATACATAATATAACACTCTGTATACTAATTAATGTTCTGCATTGTATAACCAGTCTTATACAGTTAGGTGGCACCTAAATATGCCAATGGCCAAGTCAAGAAATGTCAAGAGATTCCGACAAGGCTAGACCAGACGGCCTTGGGGGAGCTGTAATTATGCACAATCTAATTTAGATTGGTAAATAATAATAATCATAAGGTGTTATATACTTATATGTCTGGCGCCTAGACAATAAAAAAAAATTGTCATAGGTATACTTTTAAACTGTATTGTGTGCGTAGATTTTAAGTCATAATTTTAAACTGTCATGGTTACACACATTAGAAAACTGTAACTGTCCGGGATATTTACCATGTTGTTTTGACTCATGAGTTCACCCGTGATCATGGCGCTTGCGACAGTGCCGAAATATCGGGAGCTCATTAAAACAAAACAACATGGCAAATATCCCGGACAGTTACAGTTTTCTTTTGTTAAGTTGCTTGTAACGTGATGTGATCCGATTTCATTTGAGTTCTCACTCGAGTTCTTTTACTAACTGACTACGATGATGGATTGGAGTAACCTTATCATCATCACCCGGGCAGCGGATGCCTCTCATTCCGTTAGGAACATTCAATTATACTTCGAAAAGAAAAATCCCGAATACTCTTTAAAAATATGAAAATCGGTTCATCCATTCCAAAGCAAAAATGCCACAGCGTCGGGGGTTAAAAGTTAAAATGGCCTAATAAATATATGTATTAAGTCTTCGTTAGGGGGTAAGAGCCATCAGCTCCCACGCAAGTCCGGTGATGATGATGAGGCTACTCCAAGCCATCATCGTAGTTAGTTAGGAAAGGTTTAATAATTGTATAAAATAAAATAAAAAATAAGGCGTCTGGCCGGTTTCAGCCATGGCGACTGATGTCAATTGAGATCAGCCAAGTGCGCAGAACATATTCTAGTGCACACGTGTGCGCGCAAACACAAGTGCACTCTCTATTCCCTAACTCTCATAATTCGGTGAGACGGCAATCCGACATGACCGATGAGAGATCGTGCGCAGGACCACCGGCTTAACGTGATGTCCGAGGCACGGGCGTTCAACCGCCAACTTCCTAGCCCCGGGCTGAGTAATTTCATTACAGAAAAACTCACACAAATTTTGCCCGACCCCGGACTCGAACCGGGGACCTCTTGGTCCTTACGCAGCGCTTGCTACCAATAGACCAATGAGGCAGTTATTGTGTATTAAGTCTTAGTACCGCACTATTTAACGCAATTCGTCAAGTTCCAGAGCGCTGTACCGCAACGCTCCCGCGTCGCTTTTTTACCGACATTGGGTCATGGGAGCGACCGCTTAACACACTGTCTGCGCAGACAGATGGGTGTAGGGTACGTATTCGTTAGGTTAACTACGAGACTGTCTCTAACCAGAGATTGATCGGTTTAGAGGATTTTCTGGCTGCAGATTAGAGTCCAGAAGATGCAAAGGGCCCAAGCCTAATATGTCCACCTCCTGTCAAAAATGTATTAAGATTTCTGAGTATCCTATCTGTAGTTAAGATAGATAGATATGTGTGTATATAGAAATGGAAACAAATATAGTTTTACGTAATGCAACAAAGAAAAAACTAATATAGAACAGTACAGTGTAATATCGGCGATTTTGTTAAAATCTGGTAGCAAATGCTGTAGAATAATTATGAGTGTCTAAGTCCTAGAATGAACACAACAAAATACATATAAACTAACCTCCAAACACATGTTTCTTAAACAAGTTGTCGTTATCAAAAAACTATTTGAAGCATAGCAGACAAAGACATTATTATAAGACTTGAAAACTTTCCGGTCTAATGCCTACAGTGTGGTCACCATCCACATCAAGTCGGGATGCGCCGCCTTCACGGTGGGACGCGTCTGATCATCCATTGTTCTACGTAAACAGAGAGATGTTCCTCACTTCCTACTGACATCGATATCGATAGTTTGGCTCGTACAAAAATCGGGATGATGTAAATGTCTGATTTCGAGGTAAGTTGCTCAAGGCTGCCCACGGCAGGTAAACGGTGACCTACTTTTTGTCAGAGAAAAATGGAACGAAATAACAAGTCCTGCAAAAAGTCGGTGGAATATTTCATACGGATTCAAATCGGCTAATCGGACTATCGGTACGACAAAAAGGCTTTAATCAAAGTGAAGTTACTTTAATGGAAAGAAATAAAAATTGTACGGGCTCAATGACACATTTTAAAGTGTTCCTGTTGCCACACATCGTAGGTTCGATCCCCATGGACAAATAATTATGTGGGAGGTAAATATTTTCAATGTTTCAAATTAATTGTCATTTTTATTGAAAGGACAATACATTTTTAATAATTATTCTTGGAGCATGTACGAAATGGGTAAAATTGTACAAGTGTATTTTTAATCACTTTGTTGGTTTTAAAAACATAAATTCTATCTACATTTATTTATTAGCAAAACATACAAGTAACGATCTATAAATATGCAATTTTACACATGTCCGTGCATCAAATGTTGTAAATAATACCACGTCCAATAACATGGTAATATTTGTAAGTATTGAAGAAAAAAAAAACAACTTTATAAACATCATAATAATAGTAAACGTATTTTATAATCACAGTAGGCGCTAAATCACTTTCAATAGTTCCGACAAAAAAGATCGAAAGTATCTATAGTCACGAAACGTTACAAGGATCTATAAATCTATTTGCAATGACATTGGTGGTTGAAAAGAGATTTTTTGCGTGTTTACCGAAGCAATGTATCTATGAATTAATTAAATTTATTAGACCGCGCTTGTATTAGACCACGTAGTTTGTGGTCCATTTACGTGATTTTTAATTCGACATAGTTACCATTTCTGCCACGGAAGGAAGTTATAAAAATATTATTCTGATTGACTAGGCCTTGTCAAATTATCATACTGCCGACCTGTAAAATTGCTATTTTGAACTTGTCAACGTTTTCACGACAGGCACATATACATATATACAATTGGTACCCAATTTATTTCCTGAGATTTAACATTAAAACATTTTTGAATTTGTAAGAAGCTTTATGTGACCACGAAAGCAGTGAGGTGCTTAAAATGTCACTATTAAAGTACTTTGTCTAATACTGTTTACGTTGTTTTTGTTAGATTTTCATTTATAGGGTGTAACAAACAATAATCCATTTTTTCACGAGAAAACAAGAACATTTTATTAGAAAAGTTATTATTTCAGTGTCTTAATTTATTGTTGCATGCATAAATATTATTTTAACATTCAATACACGACTAAGTAATTGAATAATAAAGAAAAATTACTTATAAAGACATTAATACTAAAGCACATGTAAATTTTTGTGTTAATTAAAATAAAATATTAAACGATAATTAATAAAACCCGGTAAGTACTTTAATAGGCAAACCAGTATCATAATAGTATTAAAATGAGATACAAATTGCAATAACACTATCAGGTCATTCAACACAAGTCAATTAACTCGAATGAAAATGCTAACGAAAGCAATCCGTTCACTTTTAATGATCGAAATTATATCTACGAGTTGAATCGATAAATGGTGTTTAATTGGAACATCGATAAGGCATCGATGGTGATTATAATATCACCATCGATGCCTTATCGATGTTCCAATTAAACATCACTAAGGCGTCTTGGCGCACTTTATATGGTGTTTACAATGTGGACCACCGTTATGCGAACTAATTCCAAATTCGTTCTTTAGTTGATGATATGTGACATACATTTTGACCAATATACTTACTTCTGTTTGTTTATTTACCAACAGTTCATATAAAAACCTACCGAAGGGCTCAATCTATGCTCAAATTAGCGGATCAGGCCTTGTTTGAAAGGAACGAAAGGAATACTAAGGTTCTATGAAGTAAATCAACTGAAATGAAATGAAATGAAATGAAATGAAATATGAAATGAAATAATTTATTCTGCAAGTAAATTTCATGAAATTCTTTCGCATGTCAAATCACAGGTTAATTAATTACAAATAAATTATAATATGTACAAGTTACATAATTCTTGGATGTCCAAGCGAGCAGCTCATCATGTCCATGGATTCTTATCATTCAAATAGTCTTCTACTTTATAGTACCCCTTTTTCAAAAGACAAGATTTAATATAGACTTTAAATTTATACAACGGCAATTCAATAATATTTTGCGGAATTTTATTGAACAATATTATACTTAAACCTATGAATGATTTTCCAACTTTTTGAAGCCTGAGTCTTGGAACGGAAAGCTTATATTTATTTCTGGTGTTAAAATTGTGAGAATCCGACTTTTTATTTAATAAGTGCATGTTTTTATGAACATATACGATACAATCTAAAATGAACTGAGAAGCTACGGTTAAAATATCTATATCTTTAAAAATATCTCTAAGGGAGTCGCGCGGTCTTATACCATATATGGATCTGATGGCCCTTTTTAGGGTTCCGTAGCCAAAATGGCAAAAACGGAACCCTTATAGTTTCGTCATGTCCGTCTGTCCGTCTGTCCGTCTGTCCGTCTGTCACAGCCGATTTACTCGGAAACTATAAGTACTACAGTGATGAAATTTGATGGGAATATGTGTTGTATGAACCGCTACAAAAATATGACACTAAATAGTAAAAAAAAGAATTGGGGGTGGGGCCCCCCATACATGTAACTGAGGGATGAAATTTTTTTTTTCGATGTACATACCCGTGTGGGGTATCAATGGAAAGGTCTTTTAAAATGATATAAAGTTTTCTAAAAAACATTTTTCTTAAAGTGAACGGTTTTTGAGATATCAGCTCTCAAAGTCGTAAAAAGTATGTCCCCCCCCCTCTATTTTTATAACTACGGGGTATAAAATTCTAAAAAAAATAGAGGTGATGCATGCTAATTAACTCTTTCAACGATTTTTGGTTTGATCAAAGTATCTCTTATAGTTTTTGAGATAGGTTGATTTTTATTATATTTGCTGCTACGGAACCCTTTGTGCGCGAGCCCGACTCGCACTTGGCCGGTTTTTTGTAGTACAAAAATGGTTTGAATGTCTGTAGCAGATCCCCACAGCAGAAGACCGTATGACATAACACTATGGAAATAGCTGAAATAAACTAATCTTGCCGTTTCAATGTCAGTCAACATCCTGATTTTTCTGACTGCATACGCAGCTGAACTAAGTCTATCTGCCAGAACAGAGATATGAGGTCCCCACTGTAACTTAGCATCTATAGTGATTCCTAAAAATTTTGTAGATTCAGTAAATTCTACAATTTCCTTATTTACAATAATGTTAGTATCAACTTTTCTTACATTAGGCATTGTAAATCTTATACATTTCGTTTTTTTTGCATTTAACAATAAATTATTTGTATTAAACCAGCGCAGAACTTGCGAGAGGGCACTATTTACCTCGTCGTACTAACTCTCGCTAGGAGTTGATTTACTTCATAGAAACTTAGAATTTCTTTACTAGTGTCATACATTCCCCACAATGTTTTCGTTCATAGTATGTATCTATAGTGTAAGCTTGTATTTAAAGTAGATACAAATAAATAAGAGTGTTAAGAAATCGGTGTACAAACTAACATACATACAGTTCCACAAGTCGGGTAATGATTCGGTTTCGCAGATTAAGTGGCTATGAAGTTTACCTGTAAAAGAAAGAATAGACACATTAATTTCACAAAAATTTTCAATTGTACAGTTTCACTCTCGTGTAAGTTTTTGACTGAGAGACTTTCATATGCATGTATTGTTTAAGTTTTAAAGCTCTAATTACAATGTATCTTATTAACCAAAATACAATTATATTTCATTGAGGAAGCTTTTTTGATGCCGTGTACAATGAAAGGAGTAATTAATATTTTTACTTTGTGCGAAAAGTACTCTTTATTTCAGCTGTTTACCCATGCCTACCTACGCAAAAAGGATACATTATTCTATTGTAATTTCTTAAGTCTACAATTATTAATACAGTAGAAGAAACTTAGCAAATTTCCTCTTAGTATCTGTTTGAGGTGATCAAAATAATCAGACAAGATTTTTTTTCTTAATTGACCACACCGGAAATCAAAGATCAAACCTTTTGCAAAACTTCCGTTACTTCTCAATATACATATGACGGGACTTTTATGTACAAGTGATTTTTTACTTTATTTCTTGGTAATAAGTTTCAATTACTGTGTGAAAACTATATAATATAGAATTGTGTAAAATGGCGTGTAAGTACCATTTAATGTGTTTATTTATTTATCTTTATCGCCACTCAGTGATCATTTCAGCCTACATCTTCTTGCCTAGACATACCAAATCAACCGGACGCATCGCATCCTACTAAATCTAGAAATCTAGTGCGCCTAGGTCTTATAAGGCGGGCACATAATACCTAGAACTAGGCACGCTAGTCATTCCTGGGTCAAGTCTGGTTTTCTAGGCGATACGTTTTTGCGACACCTGTGTTTTGTATTAATTAAGGATTTGTTATAGGTTTGGTTTTAATAGCCTAGGAAAGTAGGACTTAGTGATGCGTCGGATATACGTAGGTATAGTTTATTATCAAATGTTTAAGAAAAAAAACATATTGAATCAATTGTAGGTAATATTGAGGCTCTTTCATTATCTAATACAATTTCTTATAATTAAATTGTGTTCAATAAAAAAAATGTCAGAAATATAAACTAGGTGAGTTTTTAAAATACACAAACTGGAAAGCAAAAATCAAAAGTAAAATTTTAAGCCATTTTTGAATAAAAGTATGTAAATGAAAAACGTGTTTGTATTTTATGAACTTAGCTGCTTTTAATTCGCCTAAACACACTTTTTTTGATATTTAACTAAAAAAATTACAGTGACCGATATATTTTCGAATGTCTGAAGACGTTATAAATAAGAGGGCAGGTCAGATGTGTACATCAGAGTCCCATGACGCCGCCATACGGCGATGAGGTACACCGCGGTGTTTTAGTCGGTAAACCGCCCGGGCATTGCACCCCGCCCAGGAGCCGCGGCTGGCATTTACCAACTCCTCTCCAGGCGCTGAGGAGTCCGACACACCACTGGGAGATAACCCCCTCTCCCAGTGACAGGGCGAAAAGCATTTCACCACGATAATAAAATAAACGGTCAAGTGCGAGTCAGACACGAAGGGTTCCGTACCAATTATGTAAAAAAAAACACGTTTATTGGATCGGTTTTCTCTTTTTTGAAAATTTCAGCTTTCTAACTATTACGCACGGTTTATGAGATACAGCTTGAAGACAGACAGACGGACAGACGGACAGCGGAGGGTTAGTAGTAGGGTCCCGTTTTCACCTTTAAGTTACGGAAACCTAAAAAGGTCACAGGTGTACATAGTAGCGGGCAGAAGCTATAAAAATATAAAATAGAAAACCACACCGGATATCAGATGCCTTTGACTTTCTAAATCCTTTTTAGATGCGCTTGCGCAACTGGTTTTCGATCGGGACAGACAGTCGGACGTCCTATTAGTAGTATTAATACATACTTGCTAGTTTGTTGTGTACTTTCTATTGTGGAGTTATTAGGTGAAGATTTTGCGAAAATTGTGGGAAGCTCTCGGTTTTCTCTAGTTACTTTGTAGAGAGAACTCGAACATAGAGAAGGGACAAAATGATAGAGCAAATAAAGACATACCAACATACAACAGGCCGTCTAACTATAATATAGGTATTATGGAGATACCAGAGAATATGACACTTATTATAATGGTAAAAAAAACTATTCAGTTTTAGCAAAATATTTTTATAGACTTCGTCATTCGTTTCGGAGTTGTTTCAGTTCAACTTAATATCCTTCAAATGAGATGGTAGTACAGTCTGTGGGGACATATAAAAGCCTCTGGTCTGCAAAAGGTGGAGTAGAAAATGTTTTGGCGTTATATTGCTTACGTATGGCAGTTTAATAGAAATCCAAGTTTTCGACCTCGGGGGGCGCATGCGCGAGCCGCCATCTTGAATTAAAGGTGCCGAAATTCGTTTTTTTCTAAATAACGTCTAAACAGTTAACTGTATGACTAAAGTGTCTATGAAAAGCATAAAGAAGACAAAATTACTTACACTTCCTTCATACATATTTATTCTGTAAGTCTTATAGGTAAAAGTTTACAAGCGATGGAAAAAAAACGAAAAAATTATTTAAATCTCCAAGTTCAAAAATGGTATGGCATTAAAAAAAACCCAGAAGACTGGGGCTGGAGATATAACACCAATCGGCTCAGTCCAATTACAACAACTGAGAAAGCTGCACCCCCAACGCTTTTAAAAGTAATTTCTTGCCACTGTAAAAAAGGATGCAGTAGAGCATGTAGTTGCAGAAAAGCTGGATTACAATGCTCTATTGTATGTGGGTTCTGTAGTGGTCAGTCCTGCGGAAATGCGGTAGAGATTCGGATAGATAACGAGGACAACGATGACGACGAAATTTCATTGCTGGAAACCCATTTTTTTTAGAAACAGCTACATTGAAACTGAAAATTCTAGCGAGATTAATGAAGATGTCGACCATTCACCTACCTGGGCCATTAAAAAGGTTTAAAAAATAATTAGTAAATTTGTTAACCAAAATTTTAATTGAATTGATGATTTTTGTAACTTTTTATTTTTCAACTGCTTTTATGTTTTTACCTATAAGACTTACAAAATAAACATGTATACAAAAAACTTAAGTAATTTTGTCTTCTTTATACCTCTTATAGACACTTTAGTCATACAGTTAACTGTTTAGACGTTATTTAGAAAAAAACGAATTTCGGCACCTTTAATTCAAGATGGCGGCTCGCGCATGCGCCCCCCGAGGTCGAAAACTTGGATTTCTATTAAACTGCCATACGTAAGCAATATAACGCCAAAACATTTTCTACTCCACCTTTTGCAGAGCAAAAATACCTGCGGACTGGATTATGGGTTGAGCAACTTTAAAAAGAAAATTGACACATAATTTACCAATTTTGTATCAATTTTCTTTTTAAAGTAAGGTACCCCTTAAACGTACATTTAGTTCGCAATAGATACTTTGACTACAAGTTGACCCGGGAATCAAACCTTACGATCGCCTTCTCAGTCATTACGCGGCGCTTACAATCAATAGGACAAAACAACAACTGTATCAATTATAAACCCATCTCACACTATCCCTCTATGACCTCTACAATTGAATCATACCTACATTCCCGTTCAAGTTCACTCTTATAATTAATAACCATTCCATCTCAACATTTAATCAAACAATACACATTTCGCACTTTAATTGATTTGCCACTGTGAATGACTAATTCACTGTGCCAAAAGTAATTAAATCAATTAACAGTGGTTCAAAATTATGAGTTCGTGAACAAGTAAAAGGTCACGACATTGGCTTGATTCGAAGCATAACTTAAGCTTAAACAAGTTATAGGTTGCTTTTGCTGCAAATGTAAGTTTTTAAGCTATTGCATAGCTAATTTTACGGATTAAACTCGCGTGTTTATATTCTAAAAAATTAGTTTTATTTCAAATGTGTAGTGCTCGCGCAAATAAAAATAGACAATACTATATTGCATAGCTTTTATCGCGGGCTTTGAGCGCGGCGACCGAACCAAGAAATTCCGTAACGAAAAATACCTCACAATCGTCTAACGTCGTTTCATTTCGGTAGACTTCGGCACGGTGTTTATGTGCGTGCGGTTAGACGTATTGTACGTACTCGCACGAATCGAGACGAGCTGCTCCGAAATCGGACGATGCTATGCAATAGCTATACCGTGACAGTCCCCGAGTGCCACACGTCTTTTTTTAGGGTTCCGTAGCCAAAATGGCAAAAACGGAACCCTTATAGTTTCGTCATGTCCGTCTGTCCGTCTGTCCGTCTGTCACAGCCGATTTACTCGGAAACTATAAGTACTACAGTGATGAAATTTGATGGGAATATGTGTTGTATGAACCGCTACAAAAATATGACACTAAATAGTAAAAAAAAGAATTGGGGGTGGGGCCCCCCATACATGTAACTGAGGGATGAAATTTTTTTTTTCGATGTACATACCCGTGTGGGGTATCAATGGAAAGGTCTTTTAAAATGATATAAAGTTTTCTAAAAAACATTTTTCTTAAAGTGAACGGTTTTTGAGATATCAGCTCTCAAAGTCGTAAAAAGTATGTCCCCCCCCCTCTATTTTTATAACTACGGGGTATAAAATTCTAAAAAAAATAGAGGTGATGCATGCTAATTAACTCTTTCAACGATTTTTGGTTTGATCAAAGTATCTCTTATAGTTTTTGAGATAGGTTGATTTTTATTATATTTGCTGCTACGGAACCCTTTGTGCGCAAGCCCGACTCGCACTTGGCCGGTTTTTAAATATCTGGTGCAGGATGACTTCACTCTACCTGATGGCAAGCGGTCATAAGGTCCACGTATATAAATGTACTATGTATGTTTCTTGGCTGCCATCATCAAAAATTCGAGTGCCGAACTTTAAAGCTTGGACTATTTTTCAGGATACACTTAGTAGTAATAAAATTATACTTCTGTTGGCCGGGACAAAATTGTGACACTTAGAAAAACAGAATCATACAAAATCGCCCCCGAAACACATAATTATTATGTTTATCCGGATTATGTGTTCCGTTTTATTTTCAATAACCAGTGAAGGTTAACATTATTTTTATTACTTACGGTACAAACCGGTGTTTAAAGAAATATTATTATTTAAATATGAAAGGCAAAAACTTTTAAGAGGCCTTGCTGCGACTATTAAAGAATTCTTGGACGATCTTACTTGCATAAGCAGAAATTCATCTTCATTATAATATTACGGGTACAATTGCAACTTATAATTATAATAAGTGTTTTAGGTGTAATAAAATACATTTAATTTACATGCTATTTTATATTCCATGTTACGATGCAACTGTTATAAATAACGGCACATGACACGTGAAATGAGTTTTGTCTGAAGAAAAAGAAATCGTAAATGAAATAACTATTTTTAATAAACAATAACTTGATAATGTAAGAATTAATTAATTAATTAATATAACACAACATTACATGCCGTGTTAAGTTTCTTAAGTACTTATTTTACTGATATCAGAAAACAATAGTGATTTACAAATATAAATAACATACACGAAATAATCGCCGATGGTCATCATACAAATATATCATAAAAAAGCTTCGATGGCCGAGTGGTTAAGGTTGCTTGCCATGCGAGAGGTCGCCAGTTCAAACCCCGCCAGGTACCAATGTGTTTTTCAAATTTCAAATTCATATGTACCATCATTCGACGCTTTAATTAACGGTGAAGGAAAAAATCGTGAGGAAACCAGCAGCACACCTGAGAGATAGGTTTAAACTCTGACACCTGAGGTTGTTTATCAACCATACGATGAGAAGAAGATCTTACAAATATAAGTCCTGAGTGGGAATCAAATCTTCGACTCTTTGTACAAGAGACAGGAGCACTACCAAATGTTCCATCGAGTCAGTCATTAAGTAAGTAGAAGTGCAATATATAACTGTCATCACTACATAGCATAAAGCAATGTCGCTTAAATCTATAAAAATAAACAACGGATTTTGAGTTTTATCTATACTATACTAACTAATATTATAAAGCTGAAGAGTTTGTTTGTTTGTTTGTTTGAACGCGCTAATCTCAGGATCAAGATACAATGGAAAATGTGTAAAAAACGGGGGAAACGCGATCGAAGTCGCTGGCACAGCTAGTGTACATATAATAGCGGCCCGTCCCGGCTTTGCACGGGGGGACTTATGATTTTTTACATTGTTTTACGTTTTATATATATTTATTTCTAGAGCAAATTTTATAAGGAAACCATTTACTTCGAAATCCCGTCGCCAAAGTGACATTACTTTGGAGCAAACATCTAAATCATTAAAATTATTGTTATGGGTAAACTATAAAAGGTAGACATATGCTCCCGCGGACTTTTTTAAAGATAATATTAAGATCATCCATAGAGCATTTTTGTATAACTTTAACTATATGCTCAGCGCACGCCACGGAAGGCCTCAGAAACGATACTTTTCCCCCGTTTTTGAAACATTTTCGGTTACTGCTCCACAACTATAGGACCTAGCGTGATATTATATAGCCTATGTTACTTCTGAATAACTCATCTTTCTTCAAATTATTGCAATCGGTCCAGTAGTTTTTGAGTTTATTCATTACAAACATACAAAAATACAAATCTTTCCTCTTTATAATATTAGTATAGATATACCCGAAACGAAGCAAGGGCGGGTCATTCGTTTTTAATAATTCATACCTAATCCTAAAATCTGATTAGGAGTTAAAAGTCAAACTGTCAAACTCTACATCCTAACGACATTCCTCCTAAATTGCGGTCAAATAAGTTTAACCATCAACAGTTATAAGGCCATAGGTTCCACTATTTTATAATCTGTGCCATAAGGCCCATCAGAAACGATGACAAACCGATATCATCAATAACGCCTTATTCCACACAAATACCGCGTATTTGTAAACATACATATATACATATAGAGTCGGTCCGTCCGTTACCTCCGTTAGGCCCGCTAGGTGATGGTACACAGTCATTAGGCATACGGAATTGACTATTATATTGGCTGTCGTGAGCCTAAGATGATATACTGGTTTTTGCTCTGATTTGTAGCGCTATGAAATATCTGGGAATATCTGGGACATTTCCACTCACGGTCATCTAACCCCAAACTAAGCAGAGCTTGTACTATGGGCGTCAGAGACGGATATACATACATATATATTTTAAATAAATACTTAAATACATAATCACACTCAGACACGAAACAAACACCGATGTTCATCACACAAATATTTGTACCGAGTGGGAATCGAACCCACGACTCTTGGAACCGCCAGCCAGGGTCACTAACCACTGTTCCACCGAGCCAGTTAAAATATATTATGATATTATATATAATGAATAGCGCTGAAGGTCTCTACCAACTTCAAAGAAGAGAGGTTTAACTTCAGGTATATTTTTTGGATAGTCATCATCAGCCCTTATACGGCTGGTGCACGAGCCTACCCTAAATTAGGGCGATAAGGCCTTAGTCAACCAAGCTGGCCAAGTGCGGGTTGGTTGACTAACCCACCTAAGAATTTCTTCGTAGGTATGCAGGTTTACTCACGATGTTTTCCTTCACCGTCAAACCGTTGAATAATCGTACATATGAATTTCTAGTACGCCCAAGCGGACTAATTCATTTCTGTCCAAAGCCATCATCCGGCCATCATTTACTGCAAATTAAGTATTTTTTTCTTCTAAATAAAAACACAATTCGAAAAACTCAGATCTTTTTTCTAGTACTTGTTCAGATAAAAGGAAACTGAGAGGACTTTCAGTTTCAAAGTCAATGCTGAGCACAATTACGGCCGTAAACACATCTCGTATACGTAGCGTGACGTTGGATCATAGTTATGTGTTGGATAATGCGGATTCTGTGATCACAGTGCAGGATCCTGCACGTGAGATAATGTGGATCCTGTGTTTGTTGTAATACAAATGGATTATTGATGTTATTTTATAAGGATTTATTTATTTATTTAAAGCACATCAGCAATGTTTAAACACATTCTTAAATTATACATGCATTATAATTCTAGGGCATACATCTATTACACATAATATGCACAACATAGTTACAGTTAACATTTATATATGCAATGATATTATGGTCCTTATTAATATTATAAATACGAAAGTGACTTTGTCTGTCTGAAACTTACTTACTAGGCAAATTAGTGCCCACATATCTAACTATCGTTTCAGTATTCAATTATTTTATTAACATACTTATTTATTTATCAAAAACAAATATTAGTAGTTTACACTTTAAATAATATACACTTAGCCCACAAAACTATTTTTTTCTTTCGGCTTTATGAGTAGTGTGTATGTCTAAGATTTTAGACTTTTGCGTTCCATTACACTAAAATTAGTCTTTATGGGTCTACACGCGATATTAGAAGTAATTAGCTATGTTATTTGCTACTCCTAATATCGCGTGTAGACCCATAAAGACTAAATTTAGTAGTGTGTATGTCATTCTGAGTTTATTTATCATATATTATTATTATCTTACGCTTTTCTAGTGTCACACTATTTCTGAGTGCATATTATATTATATCGGTTTTGTGAACATATGTCGTTTTAATTATTTCTGAGGCGCGTGTCACTGAATGAATAGTTTAATTATCAATATTATTCAATTTTCACCCCGGAAACTATGACTCAGTTTCAAAAGACAGACGAAACCACAGGCCCGACCTATGCGAGGGGATAGCGGGCGGTATGCACGCACTATTTAGTAGGAAAGCGGCTGACCTCTTTACCGTATTACTGTAATACTGTAACAATCATTAGCGGGCATTAGCGAATGCAGTGAGGATATACTAATACGTACTGTTAGCTGACAATGTTTGACTAGCTTAATGGCACATTGGATAGTGTCTCTTAGACTCTTATGCCAGAGTCGTGAGTTCGATTCCCACTCGGAACAATTATTTGTGTGATTAACATCGGTACTTGTTCCGTGTCAAGGTGTGTAATCTAATTTATATATTTAAGTTGAAATGCAACTCGAGTATATGAGAATATAAAATGCGAAACATCGTATTTCGATGAACGTACTTATTTTAATACTGTACTGTGTACTAATATTATACCCGAATTAAGTGATATTGTTTTTGATAGTAGATTATATGAAACAAGAAATTATGTCATACAGAAAGTCGATTGTCCATTTTATTTTTAAATAATTCAAACACTTGTGTAACTTAAATCAGAATCCATCCACAAATTAATTTATCTTCAATCGAATCTTATGGGAAATAAATAACAGTCATAGTTTACTCTCACCTAACAGGATGCTAGGCCAGTTTAGCTTTCCTAGAGTTCCTAGGTCTAAGGTCTTCCTGCTCTATCATCCGATTGAGCATACTTGACTAGAAACCATGCCGATGTAACTAAGTTGTTTATTAAAGACTAGCTTTCCGCCCGCGACTTCGTACGCGTAGGTAGATATCGTTATTAATAAATAAATATCTGGGACATTTCCACACACGGTCATCTGTCTCCAAACTAAGCAGAGATAGTACTTTAGGAGTCAGAGACTGAAATACATACACACATATATATTTATAAATACATACTTAAATACATAATCACACCCAGACACGGAACAAACACCGATGTTCAAAACACGAGTGGAAATTCAACCCACGACTCCTGGAACCGCCAGTCAGCCACTGTCCCATCCAGCCGGTCAAATATTCGTTATATTTCGGATCATCATCAGCCTATATACGTCCCCAATGCTGGGGCACGAGCCTACCGTAAACTAGGGTGATCAGGCCATTAATATTTCTGATAGTAAATTAAGTTTCTTTCTTCAATGTACATTATCCTTACTATCCTTACTAATATTATAAATCCGAAAGTAACTCTGTCTGTCTGTCTGACTGTTACGCTTTCACGCATAGAGTACTGGACCGATTTAAATGAAATTTGGTACAGATATAGTCCAGAGCCTAAGAAAGGTTATAGGCTACTTTTTAACCGACTGCGCTATAGGGAAGTAATGTTTTACCCGTTAAACGTCTCTACGCGAAAGGAGTTGATTTTTTATTAATGTAGCCTATGTATTATTCTGCTAGGTAAGCTGTATTATTGTTAAGTTTCATCAAAATAAGGTACCTACTTTTTGCGTGAAAGAGTACCAGACATACATACATCCTAACTTTCGCAGGTATAATATTTATTATTAGTAGGATGGCCGTTTTCAACCTACTAGTCCCTTGATAGGTGTTTAATCACTTAGTAGCAGGAAATCATGTACTTAGAGTGTACTTAACTGTGTGAATGGTTAATTAGGTACTAGACTTTAATGGATGCACTAAGTGTGGAGAGTTTGTGACTGTTTCGAGAAACTTGGTCGAGGTATGAACTTTATTACGCTTCTATTTTACTGTATTTGTGCATTTTGTTAGCAATTATATGTAAATTTAATGGCCTGTGACCTGTCACCACTTTTACTTAGTAAAAGTTATCATGACCATCAATCAAACATATCTTCTCGGCTTCTATAGGCGTCTTATCATAACAATGCCTTTGAAGGCATAATGACCTCATGTCGGTACGAAGCAACAAAAGCGGCTATATTGAAAGAAAGTTGTTTCGAGATGATTCATAGTCCTGTATACAGGGTCTGTGTAAAGAAAACAGGAAAGTGAAATAATCATAATTATCTAGTTAACTGTGAATATTCGCAATATCATTATTTTTGTAATCATCATCATCAGCCAACTCCTGGACATTTGGGGAGGCATATTTTAGTAATAGTTTAGGGTATCCGCAGAATACCAGCGTTGTGGCACACTGTGTCGCGACAATAGCTGAGCGGGGACCTATTTGGTACTATTATTATTTTATTTTTAAGATTAGTTTAAGACAATTGTTACCATATTTTTATACATTTGTACCAAATAAACAATTCTTCTATTCTATTCTATTCTAATACTCCTATGTTATATATAGTTTACTGTGAACATTCGTAAGAATGTCGATAATAAATATTTAGATAATTTGTATTCGAAAATATCATTACATTTTACTTTTCTTCCGCGTGAAGTTGGTATGGCGCATTAGATAGTGCCCCTTTTTATTAAGCTACAAGTCGTGGGTTCGATTCTCACTCGAGACTAATATTTGTGTAATGAATATGTATTTAAGTATGTATTTATAGATATCTAAGTAATGTATATCAGTTTCTGACGCCAATAGTACAGGCTTAGATTGGGGTCAAATGACCGTGTGTGGAAATGTCCCAGATATTTATTTATTTATATCCGATATTCTATCTTATTTCACTCAGCCTGTATAGTCTCATCTTGTGCACATGTAGACAAGCGATAAAGGAAAGGGCTGGAAAGTCGGCGAACGGTAGAAAGTGACCCTATTGCAGGAGAATGCAGTTGCAATCGCCTGCAGCAGAGACGTCGCATTACAATGCGTTTTGTACCACTTGACTAGACTGGGAGTTGAATTGCATCCTATTAAGGGAAAGTGACTGAGGATGTATGAATGGCGTCTAATACATTTGTAGATTATGACTGTTTAGGGTTATATTTTATCGTTTTAAACTGTCATGTTTACACACATTAGAAAACTGAAAATGTTTGCTGATGCAATTTCGGTTTTTTGATGCAGTTTTCTGTTCCTACGACATCATGGTGCTTGCATCTCAAAATAACTACTCAAAATAATGAACTTACTAACTTAATATGTCCTTGCATATATAAATAACAGTTTACAGAGAGATGGCGTTACAATAAGAGATCATGTCGCCTTTTCTTCTATATAACCCACAGGTAGGTACACATACCTAAAAATAATAGAAGTCAAACTCACGTTCATTATCTTTAGCCGAAAATCAAATGTTCTTTTCTCATTGCTTCCATGTTTTCTTTTCTCATTGCTAAAGTTTCCCAGATTTACCCACTTTTTTTCTTACCGTTATTAATTAAGTCAACTTCCGATGAAATATACAAACTGTTTTTACAAAGTTTATTGACAGTTACCAAGCTAACCAACTCCCGGTAAAATATACAAAGCATACCAAATCCATGAAATCAATAAACAGTAAACAGAAACTCTTAGAAGTAGGTCGTGAAATTAATTAGTCTCAGCCATTATCCATGTTTGTTTTCGATTTACATTCGAATACTTTAAACAAAAATCACTTGTTACTAACTAGATTGAAGTTGCTTTAGGTCAAAATTTATTTTTTTCTGTATTTATTTTTCCGCGTGTGGAAATGTGTTTTCATCATCATCATCATCATCATGATCAGCCCATTTCTGTCCACTGCTAGACATATATAGGCCTCTCCAAATAATAAAAATAATAATTTCTTTATTATCAGATAACAGAGATCCATAGGGTTAGTTACAATGAGTCTTGCACGCCACTTCTCTCTTCAAATCAGTTTAACATAGTATTAAATATAAATATAATGCTTAGACATATTTTTAAACATTATATATCTTAGAAAACAGTTTATCAAAAATGAGATACATATAGCCCTAAAATTTATACATACCTTAAAAAAATTGTAAACAAAAAAAAAACCGCCTTCAAAAACCCGACTCACTAAAAATTACAAAATAATATAATACGAACATTAATCTGGGTATGAATTTGATATGTTGTTGAAGGCGGTGCCGTTTATATTTCATGCAGTTTTCCTCAAAAATTTAATTGGCACCGCCTTCAACAACATATCAAATTCATACCCAGATTAATGTTCGTATTATATTATTTTGTAATTTTTAGTGAGTCGGGTTTTTGAAGGCGGTTTTTTTTTTGTTTACAATTTTTTTTCATCCTTTTTAGTGTTACATTTTTTTACAACCTATTAGATCAGCTCACCTATGATTAGGGTTGCCAACATATCCTCGGCGAAATATAGTATTTTTCAAAAAATGCTTCAAAATTTATAGTACACATCGAAAAAATATAGTATTTTAGAAAGGAAAGACAATATTTTTGTTACTTATTGGTCTCTATAAAAGCTATATTTTTTATCACCAATTTTCTACAAACCAGCAGAAGATGATAGATCTCTCCAAATATTCTGCAGCAAAGCGTTCGAATAGAGATAACGACTTCCAGGCCCACATTGGAAAATGTGCCGTCAAGGAAATATAAAAGAAAACGCAGAGCATATCCCTCCTTTTCCTATACTGGTTGCTACGGTGAATACCGGCCATGTTATGGTCGGTCAGCATTCATCTTTCCTTACCCCAAAAATTTGCGCCCCCTGGTTTGCCGGGCGGACCGGACTCGTGGCATAAAGCCGTAACCGTATTATATCGAATTGAATTGAAAATTATAATTGTAATTTAATTGACAGATTAGC
This sequence comes from Maruca vitrata, assembly GCA_039566165.1. Lineage (NCBI taxonomy): Eukaryota > Metazoa > Arthropoda > Insecta > Lepidoptera > Crambidae > Maruca > Maruca vitrata. The sequence goes on along the minus strand of CM076936.1, from coordinate 7,957,559 downwards.
ACATAAAGTCTGTGGAACGAAAGGCGCGTTCAAAAATTGCAAAATATTTATTTTTATTCGATTAAACATTGCTGACATAAAGGCTTTCATCTGTTGCACAAAAATATAGTATTTTCGCGTACTATATCTTTCTTCAACAGTATATAGTACGGAGACCCGAAATATAGTACAATACTATATATTATAGTACGGTTGGCAACCCTACCTATGATTCTACTGATATAATAACTAGTAGTATCAATATGTACACAGATTTGAAAGAATTATCCCTTTACTCCCAACTATTAAAGAGTTGACCTTCCATCATCAGCTCAGCATCATAACATTATGATTGCCAGAAGCAAATGCCAATATAACTTCAGAAAATATGTAAAACGCGGTACATGTGCCTATAAAATTTGAGGGTTGCCCTCGATTTCTCCTGGATCCCATCATCAGATCCTAGACTGGTCAACCTAATAGTTTAGCTCACCTGTAATGCTACTGATATTATAACTAGTAGTCTTAATATGTACACAGTATTGAAATAATTATTCTTTTACTCATAACTATTAAGGAGTTGACCTTCCATCATCAGCTCAGCATCATAAGATTATGATAGCCAGAAGCAAAAGCCAATATGACTTCAGATAATATGCAAAACGCGGTACATCTCCCTATAAAATTTGAAGGTTGCCCTCGATTTCTCCTGGATCCCATCATCAGATCCGAGACTGGTGAAAATGGGACCACCTCGGAAGTGAACTCTACCCAACCAAAAAAAAATTTTTGAAATCCGTCTATAATTGACGAAAATATCGGTGAACATACATAAAAAAAAAAAAAAATATTATACATACAGACGAATTGAGAACCTCCTCCTTTTTTTTGAAGTCGGTTAAAAAAGTATTACAAACTCTTACAAGTAGTACTATTGTTTTCTATAAGCTATTTAATAAACATTGGCTATACTGCACGTAATTATACAAGCAATTTGCAAACGCCCACATACTTAACCATAATGATCACTTAAAAACATGAAGTGAAATGAAAAGTACATAAGATATGCGCGTGATATCATCAAAATACTAAAATAGAAGCTCTCAATTCAAAAACGTTAATTTAATGAAAAAAATGCTAATTGCATTTGAGATATTATGAAAATATGTTTACATTAAGAATGTTTTCGGTCTGATTATGTGTAACCTTCAGATATTGCTAAACTCTTTTGTAAGTTTTAGTCTAGGTAATTTCTAGGTGTTCTAAATGTTACACTAAATGTTATTCAACTCAACGACTCAGAATTAGTCTGACTTAATAACATTGAGAGGTCAAAAATTTAATATATTCATTTTGCAGTGTAAAATAATTAAAACATATATGGATATAAGCAAAATGAAAACGACATAAGTAGCCTAAGCACTTGTATAACGGCGTTACAACAGTGGAATATACAAAAAAGGGAAAAAACATCGATGTTCATCACAAACATAATATTTTTTTCGTATGAGAATAGAACCCACTGCTCTTGGCCTAGAGACCCTAGTAAATGAGTCACGGACCAATCACAGAAGTTTTCTTAGGACATCAATATGATGAACTACATATCAGAACAGTCCCCTAATTCATAACGTTTTTATGGAGGCTCTGCTCCAGGAAATGTTCTCCAAAAATCCCCTCTTTAACATTTCACGATGCCATTAAAATCGTGCGCCTGCTTAAAATTTCCTCACCGCGTCTTGCCGGAGAAATTCTTAACGCAACCTCATCGTACCCACAGCAAATACTGTCTATACAAACACAGTCAGCCAATTGCCTAAATAAATCTCTGACGTCCATTGTTCATACAAACACACTCCCATACACTTTCCCTTCCATATCACGTAACTTGGTACATCAAACGGATCTCACATTCAGCGTATTTATTCCAAAATTAATTGGACATACCAGACGTTTGTTTTCTGTTCTTGATCGAAATTCGCGATAATAGCAGTCACATAGCTGGAACATGAGATGTCGTTTAGTTATAATTGACCCTAAGAGAGATTTTGATTTAAGAGAGTACTGTCAACTTAAAATACACTATACAAATCTGTAAATTTTTGTTCATACTTCTTTGGGCATAGATCATGATTACTAAACTCGATTGATTACAGTGGATAGTCATCTGACTTCGTCGATACCAAATAGTAAAATCAGCCAATGTTGGGCCATAGTTTTGAATCATTATTGTCATAATAAAGAATTATCTAGTCCCTGCAAGCCTTTAAATTTCTGAAGTGATAGAGTTTCAACAAATAATTATCTAGTCCCTCCTTTATACCTTAACTTTTTCTTTAGATTAGATTCTAAGCCCCGTTATAACTCATCACGTGCTGGGAGTTGAATTGACGACGTTTGATTTGTAAGATTTTAGACTTTTGCGTTCCATTACACTAAATATTAGTCTTTATGGGTCTACACGCGATATTAGGGTCGCTCGCGACCATGATTGGTGTAACCCAGTCGAAACGTCGGGCAGTAAGTAGCTATGTAATTGCTACTCCTTATATCGCGTGTAGACCCATAAAGACTAATATTTAGTTGACCTTTGATTTGATCCATATTTGATGTCAAGGTTCCCGTCCAATGCATTACGACCGCAGAACCACAAATGTTTATTACTTATTAGTAATATGAATGACTAGTTGTGGCAGCGACTTTGTCCGTATTTTTTCCCGTTTTTTACACATTTACTAATGTTTCTTTGCGCAGCCAGACATTTCACAGGCTAAGAAATCCTTGATAATTAATCTATCCAACACAAAATCGTTTTTTTTTTCAATTTGAACAAGTGCTTTCTGAGATTTGCGCGTTCAAACAAACAAACTCTTCAGCTTTATTATAATAAGTATTAGATTAATACATAGTCGTTCAAGTAATCCTTATTAATATTATAAACCCGAAAGTCACTCTGTCTGTCTGTCTGTCTGTCTGTCTGTCTGTTACGCTTTCACGCATAGGGTACTGGACCGATTTAAATGAAATTTGGTACAGATATAGTCCAAAGCCTAGGAAAGGATATATGCTACTTTTTACCGTCTGCGCTATAAAGAAGTAATGTTTTACCCGTTAAACGTCTCTACGCGGACGAAGTCGCGGGCGGAAAGCTAGTATTAAATTATTTAAAAAAATATTTTTCTTAAAACAATTTAAAATCAAATTGCTGTCTTAAAATCCTTACTAATATTATAAATGCGAAAGTAACTCTGTCTGTCTGTCTGTCTGTCTGTCTGTCTGTCTGTCTGTCTGTTACGCTTTCACGCATAAAGTACTGAACCGATTTAAACGAAATTTGGTACAGATATAGCCCAGAGCCTAGAAACGGTTATAGGCTACTTTTTAACCGACTGCGCTATAAAGAAGTAATGTTTTAGCCGTTAAACATCTCTACGCGGACGAAATCGTCATAGCCACTGGACGGATCGAGATGAAATTTAGCATGCAGGTAGATGTTATGACGTAGGCATCCGTTAGGACAGGATTTCCCGAAATTCCCACGGGAACGGGAAATAACGGGAAAATCCTTTTGTATGAAAAATACTAACCGCATAAGTTAGACACTTGAAATTTGACATGCAGGTACCTTAATAAATCAAAAGCTTAGTTGTAACAGGATATTGTAAAATTCCCATGGGAACGGGAGTAATAGGGAAAAAACTTTTGTATGAAAAAATCTAAGCCGCGATATAGATAGACGATTGAGATTTGGCATGCAGGGGTACCTGCAACGTAATGAACGTAAAGCTTACTTCCAACGCGATATTAAAAAATTCCCATGGGAACGGGAGTTATTGGGAAATAACTTATGTGTGTAAAATCCCTTACGGTGTTGAAATATATTATATAGAGATAGAGATATACCCGAAGCGAAGCGAAGTTGTGGCAGCGACTTTGTCCGTATTTTTTCCCGTTTTTTACACATTTACTAATGTTTCTTTGCGCAGCCAGACATTTCACAGGCTAAGAAATCCTTGATAATTAATCTATCCAACACAAAATCGTTTTTTTTTTCAATTTGAACAAGTGCTTTCTGAGATTTGCGCGTTCAAACAAACAAACTCTTCAGCTTTATTATAATAAGTATTAGATTAATACATAGTCGTTCAAGTAATATTAAATTATTTAAAAAAATATTTTTCTTAAAACAATTTAAAATCAAATTGCTGTCTTAAAATATTAAATAATTACTGACTAATAATAATGTTACATCCGCTTAGCAAAATAGTGAAATGATTGCATTTAATAAATTTAATTACCTCATAACATCACGCCATATTTCAATGTAATAAATAATTCAGTTACAGTTATTGCTTTCCACGTTCATGTTTTGCAAATATTTATTATTTTATTATTATTATTTATTAGTACCTTCCATAATGATTAAGGTTTTCGAACATAAATTATAACCGACCCAGGTTTTACACAATGAAAACTTTCATTCCTAATATGCAAGTTTATAGGGTAACTTAACAATCAATCAAATCAAATAACTTATTTCAATTTATAATTCGTACATATTCTTATTATTTTAATCTTTTTATCATAAACCTTCTTCATCGTCATCATCTGGCCACATACGTCCCCACTGATGGGGCACGGGCCTACCCTAAACTAGGTCTATAAGGCCTAAGTACGGATTGGTTACGCTGGCCAAGTGCGGTTGGTTCCTCACGTTGTTTTCCTTTATTGTTAAAGCGTCCAATAATCGTACCTACTTATGAATTTGAAATTTGAAAAACACAGTGGTACGTGGGTAAGTTTGAACCGGAGACCTCTCGCATGGCAAGCAACGACCTTAACCACTCGGCCATCGACACTTTTTATATTATACTAGCTTTCCGCCCGCGACTTCGTCCGCGTTGAGACGTTAACGGGTAAAACATTACTTCTTTATAGCACAGTCGGTTGAAAGTAGCCTATATCCTTTTCTCGGCTCTGGACTATATCTGTACCAAATTTCGTTTAAATCGGTTCAGTACTCTATGCGTGATAGCGTAACAGACAGACAGACAGAGTTACTTTCGGATTTATAACATTAGTAAGGATTTCATACTACGAAGTAGAAAAATACCATACCAGCAGACTTTCTTTTCGATTCTAGGAAGACGAAAGACACAATATCATGGGAATCACACATGAATATTAATATCGCGCAATCTATTGACCCGTCCGATGAAATGGCGAGCTCACGCAACTTTGACCCACTTTCGCACACCTGTGCCATCGACCTGCAAAGACAGATGACGACAAACGGACGGCCGAATGACGACTGCTTTCACCACTGTGAAAGTAATCGGACGTATCGGCCATCTTGGATCGGCTTTTTGTGAGATTGTGTTTTGTTTTTTATCTCGCCCGGAATGCTGTAGTGGGGTCTGGACGAAGGGCCTTTTTGTTGCCTATGAAAGTTTAGTTGGGTTGGTAGAGACGGTTATACGTAAATAGCAAGTCTGTGTATTATTTACAACTGATTCAATGGCCAGTATGCAGTTTAATCACTCTTTTATAGCTAATAGTGACCGGTATCGCATCGGTTCGGTTACATAAAAAACCGCATCAAAATCCATTGTGTAGTTTTAAAGATTAAAGCGAAGACAGACGCGGATACAACTTTGCTTAATACTATGTAGTAATGAACATTTAAAAAGTTATGATTATAACATCGAAGAGTATTCGGTACGATAAGATCTATTATGTTAGTCCGTTCACCGACAGAGGAAAACATCGTGAGAAAATCAGCACATCCAAGAGATAATTCAATGTGTCCATCCAACAGTATAAAAGATCCGATTCCACATTGCGGTTGCAAAGGTCAGACAAAAATCTCTTCACTGTAGACATGGGAAAATACCGCAAAATATAGAAATACTCGCTTGCTACAAAATTGCATATCGAACGCAATCCAAAGGTTAGACTGTTACAGAAATCTAGTAAAAACATCGTCGCAACCAACCCAGATTCTCACCTCTATACGAATCACGGCAACATTGCAGATCTCAAGGTCCATGGCTGGCTCATTATGATCTGTCGCTACAAGTTCTCATAGGCAGTGAGAAATGGAACGCGTTCTGTCGACATCCCTTGACGTATGATAGCTGTCGTGAACCAACTGTTGCGGTGTCTTACCTGAAACAGAAATATATTTGTTAATACATGCATTTGCATTCGAGTTGAATTTTTAATGACGACATATTTAGGATGACTTCAGTTCAATTTCTTATTTTGGTCTGATTTATTGATCAAAAGGCCAATTGTGTTCTAAAATTTGGTTTTTATTTCGTAAAAATATGTTGGGCAATTCAGTCACATAATACCAAATTTAATGTCATGATCGAATGTTTCTTTTTTAAAGCTGTATTTATCTTCTCTCCAAATAGTAAAATAATGTTTTACAAACAGTGTAAATGGGAAGGAAAATACATCATATCTGCACCATAAACGAAACATTAACAGTAGAATAAATACTCATATACCCAATAGTTCACGCAACGATAACTTAACAATACAGCTTACTTGAAATATTTTGTACCCAAATTTGCCATTACGCCATAATACACCAAACATTTTCGCTACAACAACAGAACCTTACTATCGTTACAACCAAGATTTCAATCAAACATCGAACTACAAGAAAAATAGCGTTATTAATAAGAGGAAAAGTATACGTCACGTATCACGAATGCAAGTAATTGCGATGCAGTTCGTTGCACCATTCCCACGCGTGCGCGTACGCAGCTATCTATAGCTATGCCTATGTAGTGTTTGTTGCACGAAAAGTAGTAGCGCGACTCGGTGTGACGGAATTTGAGGTTAGGTTTCAGGTGATCGGGTTTAGGAGAGCTTAGGTTTCTAGTTTTGTGGTTGTCACCGGAAATTAATTTAAGGATGAAAGTGACTTTTCAAAAATTTTTTTTTCAAAAGACACCTTCTGATGATAAGCGGGCGTGTGATCCACGTATATGGTATATAGACATAATAGAACCTATTGAGCCTGTCGCCCTCACCTTGAAGGCTGCTTAGATGCCATTTCACGCACCGTTGAAGAGTCGGGGATTACGGGAGAAAAAACTTGATTTCGGATGCAGAAGAACAATAGTATGTCTTAAGATACCAGATTCTAACATGATTTTAAGACTTGAGATAGAGATTATAACAGCACACTTACTCTTTTAGTAATTTTATCAAAAAAGTCTTGAAAACCATGAACGAGACATTTACGTCACTCTACACGTTTAGCAGGATGTTAGAAATATGATTATGACTGTTATTATCCAATATTAAACTTGTTTTTAACAATTATAACTTTAGCTTTTGGTACTTCAGAAGTGTCTCTTTAAAGCAATCACAGGGCCCAAAAAACAATAATAAACCATACTTTTAAAAAGCGATCAGAGTCTTGTATTACTAAAGTCCATCCAATATTGGCCGGGAATACCTAGACCACTTGTCAGTTAGGGGTGAGAGCCATCCGCTCTCCCGCGAGTCCGGTGATGATGACAAGGCTACTCCAAGCCAACATCGTAATCAGGAAAAAATACACTTGTCAAAAGAAATTTCCAAGCCATCAATCTTCCAAAGGCACCGGCCAACGTTGAACAGGTGCGAATCTGGCCCTATATTGTTATTTTCACAGTTGGAATTCACTTTCTCCGCGGCCGCCACTCTTGCGCATAACAAATCTCGCTAGTTACAAACGTATTTGTGAATCGATTCTCATGGGTAGGGCTGACTATACAAACAGGTCTATTTTCTATAGAATGGACAGACAGAAGAGGTTATTTATATTGAATATAGATCTTGGATGGGAAGATAGATTTACGTCTGCTTAAGTAGACTCATCATCATCATCATCAGCCCATATACGTTCCCACTGCTGGGGCACGGGCCTACCCTAAACTAGGGCCATAAGGCCTTAGTAGTTAGTAAGTAGACTCTGCTCAAACATATCTAATTAATATATCAGGCAGCTGAACTTCACACGTGTGTCCTAGTCCTTTGTACAAGGGTTACTTATTGACTGGCTCGGTGGAACAGTGGTTAGTAACCCTGGCTGGCGGTTCCAAGAGTCGTGGGTTCGATTCCCACTCGGGACAAATATTTGTGTGATGAACATCGATGTTTGTTCCGTGTCTGGGTGTGATTATGTATTTAAGTATGTATTTATAAATATATATGTATGTATATCAGTCTCTGACGCCCATAGTACAAGCTCAGCTTAGTTTGAGGTCAGGTGACCGTGTGTGGAAATGTCCCAGATATTTATTTATTTATTTATTATTTATATATTTAAAGAAAGAAAGAAACAATAGTTATTTGGTTTGAGACTTAACTTGAAATTAAACAAGAATATGACTGTTTTGCAAAGAAACTGGTGATCTTTGGAACAAAGTAAATTGAACTGGAGAAGGATAGATCCTTGGCCTTCTTAGATATTAAAATTTGTGCGAAACAGGATGGGACCCTGGCTCACTCTGTATACAGGAAACCCACACACACTGACAGGTATTTGCATGCCTCTTCACACCACCACCCCAGACATCTTCAATCTGTTGTGTCGTCGTTAATGAATAGAGCGTATGAACTGTGTGACCCTGAGCATATACAGGCAGAGCTCGTGCATGTTCAGGAGGTACTGAAACGCAACGGATATGGGACGCCGGGGTGGACTAGAAGGAAAAATACAAAGGAGGGGAACCCGGGGGTTAATCGGCAATCAGCATTTTTGCCTTACATAAGAGGTATAACGGATAAGATTGGAACAGTTCTAAAACAGTACTCCATTAAGACTGTATATACTCCGTTATATAAAATGTCTAAAATGTTGCGGACACCGAAAGACGTAATTCCCTTCCAATCTCCGGGTGTATATAAAATCGATTGCAGTTGTGGTAGTTCTTATATTGGACAAACCAAACGGGCTATAGCCGTGAGGGTGAAAGAACATATTGCAGCTGTTAAAAATCGACAAACGAACAAGTCCGCGGTGGCTGAGCACCTATTAGACATGGGTACTAATCACTGGATGGAGCTACATGACCCGAAGGTCCTCTCCACAGATCGTCACTATCATACAAGAATGGTGCGAGAAGCTATTGAAATAAAGAAGCACAAGAATTTCAATAGGGAAGATGGATTTAAATTATCGTCGGCATGGAATCCAGTGATTAATAAGTGCATACCGCGGAATGTTACGTCTAAAATCAACCCGGATGCAGTGAGTGTTGTGTGTCGGACTAATGTGGGTAGCTGTACTAATGACATTATTGCTGGTTCGGGGGTGGATCAAGATATTCACAACCGCAATGGCAGACGAAGACGGGCAGCGCCAGTTCGCTCGCGACCACGATTGGTGTAACCCAGTCGAAACGTCGGGCAGTAAGTAGCTATGTAATTTGCTACTCCTATTAACGCGTGTAGACCCATAAAGACAAATATTTAGTGTAATGGAACGCGAAAGTCTAAAATCGTACGTAAAGTTAATTGTGCCAGAGTGTTTGTTATGAAAAAGTAGAAAACTTCTTCAAATCACGTTTAGACATAAAATCTTAATGTCTCATTCATCTCATCCTGATAGAGTATGGTAACTCTAATGGAACGCAAAAGTCTTAGAATCCAAATAAATTGTAAGCCAATCTGATTCGTACTTTCAGAAGCTTACAAAGCTTTGAACAGACAACCCTACTCTAATCGACAAATCCATTAGATGTAAGAATTGGTTTATCGATAGATATCGATGTTTTCCAATTACAAGTAATTGGAAAATATGGATATCTGTCGATATCAACTCGTATACAAATAGCAGTTGAAGTAAAAGTGTACATAAACATTCCCAAACTATTCAAAACAATCAGAACTTAATTAAAAGAAAGTATAACTGTGGTATTACACTATGGAATAAACTACATGCTTTTAATTACTTAGAGAGAGTGAACAGTTAGATTCTCATAATTACTGGCATTCAGATATACAGTTTTTTTTTTATCTTATATGTCATCCCACTGCTAGGCAAATGTCTCTTCCAAACCTATCCACCGCTCTCTATCTAAGGCTAGGACTTGCCAGATCTTTGATAGCTGTTTTTTTTCTAACTGACATACGATGATGGCTTGATCCGCATCCGCAAAGGGGTGAGCCCCTTGATAGCTGTTTTATTATATCCCTCTGCAGAGTATAGGCCTTCTCCGTAGAGCGCCATGCACTTCGGTCCTGCGCTAGTCGTATCCAGAGACTTCCCGCTTTCTTATCACCTGCCCATCTGGTGGGAGGCCGTATTGATATCTGTGCCTCAGAAAAAATAACTACTCATAACCATCACGCCACTTTTTCATGGGCCTTCCTCTTAGCCGTCTTTAGAATAGTATTGCAAAACTTTAAATTATTTCCGTCAGTTTGCGACATCACGGACAAGAAATGAAATTATCCGTTAACTCACAATACCTAACCTCATTTTGACAACAAATGGATGAATTATAATAATCATAGCATTACGTGACTCTTAGAAACAGAAATGTCACTGTAGAAACCAGAATACATACTACTTCGGAACGCATTCGTTTCAATTTTAGTACGAAAGTACTAGGATTGAAACTTTTTGTTTCAATTTCAGGATTTCTTGCTTGAAAGAAAGAATCGGAGCCCTAAGGATAAGACTAAGCTGTAAGTCTATCAGTTTGTCTGATTCCAGGCTACTCAAATTGCTATGACACGAAGTACCGTGAGAAAACGTTCACATTAAAAGACATAATGCTTCCTGGTGATGTGTAAATTACATAAACATCTGATCCCACAAAGTCAGTGGCATTTATTCCTTAGTAAAACAAGAACGCTATATATCCACCCAGATTAATTGTATCCGGGACAGAAGTGGGAAAACGATCACAAACATTGCGTGAATTAAACGAATCGGGGAAACGTTAGCTGGTTGACAAGTAAAAATGGAAATATATGGCCACGCAACGTGATTGTTTTGGTTCCTTATTGCATAATATTCATAATTGTTACAATGGCATTCGCATGCATGCGTGCATTCATCTAGCAGTGGACAATGAACGATTATAATTACGGAATGTTTATGATTGTAACTTCTAGCATAAATGTCAAACATCAACACATTGTCCCAATTCCGAACTAAATAGCTCGAGTGTTTGTGTTACGGATATCAGAGATAACGGGGTATACACGCTCGGGGTATGCATGCTCAGTATATATATAACACACCCAGACCCGGAAAAAACACCGATTTGCATCACACAAATATATGTGATGGGAATCGAACTTAGAACTTTTGGCGCATGAGACAGGGGCGTTGCCAAATGGACCATCTAGCCACAATATATCTAAAAGCATGAAAAGCTTTTCGTAAGTTTAGGTTTCATTGATACTTGTAAAGCAAAGCAAAAAACTGGAGTACGGGCCTACCCTAAGTTAGGGCTATAAGGCTTTAACCAACCACGCAGGCTAAGTGCGGATTGTGCAGTCAACACAACCTAAAAATTTCTTCGTAGGTGTGCAGGTTTCCTCGCGATGTTTTCCTTCACCGTTAAAGTAAGTAGTTAACTATTTACAAGCCAAAAATTAAAAATGACAAGTGTCTAGCCGACACACACACAATTGCGACATGCTAGGAATGCAATAAATACATTGGTGCATTCTATTTACGTCCTAAACGAACATGGAATTAATGATAATGAAAACATTATTAAACTGTCTTACCACATATTCCACACTTGAATTTAAACCTTTACTGAAACCAATAGAGTATTAAATCGCGTAATATAAATAAGCCTTAATAAATTCTTAAAAAAACACTTCACTCAAGGCCCGGTACAAACCAATTAGACGTCTATCTTATTCCCTGGTAACTAAGGTTCAGTTTTGAACAAAGAATTTATGTAGTGAAAGATTGATATTACCGCATACTTAGTAATTAATAATCATTTGAGAAATGCATGTGTTTTGCGTTATCCGACTTGGTCATTACACGGTTGGTCGATGGAGTAATTTATCTGTAGGAAGGCCTCTCATGCGAGAAGTCGCCCGTTCGATGCTCGGATCACCTTCACTTGTTGCCATATTTGTACAGGTCTTGTGACCTTTGCAACATAATGTTGCGTCTTGGATTCAACTACGGGGTTAATACTTATCAATTAATTTAACAAGAAGAAATTCATAGAGAAGCCTTTGGCTACTCTAGTTGTAATTTTTGAAAACTACTATTACAACTAGAAAAGCGTAAGCTTCATAATGGAAACATTTTATCTAGAGACGATAACAAACTACGTAGCTTAAAGAAATATTTTTGGTCCGAACGGTATTCAAATTTTTTTTTTTTTATATTAAGCTAACAAGATGATCTCACTCCACCTGGTGTTAAGCGGTAGTGAGATCCAAATATGAGTATTGAATCTAGAATATCTTTGTCGATCGTAACGACCAAAAAAGCTAACAGACTGTGTTAAAAAATAAATATTTTGTTTAAATTAGTATTTAAGATTTTAGTCTTTCGCGTTCCATTACACTAAAATTAGTCTTTATGGGTCTACACGCGATATTTGGAGTAGCAAGTACTGCCCGGTGTCCAATCATCAATCGAGCGAACTAAGCCTAATATCGCGTGTAGACCCATAAAGACTAATATTAAATTAGTTTTATCTAGTAAACACGAATAGCTTAATTCAGGATCAGGTTACGAACCAACAAACCGAGTCAAATACTTTCTAAGTAAACAGTGCTTAAGTTTGTTCATCAATGATCACTGTGTAGTGTACTCTGATTAGAATTTGAGCTTAGTCGAGAAATTAGTTGAGTTAATCTATAGGTCAATGAATAAACAAGTAGAGTCCCACTTTTAAAGTTTAGGTAGCTAGCTTTTACCTTAATTTTGTCCTTAACAGGATGTACTTGCTTAAAACAAAAGGATATTCTTAATCTAGACACGCGGTAGCGTGTCAAGCCAAGGTTCAAGAAACAGAACTGGCGAGCCGCACCGTGTGTAATATTACACGAACCATTTGGAACCACTTTTGAACCCCTCATAAATCAAAAACTATTTCACATAAACGTATCAAATTTGGCTCATATATTGTGACTTGCGAGATAAATATGTGTTCTAAATTTAATAAGCTTATCTCAAACAGTTATTTAGATATTAATGTCCAAAAATCCTCATTTTTATCATTGACTGACTGACAGATCAAAATTCTAACCCAGTTCCAAATTACCTAGAGAGTTAAAATTTGGTATGCAGATAGGTAATTACATGAATACAAAGGAAAAAATAAAAAACTGGCAATTTTTTAATAATTAGGTTAGGTTCTATTATAACCGCTTAACATAAATACCTAATTAGTGCCTAATAACGCCTATATACCGGGGAAGGCAGAGCACTAAGTATATATTTAGGTACACTTACTTATTTACAATTAAGAGTAGGTACTTATAGTCGGTTTTCATATTTATTACTTAGGGTAGGTACCTACATAAAGTCTAGTTTTAGTTTTGAATTTGTCCTTTTCAAAGGACCCACGGCGTTACGATGATATATACTTTTCTACAAAAAGTAATGATATCCAATCAAAAACATAAATGTGAAATGAGAGCCAAGTTCAACATTGCCTTGGTTGTTGACTTCAGCGACAAAAGAAGTGAGATCTAAATGGGTGCCAAGTTCAATGGTCAACCCAGAAATTTATTTATAAGTAACACTATAACATACCTATCATATCTTCTTATAACATAAGATAATGTATGGTGGTAGCCTATGAAGGTCTGTCTTGGCTAGTTTTCATATATGAATTATAGCCGTCGCAAGTTCTAAGCCTACGAGTATTTGTCGGTTTTTATTTTATAATTCCGAAAATTTGGATTGTCTGTAGAAACTAGCAAGCGAACATAATAATACGTTGGTAGGTTTATAGAAACTAGCCAAGACAGACCTTCATAGGCTACCACCATACATTATCTTATGTTATAAGAAGATATGATAGGTATGTTATAGTGTTACTTATAAATAAATTTCTGGTTTGACCATTGAACTTGGCACCCATTTAGATCTCACTTCTTTTGTCGCTGAAGTCAACAACCAAGGCAATGTTGAACTTGGCTCTCATTTCACATTTATGTTTTTGATTGGATAAGATATACCTAAACATTAATAAGCTTCTTCTTCTTCTACTTTACACTATGATATTATATTGTATGTATTGTTGGTGTGTGAAATATAAATAAATTAATTAAGAATTGATAAAATACTTCATTAAACATTTATCTTAGCATATTTTTTTATTCAAATAGCTCATGTCTTCATTTACCGTCTAAATCCACTATTTACATTTACAAAGTATGAAAAACCCGGTAGTCACTTATCTAGATTTTTTTTCTGTCTGCAAATCTAGACACTAGACAAATGTAAGTACCAATTAATGGCTGCCAATTGATCATACACAGCAACCACCATTATCAGCTAAACACAACAAAAACTGGTTTCCAACTCCAAATGGTACCCAAATTGGTTCGCCTAGAACCAAGAGCTCTTCCTGAACTGCCGGCCTCTGATTGGACACGGCTATTGAACTAGATTAGACCACATCTAGACCAAATCTAGACACGGCCATTTCCTGACGACCTCACTACCAGTTCCATCTGAGTCCAGATACGATTAGACTGAGTAAAATAATCATAAAACTTACACGTTCCATATATAAGTTCACCCATGATCAAGGCGCTTGCAACAGTGCCGAAATATCGGGAGCTCATTAAAACAAAACAACATGGTAAATATCCCGGACAGTTTCAGTTTACACGTTCCATTTCACTAAGTCCTTGGTTATATTTTAAACGCGAAACTTTATTTATTAGTCAGTCTAACTTTTATACGAAAACTTCTTATTACTGATTTAAATGAACTGTTAGTTTAAACACTGAGAAAGAAGATGCGTTACTATTTTACTAGCTTCGCTATAGGGAGTAATGTACAGTCATAAGCACGAATATGTACCTATAAACCCATTCAATAATGAAACCTATTGTAATCGAATAAGATTGCATATGTTTACATTTTATTGCACGTGACTGTACACACCACGCTATTTATAATAAAGACAAACTAAATAAAATTAAAAGTAAATACTACAATGAATGTAAAGAATTCAGTGATAAATAGCCAAGATATCGATCAAGTTCATTCGCTCTTAATCGAATCAAATCGATTGACACGGTCGTTTAATCGAGACCATTTCCTCGCGACCTTATTCGGTTAAAAAATAATTACAGTGATTACTGAAAATTGTTTAATAGGTGCAACAATTTTGGCGGATATAGGAAGTGAACAAGGTGAAAAGATGCATTTTCAGGGTTAATTTGAGTTCACAGTTTCATTGAGTGATCTAGGATAGATATATAGTAATTTGTAGTTATTTTTATTGCATCACAACATGTACAAGTTAGCTATTTACCCGACTGCGCGATGTAAAGGAGTGGTAATATGTTTAATAACAATATATTTTTGTGCTAATAACAATATAAATTTTTAAGTTAAATCATAAATAAATAATATAAATTTTGACTGGCTCTGTGGAACAGTGGTTAGTGACCCTGGCTGGCGGTTCCAAGAGTCGTGGGTTCGATTCCTACTCGGGACAGATATTTGAGTGATGAACATGGGTGTTTGTTCCGTGTCTGGGTGTGATTATGTATTTATAAATATACATGTATGTATATCAGTCTCTGACGCCCATAGAACGAGCTCTGCTTAGTTTGGGGTCAGGTGACCGTGCGTGGAAATGTCCCGGATATTTATTTATTTATTTAAATAGCAAATTGGCAACAAGAAAAGCGGAAGTCAATAATCTTTCACAACACAGGACATGTCATCAAATTATCTTCCATCAAATCTAGTAGCTACTTGACAAGATATACAACCAATTACATTCTAATGGTATTATTGTTATCAGACAATAGAATACGTGTAACAAGGTGTTAGCTTTACGACATTCACCTCGACTATACTATTGGTTTGTGACATAATAAAAAGTTCCATTGTGTTACTATTATTCAACAATTGTTACGACACAGCTCAATTATAACAGTTATTACGGATATGTCGATCGGTCTTAATATGGCAGACAATGTGGCATATGGGATTTGATGGAACGACATTGTAGAGTAAGACTCGACTGTGAAACGGTCAACCATTGTATGTTTAACTTGAATGGACTACCTTTCTTTATTTGTACACATATAGTAACATGAATGAAAGTACGTTAAAAAATATTGTTCTGAGTCGATTTAATACATATGTTAGAACTATTCTCGTCATTCATCGTCTTTTTCTACACATTAACTAGATATATTTTTAGGTGCGAGATTTCAAAACAGATATAATGGGAAAATATTCAATAAAAAGACGTGTGGCACTCGGGGACTGCCGCGGTATAGCTATTGCATAGCATCGTCCGATTTCGGAGCAGCTCGTCTCGATTCGTGCGAGTTTCGTAGAGTCGTACAATACGTCTAACCGCACGCACACAAACACCGTGCCGAAGTCTACCGAACTGAAACGACGTTAGACGATTGTGAGGTTTTTTTCGTTACGGAATTTCTTGGTTCGGTCGCCGCGCTCAAAGCCCGCGATAAAAGCTATGCAATAGCTTAAAAATATTATTCTGAGTCGATTTAATACAAATGTTAGAACTATTCTTATTGTCTTGTTCTACACATAAACTAGCTATATTTTTAGGTGCGAGATTTCAAAGCAGATATTATTATGAGAAATTAATCAATAGTACCTTTATTTGTTAATCTATGACAACTAAAAATCTCACGCAAAAGTTCTCACAGTCTCTAGTTTAGTTGGAGATTCCAAAAGCCAAGTCCCAGTCTATCTCATTCATTAAAACTGAATGAGTGAAGTGCTAATCTTGCAAGTCTCAATTACTCACTCACTAAGTAGGATCCACGTATTAACTGTTGTCTGAACACAGTATATACGAAGAATGCTGTTATGTTCATACAAGATAAATGTAAGGCAACAACTTAGTGATACGCTGGAGCGAAAAACGACTTCCATTTTAAGGTTCGTTAAAAATTATCATGTTTTTAGGGTTCCGTAGCCAAAATGGCAAAAACGGAACCCTTATAGTTTCGTCATGTCCGTCTGTCCGTCTGTCCGTCTGTCCGTCTGTCCGTCTGTCACAGCCGATTTACTCGGAAACTATAAGTACTACAGTGATGAAATTTGATGGGAATATGTGTTGTATGAACCGCTACAAAAATATGACACTAAATAGTAAAAAAAAGAATTGGGGGTGGGGCCCCCCATACATGTAACTGAGGGATGAAATTTTTTTTTTCGATGTACATACCCGTGTGGGGTATCAATGGAAAGGTCTTTTAAAATGATATAAAGTTTTCTAAAAAACATTTTTCTTAAAGTGAACGGTTTTTGAGATATCAGCTCTCAAAGTCGTAAAAAGTATGTCCCCCCCCCTCTATTTTTATAACTACGGGGTATAAAATTCTAAAAAAAATAGAGGTGATGCATGCTAATTAACTCTTTCAACGATTTTTGGTTTGATCAAAGTATCTCTTATAGTTTTTGAGATAGGTTGATTTTTATTATATTTGCTGCTACGGAACCCTTTGTGCGCGAGCCCGACTCGCACTTGGCCGGTTTTTTTAGTACTTACTTCACTATTTCACTAGAATGAAAACTGCTTAGAATAAAAATTATGGAGTTTAGATCAGTCAAAATCTATTATGAAAAACACATTGGGACCTGGCGGGGTTTGAACTGTGTTTTTCAAATTTGAAATTCATTTGTACCATCATTCGACGCTTTAACGGTGAAGGAAAACATCGTGAGGAAACACCTGAGAAATTTTTCAACGGTGTGTGAAGCCATGTCAGAGGCCTACGGGCGGTTTAAACTCTGACACCAGGTTGTTCATCAACCATACGATAAGAAGTAGACTTTTGCTTATTTTTGTTCCCGTGTTTTGGTACAATTTTCAAGCACATCATCTACTTGCTAAGCTCTACTCACTAAAGTCACAACCTACACTTTCACATTCGTCGATGAAAGGTCAAGAGCGACTGTTTGTTCGAGTGTGCGTGAGTTACACTCACAATGTGAGTGAGTGTGAGTGTATAACCAAAGTTTATCGACTTTCTAATTTTTCTAGTATCAAGTTACAATAGAAGGGTGTAATTAGGCCTATCTCACTGATTGGATGTTCGTGCTTTTGATAGTGAAAGCTCCAGTTCATGTGGCGTAATTGTAAACGGTCTTGTTACGGTAATCGTTGAACCCTGATTGGGGGTTAAACCACTTTGAACCAATTACTTAACCAGATTTAAGGTAAGTAATCTACCCATAATGAACCACGTGAGCTACCTAAGTACAGATTAAATAAATGTGCCTGCAAATATTCTTAAAAGTGTAATATTATTAAAAACATATTTTATTGCATCAGAAATTCCAATTCCATTTCAAATATGCCATTTTTATATTGTATAGTTGACCCGACAGACTTCGTCCTGTCAAAAAAATATGAAAAAGAAAAGGGCTGTTTTTAAGGTTTTCCCGGCAATTATTCGATTTTTCCTCGCCTTAAAAACCATCCTTGGACTTCAACGAACATTTTAAAAAAAGAATTGGCCAAATTGGTTTAGGCGTTGTTGAGTTATGCGCTTACCGACACATTTTGCGATTCATTTTTATATATAAGAAGATTAGATTAAGTATCATCATATTTGCAAAATCTAAATAAATATTCACGAAAACATACTATTATATTTTTTAACATGTGAATTAAAAAAAAATAATTTATAGTTATTTTTGCATATAAGGAAACTAACTACTCTAGATCTTTGTTTAAAAATACTTCATCAAAAATCCTATGTCCAACATCTAAAATTGGACAGCCATGCATAAGTCAGTCTTCAGAAGACACTTTGCCCACGTACTAACTCATCGATACTTAGTCATACACCTTATGACTTCCTTGCGGATCGCTACGAGAATAAGTTATTTAACAGTGAAAGCCATACAATCACCATTAGTACTTTATGTTACGTAACTGCCAATACCTGATGCATAACTAACACACAGTATTAGCCAGCCGAATATAGAAAACCGATTATTAGAATGGCCTGTACTGATTAGAATATTTTATCGCAATTGGTTTTGGAATAGTAAATGTAAGTACTCAATTAATCTACATGCTTGAACCATCATTTGAACCTGAGACCTCTTGGCCTTTGTGGGACTACCTCGTTTGTGAATGTCACTGATGAGAATTCCTTTAGGATCGGATAATGCCCCAGTCTCCATCGCCAGAGTCACTTCTTCAGTCAGTGGCTTCGATTCCCACTTGGGACTAATATTTGAATAATTGACATCGGTGTTCTAAGAATACAATTTTGGTTTGTAGAAGTGACAGTTGATTTTAAGTATTTTTTTATAATATTTGGTATGTAGAGTAAGTTAATGAATTGGTAGAGCTAATTTATATTTTTTACTAGTGGTCCCGGCGAATTTCATACCACCCATACTGATTCTTTTTCTATATTTTCTCATTGAAACCTTCCCTGGACTATAACGAACATTTTAAAATCAAAATAACCTAAATCGGTCCGGGCGTTCTCGAGTTTTAGTCAGACTAACGAACAGCAATTCATTTTTTTAGATTAAACGTCTGGTTTGATTAATACGTAACTTTGAATAACCATAAAGGAACATGCAATGCCGGTGTTACACATTATTCTGCTACGAGGGATTTATTTGGATTCTAATTGATACGATTGAACTGTATTAATCGGAAGAAAAAACCGTATTTTGCCAAGGTTAGATGCAAAGACTCCTTTGTGCTTAAAAATACTTAGAAGATAGTAAAAGAACTACATTTATTTTAAAGACAAATCAGAATTCTCAAATTAAAAAAAACAATTAACTTTTAAAGAAGGTACAGTTATATCATTGAAACTAAAAAAATAAATTATATCTTACATAGAAGTATAACTTTAAAAATCTCAAACCTAACATTTTCCACACCTAGTAAAGAAGACTCGTACGAAACCAGTTTAGACCACTCAATTCCCGTTCAGTCTGTTAATCTGCACACATACCCCGGAATGTCACACTGACATCCGTCCGCTGGGCATAGTGACCCACTGAAGGCAGGTTTCACTCGATGAGGTGGGGTGCCACTGTTAGCGATGGAGTATACGATGCGACCTTGTATTTTTACATACATACATACAAAAAATCACGCCTTTTCCCCAGATGGGTAGGCAGAGATCACTTGATATTTTGGGTACAACTAAACATTTTTGTATGATTGTTGGTTTATTGCTTCTTTGAGCAATTTTGTAGGTATTACTTCTTTTCTGTTAATTTAAAACTGACTCTTTCAAGTTTCAATCTTCGTCGTTGGTCGTGATATCCTACGTGAGATTTTTGATAATTATTGTTTTAATGCTAAATTAATTTGAGCTCTAATGTCTTTATTGTCTATTATTTGATGTTTCAACCCTAAATAAATCTTTCATGAATCCCCAATACCTCGAAGAAAGAACTAATCCACATCTCACATGGGAATTGTTCTGAGAACGCAACAAACTATTAGTTAGACGGCCTTGCTTTGATGTTTCGAAAGAAGACAGGTGACTGACCTTTACGATTGGTTCATACGTAGACAGTCATTAATTTGACTCATCACGAAATCAAAGAAATAAATAATCAATAACACAATTGATCGAATAGATCACTACCGATAATGTATGTAATTTGTCATGAAATTGAGTTTCAGTCATTACTCCCACTTTAAGTACAAACTTGATGACTTTAAATCTTAACTTATTTTTTTCTTGTAAGAGTTTTATACTCGGAAGCACTGATGTTCACCACACACATATTTGACCAGAGTGGGAATCGAAAAAAAACAAAACTCTTGAATAAGACAAAAGCTCTATCCAAGCCATTAAACGGATCAGAAGATCTTTGTTAAATACTAGCTAAGCCAGCGACTTCGTCCGCGTTTTTCCCCGTTTTTTACATAATTATTATAGTTTCCTTCTCCTATTGATCGCAGCGTGATGTTATATAGCATAAAGCCTTGCTCGTTAAGTCGTTTTTTCAATTCGAACGACTAGTGCCTGAGATAAGCGCGTTTAAAGAAACAAACTATTCAGCTTTATAATATTAGTATAGATTTTTATTGCCACAGATATCGTGCTACAACTTTCATGCGATCGTCGCTGCCATTAGCACCACACCCTGTATCAAATGGCCTCCGATGGTCCACTTTTTAAAAGACCGAGGCCATAAAACATGGCAAAAGCGAGGTTTTACGACCAATACCCAAATCTGAACGCCGATCGACTCTATCGGAGTTTGTCTACGTGTGATTTGTAACTGTATAATTTGTGGATGTTTTAAATATTTTGGGCTGGGTCTGGTTGACCAGTTATTGGAGAAGGTTTAAAATAAGTTGTCGAGTTATAATTTGCCTACCGATAGTTGTAGTCACTTTCACATATAAACTGGTTGATAACAGTTTTATTTTGAAGTCAAAAAGTTTTTCGTATGGGTTGTTTTATTCATGTTGCCTAGGTTAAAAGGCCATCATGTTATAAACGTATTACTCATACATGTATTTCAAGCGAGGTTATTATAAGACTATCCTTTATATGTAGTACATATTGTTTTCTACTACAACTACTCTACTAAATATTTTGTCAGTTTCTTTATATAACAAACTAACCTAGTGCCAGGAATTGACAGACTCCTCCAGATTTTTTTCGCTTTATAATTGACCCAACAACTGGGTCTGACTTTATAACATATCAGTCTATGTTCTTAGACCAAACCAACCAATACATGAAGTAATCAATACTTTCAATACCAAGTCAATTACAAAGAGATATTATAATGTTTTCCTCATACTAAGCTGCAAAGGGGTTAATATCTACACTGATTTCGAATCATACTCAAAGTGAAACGACCAACTTCATCTACAAATTACTTGAGAGAGATGGTATAACGTCAGACGCCCGAAGGCTATAGAAAGTTAAAGTTATTAATAATGTACAACCACCTTTAGATGGATGAGACTACCATTTACATACAGTCGCCTACACATATCCTTGTCTAGAAAATTTTCTTTATGATAAAGTAAAATATATGTAAATACTTTTATACATACATACATAAAATCACGCCTTTTTCCCAGACGGGTACTTTTATTATTATAATAAAACGTAGTTTATAAAGCAGACCATTTCTAACTCTACGTTGTTCTTAAAGATTTATTTTTGTTTATCTCCTCACTCAAAACAACCAACTAACTAGCATAAATAAGAAGTGGTGTCATAGTTACCTAACTTAACAACACCTATCCTTTTTTATTTCAAATAAATAGATATATTTATCATAAGAATCATCAGCTATGCAATACAAGTATCACGTTTATCAACATCAAATAAAAGGTTAAGCCACGAACATTAGCAATAGAACATTTGCGAACAAAGCTCGCATTACACAAATGTCCATCGGATTACACGGTGTTATCGCAAAACAAAGAAAAAAACCATTTGCATCGACGCAACAGATGATTACGGTTTCAAAACCAACCGGCACTCGTTGGGTTAGTTTTGGTTGTTTCATGACCAACGTTATTGTCTACTATTTGACCCGGTAACAGCGATAGTTATATGTTGACTTTTCGACAGGTTTGATAGTTAGGTAGGCCTCTTAAAAAGGCAACCTTTGAAATCAAGCAAACTTTTTTAATCCTAGATTTTATAGTGGAAAGTTTAAGATGAACTTTTGCAACCCTATAAGTCGAAGACTAGCAAGCTGTGTATAGGTTATTTTTTTCTCAAATTGAAGAATAAATCATATAAGAACTACATTATTAATAAGTGAACATTCGGTTTTGCAGGAATTGAAAGTTGTGATCAGATTATTATTACGTAAGAAGGTAGTACTTTTGTAATTGAAATGGTTAAAAAAGTACTACCTCATAGAAATAATAATTAGTGTTTACCAATAAGTAGTTACAGTAAACAAAATGATTGTGTTAAACAAAAACAAACTCAACAAAGCAGGTATAAACTTTTCCTATTTCAGATTTATACAAATGAAACAGAACTGGATATGACTGAACGGACATTTAGCTCTACAAATAGCATGAACTAGTTCCCGTTCAAATTCTCATAACCTTCAGTTCTGTTATGAATCGGGTCACTATCGTGACCGTCTCACTACATCGCCATTACACTAATGTCACACACCTAATAACGCAGACACGATGTAAAACAAAGATTTGACCGAACAAAGCATAACATAATAAACAAACAGACCAGCGATATTGTTTATGTAGTTCACACATAGGCCGTAAAATTTAGGAGAGTGACTAAATACTCAGTCTAAAATACGAGTAAGGTATCCACGAGATTAGCCATAGCGGAAATCTTAATGGGGATAGCCTACTGTGATATTGTAGAGCACAAGTTTAGTGTGCGCGCGATCCCATCCCTTACTCTCATAGTTCGGTGAGACAGTAATCCGACATATCCGATTAGAAATAAGGTGCAAGACCACCGGCTTTTGTACCTTTTGAGGCACCTGCGTATGAACGCAGGTGCATGCCTGGCGCATGTGCGCCAACCCCCTAACTCAGGGTAGAGCAGTTTCTGAACAGAATAACTAACACATTCGACTTAATTCCGAGAACTTTTGATCCTTACGCAAGCCACCTATAGACCAACGAGACAGCTAACCCTATAATAATAACAACTCTGATCTCTTACACTATAGCTGGCATCAAAACACTAGTCATCATGTCTGACTCATTATCATCAGCCCATGTACGACCCCACTGCTGGGGCACGGGCCTACCCTAAATTTGGGGATGTTTTCCTTCAACGTTAAAACGTCGAATAATCGTTCGTACATAAATGAATTTCATATTTGAAAAACACAGTGGTATGTGGCGGGGTTTGAACTGGCGACCTCTCGCATGGCAAGCAACGACCTTAACCGTTGGGCCATCGAAACTTTTATGTCTGACTCAAAAAAAACATATTATAAAACGTACTCTACAGAATTGGGTCATGGAATTCATAAGCATAGAAAGATACTTAAAATATTCTCATACTTATTATAGAAGCGAGGGTCCGTTACTTCAGTCACACAACACAATACAACATGTCTCATTGATAGAAGTTTTTTGCTTATATTCTTTGTATTCGTTGATTGGAAGACATCTTTATGAGTATCGGCAAGTCAATATTATGTGAGTATGTGTACAACGGTATGATATCCATCAAAAAGACTTCTCAAACGTAAAGTGTGCCATATTATTTGACGATTCTTGGTACTTTTTTATAAATACCGGTCGTTTTTCGAGAAACAAAAATTTAAATAAAATTGCTTCATTCTTAAAAAAATACTTACTGCATGCAACCAATATCGAAAAGCCAAAATTTATAAAGAATGTTCGATTTTTAAGCTCTATTGCCAAGATCGAAATTGTTTAATAATAATCAAGTTTCAATTAAATTCATAGATCCAATGATAAACAGCTGAGTTTAGAATCTTAAAACTATTGCCAAATAAAATAACAATAGAACTTATTTCATATTTTTAATACTTTTTGATTCTTGTAACTGTTTAATAAGAACATTTATATTCTACCGCTCTTTATAACACAAACGGTACAAATATGGATGTGAGCGTAGGATTCTCAATACGTATAAAACTATGAATATTAAAGTAAAATATAACAATATTAATTCTGTGCAACAATGTCTCAACTGATTCAGTTAAAGGAAAAACCCATACAAAAAGACGACTTTCCCTTTACAAAAATCGGTCAAGAATAACTTATCTTTTAAAATCTGGTGACTTCCTTTCCTGTTCAGTCTTTCATGCAAATAAGTGACCAAAAAAATACATAAAAAATAATTAACTCGCCCAGTAATTGCAACCATCATCATCATCATCAGCCCATATACGTCCCGACTGCTGGGGCACGGGCCTACCCAAACTAGGGCGATACGGCCTTAGTAATTGCTAACCCTAATGTTATTTTTAACAATATATTATTATTTTAACATGGTATTTCACTTACGGTAAGAAATACCTATTGAATGCACCAGCAAAAATTTTTAATAATCATCCAAATGTCTTACAATACTTTCAGCGTAAGTTCCCATTTCAGATAAACACATTGACCTGCCAACGCAACGAACCCGGAACCTCACGTGCAACCACTACGCTAAAAGGGTCACGTCATTACATATCAAGTTACATCAGATGATCTTTAATTCTTGATTTATTTCGCAATGATTTCAGCTAACGTTTTGTATAGTGCCACTATCGATGCTATACCAATGGATGGTACTTTATTTTTTGACTGGCTCGGTGGAACTGTGGTAAGTGACCCAGGTTCACTTCCTACGGATCCAAGATTCGTGGGTTCGATTCCCAGTCGGGAAATATTTCTGTTACGAACATAGGTGTTTGTTTTGTGTCCGGGTTTGTTATTATATTTGTATATCCACTGTTGATTCTGATATCCGTAAAACAAGTGCTTAAGCTACTTACCACGGGTCGGATCAATGTATGTGATATTGTGTAATATTTATTTATTTCATTAGACAGTAAAGGATGGCATTTGAGTTGAAAGACAATATATTCAGACACCACTTAAGATTGCTTACATCTGATTTGGCTAGTTTTTCGTAATAGGTTACTAGTGGTGTTTTTGGTATGTGATTGACAAATATTAATGAGTTTATTGCGGCGAGCTAGCCATCTAATACAATATTATGACATTAGAAAACTGAATATGTACGGGATATTTAACAGTGTCGTATTGTTTTAATGAGCTCCCAATATTTCTGCACTGTTGCAAGCGCCATCACAGGTCAGTTTCCTAATGTGTGTAACCATGACAGTTCACAGTTGAATATTATGTCATACGTATATTCTATATCTACAAGAAATACCATTAAAATACGTTCAATTCATTAAGCATATAGGATTTGATTACTAATCGTTCATCTATGCCATCCAATCAGATCATGCATTAAACATATCGTCACTTAAACATTTCGATTTAAAAAATACTGAGTCAGGCATTATTTTTGGAAATCCATTATGAAACAATTGCGGTTATAAAACTGATTGCAAAAATAATATTTGTCTTTTGGAATTTAAGTCATTAAGTTTTGAATATGGTTCGTGGTTAATCATAATATTTTCTTGCGAAAATTAATAGACTAGTAAGTCTTGCTTAATTAGTTAAGTAATTCTACGATGTCTTACTTAAAAGGAAGAGTATCTTTTTGGCAAAGTCTAATTGACTTATATTTTTTTGACTGGCTCGGTGGAACAGTGGTTAGTGACACAGGTTCAAAACCTACGGTTCCAAGAGTCGTGGGTTCGATTCCCACTCGGGACAAATATTTGTGTGACGAACATCGGTGTTTGTTCCGTGTCTGGGTGTATTATTAAATATATTTAAGTTTATTTGTGTATCCACAGTTGATCCTGATTTCCGTAACACAAGTGCTTAAGCTACTTACCACAGGATCAGATCAATGTATGTGATGTTGTGACATATTTGTTTTTATTAGAAAACTTACTATATCCGGGATATTTACCATGTTGTTTTACTTTAATGAGCTCATTTCGGCATTGTTGCAAGCGCCATGATCACGGGTCAACATACATTTTCATATGTATTATGTATCATTTCAAAATTTCACTAGTTTTAGCGTGATAGCGCAACAGGCAGAGATGTGCATTAATACCTGCATAGTATGTGAGGATTGTTACAACATTACCTACCTATGGGTCTTGGACTATTTCCATCCAGTTTACTTTCCAAACCGAAGATTTTATGAAATAGGTCAAATCTTGAAGAAAGGTCAAATCAAAAGTACCCGTAATCGACAAGCATGCATGAAGAAGTTGATGGCTGTTGCAGAAGCAAAAGTGGTGTGCCAGGCAGGACTGCCAGAACCGAAGCTAATGGCAGAAAGTGATTTCTGCCTACTCCAAAAAAGGCGTGATGTATGTATGTATGTACTTTCCAAATTACTTTATACTAACATGCGTAACAATCATATCTTTAAAACTGATTACGGAATGTAACTCAATATAATATATATTTAATTATTTATTTATACACCCAAGATACCAAGATACACGCCACATCACTGAATACTTAGATTTGACCCGTGTGTTGAAATCACTTGCAACATTCTAGTGAGCGGTCATTCTAAATGTCACTAGGATAGAATACCCAGTACCGTCTTATAACTTGTATTAGGTAACTTATTTCGCACTTAACAGTAAAGTTTCCGATTACTTTGATATTTCCGGCGTTTAAGTTGGATAAGTAACGTCTTGCGACCTCGTTCGAGTTGTATACGTATAATAATGCTCTTTCAGGCATTGTCGGGTTAAAAAGCTTACGTCAAAGGTCACACAGAGTCACACTACTTTTATATCGAATGATACCGGATCTAATCGACAGACAGATATGATGAAATTATTTTATTACTAGTGACTTCGCTTCAGGTGAATTTTACTTAAAAACTTCCACTAGCACCGTCTATGAATGAAATAAAAACCGCGTTTAAATCCGTTACGTAGTTTTAAAGATTTAAAAATACATAAGCATAAAAATATAAGCTATTAATAACGGTGAAGATTTAAAAGTATTTTACGCACTTACTTGACATACGCCATTATGGTTAACGTGAATTATGAAAAATAAAAATAGATGACTCAAAAACTAACTAACCAGTGACAACCAGATTCGAAGTTAAATTTGACATAAAACTTTTTTTTCTTAATAAGTTAAAGTATTTATTGCCAACTAGTATTTACAAAGATCTTATTGTATTTACATAGAGCTTAGATACTAATTTAATATAGCAACTTAATTTGATATAGATAATAATTATAGCAACACAATGTTTGTACAAGAAACACATTTAATAAGGAGCTTATGAAACGGTTTTGTTAAAAAAAGGCTTCGCTCGAATGAACCGTAAGCTCATTTCAGATACTTTCTCTCACTCGATCGAACAACAAAATACTTACATACGTATTATTGATAACAAACCTTATTTTTATAGACATAAGGTCAACAATTCTCAATAGTATTAGCACCAAATTTAACTATATCCGGATCGTTAAGAAAAGTCCTAATTATCGTAACACAAAGTGAAACAACCACATAATCTTTTACGCAATCGGGTAATGTTGTCAATAATCACCAATGTATTTAGTATTTAGTTTAATGATCAAGAATACTTGTCAAACTACATTTTTTATTGTTATCCAAATGTTTATTGAGTTGCGCAATTTAAAAACTCAAATTAACATGGCAACTCTACATTAATTCTGCAGTCATGGTGGTCTGAATTAAAAAAAAAGACGTGTGGCACTCGGGGACTGCCGCGGTATAGCTATTGCATAGCATCATCCGATTTCGGAGCAGCTCGTCTCGATTCGTGCGAGTTTCGTAGAGTCGTACAATACGTCTAACCGCACGCACACAAACTCCGTGCCGAAGTCTAACGAACTGAAACGACGTTAGACGATTGTGAGGTCTTTTTCGTTACGGAATTTCTTGGTTCGGTCGCCGCGCTCAAAGCCCGCGATAAAAGCTATGCAATAGCTTAATATATTGACTGTTTAGATTCTGGTATTTATTTGTTGCAAAACAAATAATCTTGGTTTGTAACACTAACAAGTTATTCAGTTATTTTGTAAGAATATTAACCACGACAATTATAAGTGAATACAACACAACAATGTATAGCTTCTTAATGACAACAAACTATTGCGTTTTGATTTTACTTGATAACGTACGAATACGGATTATGTACGCATATTTTCAGTAAAATTGATGAAGAACTAAGTAGTACACAATACTAATAAAACAAAGAAGATGCCCAAATTAAACGTAATCATTACGAAAACGCGGTATCGTTGAGAAAATATTATCTTAACGAGTCAATTATATGATCTTGTGCAAGCTAAGCTTTCACATATCCTTGACTATAATGCGAAAACATATAAGACATATTAACATAGTTCATTGCGAGACCTGTGCGTTTCTTAGAGTAGAATGGGCGGATTTTATGCTTACTTTTACTGGTAGTTACTATTAATACATAACTTATTATGAGTCGTAAATGTTACACTTGATAAATTATATTGTTTTCGGATGTAGGTAAAAGCCTGAAAGGCAAGGCATATAGATGTACTTAAATGAAAGTATATAGAACTGATAGCTGAGTGGTTAAGGGCCGTTGCTTGCCTTGCGAGAGGCCAATTCAAACCCCGCCAAGTACCACTGTGTTTTCAAATGGGAATTGAAATTCATATGTACGATTTATTCGACACTTTAATGGTGAAGGAAACATCCAAGAGGAAACCTGCACACCTACGAAGAAATTCTAAGGTTGTGTAGTCGACCAACGCGCACTTGGCCAGCGTGGTTGAAAGGCCTTATCGCTCTAGTTTAGGGTAGACCCGTGACCCAGCAGTAGGGACGTATATGGGCTGATGATGATGATGATGATATGAAGTATTTACTTAACTAGTATGCTTCATATTCTCTACATACACACAGTACTTATATAAATGGGAGAGCTCTTTAAGCAACTTCAAACCTAATTTTTATTACTAAAAAGTTTAAATTTCAGAACTTACTTGTATGAAGAAGTAATATTTTTAATAAATTATTTCGGTATTTGTCTGCAAGTCTTAGTTTGATGCATTCGTAAAAGCAATTTAAGAATTAATTATTTTAAATGAAGTAACCCCGTCTCGCAATCATATTTTTACATAACGTTATGTCAGATTGAGGATTTTAATTACTAATTAGTTTGCAACATTGATAAATGTTAGGGCTAATCTT
This sequence comes from Maruca vitrata, assembly GCA_039566165.1. Taxonomy (NCBI): domain Eukaryota; kingdom Metazoa; phylum Arthropoda; class Insecta; order Lepidoptera; family Crambidae; genus Maruca; species Maruca vitrata. The sequence continues at coordinate 7,927,590 of CM076936.1, read as the reverse complement.
AGTTTTATGCAACAGAAATTAACTCAAGGTTCTTTGTTACATAAAGAGATATCTGGTTACATCTCATCTCAGTTTAAGAAACTGAGTTGATTTTTAAAGCAGAAGATATAAAAATCACTTTCAGTATACAGTTTTAAAGTAAATCTTGTAAGATTCTTAATTACCTTCTTTCTGTCTGTGCCTAAAATAATTGATTTTTTTAATTGATTTCGTGGAAACATAATATTGTTTCATAGACAAATAAGCTAGGTTCAGCTAGCTAGAAAGTGAAATAACCCCCAAGTTATTTAAATCAAATCATTTTCAATATCTTTAACCCGTCACACCCCATAACGCACCCCAGCTAACCAATCGATTTGTGTGGTCCAACAGATTAAAAGTCAATTTCATCGCCTCAGTGGTCAACTATAGTTTAATTTATTATTGAAATAGCAAGAGAAAGTTAGTTTCTAGCTCTCAATTCCGCTATCTCTGTCCAATAAATCAGTTTCATTATGGACATTTGCAAGTTGTGTGTTTAGGTATATTCATACTAGGTTTGGATACCTTATGGTTAAGACCGATGTTTTTATTGCAGGAGGCAGTAAATTCATTTCAAATCCTGCCATATGTACTAAAAAGTATACCGGCAATAATGCAACACCAAAATTTTACTTCAAGATTTTAAAAAACATTTTGACAGGACTATACAGCCTTTTACCTAACATATAGTTAGTTTGCTACTGACTTGTACTGTATAATATAGTTATGGAATGCTCTAGAGAGCTCTATGTTGTAAGACTTGAGTCTTAGACCTACCTTACTAGTTGTATTAACATATATAACGATCCTAATTGAGGTCGAAAGGTGTTGTGCAAATTAATGGCCTATATTTTTTGATGGAGCAATAAACCTTTCACTAATTAAACTTAATATCACGACTTCTTAAAAACATGGTTCTTTCATAGTCGGTAAAAATTACAGACATTTATTTAGTGATTTTTACGCATTAGGTATATTAATAAGTCTAAGTATGATTACAAACTCATTAAAACGCCATTTTGCAAATTGTTACTTACTCTAGTGGGGGATAGTTCCATTTCAGTCACAATACCACAGGAAAATGTATTAAATTTTGATGACTAAAGTTATGTCATGATACATTCTTTATTTATGTGTTAACAAATAATAATTTTGACAAATTAAAATACTTTGTGGTTAATAAATACGATTCGTCGAAACCGGATGTAGGTTGATTCATACAGAAATCCCTTAAAGAAATTACGAAATATAGTCCATAAAATTACTGAGCCTTAACATTTGGCAATAGAAACATAACATGATCTCAAAGTTCGCTACAAGAATTAAAGTAAGCAACCAACTTAACATACTTTCTGGTGTATGAAATAGAACCTTATTTTCCTTCGCTACAATATTCGTTAAGCGCGTTGATGTCTAATACATGGCTAACGAATCGAGGCGAAAGCTCTATAGACTTGTTGTTTTGTCGTCTCTATCAAAGTAGGTTTGTGGTGAGTTTCTAAAAATGTTTGTTAAAACTGGCTGTGATCTTGTTATTTGCATAAATCGGATAAAATGCATTTGCATTTCACGAATGAACTGTTGAAAAGTCACTGTCGTAAAAAAAATCTCATACATAATTTAATTTTCGTGACATTTAAATTTAAAATTACGCGACTCACCTTGACATGTCACCGATGACAAGAGTACCGCGAGAACCAAACTCCATACCACACAGTTCCTTTTGCCGCCCATTTTGTCACCAGCACATCCGAATAATCTCGGCTGAAGCATTGCACTTTGCACTATTAAAATTGCATTTGCTAAAGTTAAAAAAACTCCGTCACAACACTAATCTATGGCCACTGAGAAAAAGGAAAAAGTAAGCGAGCCACTTGTTCTTTTTTTCAAATTAAAATTCGAATGTCACGGAAGGTAAAATAAAAAAGTTGATTGTAAAAAGTTCTGTTCAGTTCGTCCGCGGTCGATCGCCGACTTCCAAGCACTGGCAGTGTGTTTCTCGACGCCTTTGCCGTCGCGGTGAAAGGTGCGCGCAACATTTTTGTTTTTCAATTTGGCAGCCAGTCGTCCTTACAAGTGGTATTACAAATATCGATACGGAAGAGGAAGCTTCGACTTTTGTGGAGACACTTGTCGATGCATGGTTTCGAACGGAGGTAGGACGCCCTTCCAATCTATGGTCAATTGAATCGAGTGATTCGTTATCAATAGTTTTTAATTTAGATATAATTAGTTTATAGTTAAACGTAACATAATGTCCAAGGCAACTGCCGAAAGGCCAAAGCAGTGTCCACTTCAAAACCTGTCACTCCTACAACATATACTCGTGCACATATATTATAATATATTTTTTTATTAAAATACCTGATCGAATTTTGCTAAAGTTCAATATGCAAAAGAACTGGGTATCTAGATAATCGATACCATAATAAGCAGTTTGTATTCCATGCAATTTTATAACCAACTTGTACATAATTTAAAATGTACTAGGTAGGTACATAAACATTTTTCTTAAAGCGAATCGCAATCAATCATATTAAGCGAAAAGTCTGTCACGTAAACTTGTATATTTAAATGGTGACTATGGTTGATGTAGCCCTATCGAAACATCGTGTTCTTTCAAGTACAAGTAGCTATGCTATCTTCTACTTGACCTAATTTATTTAAAACAATATATATCTTTATTGTATCACGTCTTAATAGTACACAAAACTTTAATTCAAAATCTTCATTATGTTTTTAACCGAATTAAAAAAGGTCATTTTTAAGGGGGTTATAATATTAGGTTCTATTATACTACTTTACTTTACATAGCTACTACGTGTTTGCTACTTCTAATATCGCATGTAGACCCATAAAGACTAATATTTAGTGTAATGGAACGCGAAAGCTTAAAGTCAGGGTCTATTATGTCAATTGTAACAAAACGCTAATGTTATAAACTTTTTACTAGTAGTAAAAAGTTTTAAAAGAAAAATACTAAAAGTTTTAGTACTTTTCCCTTCAATCTTGTCATTGAGAGAGTGTCTCAGCTTAAATGTTGGCTACCCCTGTACGGAACACCTCACTTTCGAAGTCGGTCGCAACGCGGACCCGACCAACTGACGAGTTTACGTTCCAATCCGATCGGTTGACCAATTTAACGGCGGCCATTAAGGTTCCAATGCTATTAGATATTTCAGAGTGAATTGATAGGAGCATTCGATGAGGTTCAGACTAAGATATTGGAAGGTATTAATTGCAATCTGTACGAATGCAGCGGTTAAATCAGTAGAGGATTATACTAAGAGCAATGTAATGAAGGTACAATCGTAAATAGAAAAAACTACAATAAACACTTAGCATATAATTATAACTACCTCGTTGATCTATTGGTAGCAAGCGCTGCGTAATGACCGAGCGGTCTCCGGTTCGAGTTCAGGGTCGTGGAAAATTTGTGTGAGTTTTTCTGTAAAGAAATTACTCAGCCCGGAGTCAGGAAGTCGGCGGTTGCACGCCCGTGTCTCGGAAAGCACGTTAAGCCGGTGGTCCTGCGCCCGATCTCTCATCGGTCATATCGGATTGTCGTCTGACCGAACTATTAGAGTAAGGGAATAAAGAGTGTACTTGTGTCTACGCGCACACTTGTGCACTATAATATATCCTACGCACTTTGCTGATCTCAATTTCCCATACACTAAGACTAAAAAAAACGTTCGATGAAATGGTAACCTGAACCCTTAAAAACAAACCACATTTCAATACTAGTCGCGATCTTTGAAGTATTGGGTCAAAAACGCCCGATGTCCATTAAAAAATTCAGTACACTGATAGTCTACGACCCGAAAGATAACAAAGGTAATCTTATAACCGACTGCGCTATAAGGTAGTAATGTAGCCATAAACTATTTCTCGCGAACAGAGCCGCGGGCGCAAAATCATGAAGTAACTCGGTCTGTCTGTGTCTTACGTATAGACACGGGCCTAACTCAACTACGGAACCAAATATAATGAAATATTGTGTAGAGCTTGAGAAAGAGCTCGATGAACTCCATTTCGCGGATACTGATAGAGTCGTGGATAAACGCTAGTTTTAAATATTTAAATATATATATAAGTGAAAGCATCGATGGCCGAGTGGTTAAGGTCGTTGCTTGCTATGCGAGAGGTCGCCAGTTCAAACCCCGCCAGGTACCAATGTGTTTTCCAAATTTGAAATTCATATGTACCATCATTTGACGCTTTAACGGTGAAGGAAAACATCGTGAGGAAACCAGCACACCTGAGAAATTTTTCAACGGTGTGTGAAGCCATGTCAGAGGCCTACGGGCGGCTTAACAACTCTGACACCAGGTTGTTCATCAACCATACGATAAGAAGAAGAAGTTAAAGGCACCGACGTTCACAATAAAAGCACGTTTGTATAAAGTGACGCCCAATAAGTTTTCCATTTTCACAAATTCTATTATATGAGGGACCTATGAGTTATGGAGCATATTACATCTTATGTGACCATTTTCTAAATTGAATTTTTTAGACAAAAATACGGAGCAATATAAGCCTCTTTGGCAGTCTCTTTGAAAAGGGGACGTCTGGTCGACACCGGGACACATTACTTTAAAATGGGACAGTCCCTTTGTAGACGGGACATCTGATCACGTTAATCGTACCCCTCTTTTTACCCGACTACGGCAAAGCAAAAGGAGGGTTATGATTTTGACAGGCTATGTATGTATGTATGTATGTATGTATGTATGTATGTATGTATGTTTGTATGTATGTATGTATGTATGTATGTTCATCTGTTTCCACATAACTTCTAAATTGCTTGTCAGAATTCGACAAATGACATATCATTAGAAGCGTCTTAATCGTCCGCTGGTTATAGGCTATATAGGGTTTCACAAAATCTAATGTGGCGCCCACTAGCGGACAAAACATACAGAGTAAAAAAATAAAGTTAAGATAAATACGCCGTGTTTGGTATCATTGGAAAGCGCTTTACTTGTACATTTTAAATATATATATATTACTAGCATTTGCATGTGACTTTACGTATATTCATGGACTGATTGCATATAGTTCACATCTTTTCGTTCATAGCTTCTTTACTACTTACTAACACCAAAATAGTACAAATAATAAAGTTAAAAACTAAAACCCAACTACGACAAAAAACGACGCTGAAAAAGTATAAAACAAGACTTTTAGAACATACAATACTATTTTGAAGTATGCAATATTTACTATGTAGAGATAAGTTTTCATGTTTGGAAAGGCGTAGTCACACGTTCCATACACAAGTACCTACCTACCGTAGCACTTTGACAACGTGTGACTGCGGTTTTCCAAACATGAAAACTTATCTCTACATAGTAAATATTGCATACTTCAAAATAGTATTGTATGTTCTAAAAGTCTTGTTTTATACTTTTTCAGCGTCGTTTTTTGTCGTAGTTGGGTTTTAGTTTTTAACTTTTTATCCAGTGAGCTCTTCGGGCAAGTGCCCAGGGCCCCACGATCTAAAGTTCCCCCTCAGATCAAATACAAAATCTCTACTTCCTGCCAGATCACCAAACGATGACCAATATTACCACCATTACTTTCTTTGCATATTCTTTTGACTGGCTCTGTGGTTACTGGTTAGGCTACGGTAGGGTTGCCAACTATACTGTTTTAAACAGTATTATACTGTTTTACCCTCAATTATACTTTTTACTGTTGAACAAAAAAAAAGTATACAAAATACTGTTTTCAGATCGAAATGGAAACACGAAGGACGCTCACACAAATTTATTTTTATTCCGTCAGACCGTACTCACTCAGAGCAGCGCAGCCGAGAACCTCTAAAAATATGTATGTACTCGTACTTAGAACCCAATTAAAATACTGTTCATTTTCCTAAGATACTGTTTATTATTCTTCACCGATCAGAATACACTTTATTTCTTTTAAAATGAGTTGGTAACCCTAGGCTACGGTTCCAAATGCCATGGATTCGAATCCTACCCGGGGCAAATAATTGTGTGACGATCATCAGTGTTTGTTCCGTGTCTGGGTTATAAAATATGTTTAAATATATTTGTGTAATAGGTACCAGTTTTGTTTCTGATGTCTTTACTTTTGTAACTTAATTTCGGAATCAGAACAATGTATGTGATATTGTGTGATATATATTTACACAACAAAATAGTGTTCTGCCAAATTAGGGAACCCATTATCCTAATATGCCAAGGGCCTCCAATAGTGTTAATACGGTCCTGGAACCTACATGTAATTTGCATTGACTACGATAGTGCAGGGAACCCTTCGCTGAATAAGGAAGGTTCCACATTCAGAATGGAGACTGGCATTACGTAGAAACAACTGGCAGCCAATAATTGTAGAATTCCGATAAAAAAATAATTGACTAGCGTATGAAAAACAAATATGTCAGACAATTCTACCTCACTTGGTGACTTGTAGTTTTGTACCTATCATTTAGTTATTAATTGTCGACTGTAATTATTAGTACTGTTTCAAGTTAATTAAACACGAATATCTCGTAATTAAGTAACATAATTTAATTGGGTTTTAGTGACTGAGTGGGGACCACAACGAACTAACTAAGTAGGTACAGTAACTACCTAAAATCTACGTTACGGTAGCATATCGGCCAAAAAGCATGTTCTGCCTAAAATGTAGAGTATGTGAAGTTAGGCCTGGTAAAGTAAGGGCGCATAATTCAAGAATCTTGGCTCTACCTGAGATCTGATAATTTTTTTACAGGGTAACCTATGTCGCCTTGGTAATATTTTTGCATCGAATGCTTTTGGTGGGATTTTATTATTTTTCTGGCACAATGCGTACATTCCTTTATCAAATAATCAGATGGTTAGTAGTCCGGTCAATATAGACCAAAAAATTAGATAGAAGTTACATAAAGCCCCAACAAGCTGAATTTCAGTCGAATTGTTCAAAATATAATCATAAACAATGTCTAGAAGTTCCCCACCATTCCCCTTTAAGGAAAAAAAATAAATCAAGGTCAAAGGTAAAAAAAAGTGAGTTTTTCGTGATTTTCAGCAAAACGGTAAGTTTTATCGATTTAAAAATACTTCAGACAAAAATTGTAGATCACAAAATTATCTATAAAAAAAATATTGAATCAATACTTTTATTCTTACGAGCCACCGTTTCTGAGATATAACGATTCAAAAAGTTATGAAAGCTGTTATCGTCATAATATGCATGAGTACGCCAAATGAAACCTAAATGAAGAAATGACGTTCCTATAATTTTCGTAAATGCATAAATCTACCTATTCAATTTCATCATGTTTCATTAATGAGCATAAATTTGTACTAGTGCCATCTCTATAATCTATCCGAAAATAGCTACATTACCAATTACTTCAGTTTGCATAACAAAAACACAGATGGCGTTACAAGCGCTAAATGTAATATGATCATTTTTTTTATTTAAAAAAAAAAAAAAGTAGTAATGAGCCCATTTGCCTTCAAAATTGTTACCAAAGGGTTTTTATGCGTACTCACTTAATTCACTGAATATCAAATGAAAACAAAATAAAAATAAACATTTCAAAGTACCGGTTACTGACATCTATTGGGAGTATACAGATTTAACAGAAATAGTATCTAAGTGGCGCTACCACTCAGTCTATAACTTAGTTAGTTAGTGCGTCAATAGATGGCGTTACACGTATTTTCTTTAACACTGAAGTCTTAAATTGTCAAGGATTGATTATAATCGGAGTAGAGCGGTTTTATAATACGTATGATGAAGTAAAACAAATAAATTAATATATTGTTTAAACTTAGCTTTTGAACTAATTTACTTTTTACAACACAACGTATTTGCATGCACATAACACATAGGCGTTACATACCTACATCATAAATATGTAACAAAATCATTTGGTCATCGAATCAAGCTACTTTCAAAATGCTACTAACATTAATTTTCAAATAAAAAAAAATATGTTAATTTTTGAAAATAATGATAATAGAAACGGGTTGAGTTCACCCGTGATCATGGCGCTTGCAACAGTGCCGAAATATCAGGAGCTCATTAAAACAAAACAACATGTTAAATATCCCGGACAGTTTTCTAATAGAGGAAGATCCCAGAGCTGCCAGACATCACTTATTTTCTAATGGACAAAATATATACGATTGAGTAGTGGTGGGGTGTACTATCATCATATGACTAGTTGTTACCTTGACCAGACGGCCATTTTTCAGATATCAACCAATCAAGGTACATAGAAACACTGCTCACCTCACTTAAATTCTGATGGCTGATTTTAACATATATTTCACACAATATCATTAAAAATCAGGTTTCATTACTCCCAGACACATGCGGTCGGCGGTTTTACCTTACAGACGCTTTAAAGCTATGAAAAAATTTATTAAGTTTACTTATTTTCTGATGCTTGATTTTTATACACCGTGAAATTTTAGTGGTTGTTTTCCCGTGGCAGAACGACTTGCCTTTAGTAATACTATCGAATCATGCAAATTATACCTCGAAAAAAAAAATTTTTTTTTTTTCGCTTTTTCAGAATAATAATTTTCCAACTCGAAAACGAAACAAGCTATCGTTGTTTTTGAAGATGTGACGTATTCAGGTACTGCTTTCCGCATGAAATCGATGCTTTAAGCTAAAGAAGCTCTACACCCTAAGTCATAAAGCGATTCGAACGTGCTTTCGTGTTACGGTTAAACCTTTCGTAAAACCGGCATTTATTGATTTTACCAAAAAAGAACTGCACACATCTTTTGTACTACTAAGAAAGAATCATTTTACTGCGGGAAAACAACCACTAAAATTTCACGGTGTATATGTTATTCAAACAACTATTTTAAAACGTTTTGCAAACGGACAGACCGATCCAAGGGGCCAAACATTCACCAGACTCAACTATTTTAGAATTATTTTTTTTTATTGAATTTAGTTAAGTTTTTCTAATAAAAAAGTTTGTAAGGTACAATTCTATAATTATTGCGGTCAGATGAGCACTTTTCAGTTGTTTGAATAACATATATAAAAATCAAGCATCAGAAAATAAGTAAACTTAATACATTTTTTCATAGCTTTAAAGCGTCTGTAAGGTAAAACCGCCGACCGCATGTGTCTGGGAGTAATGAATCCTGATTTTTAATGATATTGTGTGAAATATATGTTAAAATCAGCCATCAGAATTTAAGTGAGGTGAGCAGTGTTTCTATGTACCTACCTTGATTGGTTGATATCTGAAAAACGGCCGTCTGGTCAAGGTAGCAACTAGTCATATGATGATAGTACACCCCACCACTACTCAATCGTATATATTTTGTCCATTAGAAAATAAGTGATGTCTGGCAGCTCTGGGATCTTGGACCATAATGTGTGTAACCATGACAGTTTAAAATCCTTACTATATATAATATTATAAATCCGAAAGTAACTCTGTCTGTCTGTCTGTTACGCTTTCACGCATAGATTACTGAACCGATTTAAATGAAATTTGGAACAGACATAGTCCAGACATAGTCCAGAGCCTAGGAAAGGATATAGGCTACTTTTTTACCGACTGCGCTATAAGGAAACTTGTAATGTTTTACCCGCTAAACGTCTCTACTCGGACGAAATCACGGGCGGAAAGCTAGTTATATATAATGATAATAATTCCACAATAAAGAGCTTGAGAAGCGATAGCTCTTTTAAGTGATGTGACGTTATCAGGTACTGCATCTGTCGCATGAAATTGATGATAAAGAACCATCCGCTCCCCTGCAAGTCCGGTGGTGATGATGACGAGGCTACTCCAAGCCATCATCGTACGCATGTTAGGAAAAAAAAGCTAAAGAAGCTCTACGCCCTAAGTAATAAAGCGGTTCGAGCGTGCTTTCGAGTTTCGCTTAACCCTGTCATAAAACCAGTATTCATTGATGTAACAAAAAAAAACTGCACAAATCTATTTTGCTACTAAAATAAAATCATTTTACTGCGGAAAAACTACTTCTAAAATTTCACGGTGTATATCCTTGTTTCAAGTAAATGATGTATTTCAGATTCCACACCAGTACATTACCCTAGAAAGCCTTCTTGCCAAACTCCAAGGCCTCCGTTGGATTCTTCGAACCTATTCATTTGGCCAATTTGTATTTAAGAGAGCTGGATCCTAAACATTAGCATAGTAACTAACTTCTTAAACGAGGAGCACGCATTAAGATGCGTTTGTCTTTACATCGCCACAGTGTAAAAAATATCCGCAAAGTTGTAAAATTTTTTTCAAGTTGAAAAAAAATGGAAATTCAATCACACTTAAATTATCAGAAGTGAGAGCCATCCGCTTCCCCACAAGTTTGAGGATGACGACATGACTACTCCAAGCTGTTTTTTTCCTAACTGGAATAAATATCATCGGACATGCGGGGGAGCGGATATCTCTCACTCCTATACTAAGTACTCCAAGCGATCATCGTAGTCAGTTAGGGAAGGAAAGAACACAAATTTTGGCTAAATTAGCTTAGCAAAACAACTAGTCCTGTTTGCGTTTTCAACTTTTCCTTCTCGTACAACATGTAATTTCTGGCACACATTTCACCTATTAAGCTAAATATTGAATCTTTGATAAACACCTAATTTTTAGGGTAGTAACTACCTACTTACTACCCTAAAAAAGTAAGAAGGCAACATTTTCATTCCATTTTCCAGTAGCGGTACCATGAGTTATATGAGCTATGAAAACTTACGTACGTTAAAAACCTATCGAATTGTTTTTTTTCATACTACCGATTATAGTTTTTAGCTTAACCGCTAAGGGCGCTGTACAAGTTTTTCATAGACATATTAACATAGGCGATATCGAGTCGGTCACTTTTAAACTAATGGTAGCGCTACAGTACCCATTCCGAGTTCTCTCACCGCACATCACCCTAACACGTCATTACCATACTAACTGCGTGTGCGCATCAGACGATCTAAAAGTTGTTAAGGCTGCTCCACACGCAACGCCCGGTCTTCGCGTGTCCACTTAATAACTTGTTTAATCTGTACCTCGGTGGCTACGATGTTAGTCTTTAGATGTGGGAGTCTTGGTGATTTTGAACTGTCAAATTTACAATCGCATTAACACGCTGGATATGCCTTAAGGATAGACGATTTGTGGAGCGCAGACGCTTAAATAGATCGTTGATCTGACACGAATTCAATTGTTAACAAGTTTTGACATGCTAGGCAGGAAGATTGAACAGTTGCAGTGTTTTAAAAGAAAATTAGTCTGATTGATCTAATTTATAGGTAGTAAACCATAGATTTAGTAATTTTGGTATGTATAACCTCAGATACAAGTTGATTTGCGACACCCTTACAGGGTTTACAAACTGTACTATGTAATGTAGTTTTATGTGTGCAATAAATAAAGAAATATAAACTCAGTTGAATAGCCTTTATTATTTCTTAAGCTAGACTAGAGTATTTGAGTCTTACGTAGCAATTTTATTTTGTATCTTAGGATAATACCTAATATTATAATAATTATTATAATCCTTTATTTGCCAATTGAATTTCTTTTATGTCTGTACCTTGTAGCTTTTTTTTCCTAACTGTCACACGATGATGGCTCGAAGTAGCCTCGTCATTAACACCGGACTTGCGGGGGAGCGGATGGCTATACCCCTAAAGACATTGTACTGCTTAAGCTCTAGGACTATCTAAGTCTACGTAGCAAATTTTATTCAATAGTTTAGTCGTAGTTTAGGCATGATTGCGTAATCTTTACCTCAAGCCATCCAAAGTGCCAATCAAACTCCCATTAAAAGCAACAAGTTGCGTTGGTTTTTAGGAATAACCAGGCATTTTCGGTTAAGTAGCGTCTTCAAGTAATTTTCCCTTCGGGAGCCGCCTACTCATGTGTGTACATTTACACCGAGGGAGCCTGATTGTTGCAATAATGCAACTTTGTTGCACCAATAAAGGATACACTCCATTACCCTTATTGGTTTGAAGAAGAGCTTAATTTTCGACCTGTGTAGCTGTTATTATGCTGTTTTCAAATGTCTCTAAATTCGCGGGCCAAATTGCATTTCATTGAAATTCTAATTTATTGTGCATGACAAAATGCTGACTTAATTATAAAGGTTCATGTTCATCATTTATTTATTCATTCATGCATTCATTATTACTCTTCCATACATAGTATAAAGCATAGTCGCCTTCCGCATCTGTTTGCACTATGTATGCTTAAATCTTTAAAACTACGCAATTGATTTTGATGGTTTTTTTTATAGATAGAGGGATTCAAGAGGAAGGTTTTCTATGTAATGAGATCATTCTATTTCTCGTGCCCCAACAGTCGTCATTTCGATTTCCGCTCGGGATAACATTTCTGTGATGAATTTCGGTGTTTGTTCCATGTCTGGATTTGGATGTGTTACAGTGTTATTTATTTTATTTTATTTGTATTGACTGTATACCACTGCTGTTTATGATATTCTTAACACTAAGTGCCTAAGCTACTTACCACATGAGCAGACCAATGTATCAGATATTGTGTGATATCTATGCATCTTTATCCGACTTTTCCACTACAGCAGTAGAGGAAAAGTCTGCTACTCTGTATCTATGTGTCATTGTTACTTCAAGTCGTGGCCAATAAATGCTTGTCTTTCTTTCTTTCTTTACTGCTCAAACAGCAGTGTTACTTATTTATTATGTTATACCATAGGTACCTTTTTTATGTACTTACCAACTACGTTTATGAGATTGTTCAAAAAAGTTGCAAAAAAGCGCAGAAAGCAGAAAGAAATATTTCAATACCAAATCCCTTTACATCTCACATCGAGCTCTTAAAAGTATCATAATCTCATTAGGTCCCGCGTGAAACCTTTCCACAAGGTGTCTAGTGATACGGATCGCTTATGTCGGGACGCGACAACTCGGCACACTTAGCGGCTAGACGGCTAAATGCCTGCGAGATGATTAAGCGGCTCCTTGCGGCCGTAGGCTGGCCGCAAACAGTGCGCCAGTAATAAAAAAGACACGTCTTTCACGGCACTCGGAGACTGCCGCGGTAAAGCTATTGCATAGCATCGTCCGATTTCGGAGCAGCTCCTTTCGATTCGTGCGAGTTTCGTAGAGTCGTACAATACGTCATATCGCACGCACACAAACACCGTGCCGAAGTCTACCAAACTGAAACGACGTTAGACGATTGTGAGGTTTTTTTCGTTGCGGAATTTCTTGGTTCGGTCGCCGCGCTCAAAGCCCGCGATAAAAGCTATGCAATAGCTTAAAAATCATCGTCACCGCACATCACACACGTTCGCCCGCGCAATAACGCCAGAGTCCAGCGGTGGCCAGCCAGCGACGGTTGACACTCACGTCGGCATTGCACCACCAGCCGCCGCTGAGGGACGGGGGATCTCGTGTACCGGGTCCCCCATCCGCCACCAACTAAGGGGGGTGGGTCTGTAGGGCTTGTTTCGGGCAACGCCGGCAGCGTCGTGGCAGTACAAGACTGGTTTCAGAGTCCCATGACGCTGCCTTTCGGCTTGGAGGTACACTCCGATGTTTTAGTCGGTAGACTCCCATGGCATTGCAGTCCGTCCAGGAGCCGCGGTTGGCATTTACCCTTTTAGGAGTGATCCTAAAAGGGAAGATCTTCCGCCGAGCTAGGTGATCGTGCTCGGGGACCATGGTCCAATTACCGTCGTGGTTTTTGCTCTATATATAGTTAGTGGCCCGAATAACTTTGAAGTGTGATGTAGGTTCCATACTAACTATATATTGTTGTGAAGATGGTATGTCAGCGCCATCTGTTGGATGATGTGCGAAGTTCTTTCTCGGATGTCGCCACACCCTCTTCTCGCCAGCCGCTGGGGAGTCCGACACACCACCCGGAGAGAACCCCCTCTTCGGGTGACGGTGCATAACGCATTTCACCGGAAAATAAGTAATGTAAATAGTAAGAAAATTACAATACCAGGTCAAGTTATTTGTAATCTTTTTATCATCTACAATAGCTGTAAACAACTTCACATTTGTCCACAGATGAATTGTTGCCGTTGGGAATTTTTTTTTCCGAAATAACTAGCATGCTTCGATAGTAGTACTAAAGGTAAATCGTTCTGCTACTGGAAAACAACCACTAAAAATTTCACGGTGTATATTTTTGTAGGATGCTTTTTTTGTAGGATGTGTGCGTTGTTCATGCAATGGACCAACGCATCAGGACGTTCCATATTTCTCCGACAAAAGACGGTCACCGATTATCGGACGTGTGTGGGCGGCCTGAGGTAAGTGAAGTCTGACGGTACGGCCGCGGGCGCTAGCTCGGTAATGTGACGTCACAGATGTTCCATCACTGGTACATTATCTACACTACATTATCGAGGTAGTTATCTACGTATCTAGTCCGAGGTGGCGCTAGAATACCACACTTAGACTAAGCCTCTCAATACATTTTGAACTGTATCTTGTATGTGTATAAGAACATGCAATCATTTAGTAAAAAATCAGATACTCACCATTTTAACACCAGAAATAAGCATAGGCTTGCCGTTCCAAGCCTCAGGCTTCAAAAGACTGGAAAGTCGTTCTTAGGTTTAAGCACAAAATTATTTAATAAGATCCCACATAATGTTATTGAATTGCCTTTTTATAATTTCAAACTTTTTGTTAAATCGTGTCTTGTAAAAAAAGGTTATTATAAAGTAGAAGACTACTTAAATGATAAAAATCCATGGACATGATGAGCTGCTTGGATAATCAAAGAATTATGTAACTTGTACAATTTTTATTTTATTTATTTGTGATTAATTTATTGATAACTTGACGTGCAAAAGTATTTCATGTAAATCTATTTGCAGAATAAACTATTTCATTTCATTTCATTTCATGACACTTCTTCTTCTTCTTATCGTGTGGTTGATGAACAACCTGGTGTCAGAGTTTAAGCCGCCCGTAGGCCTCTGACATGGCTTCACACACCGTAGAAATCTCTCAGGTGTGCTGATTTCCTCACGATCTTTTCCTTCACCGTTAAAGCGTCGAATTATGGTATATGACACTAAAAAACTGAATATGTCCGGGATATTTTACCCATGCGCCATCATCACGGGTCAATTGTCATGGCGCTTGCAACAGTGCCGAAATATCGGGAGCTCGTATTTTTTTTTATAATGGGCTAACAAGATGACCTCAGTCCACCTGACGGTAAGCGGTAGTGAGATCCACATATGAGGTCGACAGGCACAATAAACCATAATGAGCCTGTCGCACTCACCCTGAAGGCCTGCCTTAATGCCGTTTCATGCCCGGCCTGAAGAGGTCGAAAAATAAAAAAAATAAAAAACAACATAGTAAATATCCCGGACATATTCAGTTTTCTAATGTTAACCAGGACAATTTAAAGTTTAGCTGTGCCCGCGACTTCGTCCGCGTAGACTACATGATTTTGAATTTATTTATAAAAAAACATACATAGTAGCCGATTCTCAGACCTACTAAATAAAATTCGGTAATAATCTGTAAAAAAAAGCCGTTTCGGAGTACGCTTTGTAACACTTTGACATGAAAATTGTATATATTAGATGTTACATTATTACTACCTTAGAGAAAATAATCCTGAGATCTCTCTTAGTATATGTCAAACGTTAAGTATGATAAGTAAAGGGTTCCATACCTGAAGGGTAAAAACGGGATCCAATTACTAAGACTTCGATGTCTGCCTGTATGTTTAAAATTGTTCACAAATAATGTATTTCTGCCCACTATAACTCTTATGACGCATGCATTCGCTGCCATAGTAAGAAAAGAAAAGTAGGCAAAAGAATTCATAGAGGTTTTCACGTACAAACGAGTTTTTTTTAATACCTTTAATGATACAACCGTACCATTAAACCGGTTTTATGTATGCATTAATTAATAATATTTTAAATTTTAATCTACCTACCTAAAAATAAATCAAATAAAAAATACACACAACATCACATACCTACATTGTTCTGATTTAGAAAAAAAGTTGCTGAAGCACTTGAGTACCGGAAATCAGTAATAACAATGGTATACACAAATATACTTAAATATATTTAATAAAATCCGTCATTTGCTTTGTGATTTAGAAGATTATCTGTAATTTTTATTTAAGAGCTGTGGATTTTGAATAAACAAATAAATAAATAAATAAAACACCCAGACACGGAACAAACACCGATGTTCAACACACAGATATTATGTCCCGGGCGGGAATCGAACACACGACTCTTGGAACCGTAGCCAAGTTCACTACTGTTCCATCGAGCCAGTCAACTTATAAAAATATATAATAGAAGATACAACATTCTATTCAGTGTAGCACAGTATTATGGCGCGAACGAACCCGCGGCCCGTGCGGCATAAAGCATTAAGCCACCGCCTCCAAACCGGTTCCATCTCGTTAAATTTGATTTGACTAACTATTTGAGCTGACTCTGTTGTTCGTACGATAGTTACTCAACCAGAGACAATAGCCGGCAAACACCAGGGTATGTACTAACTATTAAAGTTAAATATAATTATAGGAAATACAGTCATAATAAGCCCGTTAACAGATGTTGTAATTTCCAAAGAAACTGATAGAAAGTAACACTATATTACGAATTAAACAACATGTTATAAATAAATTGTGAAATTTTTGGGGATTTTAAATCTCTTTCCTTTAGTTTTACATATCTTAAAGGTATTAAGTACCTAAGTTTATATTTTAAGTATTTGAGTTTCGTAACGTACAAAGAAAAGCTACGTAGGTATCTTACGGCTGTCAGCGAGCTTATTATAACCTGACGCCTATAGCCGTCGCCTACCCACGCCCGGTTATTTACCTACTCAAATAACTAACAACAAACAACACTGTCTCCGCCTAATAACGTTCATTCACAACACGCTATCGGTGTTGCCAAAATCACCAAAACAAACTAGCGAGCGGCCATTATAAATCGGCCGCAGGCGAAGGCGTCGTCACGAGAAAAAAAAAACAAAATCCTTCCGCAAAGAATTTAGGAGTGGTGTCCGTTGAGACGAAATCCGAGTTGCTTGTTATAAATTTTGTGTAAGATAACAGATGCGGGTGTGGGTGTGTGCCCGCTGACGAGTATAGTTACGGAACGCAATAGCGCTAACAAGGGTGCGAGCGGGACGGGCGGCCGGCGGTATGGCGGCGTCTCTTTCCCGCCGACGGAAACATGGTGGACTCGGGCGCAGGCTCGAATCGTATCGCCTTCCCACTCAAGGTTCGCTGACTGCCGTTCTTTTGTTTTTAATGTTGCCACAGGTAGTGGCCTCCCTGCTTTCGGGGAAAGTAAGGAGACAATAAAGGATTAGTGAAGCGATTTTAAACTTTTGAGATGTAGTCATAATTTCCGTAAAGCTGGTAGGTACGATGACTACTTTATTTCAGTCCGCCTGATTTAGACTTTGAGCAAGGAAAATAAATATTTTTATTGTTGTCTTTTGTTGGCCAATAATTTCAAGGCAAGTCATATGAAAAATACCATACCACACACTTTCTAAAAGTAGTAATTATTCGCTAATATTACATGGAAAATCTGTATTTTCAGATCTACTTACGTATTATGAATTAAAAAGGCAAATCATTATTTCGATTTTCTATCTACACGGCCAAAATCTACTTGATATCGAGCTCGGTCTACTTTTTAATATTGTGTAATTTATACGCAATAAAATTCCCAACGAACATCAAATTCCGGCCGCCAAGAATTTAATAAAACTATACAACAGGACAAAACTCAATACATAACATTGATAACAATCACCAAGTCTGAATATATCTAAAATCCTAAAATGTAGGCATTTCTATTTTAGTGATAAATCGTATGAACATATAACCGTTATTTATAAAATATATAAGAATGAAATAGAATGATCGATTTGGATAGATAAGAAATTACTCATTTTATTTTGCTAGCTCATTAAGAGCTCTTAAAACTGAACAAAATTTAAATCTAAATAAATTCACTCATTTATCTTAATTATTGACACGAAGTGCCACTGAATGCCACGACGACGGGTTTAATGCGGATATCTTAATAATAGAATGGAATAAACGTTTATTTAGCACAAATTATAATACACAAAATGGAGAAAACCTTAATTCATCTATTGTTTCGATTCATAATTGTAACGTTGTTTCTCTATCCAAAAAATACTAAGTCCAAATCCACAATAAAGTCGGGTTTTGCATCAAGAACCCGCGTACAGTGGTAAACGAGACTCCGCCTCTTGCCACCCCGCACCGCAGACGAAAACAGCGTCAAGCAAGCGAGGACCTGCCTCGGCCGGCCGAACGTCTGCATACCGATCGGTGCTTTTTTATAAACGTTGGTGCACGCCGTCTATGTGTGAACCTGTCCCTGTGTGCGGGACACCCGCCCGCTGTATCAGTGTGCAGTGTATGCGCGACTCGCGTTTTGGACGGACGTTACACGCGCCATTTCATGTAAACAACTAGTGTCTTCGATTCGTACGCGAGTGCAACAGTGTGTGATGATTACAAAAGGTGCGTGTTGTGATTACAGTGGTCGTGTTTTGGTGGTCGTGTGGACGCCATGATCGGATTTAGGTATGATGATCAACTGTTACCGCCAACCGTTTTTCGAGGTGTATTTTTGTAATCCGCGATGTGTTTTAAGGTTATTCGCGACCGGCGCCGCTATGTCAGTGTGCATTTGCTATCAGGGCGTAGGGAAATGCGTAATTTATGAAGTAATTAATGTTATCGGCCGATTGTGTGAGCTCAACGCTCCAAGGAGTAGTTTGCGGTCGCAATGACACTTCTTGGAAATGTAGCGTGGTTTTCTTTGCACTTTGGACGAAATTTGAAACTCTTGGTGTGTTTCATTTGTATACCTACTTAGTCACGTTTAAGGAGCAAGTATAATGTCTTTGATATTGCTTATTATGAGGCTCATATTACACTGTTGGTAGATATCGTCAGGTCATCCGCTCAATGAGTGATACAGATTACTAAGGTACTCTCGTTTTAGTAATAAAGACAGCAGGTAGGTAGAATCTGATACTTGTCATACTATCATGAGAAAAATTAATTATTAAACAATATAGGTATTAAAAGTTGTTGAGTGGTAAACACACAAATAACCTAGTAATTTTGGTAGGTTGGTGGACAAACTTGCTTACTTAGTTTAGTAAAGTAACAATCGGTGTTTTAACTAAGTATTTACTAGTCAAATCTGTCCATAAATGAATCATTGCTAATTCTATTTGCTCACCGCAAAATGCCTAACCTATCGTTTTCATGTTAACGCAATGTTAGTGTAATTTACGTAGGTAGATAATATCAGACACTAAGAATTCAGATAAGTGTAGATATCTGGGTTATTTCTGTTTTATGAAACAAAGTATTTTTTCATTAGTTACATATTCTTTTAATAAGGTACTACTGCCAACATGCTTTGTTTTACCTATCGGAAAAGTATGCTTAGTTTAAAAAATAGGGTAAAGATGCCAGTTCCCGACCCTACCGTTAAATCGTTTTTTTAATTTGGCACGTGTGAAAAAAAAGTGCTGTAATAGGTTATTTATAAAAAGTATTTTTAATGTTTTGTTTGTATCACTGAAGTACGTTGCTAACTAAAGATAATTTGAAAGCAAGATAAGTTTACCTACTAATGCGGACCCAGTATTAGATAACGATTGATTGTTTTCGTACCTACTTTTTGATAAAAAAATCGATGCAGGTTTACTTAACACATTCTTCTTACAGAGGTATTTTTTTATCTAGAATCCATTATTTAAAAAGTTTTTAATACGGTAAGTACTTAGTAAGTAATTAAAAATGACACTATAAACAGGCATGCAATTTTAACTGGGAACTATTTGCGGCGACACAGATGAATGTTTGGACTAAATTAGGTCCGACTACCTACCGCAAAGATACTCCTTTTAAAAAAAGCAAAAGAAGAAAGTTCAGCGCATTTTAAATACGCACGTACAAGCATCGAAATGTCCTTTTTAGTTAGTAACATGCCTCTTAAACGGATGTAAGTTCCTTTAACGACAAAACGTGCAAAAAGCGTTCGGTCTGTAAGCGAACGCACACCGAATACACAGAAAACGTTAAGTAGGCAGTCAGCAGTTACCTTCCCACTGTGACTGTAGACTATCCAATTGCACTAAATAGTACGACTGCTATAATTCTTTCATAGAAATTTTAATTAGCCCGATGTCCGGCAGAATAATTGAAACGTTCAGCGGTTAGCGACAAGGACGAAGTTAATAATTGTAATGCCATTTTGTTTTTTATTTCGAGTGCACATAACGCTATTTGCCCCATCAAATGTGTTCGAAGCACCTGCCCAAGAAAAAGCTGGGATGTCCTTAACGAAAATTAATGGTTTTCATTATTATTGTAATGATAGGTTAGGTTGTATCATTTCGTGAGATAATGTCATATGAGGTGTTGTAAGTCTGCCAGGAGAAGGCTCTAAATAATGTGCGAATTAAAGTTTTAAATAAGGTTGCATGTTTTGAGGATCGTAAATCATACTTAAGGCGATTATTATCTCGGTGTCCCAAGTCTAATTCAACAGAATATGCTTATTTTTCTTGAATTACAACTTGTAAGAATAATCTTCAATATCTGATACTCGTAAATTGCCAAATCCCTCAATTTAAATGCTAAAATGCAAAACGTCCGGAAATCTTGACCGATTATAATATTACATCTTGAGATATGCCATATTTAGCACATTCTTGAAACTAAATAAATTAATGCCCGCGATATGAAGCCGCAAAAACTCGAAAAAGGGATAACTATACGAATTCCTTTCTTATTCGGACGAAATCTTGCGCCACAACCATTTCTCAATATGGCGACCGTCGCGGAGCAAAAAAAAGGATATTTATAACCCCTTTATTCTTTTTAAAGAAAAAATATATTTCAAAAATCCTTTTCTTTTTTTTATGGCGCAGTAAAATGCGACAGCGGGGTCACGAGTGGCCAGTTCGAAAACCGAGTTTTGGTACCTTTTTACTGTGCGATTTCACGTTGCGAATGCCAGGCTAAAAATGTTTTTTATATTTCCAATATTTTTATAGAAATAGAATGCCATGATAGATTTCTAGGCAAACATAAAATTTGTTCTGATGGAGGACGCACTTATTTTCCTTCTGGAAATGGAGTTGCATCGAAGATTTATTCGCGAATTGATTTATCTATTCACGTTAGCTAATTAGCAGCGTCCAAGATTTTGTCTCATTAGTGATACACATCGGGCACACGCTGTCTGATACAATGTTAAGTAAGTAAAGCTAAAATCAAAGCAAAAATATAACATTCTTATATCTTCTATCATCCCATATAAAATTAAATCACTTTTTGTATAAAAAAATCTCCCCAGTGAGTATTCGAACGCCGAAATCTAAGCACGCTCTTCTCAGAAGCAAACAATCGTTTTATTTGGTCGTTATCTGAAATGAATAATTCATGATATTAATCGAATTTCCTACGCTCTATAGGTATTGCTGTATCTAATTAACATCGTTTGTTAATATTATACACTAAACACGATTAGATTAAGTTTATTTTTGCCGTCAAAGTAAATAGGCCATTAGTAACGCATTACCTTACATAAGCTTTATTCATCGTTGCGTGCGGGTTGCACTGGTCAAGTGCGTGCGAGTAAAAAAATAACAGAAAAATACAGTAGCAACGTTGCAAAGAAATAATTAGCGATTGTTTGAAGATTGTCCTTTGTTATGTCAGTTTTTACAGATTTTTTAATTTAAAAAGAGCTGGTTGACAAAAATAAAATCTATAACCGTTGTGGCACAAAAGGCTGGTCAGTTTACGGGGACAGATAAAGATAGGGTTCACACATTTGGTATTTTTTTTAAAGATTGTACCTACTATATTTGGTTAACATCTACGAACAATTCTTGCTATCTAGATAAGACATTGTAAAACTAAATTACTTTCTGCAGTGAAAACTATACTAGATCAGAAGATTTTACGGATGACACTCGCTTATAATGAGATAGTAAATATAATTAATTAATTAGAAATCTGATGGTTCGAGCTTCTAATAGGGTGCATTATCACGAGATACCTACTAAATATGACAGGTGCCGAAGATTTGTTTTTAATCAAACCTGTAGTATTTGCGCAAATAATGGACAATGCTTAATCTTTATGTTGTTGACGTTTACTCAAAAACAAATACTGTTCTGTCTCTTTTTTTAAAGTACGGATTTTTTATTCACAAAAAGTATAACCTGCGTTCGAATTCAGAAAATCAATGTTCTGTCACTGTCAGTTGCTTAGGTTAAGAAAGAGCCAGGCACAGTTTGCGGATCCGAATCCAATTCCTTCGCATCGTGAATGGGGGGCAGTAGCGCTACCATGAGTTTAGAAGTGACAGACTCGATATCGCTTACGTAAATATGTCTATGAAAAACATGTACAGCGACCCTAGCGGTAACGCTCTGAACTAAAATCGGTAGTATGAAAGAAACAATTCATTAGGTTTTTAACGTACTTAAGTTTTCGACAGCTAACTCATGGTACCGCTACAGGTGGCGGCCCTAACGCGCGGCTCACTATGAGAACCTGCGCAAGAGTCGGGAATGTTAATGCGATCGTGTTGTTCATTGCTCACACGCAGCATACTGAATGCGTTTTCAAAATGCACCGTGCAACTAATGTGTGCCGGAATAAAAATGTTTATTACCTCAAAAAATACTTGCACAAACCCTAAACATTATCTTTGCTGGTAAATGCTAAGTTATCCTTCGGAAAGTTTTATTTCCTTTCATAAATTTAAATGTTAGTTTCTAACTAAAAGTAATCCGCATTTCTTTTGTTACTCGCCTTATTGAAATTGCCACTGGTTAGCCAATAGCATAGCAGAGAACAAAATTATTTTGCAACTGGCACTTGCATTAAAAATAAAATTCTCGACAATATTGAACGGCGCTTTTGTTGCTCATTTTGATGATTTGAGATTTCAAACGAACGCGTGTAGGCGACGCATTTGCGAACGAGGTTTGTTCTCGCAATAACCTACTTAGTTTTAAGCGTATACTAAAATACAGGATCTTTTACAGTCATATAAACTGCAGAGAAACTCGACGACTAGCAAAGGTTTACGACGCAGCAATAACATGGGGACGTCTGAACGTCTCCACAATTTAAAGTTCGTTGTAACGATTCGATTGTTTTTTTTTTTGTTATTCGATTTCACAATATTACGACTTGGCGCTTTTAAAAACAGTGTTTTAGTGTTTTTAAATTGTGTTTCTCTGTTCGAAAACACAGATATGAACACACATTTGGACATAAATGGTGCATTTACCTTATAGAAATTCGATTTCGTTCAGATATTTAGCTTACAATAACTATGTGGTTTAGAACTTAGATACAAACTTACTTTAGAATTTATATCTTATAATTTACGTAAAAAAAATATTTGTATCTAAGTAAATAAATATACGATTACATAAGTACATACGTTCTCAATTGCCACATACCTAAAATGATGTGAAGTCTGTCTTCAATTCGAGCAATTTATAAAATTGACTATCGTGTGTGTTCCATCCGATTCGCGTCCGAGTTGTAATCGAGTTCTCGTGGTAACTAATCTGAATGGATTACCATACTGGCCACGTATTTAAATTGTTTGTTCTTTGTTGCTTCGGCCATAGGTTATGTCACATAAATACTGCCTGATGTATGTGTTCATGTGTGAAGATTATTTGCTACGACGTAATGTTGGTTGGGATAAAAATCCGCTTTAAAAGAAAAAAGGAAAATGTTTATTTTAATCTGTTTTGAGGCATTACATAAATTAAAATAGGTAGGTAACTGCTTTTTTTTTGACGTTTTGATTTCCATAATACTAAAATACCATTTCATAAGTAAAACTACCTAATTCATTGCTAATTTAACATTAGATAGCTTTTTTATTATAGTTCTTAATACTATTGTATAACAATTTTAAAAACCTCCGTTTGAATGTAATGTACATAATAAACTTCAAATATTTATTTTGTTCTAAGTGTAAATGTTTGAACATTATTGGAGACTTACCCTAATTCCTATCCCAATTGCCATTTATTTTTAGAACTTCAAAATATACCTGCAAAAATTATCAAAAATTAGGTTCTAACTAAAAAAAAAAACCTTTTCTATTTGTTTTTAATCTTGTAGCTATGATTTGCCCGTGACGTGCTTCGTTCCGCCGGCGCCGTCGGCAATTTGACGGGCTCAAATGATTTCACGGAGATAAGAGTTTGAACTAAAGACTTAGAAGAAAGAAAGTGTAGTCAAATATGTACAGTTTTGTGTATTTTGCACCACCCTATTTAAAATTTTTAGAGCTTTTTATTACATTTATGCATTAAGTGTAAACAAATAATGTTTACTCGTATTAAGGATAAAAATAATGTCGCTTATGGAGTATGTTGTACCGCAAATTTGACTGTTTCCCATTACTATGTTAAAACAATATTGATAATGTTTACATGTACTATGAAGGTACTTATGTAGGTAATATGTTTTGTGCTAAAGTGACATTGTTGTAATTTTTAATTTCAAGTGTGATATTTTTATAAATTCGGTACACTAACGTTCGTAAAATATTCTCAAAATAATTACAGTGAAGTATTCGTATTACTTATTTACAATGAAAAAAAATCATTCCCGAAATCATTTTGAGCACTCCTACCGAGCGCGTTGGGTCCTATTTTTTTTCCTGTCATTTGTCATGGCAATGGACGATTGGCAATTGGCATGTGACAAAAAGTCCAAAATTATCATTATGTGCGTTGAAGCGTTGACTGCACCCGAGTTTTTGTAATTCCGTTCGTTTTGGCAAGAAAAGCTTTTTGCAAGGACGTTCTATACTCTCTAGTAGGTTAATGATGATAGTTTTTATATTCAAAACGTTGGACTATTTTTGAACGCTTTCAATGTAAGCTACGATCATCTTTTTGAAGATCCGTTAGGATTTTTCTGTGTTTATGATTCAGTATTACATGGAAGTTATTATTCATTGTATTTTTTTATTGACGAGTGATACAGAATATATATTTTTAAGACTAATATTGGAAAAAAAATACGTTGTAAATTGCAAATCTACATAATGTGGTAATAACTGGTCAGTATACCCTTTACCTTTCGTTATAAATTTATACTCTAGCAACATAAACGTTCAAAACGTTTAGAAATTAAGCAATAAAACTTAATAATAAATAGTTTAATCCAATCAAAATCAACTCTTACTTAATTTAGTTGAACTCTCTAATTTAGTTGAACAACTCACTTACTTAATTTAGTTGAAGTTAAATTACCGTAAAATAACCACTTCAGCAACCACCGCCAAACTGACTGTCACCATTTCCACATTTACATAATTACGCTTATACTTATCCATATTTTTCTCATTAATTTTTTCCCGGGTCCCCTTAGCTAGAATACGGAGGCAAACCCGTTGGCCGGAGTCGTTTTAAATGCCTCGACGGCGCTGTAACGATGTCATGTCTCGATATGTCACCATGCATCCATACAAATTATCGTTTTAAGAGTGGACATGTTAAATACAGCCGCATGGGCACGATAATAATAATTAGCGATGGCGAATAGCTCGGCGACATTGCCGATGGTGATAAGGTGTGGCGCAATTTGTGAGCGGTGCGAGGTTTTGGGATTGAGAGAAATGTGGGTACTTTTGACCCCTTGTTTGGACGAAATTCGGGATAATTTGAGGCTACATGCTTATTAGGTTTGCTGTTTTGCGCTCCAATCACCATTATGTCATTGAATATTGACCCAATCTTATGTTTGAGTCTTCTCGTTAGAATCGGCATTCCGAATTGGTTATAGCATGATTGGATTTCTGAAGTGAAGTGGAACTGTCCATCTTTGTCTTTAGGCAGAGCCAACCGCTCCCCCGCAAGTCCGGTGATGATGACGAGGCTACTCCAAGCCATCATTGTATGTCAGTTTTAAAAAAAACCATCTTCATCTGTCAAAATGGGTGTTAATTATGAAAATATCTTCGTTATATCCAGCAGTGGACGAAAGTGGGCTGATGATGAGTTATTTTCATGTTACATCCAATATATCCATCGGAATCCATCGCCACTTTCACCCGCCACCGGACTCCGCTCCCATCACCGTCTTGGCCACTCAGGCGCAGGTCTCAATGTCAACTGGTCGGTGGTAGAGTCGGCTTCTGTAACTTGATCCCACACTTGCACTGGTCTGGTCTTTTTCGTTTTTCATCCAATTACATGACGTTTCCAGTAAGTACTGTCAACGCGAAATATTGTTTGCTTTGTTTTTTTGTTTTGTGTGGCTGTCGAATTGACAACCTTGACCGATCGGGAGGTTAATGCTCTTCTGTTTATTCCATATAACTTTAACATAAGTAATCACCTACTTTTCTACAAAAAAAAACTTTAATTCGTATTAAATTTGGCGACATTTATCTGAGCAGATTCATTTAAATCCCTAGTAACAATAAACTTAGTGAAATACTATAGTAGTAATTACTACTACTAATCCTAACCTAGATATTCCGAAATAAACCTCTAGCTATCTTTCCCGATAGATGGAAGCTTTAAAAGTCTTAGCAAGCAACAAAAAAAAGTTAGTTTTTAACTGTAGAAGACTTTAATAAAATCAACCAGTCACTTCATTTGTCGTCACATTACATTAATTCAGTCTACTTTAATATCCGAATGCCTGAATTGGGCACAATTCACGACTGATTGCTCTAATTCCGTTGGCTTAACATGTAACCCAATCGGCATGTGACCTCTAACCTTTAATATTCTAGGTTCATTTTGCCTTATCGTTTGGCTGAATTACATCAATTTTCATGTAATCGGCTTTCTGTTAAAGACGATTCTTTGAATGGTATTTCTGATATGCTTGCCTTTCTTGAAGACTGCTTTTTCGGTGGTTTTTATTCTCATTTTCTTTTTTTTTTATATTGTAATATTAGGTTACTTACTCCTATAATTTATTGGGAGCAGAGAAGAATCTATGTAAAAGACCCTTTTGTTTTGGCTAGCAGGATCAAAGCCATAATAATAAGGTCCAAGCAATGATATTATAATAAACAAGTGGCAGATATGTTATATCCGCGCGTGAGGTGAGACACAAATGTGTCCTAATTTAGGTTACCTTCTGATATAGCAATTTCTTTCATTTGCGTGCCTTTTCGCATCTTTTATTTCATATGTCAGTAAAGTGTCGAAAAAATTCAGTGCACAAATTTAAACGCAAATTACTATGGAGATTACATATCTATAGGTTATAATATAATTGTAACCAAATTGTAAAAGGTACATGGTTCTAGATTTTTTTATTCGGTGAACGATATCTAATAACGTACTTCTGCCTCCGCTGTCATAGTAACGTAATATTATTGGTATAATTATAAGGTATCTAGAGCTTTGTTTGTCCCAGACAGACTCACAGTTTATAGCGTAATGTTTAAAACAATGGTAACAATAATTGGACCGGTGCCAATTATAGTCTTGTTCACCCTAGTAGGCCGACCCTAACATAGTATGTGCACAACAGTAAGAAACGTAGCGACTCACGGAGCGTAGATTTTTGTAATTACATCTGTATTTATGTGTGTTAAATGTATTTTGCAGATTATGGAAGACCAATATTTTAAAATTGAATAAACTTCTGCCCTCGCTTCGCTTCGGGTTCGCTATTATTATACATAAAAAACTTCTTGAAGGATTAAAGATCCTTCTATCTTTTAAAAAATACCGCATCAAAATCCGTTGTTTAGTTTTAAAGATAAGAAGCATACATAAGGACTCACAGACGCGGGAAGCTACTTTGCCTTATACTATGTAGTGATTGAGTATTGAAACATCAGAAAGACGTTGTTAGTAATAGGACCGCAAAATATCTTATAGTCAAGCGGAGATGTTAGATTCTTATATACTATTTATGAAATTACAAGCTTCAAAGAGGATTTGACGACATTTTTGATACATTTAAAAAAAAATTTTTTTCTAATGAATCGCCAACCAGTGCTGTAAAATTGTAGCCTGTAACTTTTCTCCGATCTCAATAGCATACCCACAAAAACTTCACTTCAAAACGCACGCACCTTACTGTAGTTAGACTATACTATGTCGTACGGATTCCGTCGTCTCACACCGAATATAATAATAATAGTTTTAACAAGCGCGCGTAACCGGTCCCACTGAGCGAACAGCATTATAATAACGCCAATGGAATTTATACTGTAAGCCTAAGGGCGTAAAGTGGGATTTGTGATAACACCTCGTTACTGTCGCGAATTAATGTATGGGTATTTTGTTCTTCGCGTATTTTGGTAGTTCCTAGTAGCTTTAATCAAGTGTATTACCGTGTTGGTTTAAGGAACGGAATGAGTGTTGATTTTATGGGTAACTCATTCTGTTAGGTTATTGCTGAGATGGTGGTAATAGCAGGGAATAGAGGCGACAGACGGGTTACCAATGTTGCAATTTTTATTTGTTTTAATACCGCCAATACTGATCTTTTTCTATATTTTCTCATTGAAACCTTCCCTGGACTATGACGAACAAAAAATTGTAAACAAAAAAAAACCGCCTTCAAAAACCCGACTCACTAAAACAGGTGGGAGACATTTTGTCGACCGGTTGCTGTTACCACCATACAGTTGTGTAAAACCCGCCAAGTGACTCTGACCTCTCTTGGTCAGGTCGCGTTCCGGGATCAGCACTGTACGAACCGGAGCCAGGGGGGACCATTGTTGCGGCAAGCGCCGGACCAGTGGAGTCTTAGCGGCGGTATTGTGCGGGCGGAGCGGGTCAGCCCGCCGGCCAGGGAGACCCGTAGAAACGGGGGCCCTTCCGTCCGGCGGACTGGCCAACTCCGACCCGCACAGCTCAATACCAATGCGAGACTCCACGCCTTGTCTCGTTGTTGCCGCAGCAGTGGTCTCCTTTTCACGGCTTTCAGGGTGAGTGCGACAGGCTCAATATGGTCTATTGTGCCTGTCGACCTCATATTTGGATCTCACTACCGCTTACCATCAGGTGGAGTGAGGTCATCTTGTTAGCCTCTTTATAAAAAAAAAAAAAAAAAAAAAAAAAAAAAATTACAAAATAATATAATACGAACATTAATCTGGGTATGAATTTGATATGTTGTTGAAGGCGGTGCCAATTAAATTTTTGAGGAAAACTGCATGAAATATAAACGGCACCGCCTTCAACAACATATCAAATTCATACCCAGATTAATGTTCGTATTATATTATTTTGTAATTTTTAGTGAGTCGGGTTTTTGAAGGCGGTTTTTTTTTGTTTACAATTTTTTTTCATCCTTTTAAGTGTTACATTTTTTAGCACCCTATTAGTTCAGCTCACCTATAATTCTACTGATATTATAACTAGTAGTCTTAATATGTATACAGTATTGAAAGAATTATCCTTTTACTCCAAACAATTAAGGAGTTGACCTTTTATCATCAGCTCAACATTATAACATTATGATTACAAGAAGCAATGCCAATATAACTTCAGAAAATATGTGAAACGTGGTACATGTGCCTATAAAATTTAAGGGTTGCCCTCGATTTCTCCTGGATCCCATAATCAGATCCTAGATTGGACCCTATTAGTTCAGCTCACCTATAATTCTAGTGGTATTATAACTAGTAGTATTAATATGTACACAGATTTGAAAGAATTATCCCTTTACTCCCAACTATTAAGGAGTTGACCTTCCATCATCAGCTCAGCATCATAAAATTATGATTGCCAGAAGCAAATGCCAATATAACTTCAGAAAATATGCAAAACGCGGTACATGTCCCTATAAAATTTGAAGGTTGCCCTCGATTTCTCCTGGATCCCATCATCAGATCCGAGACTGGTGAAAATGGGACCACCTCGGAAGTGAACTCTATCCAACCAAAAAAAAATTTTTGAAATCCGTCTATAATTGACGAAAATATCGGTGAACATACATAAAAAAAAAAAAAAAAAAAATATTATACATACAGACGAATTGAGAACCTCCTCCTTTTTTTGAAGTCGGTTAAAAATTACTTAAATCGGTCCGGGCGTTGTCGAGTTTTAGTCAGACTAACGAACAGCAATTAATTTTTATTTATAAGATATATCTCTTTGGATTTTGTACCGACCTTATGTTGCGAGCTTAAATGTTATAAGTAAAATTAAACTGTCTATGTTACGTTTAAAGTGTTGATGACTGCACAATGTTCAAACAAATAAATGGACCATATTATTATAACTCTTTGTAAGAATCATCACGGAAAAATACCAATTTTCAATTCTAAATGATGTATCTAGATCTTATGCCTATAGTAGTACCTATATTCAATCATTTCTGCTCGAACAATCCATTCCATCTTCACAAAGAACTAGGCAACTACTTATATTAAATAAGGAGGTAGATCTCTACTTACTTCAAACTTGTCTTTACCGAAAGTATTAGTATAATTTATGCTAGCTGACCTGGTGGAAAGGGTTAAAAATTGTCCAACATTTGTCTTAACCATTAACTCACACTCTTCAAGATTTGGACGATTTGAGAAATGGTGAGTTAGGGGTGAGTGCCATCCGCTCTCGCGCAAGTCCGGTGATGATGACGAGGCTACTCCAAGCCATCATCGCATAAAGGAAAAAGTTTCAACTCTTAACTGTCAGCGTAGGACAGTCCCACAAACTACATGTTTGTTTTTCTCTCATTCAAAGACAATCTACCTGAACTATGACTAACGGAACCAAAGGTCGAAGAAAAAAATCCAAAATGGACACCATTGTTTTCGGACGCCATTAAAATTTATAACCTTTTGTTCCAATTTTGTTAGAAATGTAACGCATTGTACGGAGAACATAAAATATCATCGGGGTGTAGTGTTTTAAGTGTTGTTTATTGAATAGAAAAGAGTATTTTTAATTTGCACGTGGTACATCAGTCATCTAAGTAATATGGTATTTAATTTGCAGAATTGAAAAAAAAAAGATTTTTTTAAGCATCTCAAAAATAAATGTCACTGATAACATGTCGGGACCATTCCTGAGTGTCATTCTTTTTGGGATCAGTTGGAACCTGGATTAATGATGCAGAATGTAGACAATGTTAACGCATTATCATTAGCTCTCACAATTAATGATGAACACTAACAGTTCCGATGTAATGTTAAACACTCGTACCTTTTTCTACGACCTGTCAATAAATCATTTCCGCTCGAACAATCCATCACCGTTAAAAAACTAGGAAACACAAAGTCACACACCACTACAGCGCAGATATTCAATTCTGCAATTCGAATTTATAATTTTCCAATTAAATTACGCAATCAAGATCAATACGTGCCGATAGATCATTACGTTTAGTTTACTTTTCCTTATTTAACAGTTCTTTATTGCATTAAACATAGGGTTTGAATTTGCAGGAATGCGGGCGGAAAAAATGGTTCGAATGGAGTTTTCTCATAGGGGCGAATATGGCACCGCCCGCGAGTCGCCATTGGTGGTCAAATGCCTCATTTATCGCTCGCTCCGCTTAACTAAGCCGTTTTCGCTTAGCTGATTCCGCTTTTTTCCCATTATTAGCTCCGCCGATAGCAATACCTACGCATAACTTCTTTCCACGCTGTTAATCAAATGTAATAGCGATTTTCTTAAGTATTTTCTATGAAATGCTGTTCGCGGTTCCGATTATGTGCGATTTAATTAGAAGATCGCTGTCAACTTATGAGTATAGGCTCACCATGGTGTTTCGACTTTGAATTTGAATGAGTTTATTTTTAACTAGTGACCCGCCCTCGCTTCGCTTCAGGTAAATTTTACATACAAACCTTCCTTAAGAATCACTATATATCTATTAAAAAACCGCATCAAAATCCGTTGCGTAGTTTTAAAGATCTAAGCATACATACGGACATACAGCGAAAGCGACTTTGTTTTATACTATGTATTGATTCACCTGTCCCTATATTGGCTTTGAATTACACGATTATTTCCCAAATTAAGAAATCATTAAAATTTCTTCATGAAAGCCGTTACAAACTTTTTAAAAACTTACTCTCAGCTTTCAGACAAGTCGTAGGTCATATGATCTGTTATAGCTATGACTTAAGCAACTTAATATTTATTCGAGCTTATAAGTTTGGTGTTGAAATCTCATACCAAGTTAGGAATTTGACATTCATGACCTCCGAGATGTCATAGCCTCTTGACATACGGATCCATTTTGTGGAGGCAACTTTCTCCGATTTATGAGTTCACGGATTAAAAGGTTGAATTTCGATATTTTTTTTTAAAGGAGGCTTTGAATTTTTCACATTTTTTTATAGTATAAATTCATTGACAAACATTCTGTTACGGGTTTTCGGTTTTCTTTACTTATTTTATATAACATTTAATGTACAACCTCTGGTATTCTACGTGTGTCTTTTATTTAATTACAAGCTTTCCGCCCGACGACTCTGTAGCGTAGTCGGGTAAAAAGTAGCCTATGTCCTTTTTCAGGCTCTGGACTATATCTGTACCAATTTCATTTAAATCGGTTCCGTATTCTGTGCGTGAAAGCGTAACAGACAGAGTTACTTTCGCATTTATAATATTAGTAAGGATTCTTAAAAACTTAAACTTTTAAGTTGTAGATTATTGTCTAAAAGATAGTGGAATTAGTGGACGACTTAATGATGGAACGGAAGTATAAGCATGGTTTCAAGCAAAGATCAACTAACTGGGAACAAAGTAAACGATTGTGGAGCTATAATATGGTGTTACCGAGGTAATTTATGTGTTACTATGCCAGCTTTATTAGCAAAGTGCAGTGTATGCTTGTTATTATTTTTAAACCTGTTTATACTGACATGTATTTGTCACATTTGCAAAACTAAGTTTTAAAAAAAAACGCATAATTTTATTAAACGGTTGTCTCACATTTTTACATTATTTTGATATATGCGAGTGTGGAGTGCGCTTACTTATGTATAAGGAGATGTAATGATCTCAATATATAATTTTAAACTGTCATGGTTACATCATATGACCGATAGTATCATCATCATCATCATCAGCCCATTACTGTCCACTGCCGGAGATTGGCCTCTCCAAATGCACGCCACTTCTCTCTATCCTCGGCCACTCGCATCCAGCTCCTACCAGCCGTCCTGCGCAGATCGTCACACCATCTGGCCTGCGGGCGTCCTACACCTATCACTACCGATAGTATACTTTATAATAAAATTTAAAAAAAAGGTCGAACGAAGTCAAACTTCAGAGCGGCGATCTGTTAACAGAACCTACACGATAGAAGAGGTTAAATAAATTCAAACTTGTTTTCAAAAGTGTTCTAGTGTATAAATAGTGAGTCTCACACTCACACCGAATGCAAACATGTCTCATGTGAACATGTTTGTAATTAAATCATCGCCATTGTATGTGCACTTAACAGTGTAAATATTCCGGTTGTTTATAGACGGAGCTTTGAGCTTTTCGGTATAATGTTCGTGTTTACTAGATTTAGAATCTTGTGATTATAGCTTCCAGTATTTTGGACTGCCTCGTTGGTCCTTACGTAACGCTGCGTAGAGGTGCCCGGTTCGAGTCCGGGGTCGGGCAAAATTTTGGTGAGTTTTTCAGTACAGAAATTAACTTAATCAGAATCAGATAGTCTTATAGCGATATGATTTATGATTAAATGTGCACTTCTTATATGATAATACCGTAAAAAATTTAAAAGTTATCTGTACTAAACACAAAATTAGCTCAAGCAATGAATTAGGCTACTTTTTACGCGACTTCTAAAATCGCCATCTTCCACGCGATTAATGACTTGGAACAAACGAAGTTGCGGCCTGCTAATACTTAATAAGCCGAAGTCATAACTTATGTTCACGCGACGAACACATTTCGAACTCCAAGTCACCCGCCCACGGATCTACGGCCACACAAAACTCATCGCAACCAAAACGGAGAAAAAACGTGTACGATATTTAAATTGTACTTTGAAACCGAGACAAGACGAAAGACACGTGTTATTTTTTTTAATAAGAGTCGTTTACACAGGCTTGCCTTCCGTGTCATATTACGAATTCGTCACATTCCTGCACCGCGCTATGTGGTAGAGCATTTTGGACCTTATTGTGATGTGGTTAGGTGGTATGTTTGTTTTGTGTCATTGTAGCCCTAATTTCGTAACTGGTAGTCGGTGTCATATTACTTGTTCAGGTCACGTTAGTGATAAGTATTGTTGTAGAGTTTGAAACATTTGGGGAACTAATTTGTGTTG
Organism: Maruca vitrata; assembly: GCA_039566165.1. Lineage (NCBI taxonomy): Eukaryota > Metazoa > Arthropoda > Insecta > Lepidoptera > Crambidae > Maruca > Maruca vitrata. Next base: position 7,893,269 of record CM076936.1, on the reverse strand, counting down.
ATATCCGATTGTGAGCTTTTTAATTAGATTTTTAGCTTTTTGATTGTCAGTTTGCTGACTTGTAAGTTCCGAGACACGTGCGATATGACTACAAATACCTTAAGAAAATGTATGGAGTCGTACCTTTTGTTCCCGTAGTACGAAACGATTACAATTCGTTTAGAATAAATAGAATGTATTTTAAAATCCGTTATTAGCTATTAGCTTAGCTTATTAGTTATTAGCTTAGTTAATAAGAGCTGTGGATTTTGTAAAATAAATAAATAAATAAAGAGGAAGTAAGAAGATAGCACAAGGTTTGCTAAGTTTATGTGTCAAATTCTACCTGTCTCAATATTATTTTGTCGAATTTCATTCCAATGTCTGTCAAGTCCGTTTCTATTTTATTCCTAACTAGCTGTGCCCGCGACTCCGTTCACGTCATCATCATCATCATCATCAGCCCATATACGTCCCCACTGCTGGGGCACGGGCCTACCCTAAACTAGGGCGATAAGGCCTTAGTCGACCACGCTGGCCAAGTGCGGGTTGGTCGACTACACAACCTTAGAATTTCTTCTTAGGTGTGCAGGTTTCCTCACGATGTTTTCCTTCACCGTTAAAGCGTCGAATGACGGTACATATGAATTTCAAATTTGAAAAACACATTGGTACCTGGCGGGGTTTGAACTGGCGACCTCTCGCATGGCAAGCAACGACCTTAACCACTCGGCCATCGACGCTTCACGTACATTTCGATTTTTACAATTAGGTTTGTATGGGGGGCACGTCTTATCATAACTGGAGCTAGAATGTAAATAGCCTATCCTGTGTCCCAGATGTCTATGTGTTTTTATACCAAATTTCATCAAATTCGAATAATTGGTTTAAGTGTTATGGAGGAACATACATTCATACACACATACAGTAAAAATCTAAAAATCGTGAAATTAGTATCAGTATCATATATTGAGCCTATAAACACAATATCTCTAAAAACAGACTAACTTACTCCATGACCGATCCTTACAGATTTATTATTATATAGATAGGGATGACGGGCATTAAGTTATACTGTTACATTGTTATGTCATGGAATAGACACATTGAAAAGGCATTCGAAATATGTAAAACATTTAAGCAATATAGCCTAGTGTCTGCCACACCCTGTCAAGACACGTCTTGCCTCGTAAAGACATAAGTGGTACATAAAGTGGTACCTACCACTAACCCATCACATCAAGCAATGGTATCTTGGTACATTTTATTGCTCAAATTATGTCCGCACAATGGAATCGGAATCGTGATTTGACTGTCTCGGTGGAGTAGTGGTTAGTGACCCTGGCTGGCGATTTCGAGAGTCGGGGGTTCGATTCCCACTCGTGACAATTTTTTGTGTGATTAACATAGGGGTTTTTTTCCATGTCTGGGTGTTTATAATATCTATGTATGAGTATTAGTATCTGGCACCCATAGTACAAGCTGCTTAGTTTGGGGTCAGATGGCTGTGTGGAAATGTCCAAGATATTTATTTAAAACACCTACAATATTCTTATAGGTACAAGCGTATAGTATACATCTGCCCTTGCGCACACAATCCAGCTCACTCAATAGGCTTATCTTCATAAATTCCTTAAGTTTGTTTAGTAGTCAGCTTACTGATTATTTGTTCATATTGTTTTAGTGAAACAAGCGAACGATCAACATTCGATCTTTGTCCCAAGAATTCATAATTTCCATGCGAATCCCGCATATGCAAACATACCATTTGAAATGGTCCGTAATTGTCTTCACTCGTTCCTATGCCGACTGCCATATCATGTTTCTGCCCTTGTATTTGCTTACGCCATCCACCATTCTTAGACTGGAAAAAAATACTAAGACTACTTCATAGGATAATTGAAGATACTTAGTTCATGAGTACGTAAGTACTTGGAAAGTAGACTATTTATTGCAGTTTTTAGACGCTGTCGGTCTCAGAAGGACAGACAGACAGACATGAAGTCTTAGTAGCAGGGTCCCGCGTTTTGCTTACTCTAATAAATAGCAAGATGTAATACAGCGATTGCCCGTTGCAGAGATTCGTTAACAGTGAAAAATATTTTATGGTGTACTTTTTTTTTTTTCCTAACTGACTAACGATGATGGCTTGGAGGAGCCTTGTCATCATCACCGGGCTGGCGGGGGAGCGGATGGCTCTCACCCCTAATTTATGGTGTATCTAATAAAATATGGTGTGTGCAACTAGCATATGGAATAACATCTTCGATTCTGCATTAATCCTTTATTCAGCTCAATTATCCACTAATATCCATTTGAAGCAAAAAAGATCCAAGCACTTAGTACTGAATTTTCAAAAATCCATACGAAACTTCTAACAATGAAAACTAACAAGCATTGTCCAAATTCCAACAATAGTAACAATAAGCATTATTTAACTTATCAATTGGTGATTGAAAACCGCAATTAAAATAATGGTTCAAGGTATAACGTAGCGTTTAGCAGATTTATGCGTTAATTGGTGACACTGACATCGGTACTGCACTCTTACTAAATATGTAGAATAAAAATGTAGAGTTTGTTGGTAACAAATGCAAATAAATAGTCTTTTTGTTATTAACCTAGCCTGTGACGCCGTCCGCGTGAAATCGTTTATTTATAGAGTAAAAATCGGTGGGTTCAATATTTGACTAGATGCCTCTTTAACTGTGAACAATTTCTTATTTAATCGGTTTTAGTAGTTTTAATGGCAGATATAATTATTTTAAGCATATAATATACTAGTGACCCGCCCTCGCTTCGCTTCGGGTAAATTTTACATACAAACCTTCCTTAAGAATCACTCTATCTATTAAAAAAAACCGCATCAAAATCAGTTGCGTAGTTTTAAAGATCTAAGCATACATACGGACATACAGCGAAAGCGACTTTGTTTTATACTATGTATTGAAGTGACGATTTATTCAATTAGCTGCTCTGAATTTAATAATACGGTAATATTTAGGTACTTTAATTATTTTGTTTTGTTCTTTTTATTCACTGATTAAGTTGTATAAAATTTCTAAAAATGGAGATTTAACCGAACTTAGCAAGAACAGAACTAACTAAGGTAATTAGACACAAAAAAAAATAAGCAATTCATGCTTGTTCTTGTTATGATCGTAAAAAATCATGTCTTAGGGTCAATAGACCCCTAAAAGATAACGGGCAGAAATACTTCAAGCTAACAAGCTCCGTCTTACACCAAAATCCACATATTAATTAATAAACCGAGATAATATTCACTTCGTTAATTACCTGCCTAATGAGATGTGAATAATATTGTTTTTAAAACCGAACCGATGCATAAGTGCCGCGATTACAAAATTGTTTCGGTCCCTCTGAAATCACACTTCTCTACATTCATTGAACTGTGATAACTCGTGTCAATCAAATTTGAACTACAAATACACTTACATAAGGTCACAATGCGGCGGTCGCATTAATTTTATGTTTGCCCACAATGTTCACATATCAACGCCGGTACGAATATAGAATACTTCCATTTTGAACCTTATCTCCAAGCATTACAGACGAGGGAAATTAATAGGAGCATGTTCAAAGTTGGTATGTTCGATACAGTTCCGCGAGTAATGTATTCGAGTTAGGTGTCGCCCGATAATCGTCTCGCGATACTATCGAGTTGGGAATCGATTAGAGATGGAACGAATGCTATTTGAACCGAGATATCTTTTTAAATCGGACGTTGGCTCGGATCGGAATAGCCACTGGACTTTATGCATAGACAGGCATCGGTTACACCGTAAAAAGGTTTTTTATTTCGCATTCCGACTAATTGGTGAATGCTAATGTAAAAAAAATGCAGAATATCTAGTTCTTCGATACCTACTATAGATGCTTATCTTTCGAGTAATCTGATTCCAATATTTTTTTAGTTTGCTTATAAGGAGTGAAACAACATTGCTATCGATAATTTTTGCGTCAAATATAATCGACAGTTTCAGAACTTTAATTTTTGCTATAGTTAAGGCAATCGTCTTGAATTCTATCTAACCATTTTCTACTACTTACTTAAATTTGATTGGAAACTCCAAAAAGAAGATATTTTTTAAATTTTAGTTAAAACACAGTCGAAAAACATTAAAGATACGGCAATGTCAAGTCTTATCTGTTAAGTAATCTAATTGAAATTTAAGTTTACACAAAGCGGTGTACATAAGTTCTAACATGGCGGCGTAAGTTCTAACATTACTTACCACGTTTATTATGAAAGTAATAAGGCACGGCATGAAACGACATATCAAAGATAAATAATACCATTATTCTATTAATAACGCGGTTACATCTTTATCTCATAAATATTGTATCGTGTTGAACAGACGTAAAGCAAATATGTTTGGCGATATATTAAATCACGGAGTTTAAATACAATTTCGTGGCCGGAAACAGGTCATTTCCTCCACTTTTGATAACGTTATCAATTCTAGTCGTCTTGTTGATGCGTGCACTGTAAGATAGTGGTCAATAAACCTTGTAGTTTTGTGTTAGGGGCTATATTCTTCACTAGCTGTGCCAGCGACATCGTCCGCGTTTCCCCCATGTTTTTTACACACTTACCATTGTTTCTTTGCTCCTATTGGTCGCAGCGTGATGTTATATAGCCTTTAGCCTTTCTCGATATATGGAATATTTGTATATTCCATAAAAATATTTTTTCAATTCGAACCAGTAGTTCCTGAGATTAAACAACCAAACAAATAAATAAACTCTTCAGCTTTATAATATTAGTATAGATATTGCACTCACAGAGGAACATTTTTTTTTTATGAAAGCTCTCGAGCTAGTATTGGCTCTTAAAAAAAAACCAGTTTGCATATAAACACAATTTTAATACAGAACTATGACTCTGTCACTTTATTAATAGGTACCTATAATTTAAACAAAAATATGAGACAGATAAGAAAATGAACTCTTCTAAATCTAACATGTTTAGAATGCCAGAGAGATCCGCTGCCACATTATTAATTTCAAGCTTACTATTTTCTACTCACCATTTAACAAAATGGCCCCTGATAACTAAAAATTTATTCGAAATTCGCTCGCGACCATTATTCGTGTAACTCAGTCGAAACGTTGGGCAGTAAGTAGCTATGTATTTGCTACTCCTAATATCGCGTGTAGACCCATAAAGACTAATATTAAACTCAAAGTTAACTTCACTAAGTTAACAGCTAACTTTAAAGAAACCGGCACACAACTCTATCCCTTCTTAACCCCCTCATTGTCATGCATAGCTCTCGCCGACGTCGTGGCATTATTCATACGATCGCACCTCCGTGACATACCTATGACAAATGCACTTTACATTGCACCAATGCATTCGGTGCCAGTAAGGAATCTTTAACGGTGAAGGAAAACATCGTGAGGAACTCTGCACACCTACGAATTCTTAGGTTGTGTAGTCAACCAACCCGCACTTGGCCAGCGTGGTCGACTAAGGCCTTACCGCCCTAGTTTAGGGTAGGCCCGTGCCCCAGCAGTGGGGACGTATATGGACAGATGATGATGATGTGTACATAGCGTCCTATTAGTTTGAGCATAGCGAAGATACACTTATTACACTTCGTATACAAACTCCTACTTCACTGCCCTTCCTACTACGCACTATGCGCAAGCGCATGTCGCTGTGCATGTTCGTATCCTGCCATATGCTCTATTTGATTGAGGAACGATAATAGTTACCGCGTGCGAGGCATACCTTGCGACTTTTGACATCCTGTCAAGGGTCTGGCGCTATGGAATGGTCTAAATTGATAGCTTGATTGTGTAGGAATTTGATATGTCACATACTAAGGATTAAATTAAATGATGAGACGCTCTTTCATTGTCTTGGAATTATTTGACAAATTTTTTTCACAAAAAACGTACCAAGTGTGTTTCTAAGTTTTAGTTACACGTATGAAGTTTCAATCAATCTCTTATCTTATATATAAAAATGAATCCAAAAATGTGTTGGTAAGCGCATAACTCAACAACGCCTGAACCAATTTGGCCAATTATTTTATTAAAATGTTCGTTGAAGTCCAAGGATGGTTCTTACGGCGAGAAAAAATCGAATAATTGCCGGGAAAACCCTAAAAATAGCCCTTTTTTTCATATTTTTTTGACAGGACGAGGTCTGTCGGGGCAACTAGTATCATTTAAATATATTTGTATTGTGTCCCTTTGCTGGGCAAAGGTCTATTCTCTCCACTTTTACCGATCTGTTGTGCAAAACTAAAAATCTTTGCATCTGTATACTGCTCACGAAGTATGTGATTAACACAATTTTATCATACTTTCTGTAAATAATAACGTCATAAAGATTTTTCTTCCCCAGAGAGGTTCATTAATTCATACCATTACGCGTTATTTATAAAATAAATAAAATTTCGAATCAAAACGCGTTTAAGTGGTCGCCTTTAAAAATAACATAAATTTGCCTTTTCTCTTTTACGGAACTCCGTAATATATATCTGACGATACTATATCTTGGCTTTCGGCCAGATGCTGTTGACGTCCTCTACAAGGGGCTTGACCTAAAATATTGTCGATCCCCATCGCATCCGATATTGACCCTTAACCCCTACACAATACGGTGTAAATGTTTAAGCCTTAAACTTTGCGCTATCCCAACCGTGGGCTAGAACGTTAATCGTAAAGTTCGGTTAAGCGACGTGAGTCGAGACGCGCATGGATGGGTGACCATTAGAATGTATGATTATCAGAAATAGTTAGTTCAGTATTTGTGTCTAGACTTAAATAATAACTACATAGGCGGTGACGGAAAATAACAGTGAATTATTGTGAATATTCTAGATCTATGAATCATTGACTATGATGAATTCCGTTTATTTACTAGTAGGTCTTAGTTTTATGTATGCGTTGATCGAACGCCAGAAAAAGTTTCATGATAATTCTCTCACTATCATAAACTCAGTTTTCAAAGAGTATCCAATGTCTGGTGATATGACTGAGTGTTTTTATTTCTTCTTGTATCAAATAAAAATTCCTTGATATTGACAAAATTTCTAGTGGTAGAATAACTCTTCACTTTTTTTTTAACTACTATGATGATGACTTGGAGTAGCCTTGTCATCGTCATCGGTTTTGCAGGGGAAGTTTCATCCATCTCCCAAGCATTATCCTTAACACACATGTATGATTGAACTTTGTATTAATAATATTTCTTTTGTTTCAGATACAACTCAACACGATATCAAACAGAACACCTCATTAGCACATTAAGTTCGACCTGACAAAAGTTATCTGTGATCTCAATAGTTAAGACTTGCCTAAGTAGCGTTAAGTGACTGTGCACGAACAGATGTTGATCCGGCTCGAAGGACCACATGTGTCATGGCCGACAGATAGTTTGTAGGATGGGGTAATGGTGGTGTTGGGTTCATGAAGATGCCACATGCGCACTCGAGCTCGGCAGCGAGCTCGGGCGGCGACGACCTGGGGTCCACTGATGAGGTGAAGGTGTTTAAAGACGAAGGGGACGGGGAGGACGAGAAGAGGAGTTCGGAGAACCTGCTGGAGGAGAAGTCGAGCCTGATCGATTGGACCGAGAGCGAGGTTAGTGTCGTCTTTTGTTTTTGCCTTGTTTTTAAAGGAGGGAAAGTGGTGTGCCAGGATCGTAGTAGACGGCAGGAAGTGATTTCTGTCTACCTTTCTGGGAATTTGTGATTTTTTGTATGTATTTATTTTTGAAGGCCGGTTCTGTGGCCTTTCTTTCGCATCTTAAAGAATGCATTTGTAACCACTTGTTTGCCGGACCGGACTCGTGGCATCAAGCCTTTGAAAGCTGTGGTCAAATCGATTTTGACAAATCGAGTCAACTTAAAGTGTGGAAGCTGGACTTACTCCATTGTCATGGCTCCATTGATATAACTTCGATGGATCGAAGTTTGATCAAGTCCCGGCTTACAATTAGGCGTGATGTCGTCGAGTTGCGATAACCAGTGCGTTCTAAAAATATCGATACTAAAGCCGCAATTTTCAAGTTCTGGACCTTCAAAAGGGAAAAAGGGAAACTTATACGATGTATTATTTGAAAATATCAAACTGTTGTATCGATGGCCCATTGTAAACTGTAAAAAATAAGCTGCCTAACAGTCAAAAAATCAAAACAAGCTGTCCAAATGGTACTCTTACTATTTTGACATACTATTCAATACACAAAATCATTAGTAACTCTAATCAAAATGAATTAATTATACATAGAATTCGTATTATTTCAAATTATGTATGTTAATGAAATAACTTATTAATGCAAATTATTATCAATGCCTATAATGAGGAGACTAATTAGTTAAGACAATAAGTAGACGAAGCTGATTAATTAAAATATTTTGATTGCACAAGTGAATCAAAGTATATAAGTACCGAGTACAGCGAATACTTTTTAAAAGTTAATTAAGAATATTAACATATTTTACCGTGATGTCTCAAATAACATAAAACTCATTGTAAACGTATTAATCGTAAAATCACTAATCCATTTCAGGAAATATAATTGATAACTATAGGAAAAAGATTTAAAGTTAATTAGTATCTAGATCTAAGACAGTACAGTCGTGTACAAAAGTAATTTTCTGTTTTATTCCTCGAGCAATAACGTTCATTTTCCTTTAACTTTTTACTTCGGCGCTTATTACTCTAATAGAGGTATCAGTGGCCGATCTTATTAACAAAACTAATTAAAATTCTTAAGCGTTGTTAGACGTCGCGCAAACTGTCGTAATTATTTCACTATTTACGACAAATGTGACGGCAAAACGAGTAGAAATCTGTCCGCCATTGTGGTACAGTCGTGAACAAAAGCGTTTTCCCACAAATATTTTACGTTCACTGTTACTTTAATGATAGTAAAGATAGTAAAGGGATAGTAAGATCATTTAAGATTTTAAACAGACTATCAGGAACGTAATAATGAATTATAAGAGCATTGTTTGCTTCTGTGTGGTATAATCATATATTTTTTTGTATAATCATCGTTAATCACACTATTATGTTAAGACAGTTAAGGGCAAGTAATTCATTAGTTCTTGTATGCTTTTTCTTTACAATGTTCATATAAAAAATGCTGTAAAATCATAATTGAATCGGAATACATTAATTAATTAATTATGCTTTGACCACACATTGTGTGGTTCTCAACAGGAATCAACACACAGACAGACTACTTTGGTTTTTATGGTTACTATAAAAGTACATATTTTGGTATTGCTTTTTCCATAGTAAACAGCCCTTTGTGGTTTGAAACTGGATGGTAACCTCAACTGTTTTTGTTTAAAAGTGGAACGCCTTTAAAAAATAAAGTCACCACGGACAACGATCAGGCCTACCAACCTACAAATGACTTCACGCGGCGCTCCGATTTATGCCCCATGCCAACCATAGACACCCATAGAGTGCCAGCAGGTGTCAAACTCAGGTAGGTCCATTCTACTTGGGCTATTGAACATATTCCGCGTATTTGTAGGTGAATGCAGCCCGATAAAGGCACAATATATACAATTGCGATACACTGGCAAAAATATCGCTGCGTATCAACAATTTTGAGGCAATACATTTTCAACTTTAGCACCAAGTGATAAGGTCCATGTAAATTCGGTTTGGTAAAGGAATATTTTGTGATATTTGTATTTGGAGTTGGGTATTACACGATTTCACACTTCCAAACATTGCAAGAATTATAATGGTACGCCCCAATTTTCGAATTGTGTAGGGTTGAACTTTTACGTATGGGGAGGTTTTTGATGCCTGTCAAATGTTTGAATTCTACATGCTTTTCAGACTTTATCGGTACTTGAATAACATACTTTTGGTATTTTTTTTTCTTATTAATACTTGTGAGATAAAGGTAGAGGAGCTGGTTCGTAATTAGTTTATTTTTAATTATTTCCCCATAACTATTTCTTTTTCTTAAGAATAATTAAAAACTAAAATTAATAACCTACTTTTAATTTTCAACCGGGTTTAGTTCGAACTGATGTTATTTTTTACCAAATATATAAGTAGTCTGTGGACTTAAATTTGGATACCATATCGCAGTAATAACCGAAACCAGCCAATGGATAAGAGTATAAAAATAAATCGAACAGTAATAATATCAACGTTCCTTGTGCCCTCATCCAACGTGGCCGTCCACGTATTTCATTTATTTATCGAAACATAAAAAAAAATAAAACGCCCGCTGCACGCTTCGTAACGAAACGATCTTTTTAACACGAATATTTGATAAGCCCCGTCCATTCCAATAAAAAGATCATAAAACGGGTCTAATTTTTTTTACACTGCCGAATGTGTTGGACCATTTTAAATATTCATAAGACCCGGTAAATGACCTCATTATTACGAACCGTAGATTAACATCGCACTTTAGTAATAACTTAACCACTCAATTAAGTTCGCCACAAATAACCACAGATAACATCTGTGACCATAGACGCGTCTCTATCATCGCAAATTGACCGAAAAACAAACAAACAACCGAAACTAAATGCAACCCAAAACATCAATTGTCGAATTCCTTGGCGCCAAAAAAAAAAAAGAAAAAGTCTCAAGTCTACACAGGTATGTTTCCGAAAAGTTTTTTTTTTAATATTATATTTCAACCCACATAAATTACGCATTCATTGTATTATTTCCGAAAATCCTACTATTCAATAGGGATGTGCAACAATGAAAGACTACCTGCGTAAGGTATTTCTAATAAACAAACTCCCACATCTTTTGTGGACGAATTTACCTGTCGCGCCAACGTGAGTGCAAACAACAACGAAATTCAGTACGACCGTCTCTTTCGCACATATTAACAATACAATAGCCGAATAAAAGACGGCAATAATAAGTCCTCGGCATCAAAGTCACGGATAAATATTGGATTATACTTAGGCGCAATTCGCCCGCGTATGTCATAATAGCATCGATTATCGTACGTGATACCATTACAATACACATTGTACGTACACTTTACTGAGTTTCGATTTCTTTTCGATTACAGTTTCCGCCCGGTCGTGAATTGGATTCGATTTGTGTTGAAATTTTACGCGCGCAAGTTTTAGTTATGTTCGACTATTCACTGGCGGTCAATCGAATTTTATTTTGACGTTTGTTTAGGAATCTTTTTGCGTCGACTGTCCATTTCCGTATAAAAAAATAGTTTTAAAAATAAAAAATGTTCCCGGCCAGTAAAGATGCTATTTTGAAAAGTTCATAAATGGAATCTGTAAATAACTGAATGTTTCTTAAGATAAACGTTAACAGCCTTAAATCTGAAGGCAAAATAATAAAAAAACATCGCATTCATTATTGTTAAAAGAAAATGGATGATGCGCCTTCGTACTTTACGAGGCTGAATATCAAGATTCCATTGACTCACAGAAAAAGTCAATGGCTAGCGATTTCCGTTGCGGTCAGAACACGTATGGCCAGTACCATAGAGTAGACTAGACGGAGTTTCTACAGGTTGTTAGGTTTCCTCGTTGTCTATGGTCACTAATAAAACGTGGGTTTTTTTCTTGGCCGGAGTTGACATATTAAATTGCCCATTCAGATGATTTCCTTTCATGCTTTTTAACAGGATTTCTATGTCCGGTGTAATTAATCGATTGACTGGCAAATTACCGCTGTTCAACACTAATTAAGCGTGTGACTATTTGAAATATGAGCAACTTGAGTTCCTCATCCATGATGGAAAACAGCTCCACTTACGTCCATATCAGTATCTTCATCATAAGCCCATATACATCCCTACTGCTGGGGCACGGGCCTACCCTAATTAGGGCGATCACTATCTTATAGCAGGGGAAACCAATAAAATGTATCAGACGAAATCTATCTAACTTTCAACTCAATTTCAAATACACGTCTTGCATCACTTAACATAGGTAATACTTCTATATAAAAGTACTTGGCAGATGTTGGCATGTAACAGTACATCAACTGTAAAGGCAGTACAATCAACAACTCCCAATTTGGTCGGATGTGGGCGCTACCGAGAAAACATGTACATCAACAACAGTTTAGGGCTTGTGATTAAAACACGTTGTATACTAATTTATAGGATTAAATGAATAACTGATTTGGCTTTTATGTTTCACATTGCTTAAATAAAGGTCAAATGGCATCTGGACGGTAAAGATATGGATAATCCTAGGGAAAGGCTGTTAATAGCCTTTTGTAAGTTACTAATAAATAATACTCTTGCTAATTGATAAAAGATGTGGTGGAAGGGTGGGACGCGTTACGATACTTGAACTCTGTGTTTCCAATATTTTGGTACCAATGCACAAGTAACGTACTGAATAATATATAAAAAATATAACGACTTAAATTTAAAGTATTTCTTAGTATCTAGGTATAATATTAGTGTATTTTTAATACTATATGTGGGGATCAGGCATTTTTTAAGCAGAGGGGTACTCTGCCTCAAAAATCCCTGATCCTATGTATGTATGTATGTGTATTAAAAACATAATGCTACGAATAATATCTTTTTGTGAAACATAAACATAGAAATAATTGTACATGGTTTCTGATATCCGCAACACAAGTCCTCAAGCAACTTACCACGTGATTCATCTCTGTAGGTATCTGAAAAGCAAATTTGCAATTACAGATCAATGTATGTGATATTGTGTAACTATTGATTTATCTAAATAAGTATGTATTCTATACGGTATTTGACATTTGGACCGTCTCCCGAGCGCCGGTTCATACGCGGGATGCATCTGCCATAGTCTATATTTAGACAACAACACTCCTTGTCTTGGTTTCCGTCGGCTTGATTTTAAACGTCTTTCGCATACGTTATTTGCCCCAAAGGAGACATCTAACTAAAGCCAAAAAGGGGAAATAAGTACTGGAACAATATGTAGGCGATTGGATTTTTTTTTTATAAACATACATTTCAGTATGACCTCATTCCACAGGTCCAAATATGAGGTCGACAGGCACAGTAGAAACATTTGAGCCTATCGCACTCACCCTAAAGACCTGCTCTTGGATATCAAATATCTTAATAAATGTCATTTATCAATATAATGTCGTTTACGTGATAACATACTTGCATAGTCCAAATGTTTTTTTTCATGACTAACTACGATGATGGCTTGGAGTAACCTTGTCATCATCACCGGACTTGCGAGGAAGCGGAGGGCTCCCACTATTCGACTATGATTAGAGTCTAGTTTGCAACTTATCACCACTACATCTACAACAGAGTAAACCGTCTGTGTCCCTTGAAGGATTTACCTTTATGTAAGGCCAAACACGCAGTTAAAACCTGGCTTCTAGACCTAGATTACCTTAAAACAGAAGAATTACTACCATAATTCTTGACTTTGCTATTGTTACCATACACACACACACACAGACACACACACACACACACACACACGCGCACACACACAGACACACACACACACACACACACACACACACGCACACAAACGACCACAACACCCAAACTCATCTACACACATTCACAGATGCCTTATTTGTTTCCTTTTTTTTCTTTTTTTATCTCTCTTAGAGATTTGTTGTTCCGTTTGCTTATACTTTTTTTTTTTTTTTTTCTCTCCTCTAAGTTGTTATTAGTTTTTTTTTTTAATAAGGATTTTGGATTGTTTAGCTATTTACTTTCTACTTGGCATAAAATTAACTGGTGCTTTAAGCTTCTTTGTAAATTATTTTTACTGTACTTGCTCATCGACTTCTGCGACACAGGCCTGCAAGCCTAGTGCAGAAGTCACTGGAAATGTTAGTACAGGGTTAAATTATTTGCCAATAAAAAATTTATTATTATTATTATTATTACTGATGATTCAGATGACTTTATGAATCAGCTTAGTTCGCTGACCACGAACCAACTACCTAGTCTGTAGTCTGTTAACCGGTTAAAAAACCCTATAGAAAATAAAAAAGCGCTCTGACGTCATAAACTTAAACGAAGCTGCCAACTTAAGAGACCGTTGAGATAATTCAATCATTGTCGTTCCCATCTAACGGGCATGTGGTGCGAAATTAAAATTTATAACTCTATCAACTGTGCTACTCTCAATAGCTTCTTAACTCCAAATCCTTATTAATACAGCCTTGGAGTATATTTAGATAATTAGTATTTATTAATCACGTCACGGCTTTAATAGGTTGATGGTATGCTTTTGTTATTATGATTGACTTGTGATCTTGCAATAGAAACTTTAGGTCCAAGTATAAATTAAATGTGTTGAGAATAAATCAAACCGGCTTCAAATAAAGTAGTTAACAACTCAATCGTCCCATTGGACGATCCCAGATGTGAATTAACGAATTGCCTAACCATTATTCTAAATAAATCTCTAATTAAAATTTAACTATCAGCCGACCATTACATGCAAATAGGTTTTTCTCGGCCAGGATCGAACCTTGGACCGTAATTTCCATATTCAATGTTACTAACGGAAACAACACTCGTAAACGACAAATGGCTGAACACAAATGCACTAAACTGCATAGCTAATGCGCCTGCGAAGGTGATACGGACTCTATTGTGGCTAGAAGAGTCGTTTGGGTGTCTTTTTACTTTCTTTGATCCTTGAACTTGTAACTATATGTAAGATATACATATAGTTCAATCCATGAAGACGCGAACCCAATACTTTTGGGCAAGGGCCCGCGGTGCTTTGGTGAAGGCGGAAGGCGTGGAGAGTTTGAAGTAGTAGAGTAGAATAGAAAGGGAGATTTTACGTAGTGAACATCCATTGCGAATAGAACAGCGACATGGAAGTAAGCTGGGACGCATTTTGGTGTAAGCTTATTCTCAAGTGTTACAAAATGTACGACTTGAATTCGAAGTAGTATTAAAGACATCTATTAACACAAACCATAGGTATACGCTAGCGCGATGCTTCTCCCATTCCGCTCTATACTTTCGCACGACAAAAGAATCCAACACCGATCTACATAGTAATAGCGTACTCTCTAATTGCGCGCGCCCGCCTCATTCTGTTAAACTGATCACATAAGAATTCCAATGTCACATCCAGCCGATTGCACGACGCGCTGAATGCAGGCCAATGCAACTGCCCACATGCAAAAACGCTATCGATCGCAATTAGGAAGTATGTAGAAGTGCGCCTACGCATCTCTTTGTATGGCGCGTGAAATTAATATCGGTATACACCGAGCTTTATTGAATTGTAAATGGCCTATCATAATATTGTGCAGTATTACTATGTCTCGCTATCTGTGCGATCATTGTCAAGTGTTTACATAAACATGATTGAAGTTTTGTATTACATTATACATATATGTTTTTGCCTTTAAGATGTTGTTTTACTAGACAATGACGGCAAACATGCTGTGATTTAAGGAACGTTTAATTGGATTCAACAATTATTCAATATAATGAATATTATAAAATCCAATTATTTCACAAAAAAGACTATAAGATTGACTTTAATTAAAAATTACAAGGCAATTTCAATCAATTCCTGCATTTGTAGAAAAGGTCTACAAATAGTAATCATTGTTTTTATGAAACGTCCAATTTTGGTTTTAGTCTTACCTTACTGATTCTCTAAGACAAAACTCTTCCCTGGGGTCATTATATTAATGGTATAGGGAAAAAAGTGAGGTGTTACAATTTCTAAAGTCGTTAACTAAACACATTCCTTCGTCGATGTTATCTTAAATTTACATTTAGGATGTAATTTTTATCTTAAAGTATTTGAAATAAAGTTAGGTGGCATGTCTAACATTAGCGTTAATAGTTCTGCTGAATTAAATTTATTTATGAGTATCGGATACATTATTACTCAAATTATTTAAAACTGAATGCATTTGCATCTTTCTTTCTCATAGCTATTTAGACTACATTGTAGGGGTGAGGAGACCCATCCGCTCCCCCGCAAGTCCGGTGACGATGACAAGGCTCTTAAGATACTCAAAGCCATCATCGTAAGTCAGTTAGGAAATGAGACATTTTTAGGTTCAAACTGATCAAGTTAATTCAATGAGCCACCGTATCAATACTTTACCGAAAAACATATCCTCAGTAGTCGAAAAGGTAAACATTATTTACAGTTGTCGTAAAGAACGACCCCACAAAAGGGCTAAATAAAAATCTCTACGCCGTACCCAGAAAGAAAGGGGTCACTCCCGGAGGGCCACGTTCCCGGAGGGCCACGTCCCGGAGGGCCACGAATGCGAAAAAAGTGTTAACATGTACTTGTGTTGTTTTTTGTAACGTTTTTAACACGTAAGTACCGTTAGCAAAAAAGCAATTTGTAAATTTTATGTAATTATTATTGGTACTTAATAAAAAAAACACTATTTAACTATCTATCAAAAATCAACAAATTTGATTTTATGATTTCCGATGATGATGTCTACAATATTTATTTAAAATTGTTAAAACACAGCCGGGTGAGACAGGGTTGTAAAAAACAAAGACAAAAACCAGATTAAAAATAATACTTAATATTTTAAAAAACGTATTCGTTAATTGTTAATGTTTGAAAATACTGTTTTTTTTACTAAAGTTGATTATTTATACATAAGTTATATTTGAAAAAATATTATACATCCTAATTTAAATTATAAAATAACTGTATGTACGCTATCTTGAAAGTCAAATTAGTCATGTTAAATGTAAGACCTTTTTGTTTTTCAACAAACAGGTTTTTCTATGCATCCGTTTTATCCAACCCTATCTCGCCTGGCTGTGTTTCTAGAATTAGAAATATATTTATGTAGTCGGAAATTTATTTGTATCTAAGTGTAAAAAGATATGTATATGATTAAATAAATATACATTCATTGAGTTTTTTTTGTCAACGGTACAAGTTCAACAGAAAAGAAATAATAACAAAAGATAACATCATCATTTTTTTCGCATTCGTGGCCCTCCGGGACGTGGCCCTCCGGGAACGTGGCCCTCCGGGAGTGACCCGTAGAAAGTGCGTTGCTATCAACAAATCAATAAATGCTATCCAATATCATAGATAAGCTTATCAGTAACACGTGCCACAGAGTAGTAGAATACAGTAGCCAGGTTTGGTCAGCTGTGCGTTTGGACTGAACTGTGGTCGCATTGTCGCTCGCATGTGGCATATGTCGGACCATGTTGTCAGTTTTATCAGGGCCTGTGTTATTTAGGGATAATGACCACCATGTTAAGGCTGTATCTGGGTATGCTTTACGTTGTTTGGATTTAGTTACGGTTTTTTTAAAATTCTTTTGTAGAGGTACGAAGTTGCCCTGGTTTTCTTTCTTTAGTTTCACCTGGCTCGATGTCCGTTTGTCTTGCTAGCCGTGTAGCCAGCTTATCGATGTGAGATTAACAAATAATGCCTGTGATATTCGAGACTAAAAATACATCATCATCATCAACCCACTTCCGTCCACTGCTGGAAATAGGCCTTCAAATACATACATACATAAAATCGGGCCTTTTTCGCAGAGGGGTAGGCAGAGATCACTTCCTGCCATGTGCTACAGACCTGGCACACCACTTTCGCTTCTTCCACATCCTTCTATGCATGCATGCATGCATGCTTGTCGATAAATTAAATAATAGGTTAAATCCAATTAAAAATTAGCAATCCATTTAATAACAGCAGCATGAAAACACACGAAATCAAGTTAAACTTTAAAGAATTCTATCACACCAAATAATGGTCTTTATGGGTCTACACGCGATATTAGGAGTAGCAAATACATAGCTACTTACTGCCCGACGTTTCGACTGGGTTACACATATCATGGTCGCGAGCGACCCATAAAGACTATTATTTCGTTCAAAGAATACTGTCCATTTCCTACTATTGCACGATAAAACGTTCTTTATAAAGAAGTACCTATCTAACAATAACAAAATGTTAGTGTGTGTGTCCGTCCAATTTAAAAAAAACAAAGTTATTTTGACACAACAACGATCTAGGCAGTGTATGTAATTCGGTTTAATGAGCTTCCACATCTCGCAGTGAACTTTCATTAGACAGTATAAAGCTCTTTTAGAGAACAATAAAATTGTTTTTACACCGGCCGGTTCAGGATTTACGAGGGTAGTTTAAAAATAACGTTTTTCTGGTTAACGCACGCTGTTTAACTTTAGTTTGTGGGGATCGAGAGTTGTTAACTTACGTTTGTTAGAATAGTATTATTTATGTAAGCTTCAACTCACTGTTAAACCATATTTACTACATGGGTACCACGGTTTTGGGATGCTTTATTTCACAAACTAGAAATAAACTTTAAGTTCTTTTGAAAATTGGAAATATTGTTATTATGTATTTTTAAATCACTTGGAATTCGGAACTTAGTCCACAAAAAATAAGTATTAGATTTTTTTTTAAATTCTGATATCTGGTACGGTTGTGGTGAAAAGTAAAAAGCTATTTATTGATTTTATTAATGTTCAGTATTAAGAACACAGATGATTTAATCAGATATCCGGCATGACCAAACGTGAAGCGAATTCAAAATATTTACACAAGAAAAAAGAAATTAAAACGCATTTACAATTTCCTCCGACCATCAAATAGATTTAATTAAATGTATTACGACTTTTCGCAATGATACACACAAAAAGTACAGGCCGTCATAAAACGCGTAGAAAAACAAATCGTATCCGCTCCCGACTCGATTAAGCCATAAAATCGATTAAGACTAATCGATTTTCTCGAAAAACATTCGAATAAATAAACCGTACAGATTCCTTTTACGATGTCAATTTGTGATTAGATTTTATTTGTTATTAATGCTGGCTTAATGAAAGTCTGCCTTCAAGATCATCATACCGTCTTTGTTAAGAGTCCATTTACGTTTATATAGAAAAGGAGAAAAAATATTTGCAAATTATAATCATTTAATAAATATAATTATAATAAACCGTATAAGTATAATGTGATTTTCACGACTCTTGCAACCGTAGCCAGGATCACTTACCACTTCAGCAAGCCATCCAACTCATACATAAAGAAAGGATTACAATCCTTACAACTGTATTTGTGAATATGAATAACAAAGTATGCTTGTCCACGTGTCCTAAGTGTTCCTTTCTAATCTTCAATCACTCCTATCTATGAATGACAACTTTATCTATATGTTATTTATTTATCTATGTCCAAATAGTGCCTAAAGGCATAGTATGGTGACCCCCCAACCTTTATCATTCTGATAACAAACAGCTGCGGTAAAACGATCGACTAGGTTCTCTATAGCAATATATTTTCTTGTTATGTACCCTATAGGTACCTACTGTAGACATAGTTTTAGGTTAAACGGGAAAACCTGGCAGATTGCTTTAGATTTCACACTTTTTTTTAAAATGGTTATATGGATAGATAGATAGATGGATGGTATGGTCTATTGTGCCAGTCGACCTTATATGTGGATCTCACTACCAGTTACCATCAGGTGGAGTGACGTCATCTTGTTACTCGATTGTAGAAAAAAATTGTGTAATGTATTCTGGATCTATGTTGGTAATCCAATAAATAAATATTTCAATTTATTTTTAAGTAATGCTAATATTAATATAGAAGGTAAGAATCAAAATATAATTATGCCAGTTTAGTAAAAGTTTAGGTTACTTTTATAGATAACTAGCTGACCCGTCAGACTTCGTCCTGTCAAAAACATGTGATAAAGAAAAGGGCTGTTTTTAGGGTTTTCCCGGCAATTATTCGATTTTTTCTCTAAGAATCATCCTTAGACTTCAACGAACATTTAAAAAAAATAATTGGCCAAATTGGTTCAGGCGTTGTTGAGTTATGCGCTTACCAACACATTTGCAATTCATTTTTATATTATAGATATGGTTGATATCGGAAATAAGATGTAGGATTATTATAAAACAACGACTGAGACTCAGCACTTCTAGGTTTTAAAGGAATTTAATTTCAGAAGAAGTTCCTACAAAGTCTTATTTCGAGTTTACACACAATATCATACATATTCAACAATTTCTTCCCTACATTGTCATTGTGATGTTTCAATATATTGTACTTGATATTAAGACGTTTCTATTTAAATTCCTTTTTGTTCGCCAGTTTTTCCATAATCGTTTGGGGTACTGGCAGGGTGCCTCCAATTTACCATTTAAATAAGATCTTTTTTTCTCCTTCCAAGTATAACGCATGACTACTTTTTTCGCTCGGCTGCAGTCGGCCAGAACTCCTACCGAGACAGCGCCTCAGTATAGCAATTAAATATCCCAAAATAACTATGGCACGAGTAATTGACTAGGCACGACGATTTATGTTCGGTACATCGCGTGGATTTTTCTCGTTCACGCAAGTTTCTTTGACGATACGGGAATAGATTTTGTGTTTTACCTAATTGAATTTACATATTAGAAACTAGTGACCCGACGTCGCTTCGCTTCGGGTATTTTATACATAACTAGTGTAAATTTTACATACAAACCTTCCTTAAGAATCACTCTATCTATTAAAAAAAACCGCATCAAAATCCGTTGCGTAGTTTTAAAGATCTAAGCATACATATGGACATACAGCGAAAGCGACTTTGTTTTATACTATGTATTGATAGTCACATGCCTCTTAAGTCCCTCTGTCTATTCAAAAAACCGCATGAAAATCCCTTGTGTAGTTTAGAAAGATTTAAGCATTCATAGGGACAGACGCTGGAAGCGACTTTGCTTTATACTATGTAGTGATTTCTGTTCTGTCATATTTTTTGGTGAATAAATCCGAAATAGTTCACCAATCCAATAATATCTTAAAAATTACCTTTTAATCTTTCCTTGTCATCTAAAGCGGAGTTTTGACGCATAATCAGAACATAAATACAGAAAAAAGTACATAAATAGATAAAATCATAACCCTTTCTTTTGGTTACCCTAAACTCGAAACAGATAAAAATCTAGATGCATAAATAAGGAAATCTCCGCGGTTTCCGTAAACCATAATTTCGGGCGTAACATAAACTTTAGAGGAAAAATATTTAACACGTCTTATTATACAAACCTTGCAAGTGTAAAGTCATTCTTGGAAACCAATTTTATGCTAAATCAGAGTCCATAGGCAGATAATGAAATCAGTAATCTGATTCGGACCTAAAAAAATCGATACCGGATAAACATTAAAAGCTTCCCCCTTATTCGACCGATGAAACATTCTATCTTGACTATTTACGGAATAATTTCCGCACGATTAAACGTTTTTTAATTGCTCACTCCAATTTTAACCCACAATCCCGATTAGACATACGACCAAAAACGAGGTTCAACCCGAAAAAGGCCAGAAATGTCCCCCGGCGTGTTGCAACTATGTTTTTTTTTATCTAAATACTCACCGTCTATCTGCTGTAAGCGTTGCAACTTAAATTCTTCAAATATTAGCTTCCGTGAGTAATCTTCGGGCTTAAGTTAAGGTGTCGTATGGAGTTAGTGGGATTTTTATGTCCCTTGGAATACCAGCCTTATCGTTTTTCACTTGTTTCAGCCATTCAACGCCGACAGATAACTTTAATTGGGTAACTTCAACTTCAAACGTTTTTTTTTTATTTTTTATAATGAGCTAACAAGATGACCTCACTCCACCTGATGGTAAGCGGTAGTGAGATCCAAATATGAGGTCGACAGGCACAATATACCATATTGAGCCTGTCGCACTCACCCTGAAAGCCGTTTTACGGAACCCTACCCCCCGGAACATCGATATTAGAGGGTTAGCGTAATGTTTATAAGAATCGTCATCACCATCAGTATCAGCCCTTAAGCCCGATAAGGTCTTAGTTAACCACACAGGCCAAATGCGAGTTGGTCGACTACACAACCTTAGCATTTCTTCATAGGTCCTCACAAAAATAAGTTTTTTAAAAATACTCAGAATGATAACTGGTCGTAAATTAAATGAGACCCCAAGTTATGGCACTAACTGGGAAAGACAGTCGATCGTCAATATGATCCTATAAATTGAAAGGTCAGTTATTAAAGTTCTGTCCCGAGAATGCTGACAGCTGGTTCCATTTAATCGTTGACTACCTACCATTGTTATTAAGCATATTAATATTTAATCTTTAGCTCGAATGTTCATTTAAATTTCGCTATAATCATCAGCTCAAAAGCAGTTCTAATTTAAAAGGCAACAAGATTGATCGATCCAAATTCTCACAACTCGTCGAGAAGTTTCGAAACCCCGTCCGCTTTTAAAATTCTAATATGGAATCACGATCATTTCCCCTTCAAAGCAAACAACCAAATCGTTGACTCATGAGCTCGAACAAATGTTATCTGTCTTCTTTTGTTTGTTTCTCGAATATCATACGGCGGGCATCGCCGTCCAACTTTAAAGACCTGCCGCACCCGTCTTCTCAGTCCATAAGTAGGGCCCAACGCGGTACAATCCAATCTCTTATAGGTCAGAACAAACTGGTCACTTATTCCTGTGGCCCTTGTTACTTCTCGCTTCGGTTTTGAAGCGAATTTTTCATTACACCGTTGCGCCTTTTGTGGAATGCAATTACACCGTAAAATGTTACGGACAAGTCCGACATAAAGGTTTATGTCAAATTGATTTTCAGGGAAGTGTTGACTTTATGGCTGCATTAGTTTGACAAGACAGGTTATGGCGAGTGGCTGCGTTTAGCTTGCTTTTATGTTTGTTTATTGAATGTATAGAGTAGATTATCTTAAACATGTGTCTTTAACTGACATTAAAAACGACAATATGATTACTTCACAAATGCGATAAATTGAATCCAATCAAAAACATAAATGTGAAATGAGAGCCAAGTTCAATATTGCCTTGGTTGTTGACTTCAGCGACAAAAGAAGTGAGATCTAAATGGGTGCCAAGTTCAATGGTCAACCCAGAAATTTATTTATAAGTAACACTATAACATACCTATCATATCTTCTTATAACATAAGATAATGTATGGTGGAAGCCTATGAAGGTCTGTCTTGGCTAGTTTCTATAAACCTACCAACGTATTATTATGTTCGCTTGCTAGTTTCTACCAACAATCCAAATTTTCGGAATTATAAAATAAAAACCGACAAATACTTGTAGGCTTAGAACTTGCGACGGCTATAATTCATATATGAAAACTAGCCAAGACAGACCTTCATAGGCTACCACCATACATTATCTTATGTTATAAGAAGATATGATAGGTATGTTATAGTGTTACTTATAAATAAATTTCTGGGTTGACCATTGAACTTGGCACCCATTTAGATCTCACTTCTTTTGTCGCTGAAGTCAACAACCAAGGCAATATTGAACTTGGCTCTATTTCACATTTATGTTTTTGATTGGATATCATTACTTTTGTAGAAAAGTATATATCATCGTAACGCCGTGGGTCCTTTGAAAAGGACAAATTCAAAACTAAAACTAGACTTTATGTAGGTACCTAACCTAAGTAATAAATATGAAAACCGACTATAAGTACCTTCTCTTAATTGTAAATAAGTAAGTATACCTAAATTTATACTTAGTGCTCTGCCTTCCCCGGTATATAGGCGTGATTAGGCACTAATTAGGTATTTATGTTAAGCGTTCATAATAGAACGTAATCTAATTATTAAAAAATTGCCAGTTTTTTATTTTTTCCTTTGTATTCATGTAATTACCTATCTGCATACCAAATTTCAACTCTCTAGGTCATTTGGAACTGGGTTAGAATTTTGATCTGTCAGTCAGTCAATGATAAAAATGAGGATTTTTGCACATTAATATCTAAATAACTGTTTGAGATAAGCTTATGAAATTTAGAACACATATTTATCTCGCAAGTCACAATATATGAGCCAAATTTGATACGTTTATGTGAAATAGTTTTTGATTTATGAGGGATTCAAAAGTGGTTCCAAATGGTTCGTGTAATATTACACACGGTGCGGCTCGCCAGTTCTGTTTCTTGAACCTTGGCTTGACACGCTACCGCGTGTCTAGATGACTTTATGAAAGTCAACATGTATCCGTCAACTCATATTGACTAGTTAGGACTAGTAGGGATTTAATATGCATTATATGCCTTTACAGAGACAGAACAAAGTCTTGTATAATATTACAATTTTAATTAATTAAATAAATATAATATTAATAAATTATTGACCGTACAATGTATTCAAACCGATAAGTTATTTAAAAATAATAATTAGAACTGAAATCCAAGATTACATATTGGAATTGATAAAGTGCCATGGATAATACAATCATTGATATACAGAAATGTCGTTGTAAAAATAAATTACTTTGACTATATTTAGAACGACGATAGTATACAATAGTAGCGTTGTTTTATGTGAGTCGATAAACTATAGTAGTACAATTCATTGTGACTCAGTGACTAAAGGTCGCTAAACATATATCTAGAGTAAGAAATGGTTTATTGCTCACTTATTGTACCTCTTACATAATATGTAACTTGCACATTAAAATAAAACTGGAAATGAGTAAATGAAAATGAATTTTTTTTTTTTATAATGGCGTTCAGTTAATCATCATCATCGGCCCATACCTGTCCACTGCTGGACATAGGCCTCTCCAAATGCACGCCACTTCTCTCTATCCTCGGCCACTCGCATCCAGCGTCAGTCGGACCTCGCTCGCGTTCAGTATGAACTCACTCCATCTGGTCGTGAGGTCCATATTGAGGTCGACAGCTTCAATATACCAAAGTACACAGCACAACGGTTGGTTTCAATCACTCTAATGTTAGGAGTGAGAGTCATCAGCTAGGGATGAGAGCCTTCCGCTCTTACACAAGTCCGGTGATGATGACAACCCTAAATAGTGTACTTTGTAGTAGGGAGTTTAATACAAGGAATACTAAGATGATCGATATCCAAGTCGAATTGATATAATGTGTACTATGACTTTTATACTGCAAACTTTCAAGTGCTTTAAAAGAGGATGACATGTTATCATGTAAAATTAAATAAATCGTCTTATACAAATTTTACACTACCTAATATATTATTTACCGTAATATTATACTAATGCGTTGGTAATTTAATTAAAATATGTTCTAATCCAAATTAATGGTTTAATTAGAAATCGCCATCAGAAGTGATTGCGAGATTAATTTTATTTATTTACTTGCTTGAAACAAGTTAAACTTGTTCATTTTAGAAACAGATTAATGTAACTTCGTATTTTTAAATATAAACATAAATGTTTTTTCTAAGGCATAAGTTAAAGGCCTGAAGTAGCTTTCTCACCATCAATCTTGACCCAAGTCTTGTATGACCTCTGTTATTTTTTCGAGACGTTGATATCTTAATGCGTTGCAATGAAGATTATTTATTAAGTATATTATAAATAATCTATCCAAATAATAATTATATGAACAAAATCGTATAACTTCTAAACTGGAACTTCTAAATAAGAATCCTTGCTTCTAGAAGGAGGTGAATTAACTTATCTTTGAATACACGTATATGGTTGTATTATATTGTAGTTAATATAGTTAAAGCTTGAATTTATACATATTGAGATTTTTTAAACCTAAATGCACGTCCTGGCCTTGAATAGAGAGCAGTGGCTAGGTTTGGAGGAGACCTTTGCCCAGCAGTGGGATGACATAGGTTTAATTAAAAAAAAAAAGACATGTGGCACTCGGGGACTGCCGCGGTATAGCTATTGCATAGCATCGTCCGATTTCGGAGCAGCTCGTCTCGATTCGTACGAGTTTCGTAGAGTCGTACAATACGTCTAACCGCACGCACACAAACACCGTGCCGAAGTCTACCGAACTGAAACGACGTTAGACGATTGTGAGGTTTTTTTCGTTAAGGAATTTCTTGGTTCGGTCGCCGCGCTCAAAGCCCGCGATAAAAGCTATGCAATAGCTTAAAAATGCATAGTTAGGTTCATCATCACATTTAGTCTTTGAAGAGTCTAATGTCGATCCCACTGATAATTAGACATGATTTCGTGATGCGCTTAAGAATGCTTTGTGTAGCGCCAGCCAAGAGTGAAAGGTCCGATGTCCACAACATCGTTCCTTGTCCAACAAACGAAGATTGATTGATACAATACATCTCTTGTTCGAACATAGTTGTGACTTGCACTTGCTATGATTTTGTTTGAGATTTGATGCAATTGCTTTTTTATTTTTTATTTTTATTTATTTTGCTGTATGAAAAAGTTAGGTTATGTATGTGTTCTGTAGCGGTACCATGAATTGGCTATCGAAAACTTACGTACGTTAAAAACCTATCGAATTGTTTTTTCATACGACCGATTTTAGTTCTTAGCGTAACCACCAGGGGCGCTGTAAAAGTTTTTCATAGACATATTTACGCAGGCGATATCGAGTCCGTAACTTTTAAACTCATGGTAGCGCTACTGTACGGATTTATTGCTCTGCCTTTTTTCTAGGGATTCAGTTTCGTATAGAATAGTAATATTCTAGAATTCATACTCTAATGTAGCTGAATTTTATTGTAGCGAAATAATAATTCCAGAAGCTCAATACTCCATGTTCTACAAAATGTTTTGCATGTTTTCTCATACTCATCGGTATGCAATAAAATTATAATTACCAGTATTAAGCTTAATTAGTGTAAAACTATTATTAACAACTAGATAATAAAAGCACTTAACTGAAATTACCATTTTCTAGCTTTGTTTAACGAGTCTTATTCTTAGACCCATTTATCTCTTCAAGGCCATAAATTCAGCAATTAATGCCTTAAGTAGTCCATAAACCCTTTTAATCCCAACCATCAAAGTTGAAAACTCGCGTAATAACCAATTAAACGAAAAAGTAATTATGTCTACATGCCCACATAATCGAATCGAGATTCGAGATGTTATCGATACTTTTATCGATACCATAAAGCGATAGTCGATTCGGAAATTTGTCTTGGAATTCTAATTATCAAACTTCGACAGACAACGCGTAATCTCATAAAGTCGACTGCTTTACTCGGGTTTTTGTAACATAACGAGATTTTATAATAAAAACTGAGAATAAACCGATATACACAACACCTGCTCTATCAAATACGAACGATGATCATTATGTTAATGCTTCTAAAATCCCAGTACCCTCATCATTGCATACTAAGCCTTATTTCAAAGGCTGTATGTCTAGTTTCCAAAGCGCTGGTCTCGTGATGATATCGAGAAAAAAAGTTGAACCGTGTCGGAACGAACAAGGTATCGGACAGGCGCCAATTAAGCAAAAGGAACGCTTATTCCTTATACCATAAATCGATATCACGCTATACAAGAAGTAACAGTTACGCCCTTAAAGGATTCGTCTCGAGGCAACGCACAGCCCTCCGTACACAAAACAAGACCTTGTTATGAAAGTAGAAAGTGTCAAAGTTGCGTAACTAAAGAAGCGTGAGTTACGCCCTGCTAGAACGCCCAAGCGCTAACAAGATAGACAGAGATGAATGGATGCAGTTTTTGTGGGAGAGAGCGGGGTGGAAGATAAACAGAACTCTTGAAAAACACTTGTGAGATAACAAAGGCTTGCTTCCACGAAGACGTCCAATAATTTGTCTTTTTAATTTTACGGCGGACTGCCATAGCTTTTAAATATAGTTTTTTTTTCTCTATAACTCAACTCTTGAGTCCATTAGGCTCAGCTGTGGATATTGGGGGACTCATTACTACTTCTCTGTTCTGGGTATGCCTTTAAGACCTTTTGTTCCAGTGGCCTTGTATAGAATTGAAATAAGACACCAGTTAAACTTTTGAAACTACAAAACGACGTGTTTCAAAGTACTACTTTTAAGACAACATTCAAGTCATAAGCTAAAACAGCATTAACGCAAGCACATTTGTAAATTCTATATCACTATAAGGACCTGAAAACGTGTCGCAATAATATGAAATAAAACCCGGGCTAAGACCAATAAAATGAAACGGGCAAACGAATCAAAACCTGTTCTGCCCTTGCATCGGTTTAGTTGTAAAAAAGCTCATTCCATATAATATTACCCATTACAACCCCGAGAATCACTGTTCGACCAATCGTCTTTGAGAATTTCAAAATGGAACGCGAGTTCGATTTTAATTGTTTCGAATGAATTTTGTACCATTACGGCCAGTGTTTTGTTACGAATTATACACATTTTATTGCCCGAATTTGCATTTGGTATTCCGTTGTTCTTTTTTTTTAATCTACACCGTTTTTTGTTTCGGTACACCCGGAATAACTTTTTTAACCGTGTAAAACTCTTTTTTTAGCAACGCATTTCGTAACATGCAATATTTTTGCAAATTAACAGGCTTTATTGGTCCATGCGACAAAGGGTTACGTCATTGGAATGCCAATTTCACGGAGGCTATGATAGGAATCTGGCATAGTTGTTTTAATCATCATGCTTGCTCAAATATTGTCATAACTCCTCTTCTGGGCTCGACCTTAAGCTTGAAGGCATCTGTTTTCATTTAATAAAATATCTCGGTAGCTTTTTTTCTGCAAAAATAAAGACATTGTTCCTAAGTCTGATATTATCTGTCTGATTTCAAGTCCTCTCTTTAAACTGTAAATAAAAAGTGGAGAAATTGATAATATGGCACTTGTTCCATATATGTGCAATAAAACAAATATTTTCCTCGTCATTGATTGACCTGATCCTCTAATTTCCTTCCTGTGGCTCCATTCGATTGGCTGCCAATCAAATGACCGTCAATTTCAACGAACTCATTATTCTTAAACTTCAAAATAAAACTCTTGAAAACCTTCAATTGTGTTCTGAAGGCTCTTGACACCAGATTAATTAGGAGTCCATTGAAGCACAAAAGTGGAGAGATTGTAGTTAGCTCGTTCCTTGGTTTAGCCCATTGTGTAAAAGCTGAGGGTTTCTTTCTCGACCGCAATAGTAATCGGTCACTTGCAAGTATGAAATTCACTGATTGTTCCCACAATTATGGAGGGTGGTTATGAGAGGGCAACCCCAGCGCGTGGCCGGAACTCGCTAATGAGCGATTAGTGTTGCCAGTTTAGGATAATGCCCGCTAATAGTTGGGGTGTGCAAGAGGGTAGTTTTTTTATAACATTTTGACAATTGTCGGTGGTAATGTGGATTGATGGAGTGGGTTTAATGGTTAATCTGCGTTGTTTGAACGTTTTTGGGCCGGTATCTACTTTCGAACCCTTGTTTGGAGAGCCATCAAGCTTATTGATAGCTACTTCTTAGTGACTTGAATGTTATGCAAGCTGAGTCCTAATATGGTTTGGGATGTAACAATGTGTCAGCACTGATATGTCCTGAGTATTGTGTATATTAAGATATCGCGGTCCATTATCTGCATAAAATAATATTTTGTATGTTATTTAAATACGGAAGAGGCCCTTTACTGATTTTTATTCAAATTTCAATTTAATTAGAAACATTTTTGATTCATTCTAAGTGCGTAAATCTAATCTCTAATAAGTTATTGTATTATGATTTCAATATTGTCTTCTGTTCTCCCGCCATTTCCTTCGTATGTTATGTAAATAGGTATTCACTCGTTTTAGTTGAGGGTTCAAATTAACACTATTACCTAACAAATTGAATACACAATTAGATATACTGCGGAATCTGTCCAAATGTTTTCAATAATCACCACTCTCGAACAAACCAAATTCTATTTCCGATTCTAAGTTGTAAAGAATAAAAGCTAAATTCGAGTGGTATTTTCGAATCGGAACTTTATTTCTCCAGCGGTAGAACACAAATTCGGTTGTCACCAATAACAGGGGTCAGTTTTTCGTGGGTGGTCCCATAAAACCATGATATTGTACTACTCTATAGGGGTTGGGTTCGGGAGAAATATAATGCCCTTACAAGGGTTTTATTGGATGAAATTTATGTAATGTTGTAACAAGAATACTTAAAAAAATAAAAAATCAATTTAATACCGTGACTCAGGATGGATCTAAGATACACTCGTGAAATATGACAATAGGAATTATTACAATTCGAACCAATATCCTAAAACTGCTTGGTATAATACCAGATTCCCTTCATTGCAAACAAATTACTTGTTTTGGTTTGATCTCGATAACATAAAGCTTTACCTTTCAGTTTGCTTGATCTAGAACAAATATTTTTTTTATATAGGTTGTGAATCAAAAATCCAATACATTATTTGTCAAACAGTTTATCGGAACCCTCTCATACGCAAGGCCGTCTAATAGGGGGTCTCTAATAAGAACTTAGCGACGCACGGACAGACTAACAAGCCGGACGCTAACAGGGAAAATAAAAGTGCGTGGCACACACGAATCGGCGCGGGCGCAGGTAGCGTCAGCAGAGAAATATATTAGCTGTAGTTTTTAAAATCACTACAAAATATTAAGCATAGTCGCTTCCAGAGTCAGTCTGTCTCTATGTATGGTTAAATCTTTAAAACTAGACAACGGATTTTGATGTGTTTTTTAGGGTTTCGTATTTAAATGGTAAAAACGGGAGCTTTTAACTAAGCCTCCGCCGTCCGTCCGTCTGTCTGTCCCTCTGTCTGTCTCCAAGCTATATCTCATAAATCGTGATAGCTAGAAGGCTGAGATTGTCACAAATGATGTATTTGCGTTGCCGCTTAAGCTTCTTCTGTATTTCGGACAGATACTTTTCACACATTCTTTATATTATTCCCAAAATTAGAATTACTGAAACTAAAAAATCTATTTTAATAAATAATAAATTTAAATAATTTCAGGAGTCTTTGTACCATTCTTTTCCATAACATCAAAGTAATCAAGGTATTAGGCTTTTTTTATTGGTAGAAAGAGTAACTTAACTTCACGTAACTTTTTTTCCATTGACAGAAAGAAGAGCCAGACAAAAAAAAAGTAATGTTAAAACCTAGACATAGGTAAATTATTCGATAGTATTCTAGTTCAGCGTTTATGACATACTTTAATGATAATGATTATTCCCTTAATTAGTAAGTAAAGGTCAGGTCGTTAAGCGACTAGATGAGAATTGTTTATTACCGTTTTATGGAGCCACTGGGGTAATGAGTTATGCTTTTGAATTAATATCTTTTTATTTTGTTTTATTTAACGTTTTAAATTATTTATTGTTATTGTCTCATACTTTCTTACCGAATCTTTTATCTGTGGGATATGTTGAGGAGAATAGCAATAATATCGCCTAAATTGTATTATTTTTTACGCGTAACCTTTTTTTTCTAACTGACTACAATAATGGTTTGGACTAGCCTTGCCATCATCACCGGACTTGCGGGGGAGCGGATTGCTCTCACCAATAAAAACAAGAAACTAATGTCATTATAGAGAACTGGCCCACAAATCTGAATGAAGTCATTAATAGCTTAAAATATTAATCCTATGTCGCTGTGGGTTGAATAATAGCCTATGTCCTTTCGCGAGCTCAATCCTTTATCTTGTTTAGTCTATCTCTGTATCAAATTTAATCTACATACAAAGTTTATCTCTGTGAAAGGAAAGAGTTTGTCCTTATGCAATTCTGGCGTGACAGCGCGACAGACAGTGTTAGTTTATTATTTATAATATTTAGTAAGAATAATGAAACGGGAATGTTTGCAAACATTTATCTCTATATTATGTACTTATAACGCATTTGTTTCCTAATAAACAACTCGACAAACATACTATATGTCGAGCGTCGAGTTTGCAATAATTATGTCACGATGCCGATAAGCTTGTACGATGTCATTTCTGCGTACTAATATGAATATAATACTGGTTTGCGTCATAGCTCGACTAACAAGTAATTGTTATGAATGGCTTAGCTTCCTTGCGGTTAAATTTGTTATTTATGTGGAATTTAGTCCACATATTTGTTGTATTACGGGTAAGGTCCTTAGGCTTTTAGACGCGGAGGTAGTGGCTCGCGCGGTGCGGACGGCTCATACAAACTTAAGCATTTGTACCAACAGAAAACTGAAAATGTCCGGAATATTTACATGTTGTTTTATTATAATGAGCTCTCGATATTTCGGCACTGTTGCAAGCTCCATGATCACGGGTCAAATTGTAGAACTCCGAGCGATTCAGTTTTCTAATGTGTCTAACCATGACAGATGAAAATTATGCGTATAAATGCCTATATAAATAAAGGAATGTTGACTTCATAGACATCAGTCAAAATCATAGCCAGGCGAAAATCGGGTAAAAATGACCCTCACACATCTCGACTCTCACAAATACATCGTCAAAATACAAAACACCAACCGAACATGCAGACCGTACCCCAAAAATGCAGAGAAAAGAATATTTGCTCTAAGCCATCGGCCGACCCGTGTGGCCAACACTGGTAGCAGACAAACACGTGTTGTGTAGGAATTTCCTATGTTTGCCGAGCCCCACGCCACGATGATACTTTGGAGGTTACCTGTAAGGGTCCACTAGTTTACTTTATCGCTACGAATTTATTTAGAAATCACACACGTTTGATTGGTCAGAATCTATCCGAATGAAATCATATAGCACACATTTGGCTGGTCAGAATCTGTACAATGAAATCATGTCACACATTTGATTCGCAGAGTGATTTTGCTGCAGCACTTGTTGATAATAATAGGACTTGTTCGTTATATGAATAAGATGTTTGACCATTTCGGCTAAAGCGAGCGATTCCAATGGAGAAAAGCCATGTTAGTGCACCGGTATGTGTGCAAATATAAGTGCACTCTCTGTTCCCTCTCTCTCAATGCTGAGTCGGCAATCCGATGACAGACAAAGGTTCTTAATTTCGTACTGAGTTATTTCTTAAGAGAAAAAATCGCATACAATTTTGCTTTGATCCGAGATCCTTATTGAAGTTACAAAGTTGTTTTTAGTTAGTATATCTCTATGGTGTGTGAAGGTCAATTATTAAAGACACTCAGAGGACTGGAGTCCCATTCAGGTCTCAAAACGAGGGCTGAAACCAATATCTAACAAAAGTGGACATACCAGATATGCACTGTTGCTTTTCTAAACTTTATATAGGTAGCTTAAGTTAATACAAGTATGCAATTACAACCGAGTGACTAAGAAAAACGAATCAAACATAAAAGGATATTCTCGAATGTCGATCTACGGGATGTAAAAGTACGTTGGTATAAGTTATTTTTTTATATTCATCTCATCAGTCAGTGTTAAGTTGACGCGGGATGTTTGCAGCGGTGGACGAGGCATTTAATGTTTGTTGATACGCTCAACGAAAATGGAATGGTGTTACGGTCACGTATAGTTGTTGAAATACTAGCGGATTTAAAGTTATGCAATTTATTTGTGAATAAATAATATCTCTTTACAAAAAGTATATCTAAATCGCATTCTAAATAAGTTTGAATAATAATTAAAGCAATGTTGCGTTAGAAGATTTTTGGCGAACCAATTGTTGGTTAGTATAAAATGTAATTTAAATTTTAAAACACATTTGAAAACCGATAGCTACTATTGGTAAATCCTAGTTTATCTGTGTAAGAGTTACTATAACTCAAATATTTTATCACGGTAATAGGCATCAGAATTATATTTAGTCGTTCGTTTCAGAGTACATCAAAAACAATAAACGATTTCACGGCCGTAATATTTCGGATTTCGACGCCGCATCCAAACAGCGTTCTGCTCATTCAACCCACATCTTGGTAGCGACGTTATCCGATTGCCAGTCATGCCCCCTAACGAACATCGGACTGAGCGCGTTTTTATGGATGTATGTATGGGTATACATACAAACATACATCCATACACAACTCACATAATGTTCTGTTTGTTTTGTAGCTTGTTCCTTGTTTTGGGAGTTCGCTTTTATGTTTCTGGCTTCCTTCGCTGAGGGTGCGAATTGTTAGCGATTTTCGGGAACAATTTGCCTGTGTTTGTTTTTTTTTGCTCTCTTGAAGGCGTAGAAGACTTAGATTGGACAGGTTGATGAAAAGTAACCCTTGTCTTGTTGTAATAAGGTAGAGATTTGACTCGACAGGTCTGGATAGGGCTTCTTTTTAATTGGAAACATAGAGGATTCGGGACGTGAAAGAAATTCATCAACTGCGTTGCATGTGCATGTAGCAAATCGTCAGAGACAACTAATTGTGCAGAATATCCTTACCAAAAATAAAATTTTGTGATACAAAATGAATAAGAATAAATAAGAAATACACACATGATATTAGTAACTATGAAATAAAAGGAACGTACAACATTTTTAAACAGAAAGTAACCCTATTTTGTCAGATATTTGTTTCTATATTAAACATATTGAATCTCAGGAATGTTCTGATATATAGTGACACACAGTATGCATGTCGGTGCATTCGTTCGTACAATTAAAACGCATATTCTTTTACTTTACGAGTTCGCTCTCACACGCCATTAAATCGGAGTGCAGCCATTGAAAGCGAAATTACTGAAACTTCCACTTGTGAGCAATTTGGGATATTGGGACCCCCACTTAAGCGAAGGGTTGATGAGGATGGGAATGATTCTTGCAGCATTGACGGGTTAGTTTTAAACTAGTTATGATATATACTTAATCTTAGCTTATAAGCTTTTTACTAAGTTATCTTCACTTATTACTAATTATATCTTCTGGAAACAGTTGTTAGAATTTTTTTTTAGTTATTAGATGTTCAATTGTTTACTTTATAAAAGAACAAAATCATAAATTTGGTCTACTATATGTTATTGTTACATAGTATGTGTAATTCTAAAATATTATGATCTGCTACCTGTTCTGTTTGATTAAAGCCTTCGGGCAAGTACAAAAGAGCTTTTTAAGTCATCTCGTATTTTGACAGAAGATGATTTGTAAGATTACATATTATTTATTTTTTATCACCGTCAAAGTGTTAAAGTTAGATTAAGTACAAAGTCAAAATATGTTAATGGCATGTGACGCAAGCAAAAACACGCATTCGGAATGCACTGACAAACTTAATTAGTACAAAAAACTTACCAAATACGACCCTTGTTTGTACGTCGGTTAAAATGTTTTGACTCTCAGACATGAAAGTTAAGGGATTAAGATAAAGGGCCAGGCCCGTATTTGGGACGCTGTTATCGTGCGCTTGCGCATGTCTGCGATATCTCGAGACGTCAAGGGACGTCTTTAAACGTAATATTTGGCGTCACCAAGCGTACGGATTCGGAACGATAAGACACAGGTTTATTTGAGTGCAGTTTTTGGTTCAGAGGTAGTTGGTGAGATTTTGACCTCTTTGGGATTGCGAATAAGGGGGAACTTTTGTAATGTGGGTATTTTGTTATTGATTACTGACATTTATTATTAAATAAATAGGTGAATATTAGAATTACAGATAAGATCAAATGAAGTGATGCCATACGATATGATAGAATATTCTCTTCAGTAGCGCCGTCGGTTAAAATGTAGCCTATGCCTAAGCAGTTGGCAGGGCTTCTCCAAGCCATCGTCGTAATGAGTACAAGCGATAACCAGACGGACAGACGAGTAAACTGATTGGCTTTCGCATATTTTTTAAGACTTTTTAACCAATGCCATTCGAAGTCTTGTTATACTTTACTAATGATATTTACATATGACGTTCTTGTTATGAAATAATCCATGTATCAATACAACCTCATCTAAAAGCTTTTATGTCACGCCCAATTTATCGCCATCCGCACCAAACCACAGGAATTAATTCACTTGTATTATTTTCCCTTATCTCGGTATCGGGTCCGATGGTTTTTTGCCCAATATTTTTGAGCAAACAAAGGCACAACACAGAGTGGACCCATCCGTGGTCTTTGTCATTTTCTCCCGATTTCTTTCGAGATTATTTTTTTTCGGCGAATCTTGACAATTAGGAGTTTGGACTACGGTTTTGCCGGAACGATGACTCATCTCGCCTGTTTAAGTAGTGTAGGATATCGTAATGGGACATTATAAAAGAGAGAAGATAATGAATTCTTTTGTACAAACATACATAGAGCATTTTTCCCAGAGGGGTAGGCAGAGATCACTTTGTGCTATGTGCTATGATCCTGGCACACCACTTTCGCTTCTTCCTTTTCTTCCCCTCAACATGACCAAACAATCTAAGCATAGCCTTCTCAACCCGAGTCATCATCTTTCACATCACAACGTCCCCTAATTATTTCATTTCTGATTCTATCACTCAATTTAATTTTTTTGTAAAGAACAGTATTAGTGTTTGGAACAGTTAAGACTCAAACAAGCAAGTTATTAAAAGAAAATAAGTAGGTGTCCTATAAATTACATCCTCCAAAAAATACCTTAAGTTTCAAATGACAGTATCGGTCGGTCACTAGCCGTCTCATTTCGCCAGAACTGCCCAATTATGACCCAGAAATGGGACAGTCTGGGCGTGGGTCATAAATCATCCGACAAACTGGTCCAAATTAATACCAACCTTGTTTCCTGTACCCGAGATTTGGGAAAAAATGGCCGTGGTGACTAATACGAGGAGATAACTACTTTAGTATTTATTTAGGTGTTGTAGTGCATTCGAAGACTTTGATGACGTCAGTTTAGTTCTTATTCATATTTGATTTGTTTCTTGCCGGAGTCTACTCGGTAGAATCGGTGTTCCGAACCGGTGGTAGAAACTTATTATTACTAATGTGACGATTTATAGTGCAGTAAATTGCTTACATAAATAAAGACATTTTGATTTTACTATGGGTACATTTAAAAATCGAATTTTGTGAATCGAATCGATTGGATGTTTTTTTTGGATTTGATATTTTATGTTTGGATGTGTAACACAGCATATTAGGTGTACGTACACATAATTAGTTCCGTCTTAAAATATACGGTTTCAAAACTATTCTGAATGCTCTTTCATTTCGATAGTCCTGCAAACTTTTGTGAAGTTCAATGTTGGTTTTCCAGACATCATTTGTACGATTTCTTTCAACTTATGAACATAAGTTTATAAGAACCTTTTTCATATGAAACTTGGTGGTTAAGGTGGTGAGGCTTATATTTGATCATGTTATTTTATTCGTTCATCCATCAATCCCGATTGTGTTGGTATTTTTTTCTGTAAACTTTTTACTAATAATAATATTTTTTTGTTTCAGGTAAATACTATCGAAATCAACATATCAGGACCAGTTATGCCAGATATGGCCAGTTGTTGACGAGTTCCTCCCACACTGTAATATATTCCTCTGAGGCCGATTGACTCCGATTAATTATATTTGTAGTGATTAATTGAATGAGCTTGTGCGTGAACTTGTAAGTAAACCGAGCAAACATGAATTTGTTGGAAATAATAGCATCAATCAGTTGTCCAAGCGAAATGTATCGGGTTAGACTCCTGAATATTGAAAAGTATCGTTTTGGAAATTATTTTTGGTCTGGTGTTTTGATAGACGCTCACAATAGGTTATTATGTTTCTTAGTGCATAGGAAAGTTGGAGATTGAGTGGTAAGTGTAATTGTACTATATTGTATATTTACGAGTAACAATTTTCAAATTTATGAGTTGCGATCCGGATTTACGAGTACATCAGAACTATGAAAGTGTATCTAAATCTAAGATTTTTCTATGTAGGAGAACATTCAGGACCATATTCAAAGTAGTTTTCCGTTATAAAAGCTACAAAGCTTTTATTAGAGAAAACCACTTGTTTGCTTTATCCCCATTTCAATAAGATGTAGACACGTAGCAATAAAGTCAAATTGTTTTATGATTACAATCTGTAACATTGTTGAACTAACAACGGAAGCATTTATAACGCAAAGGTTTAGTAAAAAAAGATTTTTCCAAATTATAGTTGGTGTGGTTTTATATGGGCATAATCATGTAAATCCAAACAACCTAATGAGGGGAAACTAACAGTTATCCTAACAAGGATTTTAATACCGATACCACGTGGTTTCGTGCAGAGGAATAGTGATGTGTCTAGTCAGAATACCGGTTTTTTAAATAAGATGACTTGTTAGGTTTTGTTATCTAAATAAATGTGGAGTGAACGAGGAGAAAATTATGTGTCTGTTAATATCAACCGAGGTAGGAGGTATAAGTAATTTTATTGAAAACAACTTTAAATAAAATTGGCCTCTTTTCGTGTTCATAATAATAATTCATCATTATGATTGTTACAAGTTCTACCATCTACAATTATAACCACAGAATGTATATATTGATATTGAAGTTAATTGATGAAAGTAAAGAGTTTAGGATTTGACTAAGGAACTATTTAAACAAAAGTTTGTTTAAATAATATTTCCTTCAAGATCAAGTGATCAAAGAAATAAATTGTTAAAAACAAATAAAAAATTAATCTGCTGGAACTACTCATAAGCGATGATTTGCTTCGTTTACTTTGGTCAATAAACAACCGGTTTTTACCGGTATAATTGATTAAGTGCGTACCGTTTTTTATTTAATGTATTCAACAACACTAGGCGTACGGACGAGGCGCCATAAATACAGGGCTGCTCTGCGCGGGCGCAGGTACGCCCGCCAAACGAGATCGTTCCTTTTTTAAAAAATGACATAACCGCCCGCCATTTTGAACTTTAAACCGCAGAGCCACGATCGAAATTCAAACGTGGAACGGGTGACTCGACAACCATAATTCACTTTGGGCTTTCTCGCTTCTGAAATAGAGCTCCTTTTTCGGATTTGTTTCTTTCAACCGTGCAACGCCGTGGGTGAGCCAAACTCAACCCTGCAGTTGTTGGTATAAAATTTGAATTTCCTTGTTAGCGGCGGGATTTTTTCTGGTCATACCAGATTTTGGTATTTTTTTTAGTTGTTTTTTGTGACAGCGGCGGCGCAGGCGCTGCGCGGTGTTTTGCGGGGTCACCGAGGATAATAACTGTAAATTATCGTCGTTCGCTTTATTGAAATTCGTTCGGACTCGGTCTAATGGGAAAATTTTAGTGTCCACTGCGGTTTTCGACGGAGTATGGTGTTAGCTGGCCCGGTTTAAGTAGCAATAAAAATATACAGCAAAAATACTGTCCTTACTACTCATCGGTTTATTTCAATAATTTTAATACACACACCTGCCTTACGTATACTTACAGGTGTTAAAGATCACCTAATGGTTCCAAACAATTTTCATACTCATGAAAAATTAAAGGATCAGATTTTTGGGATGACACCATGTTAAAAATGCACAACCCAACGTCCAAAGAATTGCACAGAAAAGAAAGTACCTAGTTTACTAAAGCATCATTATTGTATCATATTTGAAAACAAGAAAATCTAAATAAATTTCTTCAAATGGCAATGCAATATATGTATTTGAGCATTTGATATGTTTAGTGATGAAGGTGTGTAGGTAGGTAGCTACTGTAGCGTGGATCAAAGGCTACGCTCGAAACGAAAACAGAGGGGCAAAAAAAGTAAATACGTCGAGACAATTTCCAGCCTCTAACGCTGTGCAAATATTGCTCAGTTATCTTACGCTTTGCATGTTCAAATTGTTGTGAGCGGTCAGACAATTCAGCGCGTAACGAATAGAGCCCACACAAACATCTAAAGCAAACTTTAAACACCAATCGTTGGAATACGAAATCAAACGGCAGCTAGACAATCGACGTCCTCAATCAACTCGGAGGAGCGAGACGGGGAAACCTGTTCCTCAGGTGAGAGGGGGACAGGTGTAGTTTACCAGCTCCGACCCACGGCGTTAATGAGACAGGAGGGCTTCTAATTGCGTGCGAACAAACAAACGATGTGATAATACCTATATTCAGGTTGGAGGCTACTAATTTGTCGTAAGAGAGTTATAAATCGCATTGAGACTTTGTGACTGATGTGTTAACTTGTGTACAAAAAAGGCGCGATGCTCGCTTAAAAGGAACATAATCAGTGGGAGATGAGTGTAGAGAAACATTGTTGGGTTTACAATGACTAATTATCGCGCGTTACAAATAGGGATTGCGTATAAGCATTGAACTGTATAGTGTGTTCGCTAAGACTTGTCCTATTTTGTAAACAAAAATGACGTCATGTGACCAGAGACTATGGATAGTGCTGGTAGCGAATGAACGAATGACGAATGGACGAATATATTAATCTGAATGATTTTCGTATTGAAGTATATCCGAACAATTAATTTTGTCATATATTTAAGTAAACGAAAATTATTGATAAATATATTATAAAGAGATGATACTAGCCGATACACGTACTTCATGTCAGAACTAGACAATTGCTTTCTAATTTAAATATTAATACCTATTTTGTATTTTTGATGAAATTGCGCTTTGAACATGTATGCATACATGTGGTATTATTATGGTAATTTTAAATACCATAGAAAATTTCATCAATTTTAGGTGGGAAATAAAAGATGCGTTTCTTTATAGGCTTTATAATTCAACCATCATCAAAATTTTAAAACTTACTCGACCATGGTACATTATATAAACATTCACTCAGTTTCAACTGACCAAGACACGAATCTAAATAAAAGGAGCAGAGTTGCCAGTAGTCAAAAAATACTATTTAATCAAGGTTGTAAATTTTATGAAACATTTTACTGTAATTGTCTAATAATGTAAGTGAAGATTTAATTATATAAACACCAGTAATTACAAAATTATATAAAATATTCCCTTTTAATTGTTTTATTTTAATTCTAACTTAAAAAACCAAGCAAAATCTCATAATAGCATATTTGATTCTGTCTGTCAATCAATACAAGTCACATTTATTTTGTAAAACTTTTTAATCAAAAATAAAAAATCTATAATTCAATTCATAGTATTTGTTCATAGTAGTTGGCAACATTTGGCTACTGTTTTTTTACATTTTGTATGATACGCAACAAAATGTTTTACTTTTCCAATTAGTCCATAACAACAATTTTATTGTTTAAATTATTGTGGTAATATTTTATGAAAATACTCATTCATTATTCAAACCATCCACTTGCATGTCCATCTCTACGGTCCATAAAGAAAGAGTAGAGTAGTAGAGTTTTGAAATGTCAAACTCACGTCAACTGTGGTAATGACACGTGATCGTAATACGATTTTAACATAATTTATGTGTTTTAATAGCTAAAATCAGGCAGTTTTTGGTGTATTTCGTACTATATGTGTTTATTCTAACAATACACATGTTCATACGGGACTGAAAGGTAAGAAATGATGCATTTCTGCGTGATTTTCGTATTGACAGGTGTTTGTTATTGTTTTTGGACAAGTCTGAACGAACAGAGTATAGGCTATTAAACTAAATGGTGCAGGTGTTCCAAACAGTAACAAAGCTCTAAAGTCAATGTCCAAAAAGCTTTTTAAAAGTACTTAATAAAGCCCTTCTTTTTTTCATTGCCAAAAAACTAATGTTATCTCAAAAATTCGATCAAATTTTGATACAGCATCTTTAACATCTACCGTTGAAAGGATTATTAATTACTTAACTAAGTACAAGATCGTGATAAATAATACCTACTCACCACTCCGAGTGCGAGGCTACCAATCTGAGTTTATTAAACACATCATTTAACTTGAAATGTGTGTAGTTCGCGACTGTACCGCGGACGTAATAATCGGTTTATTACCGGTTTTTGTACTTCGATACCGGTAGTTTCACATAATGGTGCATATTTTAGAATTTCGTAAATTACCGATATCATTTTATTTTTTCTTTATACGTTCATAATTTTATGTTATTTTAGAGGATTATCATAAAGTCTAAATTTACTGATTTTTTTTTCTTTTTGTTTATTTTTATCGTATCAGGTGTCGATACCAGATCTTTTCTAGATTACTTTAAGATTAAAAACGGTAGACACGTTTTGACCGCCACCGCTTGTTAGCATAAAAATTTCGCATAATGACGTCACCAAGCCTACTTCCACTATTTATCCTGGGCCGATTCGTGACCGAAAAACGAGGCAGATGAAAAAAAAAGAACCAAAGACCCGTCCGTTCTGAGAAGTGGACTTGTTAGTATCACCATTTATTACACCCCGGGCAACCTGGCTAGGGTTACCAAAGCGATTCTCAAACCCGGATATTTGAGGAAAAAAATAAAAAAAATCACAGATGCAAAAGTTTTAATTAAGATTTTTGAAAGGTGTTGTCCTTTATTATTGACGACAACACATAAGAATCCTACTAATAGTATACATACGTGAACAAATTTGCGTGTTGATGACGTATTTTGATGAAACTTCACAATAATATAGCTTACATTAGCAATTCATAAATAAATTCATATGTTGTATATTATTCAAAATAAAACGATAACTAACTCTAAATAACTGACTAAGCGTACGAAGTCGCGGGTGGTCGCTAGTTAAGAATAATAATCTTTAAATTTGTTAAACGACATCCGTAAATGTTAAATCTATAAACTAATTCAGTAGCTCGACTATGGGTGTTATAAAACTACTTTTGTCACTAAATCGTGCGAATGTAAAAAGGTTTTCAAGTTTAAAGTTTGATGGCCTATTAGTCATCCGATATCGTGAGGTTTCGAGCTATACAAGGCCAGATACGCAATAGATAAGGAATTCACTCTAGGATGTGTCTAACGATAACTTTATCTAGGTACATATACTCTTTAACTTCCAAATGGTTTACGGAAGTACTAGTAAGATATTTTATATGCAGCCATTTTTTTCATTTTGTCTCTATAAACTTAGATTAACTAAATAATTATATCATACATATATTGATAGTAAACCAAGTTCTTTAACTAGGAGGAGGTTTTAAATAGGCTGTATTTTTTATCATTTGAAATTGCACAGTAAAATTTGTCCAAAAGTATCTCAAAAAATGTAAACGCATGGCAACCCTACAAAAAGATATTAAACTCAGCTAAATTGTGAAGATTATTCGGT
The DNA here is from genome assembly GCA_039566165.1 of Maruca vitrata. NCBI lineage: Eukaryota > Metazoa > Arthropoda > Insecta > Lepidoptera > Crambidae > Maruca > Maruca vitrata. Next base: position 7,850,550 of record CM076936.1, on the reverse strand, counting down.
TATCATTATAATTTTAAGTGCTTCTTTGAAGTATGGATGCAATTGAAAAATAATGCATCTGAATGGGTATCTTTGGTAAAAAATTAACTTAACGGATTTAGCCAGTTTATTTATTATTTATATTTATCCAGCAAAAGTATAATAATTACGAGTACATATGTTTTCGCTATATACTTCGGCATAAGTACTTTTGGTTATACTAGTGTGTAGTTATGACTTAAATCTCTCATCTCGTAACTTGAAGTTTTCAAGTCTACTTCCACTATATAGTCGTCTAAGTGAAGCCATTCAAACAATTTAGGGGTGAGAGCCATCCGTTCCCCCGCAAGTCCGGTGATGATGACGAGGCTTCACCAATCCATCGTCGCATGGCAGTTAGGTAAAAAAAAACATTCAAACCAATATCAGATTAAGATATTTTCCGCGTACTATTATCGGTTAATAGAATGAAATCAACCACTGCTGGGTCACGGGCCTACCCTTAACTAAGTGGGGAAGGCTTTAGTCCCATTGTGCATTATTTTTGACATTTGTATAAATAACATAACAGCGTTATTCCCACGTCTATTAAAATGTTGATACAAAGCGTGCAATAAAATAAAATCCATTTTTAATCCATTCACACATTCGGGTATAAAATTAAAACGGGTCCATTATCAAATCGGTTTTGGCCTTAAATGTGGTCTAAAAACGCCTGTAAAGATTATCGTCATTAAATTTTTAAACCACTTGCTTTTAGGGTTGTCACGTTGTTTCAACGATTTTTTGTTCAAAGTAGAGCCCAAATCTTATTACCTTAAAATGATCGTGTTTAAAATTAGTAAAAGTTAGAAGATATGTGCTGTTTGTTACGTTGCAGTCGGTTAAAAAGTATGATTTTACTTGCTCACGCTCTAGACTAATTGTGTACTCAATTTCATTCAAATCGGTTCACTTGTTTTTTTGCATACAAGCGAGACAAAGGGACAGAGTCCCTATGACATTTACAACATTAAGAATCTGATTCATTTTAGCATGTCATTTAAGCAAGCAAGTCTATTATCACAAGTTATTCTAACTTCTTGTAATTTAATTTACAATTGCATTTCCATCATCATCAGCCTATAAATCTGCCCACTGTTGGACGTAGACCACCCCACGTTTTCGCCACCCCCGCCTATTCTCGGCCACTCGCATCCAGCTCCTACCAGCCGTCCTGTAGCGGTACCATGAGTTAGCTATCGAAAACTTACGTACGTTAAAACCTATTGTGTTGTTTTTTTCATACGACCGATTTTAGTTCTTAGCGTAACCACCAGGGGCGCTGTACAAGTTTTTCATAGACATATTTACGATCGATCGAGTCCGTAACTTTTAAACTCATAGTAGCGCTACTGGTCAGATCGTCACTCCACCTGGCCTGCGGGCGTCCCACACTACGTTTACTGAGACGCGGTATCCGTTCAACACGTTTTATTGTCCTTCACTTCATTTCATTTATTTAAACCCCAGTGACAATCCTACCATTCATTTGAAAAGCTATTACGCCGTCTTCGTTCCAGCAATTAGGTACCAATATACCGATACGATTTCGGCGCCAATTATCGTGCGGCATAAATACAGCTTTCAGTGCAGTGTTTAATAACATAACAAGATTTTTATTATGTTTATCTCAAACCGGTGGGACAGGGTTCAAAACTTCAAACTCTGACAGCAAATCTATTCGTGGAAAAAGACTGAATGGTCAATCGTGTTTTTTGTTGACCTATAGGCAACGAAAGTAGTAAAAAAAAGTCCTGTAATGTCTGCAGAAATAATGTAATCTAATTTTGTAGCTATAAATTGACGACGTTTAACGGTGAAGGAAAACATCGTGAGGAAACCTGCACACCTACGAAGAATTTCTAAGGTTATGTAGTTGACCAACCCGCACTAGGCCAGCATGGTTGACTTCACTAGACTTCACTGACTTTAAAGCCTTATCACCCTAGTTTAGGGTAGGCCCGTGCCCTCGCAGTGGGGACGTATATGGGCTGATGATGGTGATGATGATTCTGAGATAGAACCAATTGATCATTTTATGTATATGTGAGTTTACTTAATTGTGTTCCTTCTTTACGTGATCAATAAATATCTTCTTTCCTTTCCTTAGCGGATTTGAAAGACTTACAAATGGATGTGATTTTTTACGGTTCTAGGAGATTAGTTATCAATTACATCGTTTTGATAATTTTGGCTTAATTTAATTCAAGTATTGATAAGATAGCTTTATATGTGAGGAAACCAAACACACGAGGTTGTAGGAATTTATTTTCAAATATTTTTTTTACACATCGAATCTTGACAAACCGTAACTTAGTAATTAATCTTAAATAAGTAAGGATATAGGTATTTAGCCGGTGCAGGTGAAAGGAACAAATTTGGACAACTATGATTTATTGTAATAAAATATTTAGTGACTGCAATAAAGTTAAGTAAACTGACTAAACCATATTGAACTGATTTTATCTAACCCGCACAGTAGCAGCGTGATACTTTGACGTCAAAAGATAAGATAAAGTACTATTTTTGGTTTCTAATCGAGTGAAAACAGAATCGATTTTTGAGGATAATAGTGTTCCGAATTTCCGTTCAATTCTAAAACTGTACAATTTTCAGAAGACTGTATGATACATATTAAGCTTGAATATCATACTGATACATAATGATAACATAATAGAAACTGTAAAAGAATTACTCTTTTTATTTTGAAACTAGAGTCGTTACGTCGTAAAACATACGTACATTCTTATATCGCAGTCGATTAAAAAGTATCTAATGATATGTCTCAGAATTTAGCTGGATTAACTGTGTACTAAATATACAAATGTACTTATACATACGCCTTTTTCCCAGAGGGATAGGCAGATATCGCTTCCAGAGGCACACCACTAAATATCATTTGCATAAATAGGTTCAGTAGTTTTAGGGTCAAAACACTGCAATCGAAGGTACTTTCGCACCAGTTTGACCCCGTACAAACCTAAACCTAAACCAATCGATCTAAGTAGAAGCTGACACACACCAACAATGCGCTTTCAACATATTAGTGGTATATGATGGCTAAATCGATACAAGAAACGTGTGAAGAATCGCGGTGTCTCCGATCTGTGTAATCCTAGATCGATCTTACCATAACTGATGATAAAATTAGTGTTTATCTGATATAGAGTCTAAGGTTGTGTAGTCAGCCAACCTGCACTTGGCCAGCGTGGTTGACACAGGCCCTAACCTAAACTATAGCGATCAGCTCGTGTTTCGGGTAGGCCCGTGCCCCAGCAGTGGGGACGAATATGGGCTGATAATGATGATGATAGAGTCTATAAGCAAAACTCATTTATACCAATGTTGAGGAGTAATTTTGATATTATTTGCAATGGATCTGTTTTTGTGTGATTTTAGTGGTTTTTAACTGTGACCTAAGAATCAGGTTGACAGATCATACATTAAACCTAGTACATCTACTTTCGGAATAAAAAAATCTTATGGATGTAACTCGCATACCTATTAACTGTGAACTGTAAGTAATTGTTTTATTCCAAAAAAATATTACTATTTCGCGACTATCTTCACTCAATTAAAAAAAGAATATGTTCAACATTAAATATTGTGTTGGATGTATTCTACACACCTTAAGTAATATTACGGAAGAAATTCGCGTCGCGTACAATAAGATATCATAAAACATGTCGACCATAAAAAAAAAATCGTGGCAGTCGTGGCACATCTATCTACGTCTATACGTTCGATTCTAAACGGTACGCGATTGTTTCAAAGCCTTTGACTGAAACCACCCCAAACCTCATTGCTACCGGTTCAATCCGCAATTGGTCAAACAAACCACAAATCTAGGCCAGGTATTCGAAGAAATCTGAACACTATCGATAAAGGCTGGGTTCTGATAAGCCGTATCTGACAGGGGCTGGTCGCGGAGTATCGATCATGTTAACAGGCTTTAGATATCGGTGTCATTTTGAGGTATCGATAAATAATCGGTCAAATGTGAGACGGTTTGGAAAAGAGGGGTTTCGTACATCGCGGAAAGATATCGCTTTCAAATTATGTGCAGTGAAGTAAAAAAATTGTAAACAAAAAAAACCGCCTTCAAAAACCCGACTCACTAAAAATTACAAAATAATATAATACGAACATTTATAATCATCTGGGTATGAATTTTATATGTTGTTGAAGGCGGTGCCGTTTATATTTCAAACAGACAAGCACAGAGTGCTTCTTATTCCTCAAAATTTTGATTGGCACCGCCTTCAAAAACATATAAAATTCATACCCAGATGATTATAAATGTTCGTATTATATTATTTTGTAATTTTTAGTGAGTCGGGTTTTTGAAGGCGGTTTTTTTTTGTTTACAATTTTTTTCATACTTTTTAGTGTTAAATTTTTTGTTACCCTATTAGTTCAGCTCACCTGTAATACTACTGATATTATAACTAGTAGTCTTAATATGTATACAGTATTGAAAGAATTATCCTTTTACTCCAAACAATTAAGGAGTTGACCTTCCATCATCAGCTCAGCATCATAACATTATGATTGCAAGAAGCAATGCCAATATCACATCAGAAAATATATAAAACGCGGTACATGAACCTATAAAATCTGAGGGTTCCCCTCGATTTCTCCTGGATTCCATCATCAGATCCTAGACTGGTCACCCTATTAGTTCAGCTTACCTATAATGCTACTGATATTATAACTAGTAGTCTTAATATGTATACAGTATTGAAAGAATTATCCTTTTACTCCTAAGTATTAAGGAGTTGACCTTCCATCATCAGCTCAGCATTATAAGATTATGATTTCCAGAAGCAAATGCCAATATAACTTCAGATAATATGCAAAACGCGGTACATGTCCCTTCAATATTTGTGGGTTGCTCTCGATTTCTCCTGGATCCCTTCATCATATCCTAGACTGGTCACCCTATTAGTTCAGCTCACCTATAATGCTACTGATATTATAACTAGTAGTCTTAATATGTATACAGTATTGAAAGAATTATCCTTTTACTCCTAAGTATTAAGGAGTTGACCTTCCATCATCAGCTCAGCATTATAAGATTATGATTTCCAGAAGCAAATGGCAATATAACTTCACATAATATCCAAAACCCGGTACATTTCCCTAGAAAATTTCCCGGCTCCCCTCGATTTCTCCTGGATCCCATCATCAGATCCTAGACTGGTCACCCTATTAGTTCAGCTCACCTATAATGCTACTGATATTATAACTAGTAGTCTTAATATGTATACAGTATTGAAAGAATTATCCTTTTACTCCTAAGTATTAAGGAGTTGACCTTCCATCATCAGCTCAGCATCATAAGATTATGATTTCCAGAAGCAAATGCCAATATGACTTCAGATAATATGCAAAACGCGGTACATGTCCCTATAAAATTTGAGGGTTGCCCTCGATTTCTCCTGGATCCCATCATCAGATCCGGGACTGGTGAAAATGGGACCACCTCGGAAGTGAACTGTATCCAACCAAAAAAAAATTTTTGAAATCCGTCTATAATTGACGAAAATATCGGTGAACATACATAAAAAAAAAAAAAAAAAAAAATATTATACATACAGACGAATTGAGAACCTCCTCCTTTTTTGAAGTCGGTTAAAAATACGTAATGTATCTATCTACCTGTGAAATAAAACTAATTTTACGAATTAAACTCACGTGTATTGTTATTCTAAACATTATTTAGAGATCCGGCATTTCGAACTCTTTACAACGCTCGTGGTCACGGGTAAGACTCGGTAAAATTAGTTTTATTTCAAATGTGTACTGCTAGCGCAAATAAAAGACAATACTACTTACGAATCGTTTCTAAAATTAAGTTTTTTTCAGGCTATGAACATTAATAGGAATCCATTAGTCAATAATAATATGTATGAAGATTCTTTTTTTAAAGTAATCGCGACTAAAGTCGTTTAAAACTGAACGCTTTATATAAAGGTTAAACAAACCGGCGCATGCGCATCGCTCTAATGATCTGGCTGAAAGAAGCATCGCAATCATCATCAATAAGAACGGCAAATGATTATAAACGTTTATCTGTTCGCGTAAAAGGGCGTTATAGTCTTTATTAGGAGCATAGGACGCCACAACGATTAGACATGCTCGATTTTTGATCTTAACAAAGTTTCCACGCGACGCTAATATAATAATACCCTGGGGTGACGAACTACTAAAGCTTAATATGTATTTATGATAGTTTCATCAAATTGAAATAAAGAAAAAGTCAAATTCATTATCACATCTTAAGTGGATAGATTTAGGAAAGTGTATTTCGTTATTTCCTTAAGATTTCAATGTGAGCAAAATTAATGCTTGGAGTAACTTCGTCATCACCAAGGTAAATATAAAAGTTTCAATAAGGTCTCTCTCTCTTCAATCGTTCCCTCACTGCTGAGGATCGTGACTCCATTTGATTCCGTCAACTAGTTGTCGCCATCGGTCCCGTTCTGTGGCCTGGTGTAGTGCGTCGCTGACAGGCATTTCTAGTTCCTCCTTTATTTGGTCAGACCATCGTTTGGGACTTCTACCCCTAGGCCTTTTTCCCTCGATTTTTCCGGTCACGACAAGCCGTTCTAGGTTAGAAACAATATAGTTCGTCTTCCAAGAACAATGCCCTTTGCGTACAAAATAAACACAGTCACAGCGTGAAAAAGTCGTAAACTTGCCACCGACAAATCGCATCTCTGCGGCGTCCGAATACCGCAACCCGTCAACTCCAGTAGTCCGATGTTATTTTGCACTATCAAACCATAATTAAATGTGACACTTAAGCCACTAATTATGTCAAACCTTCCACGCACAGCCGTATAAAAAAATAATGTAAGTAGTCCGAGTTTCTAGTATTTAATTTCGTATTTCCGTTTTGATAGGTTAAGTGAGGAGTTTAATGTCTTATAACATGTGAGCACTAATGTTTATTGAGCTGCTTTGATCTAATTATTTTATTTATTTGGCTTATTTCTGAAGCTAAAATACTATTTAGTTGATTGTCAGTAAATATACTGTACTGCAAAATATTACGTGTCGATTCGATTGAAGCGTGTTATTTGACTACAAAAATTACTTATGCTTACGTTAGGCGCATTAGAAAACTGAATATGTCCAGGATATATAGAATAGAATAGAATAATTGTGTACCACGTTTCCTTAAATTGTCGTGTTCCTGATTTTTCGGTACTGTTGCAAGCTTTGTTTTATACTATCTTGTGATTAGACATGTGACAATTGTACTTCGACGTTGCATCCTCGAGATTTGTGATAACACTTGTAGTCCAAATCATAAATCTCTTCGGATGCAACGTCTCGTACAATTACGGTCAAACTTCACATTAGGTAAGTTTGTTTAACCATCAATTTTTTGACCTATTTTATTTTTTCCCTTTCTTGTACTATAATTTACACTTAACCGACTAAAAACGGAAACAATCGTAGGGCTATTCTCAAATTATTCAAAAATGGTAATCAAAAAATTATGCAGCATCAAACGTATGACAAATAATTGCAAAAAGTTCGTTACACAGAACATAATGTAAGCATCACACAATTGTTCCTTTTTTGCCCCAACCAGACATCGAACCTACATCAATTACTTTTCTGTTACCCCTTAATTGCTTATCGAGCCATCTGGATGAATGTCAATGTAACTTGCTACGCGCTTAAGTTTTTACTTAACGCTTAAAGTTTAAATTAAAACTTGTGTCTTTAACTTGCACGTCAGGTGAGCTTCATTAGTACATATGAATATTAAGTCCGATTTAGAAGATAGTCTTTTAAAGGGAAATAGAAACACCTTGTGTGAATTATTTATAAGATTCATGCATAAACATAAAGTTACATTTATAAATTTGGTACGATCTGATATAAGTAACGTGTTGTTTATTAATAAATTGAAAACATAAATAAGGTACCTAACCTTATTTATATAGCACTAGCTGTGCCAGCGACTTCGTTCGCGTTTCCCCGTTTTTACACATTTTCCATTGTATCTTTGCTCCTATTGGTCGCAGCGTGATGTTATATAGCCTAAAGCCTTCCTCGATAAATGGTCTATATAACGCGAAATCGAACCAGTAGTTCCTGAGATTAGCGCGTTCAAACAAACAAACAAACAAACAAACTCTTCAGCTTTATAATATTTATATAGCATTTGAGTAAATAAATTAGCAACTTTGGCAACAAGACAAAACTGACTTTGACTGACTCCGTGGAACAGTGGTTAGTGACCCAGGTTCACTACCTACCTTTCCAAGAGACGTGGGTTCGATTCCGACCCGGATAAAAGATTTGTTTAACGCACATCGGTGATTGTTCCGTGTCTGGGTGTGTATTAAGTATATATAAGTTTGTGTATCCACTGTTGATTCCTTTGACACTGCCCAGGAGCAGCGGGTGGCATTTACCATCTCCTCGCCAGCCGCCGGGGAGTCCACACCACTGGGAGAGAACCCCCTCTCCCAGTGACGGTGCGAAAAGCTTTTCATCGCGATAAAAAAATAGGTTAGGTCAGGCTAGATAAAAAAAGCTGCAGGAAGTAATTTCATAACAATGCTGGACGTATTTAAGCTATTGCATAGCTTTTATCGCAGGCTTTGAGCGCGGCGACCGAACCGAGAAATTCCGTAACGACAAAACCTCACAATCGTCTAACGTCGTTTCAGTTCGGTAGACTTCGGCACGGTGTTTGTGTGCGTGCGGTTAGACTTATTGTACGACTCTACGAAACTCGCACGAATCGAGACGAGCTGCTCCGAAATCGGACGATGCTATGCAATAGCTATACCGCGGCAGTCCCCGAGTGCCACACGTCTTTTTTTCCTAACTGACTTGATGGCTTGGAGTAGCCTTGTCATCATCACCGGACTTGCGGGGGAGCGGATGGCTCTCAACCCTAGTGTTGTAAGTAGCGGGTATTGATACTAAAGACGCCTCAGGGTAAAATAACGATTTCTTGCGATGTCTTTTAATAATAAATAATATATGTCACACGCTTGAACATACAAGAATGTGGTACAGTTACGTACAGATGTTTTTGTAATTTACTTGTTAAAATACATACATTCATCAATGATAATAAATGCTTAAATAATGTACATTTTATAAATAATTACAAATTGTATATTGCCTTATTGGTCGTGTGTTTTTTCTTAATTATTTCTTTATTTGTCTTGTCTGAATATAGTTAGCTGAATAAATATACTTAGTTTAACTTAGCTTTTGCTCGCAACTTAGTTCGAGTCTTGCTAATCTTAGAACATACTTCATTTTTTTGTTTCTGTAGTCGGGTAAATGATATATTTTCTCAGGGCTATAATTAGCTCTATAATCTATACAAAACGGTTTAGTGGTCCAAAAAAAGGGGAAACTGCAAACAATTTAATGATGTATAAGTAGTTGTTTTGTACATAGTTATGGTTTTTTTTTTCTAACTGACATACGATGATGGCTTGGAGTAGCCTCGTCATCATCACCGGACTTGCGGGGGAGATGGCTCTCACACCTAAACATAGTTAAGGAGTTTCATATTATAGATCCCCGAATCAGTTGTTAAGTCTCAGGTTCAGGTCTTAAGACCTAGTAAGTCAAAATTGAACTCACTGCTACAATATTTTTTTTTACCTAACTGACATACGATGGTGGCTTGAAGTATCCTCGTCATCATCACCGGACTTGCGGGGGAGCGGATGGCTCTCACCCTATCAATACTAGGACGGGTCTCTACAAGATAAGATAGAGATTCCATTATTATTCAGATCATGTTCTAACTAGACATATATCTATCTATCTATCTAGCTTGTATCGTGAACAATAACATCTTCACATCTAATTAGCCCTAGTGTTGAGCGCATATGCTAAGTAATGGACTTAGATAAAAAAAAGTTCCTATAAATAAGGTATTATTATGTTTTTCTTATTGACTACATCTGAGATTACTATGGTTGTCAGTTGCCTAAAATTTATACTTTAATTTTAGTAGGCTAGGGTATTGTTTTTATTCTTACTCCACCTAAGAGGTCCACATAAATGTGACTTTTTTCATTTACGTATATTTTTAATAGTAATATTTTTCTTTCAATTTGAATATATAAAATATAAATTTAGTCCATTTCAAACTTTGTATGTAGTCTTCTCCAAATAACACCCAAAATCTAGTGTTTTCTAAAATTGACATCTATCTTAATCCCACCTTCCTCTAATCCACCATTTCGCCTCTCAAAATTCTTTCTAGTTGTACCAAAATTTTTGTTCATCTTTACCCCTCGGTACTCCAATGAAACCTCTCAAAGAGGTACTCACAATAGTCCAGGGTTGTCACACGCGCTAACCAGGGTAATTGATACCAACCAGGGTATTTCCACGAAGGGTCACATGTAATTGGTTGCCGGGAGCGATTTCTGTGCGCTCCATTGGGTTTACACGTGGATATTAAGGGATGGCCATTGTGCTACTGGGCGAGGGAATAAGTCGAAATGTTTGGTTTGTGACCTTTTTTTTTTATTTGTTCGGACGATAGCAAATATTCGTACTGACACTGTTTGTTTACACTAGTTTTAGTATGCGATTGCTTTTGCGTATAATTTTTTTTTGTCTTTACCGCCAAACTGAATGTATAAATTGATCCAATTTCCTCCATGTGTTTCTGAGACAGACAGATCTCTTCTTGGGTCTTGACAGGCAGATCGACAAGAAAGAGATCCTATTAGTATTCAATTGTTTCTAAAAAAAACATATAGCTTGTCCTGCTTATACTGATTAAAATTAAATTTGGTCATTTCAATCAGGTACAGTTAGGTACACTTTTTTTCGTACTTTTTATTAAAACACATTATCAAACTACATACTTTAAAGAACCATGTCCACCACCACTAAACATTTGCGCATACTGCCTTCCAATCGCCACCAGCTCTAACAGCGGTCGTTGCCCTTCAAATTAAGGCTGTAAAAGTAAAAAATAAAAAAAAACCCCACTCAGTAGTTGGTAGCCCTGCGCACACGCACCTCTCTCAGCCCATCTCCGCCCGTGGGAGTGACCGGGTGTCTAGACACGTTTTTAACACGTAACACGTACAGTTGACGAGTGAAAAGATTAAAAAATAAAATAAAAAGGGTTTAACGTGAAAGACGAACAGGCGACGACTGAAAAGTCTGAAATTTAAAAAAATTGCTTGTGCAAAAATGCGTACAACATTTAAATGGCATTACTAAGTACATAGTACTAAAACAAGTTAAATAGAAAAAAAAAATGCTTTTTGGCGTTAACATAAATGTTTTTTTTTTATTTTAATTTAAATGGTTGAATTAATTTCTCATTTTGAGCTTTCATTTTTGTAAGAGACACTGCTGTTCAATTCTGTTCAAATCAATACATTAAAATACGAAAATTTCCCTATTACATAAAAAATATTATGCCTAAAACATTCTAAATGACACTCTACATCAAATACCTTTATTGATTGCTTAAGCACATGTATAATATAAATGTAAATAAATATTTAAATATATGAATAACACACCCAGACACAACATAAATCAGAAAACCTTCTTACAAGCTAATTCAGCTGTGGCCGACTGTACCCTCATAAAATACGTATTAAAATTGTTAAATTGATTCCCACCTTCTTTACGCGTCGAGAATGCACGTATAATATTAGGTTGGTACTTAATGTAATTGTAGTGTCCCATAGTGGAGTCCCACTGTTGGGCAAATTTGTCCATTAACAAAACTATGCTCAGATGCAACAGTCACGTTTTGATCTAATGGCGATTAGAGATTTGAGTAACTTATTGAGTAGTGGTTAAAAGTAATGTGGTTTAGGTTCGACGTGGTGGTTGCTTTTTCTATCTGGGGGCATGGCAGTGCCCCCGCCAAGACGAGTGCGAAGCAAACACTGCCGTACCATCCTTTACTGGAACCATTTCGCCGCATTTTTAGGCCCCTATTTGAGAACCTCTAGATAAGACTAGAACGCAGAAAGCTAGAAGAATGAATAACAAGTGAAAATTAAGGCTTGATACTTGTTTTGTATCCTTGTGTTCCCTTCAACGGCCAAGTCACACAACACTAACTATAATAATGAAGAAATCGCAGTAAGAAACCTTAGGCTTGGCACGATTTGTCTAGATTTCATTTCTTTTTAGAGATGAACAAGCTGCTCCATCGAGACTTGGCTAGTTTTTTTCAGAATGTTTTTGGTGGGGTTTATTTTACAGTTTTTGTTAATTGAGTATTTCAGTCGCTATTCTACGGATAGAAACATTTAATTACTTCTGTTTGTAAACTGGTAACTGACTGACAGATCATGATATGAACTAGAAATTATATTTTAATAATAGAATTTTAGGAAAATGGTTATTTATTATTTTATTTTACAGATATTTTAGCGATTACAACGAAATAAACTAAACATATCAATAGCACAATGCACTCCAACTAAAAAAACATCGTTTCTCAGAATTTTAAATATCATCAATATAGGAACCGGTCTCAAAGAGTATTACTGGAAAGCAAAAAAAAAAAATTCAACATACACATAGTATATGTCCGATCGGAATTTCTCCTCGGAAAACGCGCAAATGAAAAATCCCTTTGTCGGCCACCGCATTCTTGTAATCGCCCGTAAAAAATTACCGACAAATTGGGGAAATCCGTTACCCCTGATTTGGGGTAAACACGTCCGAGTGGGGTAAACTGATTCGGACTCATCCAATTACGACCCTCCTGCCGCCAAGATAATGTTGGGGGGCTATTCTGAGACTGACCGAGTCGATGGTCTTTAATTAATGCGAATAAAAATATATACGTTCATATTATAAAAACGAATCGCTGTCTGTACATCCTTACTAATATTATAAATGCGAAAGTAACTCTGTCTGTCTGTCTGTTGCGCTTTCACGCATAGAGTACTGAACCGATTTATACGAAATTTGGTACAGATATAGTCTAGAGCCTAGGAAAGGATATAGGCGACTATTTAAATGACAGGCGCTGTAAAGACATTTAGATATCAATAGTACACAAAAAAAAATCTTTTGAAATTTTTATACACGTTAATCACAGATGTTTCTGTGATTGTTTATCGAGACCGTTGTGCAAAAAGTGTCCTGTCATATTATTTTCTCCCTAAGTTTTTATTTGTTATTCCCAAAAAAGCCTAAAAAAATTCGTGTGGACACCTAAGAAAAGCATTGGCCGAGAAAAGTCAAACATCAAGATAAATATTGCAATCTCGAGTCTTATCTATCTCAAATAGAATTGATAAAACGGAAATATTGGCCTAGAGTTATCTTCTTCACATATTTAGATTCTGATAACAGATCCGGACTGATGCATCGTGATTATTGATTCTGTGTAGCTAAAAAGTTTGAATTCAGGTAAGTTATATTAAAAGCTCTTTAGATTGGGCGTAAAAAATCTAAGCAGGATTTAAGGGTAAGGCCGACAGGGTCAAAAGCGTCTATAGTTCCTTTCGACCTCATATCTGAACCTCACAGGAGCCTGACATTAGATTGAGCGAGGTCAACACAAACTTCTATTAAAACAGAAAAAATGGAGGCTACGGATTACTTAGTACATATTTATTATATTACCATATTATAAGTAACTGTCTGTTCCTATGTATGCTTAGATATTTAAATATAGAGTTATTCAAAAGTAAGGTTTACATGATATATTATGTTTACTATGTGCATAATGTACCCAAAGCAAAGTGAGCGCGAGTCGTCAGCAAATAAATAAATAATATTATTTAGGGTTATATCTAGTCGAGCGATGTCCTAATACCTCCCCTATCGATAAGGTGTCGAGATTTCAAACGAGCCATTGCCTCTGTAATGGCGTTGATAGAGGATATTCCCCATTTGGACGGACCAACTCCCGTTAACCCCCCGGTCCCCGTGACCACTTTGATTATAAGTTCCTTAGCCCACTGGCGAATTGTTAAATCGAGATTTTCTCATGTGGCTTGAATAATGACCTATGTACAGTCATACCGTCCAATAACAATGAAAATTAGCCGATTGTACAGATCATTCGGTTTGGAATGACTGATGCGAGGTCAGGCGCAGAACCACCAGCTTAAAATACTTTTCGGTATACGGGCGTGCATCAGCCAACTTCTTGACTCTGGTTTGAGTATTTCTTTCCTTATTGCTTAAATTGAAAAGCTCCACAATATTTGCTACAGTTCCAAGAGTCGTAGGTTCGATTCCCACTCGGGGCTAAAATTTGTGTGACGAACGCCAGTGTTTGTTCCGTGTTGTTTGTATATTTAAGTTTGTGCGTGTTTCCACTATTTCTCATATCCGTAACACAAGTGCTAAAGCTACTTACCACGGGATCAGATCGAAGTATGTGATATTGTGAATTAACATTCGCCAAGTCTAATCCTCGCTGAACTAGAACAGTTCTAGTAATTTATTCTACGCCTAGGAATCCTGGAATAGACTATGCATATGTATGCTAAAGTGGTATGCAAAACGCCTAGCTTGTTACAAGTAACAGCTGTCACAAATGCCACCTAATATGGGTATTGGGAATGTCAAATGCACCGAGGCAGGGGAAGCCAACCGTTTAGTTATAATTTCTATTTATCTATTTTACATATTTTATTTTTTTATTTGTTCAAGATAACAAACAATTAACATCGGGACAAATGTCTGTGTATAAAATTGTATATGATTCCCAAGATACAAGCTTAGCTTAGTTTGGCAACCCCTGGATACAAAGAGATATCTTTTTAAAATGTACATAAACTAGTTAGATTTTAAGTTTCTTTAAGGTATAATAAACACATTTTTTTAAAATATTTATGTGACGAACATCGGTGTTTGTACCGTGTCTAGGTGTGTTATTAAATATATTTACGTATATTTGTGTATCTACTGTCGATTCTGATATACGTAACACAAGTGCTTAAGCTACTTACCACGGGATCAGATCAATGTATGTGTCGTTGTGTAATAATGTTTCAAACAATAACTTATAAAATGTTCGCTATCTCTGTACTTAGTACGTTTACCACTAGGGTGTACATATTAGCTTCAATATGAAGAAAAAAAAAGCTATTAATAATCCGCTTCTCGATAATGCAGAAAGGTTAGTTATGTGTAAAGTGGTTAATTTGAACTGTTCCAGCGATTAAAATGTGTGTGGCCCGATACACGTTTCCCTATAAATTAATAATTTTCCGATGATGGTGTTGATTACAGTTTTTGTATTGAGAGAAGGCTTAATAGGTCCCTTAAGGCTTTTACGGTAACTTGTAATGTGGAAGTCGTAACTCAAATATAATTGAATACGACACACTGTAACGCCATTATGACAGTGAGAGCGTCGATGACTGACTAAGGTCGGTCCATGCGAGAGATAGTCAGTTCAAACCTCACCAGATACGAATGTGTTGTGAAAAGTAAAATTGTAATTAGTTTCCTGTCATCCTCATTCGTCGATGTATCATCTTACAAGATCTCTCTTTTATTAAATGCTGGTCACCCGCCCTCGCTTCGCTTCGGGTAAATTTTACATAAAAACCTTCCTTAAGAATCACTCTATCTATTAAAAAACCGCATCAAAATCCGTTGCGTAGTTTAAAGATCTAAGCATACATACGGACATACAGCGAAAGCGACTTTGTTTTATACTATGTATTGATGATACGTCTGCTATCCTCCTGATATAACAGAATATTTAATATCAGTTTAATTCTTTTAGCGCATCACCACACAAGAGACAAATTTATATTATCTTTCTATTATAGAACTGACTATTTATATTATCAGCCAATGTTGTTACAAGTCTGCCAAATCATATTAACGCGCGACCTTCGGGTCATTAACCTTACAAATGGTTACGTATCAAAATAACTAAAGTTGTTTCGACTACTGCCGATTCAACTATGCTTGACTCACCTAATGTTTGAAATACCTAATGATCGTTTCACATAATTTCATAATAACTAATGCATGCAATCCCTAATGGACAATTCGCCTACGCTTGACTCACCTAACCTTTATTCGTCTACGGTTAATTCATCTACGCTTTATTCACCTAACGGTTGATTCACCTAACGCTTAATTCACCTAAGAGTAAATTCACCTTCGGTCTATAATACGTAAAGGTATAGACAAAGAAGAAGCAAATAGATGCAAACCCGACACGTAGTTTTGGCTGTCCTACCCCAGGACAGCCAAAACTACGTATAATTCAAACCCGCGTAGGTCGCTGCCGCGGCTGAGGAATATTAGTCCTGTAGGACTATGGCACTGACCGGGGGTTGGTCCTTGGCTGCATTTTATAGTGTATACAGAGATAATCGTCGGCTGGTGCCATAATAACATTTAACATCATACGAGTCATTAAAGGGCCTCTACGTGTTGGCTTTGGCCCCACACACGCCTTCCAAAAATCCAGGACTCTGTAGTCCCGAGAAATTGGCAATGACTGATAATAATATAATAATATCTGGGACATTTCCACACACGTTCACCTGACCCCAGATTAAGCAGAGCTTGTACTTGTATATTTATAAATACATACTTATGTACATAATCACACCCAAACGTGGAACAAACACCGGTTTTCATCACACAAATATTTGTCCCAAGAGGGAATCGAACCCACGACTCTTGGATGTTTAGTAAATCTGGATCACCAACTACTGTTCCACCGAGCCAGTCAAATAGTAGGCATGTTGTTGATTAGATATTTCAAACTTATTTGAAACATACATTATGTCAAATGAACATTAGGTTAAAACACCATTAGGTTAATTGGTCTTTAGTCCAATCAATTTTAGTTTAAACGAAATTATATGAGTTAAGCATTAGGCGAGTCGTGCATTAGGCGTAATGATTTTAGGTGAGTCGAGCATAGTTGAATCGGCAGTAGTCGAAACAACTTTAGTTATTTTGATACGTAACCTTACAAATGGTTGTCTGGATCGATTTCTTTAATAAAATATAATCTGGAGTCTGTATTAATATAATTAACTTTGTGTTTTTGTTACAGGAAAAATCTGGGGAACCGTATTCCGGTAAACTATCGGTGAAATCGGACTTAAGTCCTGTTTTTGGTAAGTGAAAAATTATTTAAAATTACTTATGTAAATCATGATACATTTACATAATATTATGCTAGATACAGCTATTTAATAATTTATAGTAAGTGACATTGGTTCTTTATTTTTGTTTAGGGCAAACTTTGGTAAGGCCTTGACTAAAGCTCATATCAAAGATATATCTACTTTTGTCTTATTGCCTTAACATGAACAAGAATATACAGATATAAACAAGAATAACAGTATCCATATTTTCTTCTGACTTCGCCAACAAGCCCATTTGCCATATCATGGTCATTAGAAAAAATAGATTAGAAAACTCAAACTGTCCAGGAACTGTCCATGTTGTTTTGTTTTAATGAGCTCCCGATATTTCGGCACTGTTGCAAGCGCCATGATCACGGGTGAGCTCAGTTCACTCGTGATTATGGCGTCTAATCTGTGTAACCATGACAGTTTAAAAAATTGATTACCTAACTTAATCTCCTACGAAGCGAAATATACACTACATACCTAGTACATTCAGTTTAAATATAATATTAGATGACACATCACTATCCACCTTACAAATCCGTCCGAATCTCACAAGTACACGAAACCAATCGATCACATCTAAACAGTCTAGTGATGTGAATTGGTTTCGGCGCCGAGCGGCCCAAGGTGGGAATTATCGGCTCTTGCCCCATTACTTTGGAATTATGTGTGTTTTATCGCCAGCTTATAATCATCTGTCACTATGGTTACAATATTTTCGTATAATTTCATCTGGGCACGCCTCTCTAGTGATGTGGGACTGTCGATAGACTGATATCGATTGTTACTAAACGCATAGTTTTTTTGACAGTGAAGAAAAATAAAAATGTTAACATGATTTAAAGGAAAAAAACAGGTTGTTTAGTGATGATGTCGAATTTTGGCACCCAACACATGTAAAATAAATCTGATTAAACTCGCATGAACATAATTATGATGGGCTCTATGACTCATTTGTTAGTTTCTGAATCTTTTGCTGTGATGAACATTGGTATTTAATATAAGTAATATAAATAAATAGCAAATCTAAAAATGTTTTTCACGTATATCTGTAACTCACCGTTATTTATTTAGAGGTGAGAGCCCGCTCCCCGCAAGTCCGGTGATGATGACACGGCTACTCAAAGCCATCATCGGAGTCAGTTGAAAAAAAGACTGTGATTTATAAACACAAGTACTTTGCTAAGTTGCTACTTATCGCGGGTGCGTAACAATGTTGTAAGAAATGTAAAATATTAATGAATGAAAATGAAATGAAATGAAAAATGCTTTATTACTTTCTGAATCTTACTTAGACTAGGTAAACATACTGTCCAATTTAATCGAACATCAAACCGATTCCCAC
Source organism: Maruca vitrata (assembly GCA_039566165.1). Classification (NCBI taxonomy): domain Eukaryota; kingdom Metazoa; phylum Arthropoda; class Insecta; order Lepidoptera; family Crambidae; genus Maruca; species Maruca vitrata. Next base: position 7,832,061 of record CM076936.1, on the reverse strand, counting down.
GCTCCATCGACTCCCGCGCACCCCTAGCTCCCATCGCCTCGTTATTTGTTGTTATTAACGGTCGTTTTTTGTTATTTTTTTCCTCGACGCGTTTTCGAGAACCGGTCGGAGACTAATCTGATCAGTTGGCCACGAAGCCCGACTCGGAGTAATCCCAATGATAGCTCGGTATTGATGGGGTCTTAACACCATTTGGAACGGGATGGGAACATACTCCTTAAGGTGAAACTTTTTTCTTCTGACTGACTAGGATGATGGCTTGGAGTAGACTTGTCATCATGCGGGGTATGGATGGTAGAGTATGAAACTTATTTTTTTCTGACTGTCTACGATGATGGCTTTGTATAGACTTTTCGTCATCACCGGACTTGCGGGGAGGAGATGGCTCTCACCCAAAAATAGTGTGAAACAGTCATTTTGACTTACTTTTTTAGACATTCGGATTTCGATATGATTCTAAATCAATCAAGTAAGTAGGTAAAGCTAAAGAAGTATTTTGATTATAGTTCCATCAAATGAAGCGTGGAGTATTTTGCGATGCGTTGTCTGTCAATCTATGAAACTTTTAGCAGTTGCCAGAGTGATTTTAGTTGTAAATTGTCGCTTACATTAGTACAAATAATGCCTGATTGCATTATTTCGGTAAAATAAAGATAATAATATGTTACTTTAGCTATTCTGCTTGATTTGTTTAAACTTTTAACTGCAACCAGGTCATTAAATCATTCCACATAATCCAAACTGTAATTATTCAAACAAAATCGTAATCAATACCAAATTGAATTCATCAATTTTAAAACAATTACCCGCATCATTAAACTTATTTTACGTACATTTAACCGCATTCGCTTATCAATAAATTATTTGGAATGAGTTTAACAGGCAATAAATTTGGGATTATTTAAATTTACTTCACATCAAATAATAAAATGATGAATGACACCGCAGAATGACAAATTATTTCAACGAACATCATGTTGTGTGGACATAACGAATGCCTTTTGGAATCGACATTTATGCAGGGACACTACTGAGTAACATTTGTATTTATTGGATATAGTTTTACACTTTACGAAAAAAGTGTCGATGGCCGAGTGGTTAAGATCGTTGCTTGCCATGCGATAGGTCGCCAGTTCAAACCCTGACTCGTACCACTGTGTTTTTCTAATTTGAAATTCATTTGTACGATTATTCGACACTTTAACGGTGAAGGAAAACATTGTGAGGAAACTTGCACAGTGCACGCCTCTAAAGAAATTCTAAGGGTGTGCAGTCGACCAACCCGCACTTGATCAGGCCTAGTTTAGGGTAGGCCCGAGCCTACCTGGTGACTTTACGAAAAGTATAGTTTTTACACCACGTGCAAGATATGTGATTAGATTTTTTAACTTCTTATAGAAATTTAAGTCTGTATGCTGGAGCTATGTAGACTCTGAAGGATAATTCGGATCGTGCGATTAAGATACGATTAAAAGTATATAAATAACTGTCTGTATTTCTGTTTCTATAATATCTCCTCTAGAGCTTTAGCAAAGAGGATACATTTTCAAAACATCCAGGTCACAAATAATTTGAAAATGTTAGATTGAGTGATGTTAACTGAAATGAACAAATACAGATAGTTTGAGAGATAGGTACCAAAGATATCTCCCAACAATAATACAAAAACAAAAAAAAAGCACGAAATTTATTAGTGACTATAGGGGCCTTGCATTGACATACCACCAATACTTGAACCGTATGATTTTAATGATACTCACTCTTCCCTTAACGGGCCTATAATAATATAATGAATATACTTTTTGCTGCTCCTGTCCGATTTACGGTCCCATACCATCATTCACCTTTTTACCCCAAAAACATAGCTTTGCATTCGAAATGTCGCCTGCGTACTATCACGTCTCAAACCAGTACTTAGTACATACACAATCACCCGTCCTTATCACACCCACTATCAATTGCTATCTACATCTCTCTCACGCGCACAATTTGCAAACCTTACTTGGAAGCTTAGTTAACCTGCTCCGTCTCAATCTCTCAGAGGATTCTGAACTTAAGCTTCTTTGTTTTAAAGGCTAGAATTTCGTTCGCTTAATTCCATGTCATTTACACTACACCATCTAATTGGAACTTGATATGCGTTCACAATTAGACTCTGGTCGTTGCTGGATTAACGAGCTTTTTACACTTTCGTCTCGTTACGTCTGTTCTGTAAGGTCCCGTACCTCATAAATGAAATGGGAAACCCTTATTTGCTGTATGGTATGACAAGCATATTAATTTCTTATGGATATTAACAGTTTATGATAATGCAGTTGTTTCTAATAGCTTTTGAGTCTGTGTCCTTATAATTTGTTATAGGCATAAAACCCTATGTAATCCTTCTTAATAAGCAAGTAAAAAGTAAGTATTACAGTAAAAAGTGTGTTCTGTTAACTTCTTCTTATCGTATGGTTGATGAACAACTTGTTGTCAGAGTTTTTAAACCGCCCGTAGGCCTCTGACATGGCTTCACACACCGTTGAAAAATTTCTCAGGTGTGCTGGTTTCCTCACGTATTTTTCCTTCAACCTTAAAACGTCGAATGAATTTCAAATTTGAAAAACACATTGGTACCCGGCGGGGTTTGAATTGGCGACCTCTCGCATGGCAAGCAACGACCTTAACCACTCGGCCATCGACGCTTTTTTAAATAAGCAAGTAAAAAGTATGTATTACAGTAAACTTAGTTATACCAGAGCCGCTCTAAGTTGGCCGATTTGCTACATGTCAGACTGACTGCACTAGTCATTGAGTATAAAGCCACTGGAGATGCCTTACACGGGCGACCCCTCCGGCAAAGTACATTGGTCAACTGTTCAAACACGTTTAATAAAACTACTTGTCGCTGCACCACCGCCATTTTGCATTGATCCCTGTCGCGTGACGTTACTCTTGAAAATGGTTAGTTGTGCAGTATTCTCGTGTAAAAGGCGATCGAGAGCTCAAATTCGCAACAAGAGCGCGTTTAGTATCATATCTAAGTGTTTTTATTAACTTTTAAACGTGTATTTAAGAAGAATTGCCATTTAAATAAAAAAGTCGTTGCGATACGTAAACGACAGAAAAAAATAAACAAGAATACAGTGGTACGGGGGCTAGTGATGTCACAAAGTCAAAAAGCGACTCGACATTTGAATGAATCATTCACTCCCTGCAGTTAGTTGTATAATCCGTTTTTTACTTTAATTTTGAATCAAATTAAAGGTCTAAACATATGTTATATTTAAATCTTGTAAGATGAATTAGAAAAATTACTTTTCTTTCCTCTGGTCATACGATATTGAAATTTAGTCTGAAAATGAAAAGAAATTCTGTGACTCCTTAGAGATATTTTTTAAAGACATAGATATTTTAACCGTATCCTCTCAGTACATTTTGGACTGTATCTTTATATGTTTACAAGCACATACCATCATTTCATGTCGGATCCTCACCATTATACCACCAGTGATAAACATAGGCTTTCTGTTTCAAGCCGCAGGCGCCAAAAGACTGGAAAGTCGTTCTTGTGTTTAAGCACAAAATCGTTTAATAAGATCCCACAAAATGGTATTGAATTACAATAATCAGTACAAGATAGTTCAGTTCATTCTCCAAACTGATTTTATTTTATTCTTTGTGTCATCACTATTTTTTTCGTATGTGTGTTGCGTAGTTACGTGAAAACTTTGTTTGTGTGCGTGTATTGTTTGAAGTGTTGAACATTTTTTGTAGTGTGCGTTTATCGTTACAGCAAAATTTGTGTCTGTTGAGTTATTAATTTTTGGTGGTGTGCTGTACGTGTTTACCTCGCCCCCGCTAAAAGTGGCGAAAAAATTTGTTAGAAGCGTTGACGTTATGGCATCTCCAGTGGCTTTATACTCAAAGGCACTAGTGAGGACAACGGTAAAATTGCCGAAGTATATAAGTAACAGTTATTTCCACTTTATAACCAAGCAAGGTCTAATTATAACAAATTTTTATTAAAAACATTAATTCACATCCAAAAGATTGAATTTAAGTTCCTTATTTATAAATATATTTATTTTTAAAATACAATACTTATTAAATCCTTCATCCTATTTTTAAAAATACCTGGTGAGTATTACCCACTACGTCACTATGAAAAACGTGTCAAACAACGGCGTAACCTTGTAAAAGCGTAATACAGAGTGGAAATTTTACGTTTTCTTTTTATAATTCAATTATTTTAGGTAATAAAAGACAAATAACTAGATAATTATACCGGAGCCGTTCTTAGAAGACTGATTTGACACTTTTTATTTTATATTTTGCATTTATCCTTGTTAAGAGGAACATATTTACGCGAATCATAAAGAACAACTTTTAAAAATAATACGTTATTTCAAAATTTCAAATGCACATAATTATCTAATTATTTGTCTTTTATTACCTAAAATAATTGAATTATAAAAAGAAAACGTAAAATTTCCACTCTGTATTACGCTTTTACAAGGTTACGCCGTTTGACACGTTTTCATAGTGACGTAGTGGGTAATACTCACCAGGTATTTTTTTTAAATAGGATGAAGGATTTAATAAGTATTGTATTTTAAAAATAAATATATTTATAAATAGGAACTTAAATTCAATCTATTGATGTGAATTAATGTTTTTAATAAAAATTTGTTATACTTAGACCTTGCTTGGTTATAAAGTGGAAATAACTGTTACTTATATACTTCGGCAATTTTACCGTTGTCCCTCACTAGTGCAGTCAGTCTGACATGTAGCAAATCGGCCAACTTAGAGCGGCTCTGGTATAGTACACATATATAATCAGTCTCATACAAGGAAGTAGGTTTATAAAACCGATGATGATTTCTACATCATTTCCTAGAAATAAATGTAACAACAAACGAGCAATAAGACCGCACAGATGGAATATTTTTTTGATAATGATTCATTCCTTTAACTAGAGATGTAACTGGTTCCTTAGACCCATTTTTTATGTTAATAACTAGGTCCGGTACCACAAAAAATGGTCTGACTTGGAATACTAACTATTTATTTGTGCCTATTATAAATCATCGTTGGGTTTAATAATGTTTTTTTATTAGATAGATTAATGATAATATTATATCATATCCTATGACGTCTGCACCTAACTTGGTGTCTGGTGGTAACAATGCTAATAAACCATACCATTAAATAAGGCGTGTGACCTATTTTGGGCATGGCGGTCGATCTCGATGGAGATCAGCCAATTGCGCAGGACATATTATAGTTCAAAAATGTACGCGCAAATATAAGTGCACTCTCTGTTCCCTTACCCTCATAGTTCGGTGGGACGACAATCCGTCATGACCGTGAGAGATCGGGCGCAGGACCACCGGCTCAACGTGCTTACCGAAGCACTGGCGTGCAACCGCCAACTTCATGACTCCAGGCTGAGTAATTTCTTAAAGGAAAAACTCACACCAATGTTGCCCGACCCCGGACTGGAGCCGGGGACCTCTCGGTCCATACGCAGCGCTTGCTACCAATAGACCAACGAGTCACACACAATCATTGCACTTTCCTGACCATTTTTCGACCTCAAAATTCATCGAGCTCCCATTCGATAGAGTCAAAGGCCATCAAAAGCACACGAATTTATCTATAAATGGGCTTTAGGAAGTCCTAAAGTGATATCCCAGCTCAATAATCCTTTTAGGTCTTGTCATGACCATAAGCCTAGCTCTATTCCAGTATAGGTATATAGGATGAGTTACAATGGTACGATTGCTATCTATCGCAGCCTAACCGGGAAACACTGTACAATTGGACATTCATATTTGTCTGTTTGTTTCCTTACGATGTTTTCCGTCCTTGTTATAGCCAATATATGTATATAATATATATAGAAATGCAACGAGTTGTATTGTGAATCTGTTTAATTACAAATGTAAGGATTAAAACCAATAATAAATGAATCATTGAATGCGTTCCTAGCTACTGTCGGGTTGAGTCACAATTGCACATATTATGCGTTCGTTAGCAATGCAAATCAATCAAAAATGCTAAATCCTGCACCTTCGTAGCGGCTGTCTTGATCTTGATATTCATTAGTTTTATGAACGAGTATAATATGAAAAACATCGTTGTGTTTATATTGACGCAACTTACGAATATTTTCTTAAGATAGAAGTCTAAGTTACTAAAAAAGTTACCGTAAATACACTCTCAATGATCATCAGTAGGAATAGCTATATCAACCCGCATTAGTTTGTTTAAAGTATCCTAAATAAAAAAGTGATAATTAATGAGATTACTTTAATGAGCCAAGCGAGCACACTAATACAATCGAAGGTAGAATTTGTATTAGTACTATTCTTTACATGAAATAAATAAATATTACACAACCTCACATACATTGATCTGATTCCGTGGTAAGTAGCTTAATCACTTGTGTTACGGATATCAGAATCAACAGTGGATACACAAATATACTTAAATATATTTAATAACACACCCAGACACGGAACAAACACCGATGTTCGTCACTCAAATATTTGTCCCGGGGAATCGAACCTGCGACCTTATAAAGTCAGTTTGAGTCACTAACCACTATTCCACCGAGCCATGCAGTACAGATAATAAACACAACACTACAAGTGCCCGACCAGCACGGCTATTCCGCTCAAAGCTCTAAAACAAAAGCTCCCGAGGCGCGGAGGTCATCTGAGGTCAAAGAGACGTCCTTAAAATAATACGCCGTTTTCCTAGTATACTGAGCTGAAACCTGTTCCAACGGTGGCACGATTAAGCTGGCTTCCATTCATGCCTGCTATTTTTAACCGGGACAATACTGGCTGGCTCAGCGTAGCGGTTAGTATTGACATTTAATTGTGTGACTTACCGTTTGGCTGGTGCGTCAGGATGACGGAATAGTTGTATGACGGACAGTTTGTACTTAAGTATGGCTATTTGATGAAAGCTTGTTAAAGTTCATAGACACTATCAAAAACCTTATACACCGTACATAAGTCATGACTTACTACCTCTTAATTATGATCTCGGTCTGTTCAAGGCGTGAAACGGCATTTAAGCACGCCTTCAGAGTGAGTGCGATAAGCTCAATATGGTCTATTGTGCTTTTCGATCTTATATGTGGATTTCACTACCGCTTACCATCAGGTGGAGTGAGGTAATCCTGTAAGCCATTTAAAAAAACCTATAGTTTAACATGTATAAAATTAACGTGTCAAAGTTAAAAATGGCAAGTTTAATTCTAACCAGTATTTATTACCATTTGAAATTTCACTGACTACTTACACAGTTTAGCGGATAAAATTAACTAGAAATTAAAATATTTCCCATAATTATTAAAACACTTAACATCGATCGTGGTAACAGACAAACACGGTAATCTGACAAAGTTTCGTATCACCACTACACGTCGGGAAGTTCCGAAATATTTGACTTAAAAACAACACGGATAATTACAAAATGTGGTAGCGTTCAGCCGTGAAACTTTCACTCATACACGGCCCATACAAGACCCATACAAATGTACATTTGTACACACAGTGGACTGTGTTGATCAAATATTTGTGTAGGGCACTCTCAGCCCACCGGGAAGGCGTTCCCAGAAGGAGATCTTGAGTTTTTGAGGAATTTTTTGATGAATTTTGATGGGTGTGAATCGAGAAGAACTTGAAAAAAAAATTGTGGTATCAAAACTAAGGAGTTTTTTTTGTGATCTATAAAATTCTCCCTACATGCGTTCGATAATTAAATACATAACATTACTAGCTGTGCCAGCGACTTCGTCCGCGTTTCCCACTGTGTTTTATACATTTTCCGTTATTTCTTTGCTCTTATAGGTCGCAGAGTTTTAAACCTCAAAACCTTCTTTAATAAATGGTCTATTTAACACATTTTATTTTTTCAATTCGAACCAGTAGTTCCTGAGATTAGCGCGTTCAAACAAACAAACAAACAACTCTATAATATAAGTATACATAGATAACATTTAACAGACATGTTGACAGCAACCGATTACGTGATAGATCTTAGGTCACATAGTGCTGCATACTGTAAAGGTTCTATTTCATCCACAGTTTAGTTTTCACAGTCTGATCGAGTATACTTAATTACGTATTTTATAATATCAAAAAGTTAATTTGTTATTCCGAGTCATCGCCTCGATTCTACCGAAACCCAATTCCAACATCGATATGATTAATTATCTCGGAAACAAAATAAAAACCGCCATTATTTTAGACAAGTGTCAGTTTAAAAAACGCAATTTGAACTGTTGATTGACACATTCAAAATTAAAATTCATAAAAGAGTTGGGAACATCAATTTGACTGCGAGATATTAGTGATATCCAAGTGTGGTTTGTAATTAATAAGACCAGTTTTTTAAAATTATTAATGTTGCCTTTACACCTACTTCATTCAGTAACTTTAGAAACGTTCGCTGACACCCAATATTTAAATATTAGTCTTTATGGGTCTACACGCGTTATTAGGAGTAGCAAATTACATAGCTACTTACTTTGCTACTCCTATATGGAATGGTAATGGAACGCGAAAGTCTAAAATAATACCCAATATTTATTTATGAATACGTATATGGTATACTATTTAAAATAATATATTTCGTTGAAACTTTTCTTGAAGAGAACTGTCTTGTATTACTCTAACACATCTGAAATTAATAAGCGATTTAATTAGTTTAAAATTGCGTAACTACAAACTTCCGTTGGAAAGACATCTTGATACTATTTTATATTAACCTAGTGCTCAATTAAGTACTAAAACAACAAATAAAATGACCTTTCCCCCAACTCGTCTATTTCATCAACCTCTAATTTGTTCTATTCCAAAATCTGATTAATATCCGCCAGATAAAATCTAATATTGCTCGATAGTATTTTTAATAACGCCCTGATTTACTAAGTGTTTGGTTACTGGTTATCAAGCGTGACTTGATGCAGAATGCGTACTGATAAACCGTTATTAATAAAGGAGTCCACCACGTGTCTATTTAATTCCTGAAAATACAAATAACTTGTGTATGTATCCGCCATTCAAAAATGAAAAACCAGCCAATTGCCTCAGAGTCGCGAGGGGTTCTGTAGCATGATATTTAAATAAAGCATGTTAGGACCCCCATTAAACATTAAAATGTATCTTATTTTTAGAATATGTTTCTTTTTCCTAATTGACGTACGACGATGGCTTGGAGTAGCCTCGTCATCATCACCGGACTTGCGGGGGAGCGGATGGCTCTCAGCACTTACAGATGTCTCATATCCCTTATTTAAGATATGTCTTTTTAGCGGCATTAAAATGAAAACCACCTACATGACATGTGAAAATTTCAACTGTCTCGATATCGCAGTTCTTGAAGACACCTACAGACAGCCAAATATCAATGTTTTAGTAATAAGGTCCCATCTTTACCCTTCGCTTCAACTGTCTCGATATCGCAGTTCTTGAAGACACCTACATCCTGGTGACATACAGACAGATCAACAGCAATGTTATAGTAAAAGGGTCCCATCTTTTCCCACGGAACCACAACAATGTTTTAGTAATAGGGTCCCATATTACCAGCGCTGCAGCGGCTATGATGTGGCATATGCTGAGGCCTGTACCTCGTTGTCCACTTTTATAGTCCTTGTTTATGTGTGATATTTCTTTGTTTAAGTTGAGTTTTTGTGTCTTGTGTGTTTATGTATCATTGTAACATTTAGTGTCTATGTCGTGGTCAATAAATGTTTTTCTTTCTTTCATCTTTCTATCTTTTCCCTCCGCGTTCGGAACACTAAACCCGATACAGTCATCCTTCAAACCCAACTCCCACAACAACGGGAGGAGTTTCAATTTGCAGACAATTTAGTCAGTACCGCAAAATTATTCTGACGGAGCGGACTAATGACTTTGCACTTAGCTGCCTCGATTACTGACGGTATTAAACAACGTCATTTATTTATTTATTTCTTTCTTTATGGTGCAAGATGAAGAAACGCATTTCGAATCGGCCATGTTGTTTTCGAAATATCGGATTATGTTTTTTCCCTAACTGACTTACGATGATGGCTTGGAGTAGCCTCGTCATCGTCATCATCACCGGTCTAACGGGGGACCGGATGGCTTTCACCCCTACTGATCAGTATTGTGAGAACATAACGTACATACATACATCGCGTCTTTATTATCTTCAAGAGTTGGTAGACTTTGCAACTGATTGATAATTATTTTTTATGTCCCAATTTAACCTGTAGGTTATCTATGGCAAGATTGCAAAAAGGTCATAATCGGTGTTTTTTGCCTCTTTTGATCTTTGCATATATATTTAACCAATCGATTCTTTTAATATTCGCTGGTGTATTTATTTATTTCTACTATTATTATGTTTGAAAATGTATTGTAAGACTAAAAAAGAAAACTTACTGAAAGACACATCTTTACCATGGACTAGTGCATTATCTAATTTGTGTAGCTAATACATAGATCAGTTTGAGATAATGATAACAGGAAAATTTCCAATGTATCTAAAATTATGCATTTTTCGTTCAAAAGTTTCATTTTTGATGCTTTATTTCTGTATCGCGAACCTTGCAAGTGATATGACCAGGTGAGTCCGAATTCGCTATCTTATCTTGCGTTCATCAGAAGATAATATCAGACACATGACTTGTTTCTGCTAACACTAGTAGTGAAAATGATTTCAACTTACGATAATATATGTGTTCAATTAAATGCAATTAGCTTAAACATTACATATACATTAGAATCGTAATAAACGCTACTTTATAGATTATCTTTGGTTAAATAATTCTTGCACATTTTAGACACTATGATATTCTGTTTATTTTCGCAAATGCAATACGATCTCTATCATGTTTGTACTCAAACAATTAAACATTTATCAATCGTATGATAAGTAAAATCAATGGTATAAAAGTTCATTTAGCACATAGAGTTACATAAGGTTTTATTAGGCTTCACAAGAAGTAAGCCTCAACGATGTAAAATATCTTTCATATAGTTTTGACATCAGATTATTTTCGACAGACCAATATTTATTTACTGTGGTGTTTGAGGTCCTAGGCCAATTACCAATCAAAATGATGGACTCTTAGGCTAATTGACTTAGAGAGATGGTAATTCTGAGTCTTAATAAAATACTGATATTTCATATGTTAAAACATAATAACCCAAAAATAACATGTCCGATCCAGATATGGTGAAATTATCGCAAGTATTTGAGGCACCTATCACAACTGTCAGCCATGTTTGAGAGCCAGCTGGTCCTAGGGCTGCCACCACTGCTGATCTGACTATCAACCTATTTGAAAATTGTAAACAAAAAAAAAACCGCCTTCAAAAACCCGACTCACTAAAAATTACAAAATAATTTAATACGAAAATTTATCTGGGTATAAATTTGATATTATGTTGTTGAAGGCGGTGCCGTTTATATTTCATGCAGTTTTCCTCAAAATTTTAATTGGCACCGCCTTCAAAACATAATATCAAATTTATACCCAGATAAATTTTCGTATTAAATTATTTTGTAATTTTTAGTGAGTCGGGTTTTTGAAGGCGGTTTTTTTTGTTTACAATTTTTTTCATCCTTTTAGTGTTAAATTTTTTTACACCCTTTTAGTTCAGCACACCTTTAATACTACTGATATTATAACTAGTAGTCTTAATATGTATACAGTATTGAAAGAATTATCCTTTTACTCCCAACTATTAAGGAGATGACCTTCAAACAACAGCTCAGCATCATATCATTACGATTGCAAGAAGCAAATGCCAATATTACTTCAGAAAATATATGAAACGTGGTACATGTGCCTATAAAATTTGAGGGTTGCCCTCGATTTCTCCCGGATCCGATAATCAGATCCTAGACTGACCCCTATTTGTTCAGCTCACCTATGATTATACTGGTATTATAACTAGTTGTATTAAGAGGTACACAGATTTGAAAGAATTATCCATTTACTCCCAACTATTAAGGAGTTGACCTTCGATCATCAGCTCAGCACCATAACAGTATGACTTCCAGAAGCAAAGGGCGATATAACAACAGAAAATATGAAAGACGCGGTACACGTTCCTCTAAAATATGAGGTTTGCCCCTGATTTCTCCTGGATCCCATAATCAGATCCTAGCCTGGACTCTATTACTTCAGCTTACCTATAATTCTACTGATATTACAACTAGTTGTATTAATATGTACTCAGATTTGAAAGAATTATCCATTTACTCCCAACTATTAACCAGTTGACCTTCCATCATCAGCTCAGCATCATAACATTATGATTGCCAGAAGCAAATGCCAATATAACTTCAGAAAATATGTAAAACGCGGTACATGTGCCTATAAAATTTGAGGGTTGCCCTCAATTTCTCCTGGATCCCATCATCAGATCCTGGACTGGTTAAAATGGGACCACCTCGGAAGTGAACACTATCCAACAAAAAAATAATTTTTGAAATCCGTCTATAATTGACGAAAATATCGGTGAACATACATAAAAAAAAATATTATACATACAGACGAATTGAGAACCTCCTCCTTTTTTGAAGTCGGTTAAAAACTAAGTTATAGTCCAGTCATTTAAGTTTAAATTAGGTAAGAATCTCGGGATTCGAGATACCCAGCTGTAAGTGTGTAAATACTTAGATATTGACACCTAAAAGTGGTCTCAAAACCTACATATGGTAGGGTGTACGCAACTATTAAATTTTCAATGTCAAATGCCACAAATATCAGTTTTGTTACAATGTTATCAAATATTATTGTTAATAAGTACATGTATCACCATCTTTACACTATTGAGGTGCAACTTATGTCTATGATTCTTTTGTCTATGTAACGACTCTATGAATAAAGTCAGTCTATTTGAAACCGCTAAAAACGACTTTCAATAGGTTATGGGCTACTCAGATTTTGCAGAGTAAATTAAAGTTATTGCGTTATTCGAAGTGTTATTGTTAGTTAGTTTTACGCGTGTGACATCAAATAATCACGATGACCTCAAGTTTTCTTTCGAGCGTGCCAAAACTCAAGGGTCGAGAAAATTATGATGACTGGGCGTTCGCCGTTCAAAATTTGCTAGTACTTGAGGATACGGACAAGTACCTCAAGCAAGAAGCAGCGGCGACAGATGCAGCACAGACATTAGCAGATGCTAGAGCTCGCGCAAAATTGATCCTGACTATTGACGCATCATTGTTCGTGCACATTAAGGAGACGAAGACAACAAGGCAGTTATGGACAAAATTGAAATCTCTATTTGATGATTCGGGTTTTTCGAGAAGAATCACCTTGTTACGCCATTTAATCAACATCAGACTAGAGAAATGTGAAAACATGACCAGTTACGTTACGCAAATTGTTGAAACTTCGCAACGATTGAATGGTACTGGATTCATGATTAACGATGATTGGGTTGGGTCATTGCTACTAGCCGGTTTACCAGATAAGTTTATGCCAATGATCATGGCAATCGAGCATTCCGGGATACAAATCACGGCAGATTCCATAAAAACAAAATTGTTAGATATGGAAAATGGCGACTCAGTTGAAGTGAACGGAAATGACAACTCGGCTTTTATTGCGCGAGGTTGGCAGAAGAAGAAACTTGGTAAAGTTGGCAGCAATAGTAAACATGGCGGACCGACTCCGAATGTCTATGCCCCGAATACGTCAATGTCAAACTCAAATGACAGAAATACCAAAACAATAACATGCTATAAATGCAAACAGACCGGACATTACATGTCTCAATGTTCATTTAGAAACGAAAGAACAGAGAAGAAAAAGCAAACAAATGCATTCAGTGTTGTTTTTCTTAGCGGTAACTTTAGCAAGTGCGACTGGTATATTGATTCAGGAGCCAGCACACACATGACTGCAAATGAAAGTTGGTTGACAAATAGAATGGATTCGTCAATTTTACCAGAAATCACAGTAGCAAACAATACAACAGTGCCTGTTTTATGTGCCGGCGACGTAGAAGTCACGACAAGTTTAGGTTACGAGATCACAGTCAAGAATGTATTGTGCGTACCGACACTTGCGACTAACTTGATATCAGTTAGCGAATTGATAAAAAATGGAAATAGTGTCGTATTTGAACCTGGTCGATGCCTTATAAGAAACAGATTAGGCAATCTAGTTGCTGAGGCGGAACTTGTCAATAATGTATACAAGTTAGTCTTACAAAATGAGACCTGTTTGATATCATCATCAACAGCAGATGGACAAACATGGCATAGACGGCTAGGGCACTTGAACAGCACAGACATGAACAAAATGAAGCAAGGTTTTGTCAATGGAATGAATTACTCGGATAAATTTATTGCAAGTAAGTCTAGTTGTCAAGTTTGCTGTGAAGGGAAACAGTCAAGATTACCATTTTCAACTGGTACACGAGCTACAGAAATCTTACAGATTGTGCATTCAGACATATGTGGACCGATGGAATGCAAATCCATAGGTGGTGCAAGATATTTTTTGTTGTTTGTAGACGACTTCACCAGAATGACCTTTATATACTTCTTAAAGTGTAAAAGTGAAACACTGACTTGTTTCAAGGAGTTTAAGTCAATGGTGGAGAACTATCAGAACACAAGAATAAAAATATTGCGCACAGACAATGGGTGTGAGTATTGTAGCAATGCTTTTCAAGATTTTCTAAAGCATGAAGGTATTATACACCAAAAAACGAATCCATACACACCAGAGCAAAATGGACTCAGTGAAAGAAGCAACCGGACCATTGTGGAAAGAGCTAGATGCTTGCTTTTCGAAGCAGAATTAGACAAGAAGTTTTGGGCAGAAGCTGCAAACACTGCGGTTTACCTCAAGAACAGGTCTTTAGCTTCAGGAATTGAAAAGACCCCATATGAGATGTGGTATGGCAAAAAACCAGATTTACAACATCTACGTGTATTTGGGAGTCCAGTGATGGTGCATGTACCAAAAGAGAGAAGAACCAAGTGGGATAAAAAATCCTTGAAACACATACTTGTTGGTTATTGTGACAATGTCAAGGGTTACCGAATATACAACCCAGTTAAAAACCAAGTTTCTACAAGTAGGGATGTTATTATTCAAGAGAAACCCAAGCGTCCAGAAAGTGTGCCTATTTTTTTAGATAGCACAGATTCAGTGGGGGAGTTAGCAGAGGAATCTGTGATGAAACTTGAACCCCTGAATAAGTCAAGTTCTTCTGAGTCAGATTACTTGGATGTTGAAGAAGAAAACATAGAGCCAGAAGCTTGTGGAGAAGGTCTGAACATTACAGGGACCAGTTTAGCTCCACAGAATGCAGAAAAAGGTTCAGATGTATCTACTACACCAGTTCAAACATTAGAAAAGCGAAAGAGAAGAAAACCAGATAGATATGGTTTCGCTAACATGTGTGTAACAGCAGAAGATGGACTGACATATGCAGAGGCTATGAGTGGGCCAGAGCGACAGATGTGGTCGCAAGCCATGGCAGAAGAACTGCAATCATTCAAAGACAATCAAGCATGGGAAGTTGTCGATACTCCCAGTAACGCGAGTGTAGTGCAGTGTAAGTGGGTGTTTAAAAAGAAATGTGACTCAGACAATAATGTGAAATATCGTGCACGGCTCGTGGCCAAGGGTTTTACCCAGAAGGCTGGTATAGATTACCAAGAGACCTTCAGTCCAGTGATAAGACATTCAACACTGCGTATGTTGTTTGCTTTAAGTGTCCAGTTAGGCATGGACGTCACTCATCTAGATGTAAAAACAGCTTTCCTTAATGGGCATCTAAAAGAAAGTATATTTATGCATTTACCTGAAGGATTTCCCATAAATAATTCAAATAAAGTTTTAAAGTTAAGAAAAGCTGTTTATGGACTGAAACAATCATCACTAGCATGGTATAAAAAGGTTGAGGAAATATTATGTAAATCAGGTTTTAAAAAATGTAAATTAGAACCCTGTGTATTTGCTAAAAACCATAGTGATAATAAAGAAAACCATAGTTGGATTATATGTCGATGATTTTTTGGTAATTTCGAATTGTAAGTCCGAATCAAATGATTTGATTGAAACTTTAAGTCAAAAATTCAAAATTAAAAATTTAGGTCAAGTGAGAAATTACTTAGGTATGAGAGTTAACATTAACAAAGACAATAATGTAATTACTTTGGATCAGGAGCAATATATCAACCAGTTACTGGTAAAGTTTGATATGTCTGAATGTAATACAGTAGAAACTCCCATAGAATACAAATTAAATGTTGATAAGTCTAATGAATGTGAACAAAATCTGCCTTATCAAAGGTTAATGGGAAGCTTAATGTATTTGGCAGTCTTAACTAGGCCTGACATTGCATATTCAGTTAGTTATTTAAGTCAGTTCAACAACTGTTATAGTTATGTACACTGGAACTATGCAAAAAGAATTTTAAAATATTTATCACAGACTAAGACCTATTGTTTAAAATATTCTAAAGAAAGTGCAGAGCTTGTAGGTTTTGTGGATGCTGATTGGGCTAGTGATGTCACTGACAGACGCTCATACACTGGTTTTTGTTTCACTAAATCAGGTGCTGCAATTTCTTGGGAGAGCAAGAAACAGAGAACTGTTGCTCTTAGTAGCTGTGAGGCAGAGTATATGGCTATGTCGGAAGCTTGCCGAGAAGCCATATATTTACAGAAATTAGAATTAGAGATAATTGGTTCTTGTAATAAAGTTGTTATATACAATGACAGTCAAAGTGCATTGAAGTTAGCAAATAGTGATCATTCACATAAACGGTCCAAGCACATAGATGTTAGGTACCATTTCATTAGAGAAGTTTTAAGAAATGAAATAATTGAAACTAGGTATTTGTCAACAGCTAACATGCCCGCTGACTTGCTAACTAAAGGTCTGCCAGGTCTTAAACATTATAAGTTCATGAAAGATCTTGGAATTGTTAATTTAGAATAAGTATGGCAGAACTGTATACTTTGTTATTGTATGCTTAATTTAAAAGACATTTTTTTTTAAATGTGTTGTACCTCTCCACTGTAGTTCTTGTGTAAATTTTTTTTTTATTTGATAAAGTGGGGGTGTTACAATGTTATCAAATATTATTGTTAATAAGTACATGTATCACCATCTTTACACTATTGAGGTGCAACTTATGTCTATGATTCTTTTGTCTATGTAACGACTGTATGAATAAAGCTAGTCTATTTGAAACCGCCAAAAACGACTTTCAATAAGTTTTATGAACTTTTGAGCGAAACGGGAAGTTTTATCATAAAAGTATGTAGGAGAAAATAGGTTATCATCTAATTATCTATAAAAATTGTCTGTACGTTTTATTCCTAAGATTCACCATTTCAGAGATACAGCGATGCAAATAGTTGAAAAAGTTGTATTTTCAAAAGCTTCCAGGCCCACGTGCGATTATGTTAGATAGTTAAAATTTAACTGATGTATTTCAGTAGCCCCTATAACATCTAATATTAGAAAAAGCTTAAAACCAGTGTTTAAGTGGGTTCTTATACAAAAACTATGGTTTTTTTTTCTCACACTTGGCCGGTTTTTAACGTGGTTACCCCAGTAAACCTATTCCAGACGACACCTTTTATACGTGAAGAACACGTTGTTTATATGGAAGCCTAGTTAAATAATTTAGGACGTCAATATACAAGTATTTACAGACTTACAGCTGGGTATCTCGAATTCCGAGATTTTTACCTAATTTGACTGGACTATTAGTGTTTTGAGGAATTAACAATACATCTGAACCCCAAAACATGTTACTATTATAAGAAATATTTTACACATTTGAAGTAATTTGATTGTGTAAATACATGTAATCGTTAAATAAAATAAAGAATATAATCGACTAGAAAAATACCCCTGTTTCAAAGGTTACAGCTAAATTTGCTGAGTTTCTTTTAGCTAACCGTTTACCTTAATACATTATTTAATTTAAACATATCATCAAAGTTGTCATCCCTTATGAATTGATGCCGGATATATGTCACAATCCTGTCTGTTAATATCACAATATTGTATCGTTATCGCCATGTAATTAGCGTAACGTTACCCCTGTTTTGTAATGAGTTCCAATATACCTGTCGTATTAATTATCATCATCATCATCCGCCCATATACGTCGCCACTGCTGGGACACGAGCCAACAAACAGCCCTAAAGCGTTTTGTACAGTTGTAAGTTTGTAACTGGGGTGAGAGCCATCCGCTCCCGCAAGTCCGGTGATGACGAGGCTACTCCAAGCCATATTCGTAAATCAGTTAGAAAAAAAAAACAAAACGCGATTCTTCTCTGAGACATATTCTCTAAGTACAATCGCGTCCAATGATTCCGGCTAGACGGCAGGGCGTAGACGTGAACATTACGCGCGGAGTCATTTGCCGAGGTAATTGCACGCCAGCACCGGAGGGCGCGACTGTACATGGACTGATTGAAGTATCGGGTGACTATCGAGTGACTTTCGAGTAACTATGGAGTGACTTTATTTGCTCCGATATTATCGACTTTGGGATGTGGCTAATTATTTTGTATACCTTGAACTGAGTGCCACTTCATATTTGATGCTGACTCTACATTGTTCAGATCCCGTGGTAAATAGCTTAAGCACTTGTGTTACGGATACCAGAATCAACAGTGGATAAACAAATATACCTAAATACATATGATGAAACACCCAGACACGAAAGAATCACCGATGTTCGTCAAACAAAAATTTGACCCGGTCAAACTATCGAGTAACGTACCAGTAATATCGAGTGACTATTGACTACTTTTGAGTAACTACTGATTGTCTATAGAGTAATTATCGAGTTTCCTACCGAAATCTATTCTTTGGTCGGTCTTAGAAACTATTGTCAATCAGAAAACATGCTACATGGCTCGCAAATGGCAATGCATCTTCAAATCAGAGTAGAGATGGTTTGAGACCCAATATTTCATTCGCTAATGTTGCTAATTATTTGCCTTAAAAGGTCAGTTACTTGGATGCCACTCCACCTGATGATGTAAGCGGTAGTGAGATCCAAATATGAGGTTGACAGGCACAATAGATCGTATTGGGCCTGTCGCACTCATCCTGAACACCTGGCTCTTATGCGCTGGAACAATGATAAAGGATCTTCCCAACCCATCTTGCATAGAGGTTGCAAGATTCTTCACCTATCATTCACGCTGATTATACAAACCCACATTGTAATTAGCTGCAATCTAATCAGTTGCCGTTAGATTGATAACGCCAAGGACGCAGTTATCACCAGATTTGGTGGGCAGGCTAGATCGATCGATTAATCAATCCTTAATCTTTTGATGACCTTGCCCGTTGTTTTGGTAGAAATATGTGCGTTGCTTAGTTTAGCATCTTTTAGAAAAATCCTAATAGACTTCAAAACTGCCAACTGTATGTCTTGTTATTATATTTAAAGATATCTGTACCGAAAAAACAATTCTTTTCTATTCTATTCTTGTCGAAATAGGTAACGAATGCTATATAATGTCTTCGAAATAAGTAGCTTAAGCGCGTTAGAAATATCTAAAATAAATAAATAAATATCTGGGACATTTCCACACACGGTGATATACATACTGTATATATATATATAGTTTTTAAATACATACTTAAATACATAATCACACCCAGACACGGAAAAAAGACAAACACCGATGTTCATGACACAAATATTTGTCCCGAGTGGGAATCGAACCCACAACTCTTGGAACCGCCAGCCAGGATCACTAACCACTGTTTCACCGAGCCAGTCAAACAACAGAGAGCTAATTTTAAGCATGTAACTTCTCATATCTCTTCTGATAAATAATTAGGAATGAGCGAGTCAACCCCAACACAAGTATTACATAACTTACAGGGGTGACGGTACTACATGAGATTTTGAGAAATAAAAGGATTTTTTAACAGAGTATTTTACAAATGGGTATAAAATAAAACACACCCAAAAACGGGGCTAACACCGATATCCATTACTTTAATACTTGTACCGTGTGGGAGTCGAACCCGAATACCCTATAGTCAAAGAATACATAAAAAGGCATCAAGTCATAGGCACAGTCAAATATGCCATTGAGCTAGTCATAAAAACTTAAAAACTAAAACCCAACTACGACAAAAAACGACGCTGAAAAAGTATAAAACAAGACTTTTAGAACATACAATACTATTTTGAAGTATGCAATATTTACTATGTAGAGATAAGTTTTCATGTTTGGAAAACCGCAGTCACACGTTGTCAAAGTGCTACGGTAGGTAGGTACTTGTGTATGGAACGTGTGACTACGCCTTTCCAAACATGAAAACTTATCTCTACATAGTAAATATTGCATACTTCAAAATAGTATTGTATGTTCTAAAGTCTTGTTTTATACTTTTTCAGCGTCGTTTTTGTCGTAGTTGGGTTTTAGTTTTTAACTTTTATTATTTGTACTATTTTGGTGTTAGTAAGTAGTAAAGAAGCTATGAACGAAAAGATGTGAACTATATGCAATCAGTCCATGAATATACGTAAAGTCACATGCAAATGCTAGTAATATATATATATTTAAAATGTACAAGTAAAGCGCTTTCCAATGATACCAAACACGGCGTATTTATCTTAACTTTATTTTTTACTCTGTATGTTTTGTCCGCTAGTGGGCGCCACATTAGATTTTGTGAAACCCTATATAGCCTATAACCAGCGGACAATTAAGACGCTTCTAATGATATGTCATTTGTCGAATTCTGACAAGCAATTTAGAAGTTATGTGGAAACAGATGAACATACATACATACATACATACATACAAACATACATACATACATACATACATACATACATACATACATACATAGCCTGTCAAAATCATAACCCTCCTTTTGCTTTGCCGTAGTCGGGTAAAAAGTAAAGTTTGTTTAATTTCAACTTGTGATAGTTAACCTATTCTTGCGCCTGTCAAGGGTTCGATTCCCGGCCGAGACAAATATTTGAGTGAAGAATATCCTTACGGAAACACGAATGTCGTGCTTTTTGAATATTATCTCTTGTTCTTTTTATTTTTTGTAATTAACTTTAATTAATCCACCTTTTTCAGACTTATATTTGATAAAAAATGCTAAAACCTTTAAAAAGCAAAAAATAACTTTTAAAATTACGTAAGTATCAACTAAAGGGTGTCAGACGATCAACTCGGAATTTTGTGCCACCTTTATGTCGGGGGCATTTATTTTGAACTACATTGATCTGATTACGTATCAGATCAATGTACGTCTTTCTAAATTTAAATGGATTTTTACCATTTTATTTATAACCATTTCCTCTATTTTCAGGTAAATTCGAGCCGCATCCAGCCGCTAGTTTCAACATGGGGTACCTGATGGCCCCGTACCCCTACCCCAACGGTGGTGCGCACCCCCTACCTGTCTCAATGGTAAGTACCCCATAATATCCATCCACCTGTTATGATACCGTACCGTAGTAACCATATGAAGGATTAATATTAAATAAAAAAAAATATTACACATACAGACGATTTGAGAACCTCATTCTTTTTTGAAGTCGGTTTATTAGTAAATTCTTCGACGCTCTTACGGTGAAGGATAACATCGTGAAAACTGAATAGAATAGAATAGAATAGAATAATGAGTTTATTTGTATCAAGAGACACACATACATACAATATCGGAAATTAAAAAACAAATAGTAAAATAAAAAAAAAATCAGAAAATACAAACAAAATTAAAACTAAACCAAATAAAAAGAAAACACAAACTACAAGCAAAAAATAATACTAAACCAAATTAAAAACAGAAACTACAAAGAAAATTTAAACTTAGTCTACCTACCACAACTGACTGACCCGCACTTGGCTAGCGTGGTTGACTAAGGCCTGATTGATTTAGTTTAGGATAGGCTCGTGCCCCAGCAATGATGAAGTCCTCATTGTATAATTCGAGATACACGCATTGTTATTCTTAAATATAAAGTTTTCCGAATGCTTCATTGCTATGTATTTATTTGCATTGGTCTTTATAAGCCCTCGAGAGTAAAAAAAAAACAATGTAACAAACATAGTAGCATTGAACGAACACATCATTACAGAGGTACATGTATTTTTTTACAAAGACTTGAATAATCAGCACTTAGAGACTGTTATAAGAAAGTGTGACCTCAGTTTTTAAATTGACTAGATAGATAAAACATTTAGAAAAAAAACTAATTTACCTACACAATTCAAATGTGTATTGTTCGTGCAAATTATAGACAATACTATGTTACCTACACAATTACAATATCTGTACACTTAAAGATATCGTAAAAGAAACGTACAAAAATACATTTAGTCGAATTGATACCTCCTTAGAAAACTGAAAAATTGTCCGGGATATTTACCATTGTTTATATGAATGATTTTTCGATATTATTATTCAGTTTTCTAATGTTTTTAGTTTAAAAGTATATATTTTCACCTCCTTTTTTTTTAAGTCAGTAAAAAAAAATAAAAAGATTAACAATCAAATTCCGTGTTCAAGTAGGTAGTGTTACAAGTGCTAAGTAGTAGTAACATTATATAACCTTATCACGATATCTGTTCGACATAGTATGAAAAACCGAAGATTACAACCATAATCTGAAGATATATAAGTGATAGTAGCTTATCTTTAGTCGGTGTTTGATCACGGTGTAATTTTACATGTTCCCATCGATGTTTTGTTGACTTATTTCAATCTGTAATAGTAAATAGGATATTGAGATTGTAAATAGTACTCGTTATCGATTTGACTGGTTCGGTGGAACAGTGGTTAGTGACCCAGGTTCACTACCTACGGTTCTAAGAGTAGCGAGTTCGGTCGTGTGACGAACATCGGTGTTTTTTCCGTGTCTGGGTTCGTTATAAAATATATTTAAGTATGTTTGTGGATCCACTGTTGATTCTGATTTCCGTGACACAAGTGCTTAATCTACTTACCACGGGATCAGATCAATGTATGTGATGTTGTGTAATATTTATTTATTTATCAGTTGAAGGGTAACTATTGAGTTTCTTTTGCAGACCAATGATAGTTGTATGATTCAACCATGCGATTTTTTCGAGTTCCGTGTTTAAAGATAAAACAACTGTTTAAATATTGAACACTTTAAAAGTACAGATTTTTTAGGTGTCGAATTATAACGAGGTTATTATCATACAATATTTGCTCACATCATTTTACATTATAGCAATAACCACTTGACAAAGAATTCGGCAGCATCATGATAATTAAATTTTCACGTAATCGCGAGCTCGAAATATGTTAATAATCCAATCGTTATTTATCGTTGCCATCGTTATGAATCGTTAAAAAATCTAAAAATATCCGTTAGCCGGCAACACGATATCAATTAATATGATTCAAATCTTTCAGTCGTCCCATTCACATCTCAAATGCAGGATGAAGACAGAAATAAAAAGTGTTTGTGTTACCGTTTCCGGTGCGGTTCGACTCCCGGACGGCACGTGGTGCGGTTATTACGAGGAAATGTACCAATAAAAATAGTATCTTCATAGATTGAATTACGGCTAAGTTGTCCGTCCGTACGTTTAGACGCGTCCGTGATCAAGAATGAGAAAGTAAAAGCTTTATTTTGTGCAAAGGTTACAATTACGATTAGTGGTCGTAGTTAGTCCATAAAATTACCGTCAGTCAGGAAAGGGTTAATTAAAAATGGGAAAACATAACGTAATGTAATATTTAAAGAAGAGCAGAGTTTCCTAATACAGGCAAATCTGTCTGTCTGAATAAATAATTTAGATTTTTTTTCATCATCATCATCATCAGCCCATATACGTCCCCACTGCTGGGGAACGGGCCTACCCTAAACTAGGGCGATAAGGCCTTAGTCGACCACGCTGGCCAAGTGCGGGTTGGTCGACTACACAACTTTATAATTTCTTCTTAGGTGTGCAGGTTTCCTCACGATGTTTTCCTTCACCCTTAAAGTGTCGAATGATGGTACATATGAATTTCAAAATTTGAAAAACACATTGGTACCTGGCGGGGTTTGAACTGGCGACCTCTCGGATGGCAAGCAACGACCTTAACCACTCGGCCATCGACGCTTTTTGATGATGCCTATGTGAACAATGAACTAAGCTATGCCAAAGCGTCGTTGCCAAAACTTCGCAGTCTAGCCTTACATAGCTAAGTTTTAGACTAGTATTCTGCATACAAGGAATCAAATAGTTTAGACAGTCAACTTGCAAGCTTTCACAATCGAATAGTTGTAAGGGTTACGTAATCAAAGGGTATAAAAGGGACAGAAGGGATCCCCTTGCTAATCCGCACTTGGCCATTTTAGTTTTTTTTATTTGTAGCAATGGGTCTTTTAGTGAGGGTCACTTTCATGCAATATTGTAGTGTAATGATAGTTTAAAAAATTGACACAGGCGGATAGGCGAGATAATAATAATTCATTGCCGCATCCAAAATAGCTTTACGAATTGATTGATGTAAATGAATGTAGCTTAAAGCTCATAGTTCGACTTAGTATACCGGCTTAATAACTTGTTGCGACTAATCCAGAAATTTTATTTTTAATTTTATTATTATAGATGCGCTTTATGCTTCCTCATCTTTGAATAGTGGACATAAGGAACATTGTAGAAAATGCAATTTGTCATTTGAATGGTCATTATAATGATTAAAACTGTTGGTTTTTTTTAAAACTTGTTCTATGTACACGTACCTGTGTCTTCATACTGTATTTTTTCTTAATCAATAAACTAGCTCGTCTAATACTTTTACAAAGAGTATTGTTTAGAAATACCCTTTCAACTTGCTTCAAGATTAGAACGCTTGAAAATCGAACGAGACGCTCCGTCAATAACGTTCAATACCTAGGCAGTACGCATGCACGGCGCGCGCCATTCAAATCCTTTGGAACGCGGTAAGAAACGAAAAAATCCGCCGCGAAAATATGGCGCTAAACGCAACAGGTGGACATACGACCGTCTCATTCTTTTCTACGAGGTTTTAAGTTTCGTCTCTGTTCTGCGGAAGCCGCCCCTACGTCGCCGCCCCCGTTGTAGGGCGGGAAATTCAAATGAAGGAGGGGATACGATGGAAATGCTTTTCTTTTTGCTCGCGGGGTGTGTTTAGGGCTTTTGTCTGGGTGAATGCGGCCAGCAATTTCGGGGTCGCTTGCGTTCCGTCTCGGGATTTGAAAATCGAATGCTTTATTTTTAAATGGAACGCTCGACAGACTATATTTTTACTCAACGTTATTACTGCGGCAAAGGTGACGACGTAGAGCCACACCGAAAAGTTTTTAATTTATGGACATTTTGATGGACGAATGTTTAGACATTTGATTTTTTTTTTCGAGGTTTCTTAACACTTCTAAGATTTTAACATGAAGCCTTAATTATTTTAAGGGATTCGGACCTCGAAATACTACCAAAAAGTTAATATCTTCTCTTTTATGTCCGTTTCTCTCTCAAGAGCCTGTTCTCGGAAGTTGTTTTAAATAAAATTGGTACCGACAAATAGCAATACTAAATGGAATGCAATAGTACTTTTCCATGAGTCTGTGTGGTATGATAAAGCTAATTAATTAAACAATAGTTGTCACGTCGGTTATCGTTATAATAAAATGTTTTCCTATTAGTAACACAATAAAGTAAGAATGAATTGTGACAAATTTATTTATAGTAGGACACGAGTTGCATAAATTACTGCCGTTTTGTACTTCAAAGCGATGAATTGAAATAGAGCTAAGATTGTATCTGTATTATGAGTATCTATTATGCAATTACTTTGTTTATAGAATTTGTTCTTAGAATATTTCAGTACATATTTTGGAATGGAATTCTTAACTGGATTTCTTTGACACAGTAGATCGTAAAGAAATCTACAAAAAAAAAAGATTTAGGTTGGTTTATGACGTTACACAACACAACATTGATCTGATCCCGTGGTAAGTAGCGTAAGCACTTGTGTTATGGATATTTATACTTAAATATATTAAATAGCAAACCCAGCCACGGAACAAACACCGATGTTCGTCATACAAATATATGTACCGGATGGGAATCGAACCCACAACTCTTGGAACCGTAGCTATCCACTGCTCCACCGAGCCAGTCAGTTCAACTGTCAGACATAAGACGGAATACCTTAAAACATTAAAAAGTACTGCATAATATATGTGTAGGGCATTTTATGTTTTATTGTATCATTTTAGGTCGCATAAAAAATTAGGCATGTTTCATACAACCGTTACACTAGGTACACACACTAGTGATGGGTAACGCTGTGCACAACTTAACTCATAATAACGCACGCATAGGAAATGAGTTGACCCATAACTCATTTTAGATGTACCTAGTTTTGTAGTACTTATTCTTTAATAAACTCTATTCAAGCATTGAATGATAACAGCAACATTTGATTCGTTTCAGAATTTTACGGCCTATGAACCAAATACTGGCAAACCAGTATTTTGGAGCCTATTTAATAAAGGAAACTTTAAGAGCTTTCCTCGTTATAAATACAGAAAAAATGTTAGATTGGATAGATAAAAAATAGATAAGGATTCAACGGAAATCACCAGCATTTTGTGACGTCAACCGTTAAAAGCTCGATAAAAGTGTCTGTAGAGTCAACTCTTTGAGTCACTACTAGTGTATAATTTTAAACTGTCATGGTCTGTCTGTCAATGTCACTGTCAACACATTAGAAAACTGAAAATGTCCGGAATATTTACTTTGTTCAGTTCACCCGTGATCATGGCGCTTGCAAAAGTGAAATATCAGGAGCTCATTTTCAGTTTTCTAATATATAGCTTTTTTTTCTAATATATAATAGCTTTCCGCCCGCGACTTCGTCCGCGTAGAGACGTTTAACGGGTAAAACATTACTTCTTTATAGCGAAGTCGGTTAAAAAGTAGCCTATATCCTTTCCTAGGCTCTGGACTATATCTGTACCAAATCTCGTTTAAATCGGTTCATTACTCTATGCGTGAAAGCGTAACAGACAGACAGACAGAGTTACTTTCGCATTTATAATATTAGAACGGATAACGACTCACTAAGTTGACTCAAAGCAAACTAAGCTTGAGTTATCGAGTCACCTCACTACTCACAGTCATCCCAGGGTGGCTGAGGCGTGAGCCCGATCTGTCGTGCCGATACCGAAGCACCAGCCATCAAGATAAACCAACAACTTGGACGTTACTCGTGATGCGATTACGAAGAGGCTTGTCTTGTAACCACGTCTGGTGACTGAAGATTAAACCTGGAATAACGAAGTACGGGTGAGAGCCATCCGCTCCCCCGCAAATCCGGTGATGATGACGAGGCTACTCCAAGCCATCATCGTAGGGGTGAGAGCCATCCGCTCCCCCGCAAGTCCGGTCATGATGACGAGGCTACTCCAAGCCATCATCGTAGGGGTGAGAACCATCCGCTCGCCCGCAAGTCTGGTGATGATGACGAGGCTACTCCAAGCCATCATCGTAAGTTGGTTAGGAAAAGTGGAAAAACAATGGTTACATCAAAATTTTTTTTTTCAGCACGTATCCCCATAAAGTATGATAAAACTTGACGGTTACAGTGATAGTGAAACTTAGGCTACAAGAACCTTCAATATGTGATGATTTTAGTCTAACTACCGACATTAAATTTGCATCGTTGTTAATAAATAAGGTCGTTTTAATATCTAAGCTTTAATATTTATTGATTATATACTGAGATAATCAATGAAGATACTTTAAATATTAATATACTTAATGCAAGATTTTCACTCCAAAATAGGTAAACTAATCGCGTAGTAAGCGAAATGTTCTGAACTTTGCGCTTACTACGCGATTAGTTACTTCTGTAATACGAGTGTAGCTGCAAACTCACGAAAGTAAACAAAATGTTAAAGATGAAAATCGGCTCAGAGAATTCCTAATTCAGCCAAGCTTGCAACCACCGAGACAATCCTAATCCAATATCGTTAAAACTATAATCACTATCTGAATCACAACAACCAATCAACTAGAAGCCGGAAAGAGCATTCGCCAATAAAGAACCAACACAATACACCCAGACTACAATACATCGCCTTCATTACAACGGAAAGATAAAAAAATATCCCCAAAAAAGCAACTGACGAAGTCACATCTCCCATACAAAACTCCTTAAGCAGAAACCCCTACGCATCAACTCTCAACAATGGCAGTATCTCACAATCGCAAGTAATAAAGACCGCACCCACATTAAAATCTTATCCCTTTCTTAAATAAAAAATTCACGAAAAAATATAAGGGGGAAAATCTACCCATTATTCAGTGGAAAGTCCCCACCTATAGTCGGTAAAGACCACAATACCCCGAGCCCGACCGAACTCTACCAAAGAGAATGGAGCTTTAATACTAACAGAATACCGGTTCTATTTGAAAAGCAGCCGATCCGTCTCGCGTTACGGGAAGAAAACCGTATTTTCTGGGCGTTAGATTTGCTTTTCGCGTGCGATTCTAACGGTCAGCGTTATGGGATAGGGAGCGTAGTCGTTAGAATATTTGAAAATGAGATGCAATGGGTGGTGGAGGCTGGGGGTTGGGGGGCACTCCAAATCCGAATTACCCGGGCGTGTGTAATGATTTTCCCCGGAATTATGGCCATTGGAGACGGATACGATGGTCTTTTTAGCGAAATGATTGGATGGTAACTCGACGGAGTTCGCGTACACACTAATGAGGCTGCTTGGGTTGAAATTCGGAAAATTGCCGCGAATCGCTCCTATAATGACGGCGGAAGTGGTTAGCGCGTCTTGACAGATACAAATAATTACTTCAACCCTAGTATTTGGCTTTAGGATTTGAATGAATACGTTGGCATTCGGGTAACGACATTTTCGTGAGGTGACTACTTAGAATGGCTGCGTTTAACGAATGTAAAAGGCATTTGTTTGGTTGTTTCAAGATTGTATGAATCAGTCATTATGTTTAAACAGGCTTTGATCAATTGAAGTTTTGTAAACTTTCATGGCGTCAATAGATAGATTAAATTGAATCCTAAATAATATAGGTTTCTTTACTCTTTTACAATGAGACTGTAATCATAAAATACAATAATTATGGTCTAGATTAGCTAGACTTTAAATAAGAACATTTGTTATTACGTTTAATTACATCCATTAACATTTATAATTATGTGGTATTATTAAATTGAAATGTATACCGCATATTTTAAAGGACCTAAAACACTAATTATTGTATTTTTGTATCATTCCTATTATTATTGAGAGCAAACATGTACGTATATATATGTATGTACGTGTCTCTATAGAAAATGGTATGTACATATACAATATATGCGTACACTGAATTTTCTAGCGAAACCCCTTCACAATTTGTCAGCAGTGGATGAAGGTTACATAATTTCACGGTTCGCGGTCCCCCGTACCCCTTCCAGCCCCATGGGGTTCAAAGACCCCAGGTTGGGACCCCATCTACCTTTATTTGTAACCCCTTACTTCTACTGTTGCACTTAGCAGTGATCTTGAACTTAGATTTAGTTGTAAGATTGTAACTTTGGAGTTATATTTACATACGTGTATAAAACGAGCTCATCATTTGATCGAAACGTTAGGCAGTAAGAAGTTACTACAGAGGGCCTACCATGAGTTGGCTATCGAAAACTTACTTACGTTAAAAACCTATCGAGTTGTTTTTTCATTCGGCCGATTTTAGTTCTTCGCGTAACCACCAGCGGCGCTGTACAAGTTTTTCATAGACATATTTACGGAGGCGATATCGAGTGCGTAAGTTTTAAACTCATGGTAGCCCCACAGTACAGTTTAGTATTATAATATCTCGCTAACTCACTACATAGTATAAAGCAAAGTCGCTCCCCGCGTTTGTGTCTGTCCCTATGCATGCATGTTTAAATCTTTAAAACTTCACAACGGATTTTGATGCCGTTTCTTTTAACAGATAGAGCGATTCAAGTGGAAGGTTTTTATGTATAATATACCCGAAATGAAGCGAGGGGGGGTCGCAAGTATACTTATATTACGTGTTCTAGAATGCTTTCATTCAGCTCAGTATAAACCTCGAGGAGAAACATCTTGTATGTGACTATCTCCGATGACTACCCAAGTTTAGTATCAACCGGATGACAATCAAAGCCTCACTATCCGAATGAGTATTCCGATCAGAAGCGCCGAATCCTCCGGAAGCTAGGCCACATTCTCTGATGTGTCCTTGAACTGGGTGACTCCTCGACAATAGGTGTAAGGAGACGGTTACAAGGCATAGGCGACAGCGGAATTCGGAAATGTATACAAGTATTAGTCATATTATTATTAGTCTTTATGGGTCTACACCCAATATTAGGACTAGCAATTACACCAATCATGGTCGCTTAATATCGCGTGTAGACTGTACCAGTAGAATATTTAGTGTAATTCATTACTTTCGCGTTTCAACGCGAAAGTCTAAGTTTCCTTTAACACTCGGGACAAATATTTGTGCGACAAACATCGGTGTTGTTCCGTGTCTGGGCGGTTATCAAATATATTTAAGGGTATTTGTGTATCCACTGTTGATTCTGATGTCTGTAACACAAGTGCTTAAGCTACTTACCACGGAATCAGATCAATGTAGGTATGTGAGGTTGTGTAATATTTAATTACTAGCTGTGCCAGCGACTTCGTTCGCGTTTCCCCCGGTTTTTACACATTTTCCATTGTATCTTTGCTCCTATTGGTCGCAGCGTGATGTTATATAGCCTAAAGCCTTCCTCGATAAATGGTCTATACAACGCAAAAAGATTTTTGCAAATCGAACCAGTAGTTCCTGAGATTAGCGCGTTCAAACAAACAAACAAACAAACTCTTCATCTTTATAATATTAGTATAGATTTTTTTTTTAAGTATATTCGCATGGACGCTTTATTTCCTCGGCCTTGCAATCGCAGGCAGTTTCTGGCATTTTCCAATTTTTCATAAATTTATCATCATCTTTACATCAACAAGTTGAATTAATAGTTGTATGTGTAAGTTGTATATTGCAAAGTGCCATCATTCAATCGAATTTCGTTAAAAATATAGTGTCGATTAGTTAACATAAGCAGATCACAGTAAAGTATATCGTCTATTGTTAGGTTTATGATGGATATGAATATGTGCAAGACTTTTGTAGACCCACAACTGAATACTCAAGAGACAATCAAATATTTAAGTATTGTGAGTATATTTCATAAAAGATTTGAATTTTGATCCTTTTTAATAAGCAAATGAGTGCTGAAATAAGTTTTATATTCATTATCAGCTATCAGACAACTAAAGATTTATCTTTTGTAAGTATAATAATCGTACACTATTTCCGCTTCCGCCTCCGCTTATAACTCACCACCTAACCTACCAAATCGGAAGTATGAATAACATTAGTCGTCCTTTGTCGGCTCATTTCAGTTCGAACACGTAGTTGGCTCTGCCGCCGATCGCTATCACCGTATTTATGTGTTTTTAATGGCGACCATAGCATTACCACAGAATAGTACCGAGGACTCCCTTCATACGACCCTGAAACGAATAAGAACCTTATTACAACGCGTAAGAGCTCGTATTAGCTTAGCTGTTGTATTAGTAACAAAAAGTTATGATCCTTATTGCTTAGGTCTAAAGCTTAGTTTAGCTATAGTGAAAGGCCTAGGATTTCCATTACTGGTAACTTCAAAGGGTTTGCTTTGTACCTTTAAGTACGGCGAACTAAATATAACGCGTGAGGAGTGGTAACGCATTAAACTGGCCTAATTATACGAGTCCTAATTGGTGATTGTTTCACGTATTTGTAATGCACTATATCCGAAGTGATTATAGTGTACCGCAATACGTAAAGTCAAGAAACAGTAAAACTATCATGGATCGTTTTCCGTCATCGTAGAGTCGTTTATAGCGTAAAACATTACTCCTTTAAAACGCAGTTGGTTTAAATAGCCTATGTCCTCTCAAACTCTACATAACTGTGCATTAAATTTCTTTGTTAAGTAAGTTTCGGATTAACAGCGTAATAGATATACAGAATTAAATCATCAACCCTTAAACTTCCCCACTGCTGGTGCACGGGCCTACCCTAAACTAGGACGATTGGGCCTTAGTCAACCACGCTGGCCAAGAGCGGGTTGGTCGACTACACAACCTAAAAATTTCTTCGTAGATGCGTAGGTTTCCTCACTATTTTCCTTCACCGCTAAAGCGTCAAATAATCGTATACTGAATCCCAAATTTGAAAAACACGTGGCACGTGCCGGGTTTTGAGCAACTCGCATGGCAAGCAACGATCTTAACCACTCGGACATCGACGATTCTTCGATCGAGTTACTTTCGGATTTACAATATCAGTAAGGAATTACTCTGACTAAGTATGAGCTAACATAGTATCATACTCAAAATCAGTATACAAAGCTTGATGGTGTGAAGGGGGGAGGGGGGTCCCGTAATACTTTTAAAAGCGTCGGCACCCTTCTCCTAGGGTTCGTACAGTCGACGAGAGAATTGCGTGAAAATATTTTTTGTCACATTTTCTTTATACGGCCGTTCGTTAGTAAGTACTTCACTTACTGTGCATAATTAAATATTTGTTTATGTTATGTTGCTTAAAACTGTTTCAAGTGAAGGGAACGTTTTTTTTTCCTAACTGACATACGATGATGGCATGACATTCGATAACATTGGAGTAGGCTCGTCATCATCACCGGACGGACTTGCGGGGGAGATGATGGTTATCACCCATAAAATTAATCGAACGTTTAATATTAGGCGTGGCGGGACACGCATCTAAGTTTTATCCAACAGGGATTCTCTGAACCTAGTTTTAGATGAAACGGTATCGGATAGACATGCATCGGCATGATGAAGGCTAGACCTAGTTTTATCCGAAAACAATCGGCTACACCTAGGTTTAGCCAAGAGTAAGTGGCTACACCTAGTTCTAGCCGGCTAAAACTAGGTGTAGCCGCACTTCGGGTATTAGCCGTAACATATCTATTATCACAATATTTGTGATTTTCATTCGTTAAACAGAACTCTTTGAGAAGTTCAATAACGGAATAGTTTCATGTAATAAAACTGAAAATCATGAAACACTAAATATTTCGAATATTATGTATAAGTCATAACAAAGCCATATATCCCACCATATATTCCGTAACGAAACCTTACCTCACCAATCGGAAAAAAGCTCACAGTTGACTAGTGGCTCTTAATAAATCCAATATCGGCGTCATCCGGCGAAGTCGCGAGCAAAATCTAGTATTCAACCCCTTTGCAGCCGGCAAAATGTACCCCCGTTCAACCCCCTCCAACCCCCTGGCTCAATAGACCATCCTCGCAGCGGCTGGTAATTGCCTAGAAAGTCCTATTCCGCCCCCTACCCCACTCTGGCCCAGATTCCCCCCACCCGGTCTAGATTCTAGTTATCCGGCCTTATCTGGTCCCGCGGGTATTGTAGGAATATTAGAAATTTTCTTAGCGCTAGAGTCGGTGTATGTTTTTTCCTTGGACGGGTACAAAATGCTCAGGGTAGAGTTTGTGATGTTAAGAATGTTGTTTTAGTACTTTCGTAAATGTGAGTCTGGGTTTATTGTTTCATGATGTAAGAGGCAACTATATTATTACAAAGGTAGGTAGTGTCATAGTATAAGTAAATAGGTCGGATACTTTTCTATTTTTTTTCACAGTTTAGGTTTCTACCCGTGACTCCGTCCATGTTAAGGCGTTTATTGTGAAGTCGATTTAAAAGTACTCTATGTTCTAGATTTATGTGTATCTCACTATAATATAAAGTCGTCAAAGTGACACAGTTTGACAAAATTTCTTTGGAATTTCCAATATTAAGTTAGGATTTATGAATGTTGTCTATCCAACTTGCTTCTTTGTAATGTCTATCTTAACTTTAGTCAATAGTGGAAGTACCAAAGTTATTGTAAAAATTGGTAAATTGTATCATCGATTGTGTCAATAGTACGGTTAAAAATCATCATCATCATCCTATATACGTCCCCACTGCTGGGGCACGGGCCTATCCTAAACTAGGGCGATAAGGCCTTCCTCAAGGTCTGGTAAAAATAATCTACTCGACTTGTAAAATTTCCCACGCCGCTTTCCGTCATTTCTTAAATAGTGGTGAATAATACATATTTTTGGAATTGAACTAACAAGTTCGTATTCAGAGTTCAAAGCTAAATAATAGGATTGTGACATTAATATAAACGATTTCCTTTGTTCTAGTTCGTAGATTAATTAATAGTAATGTAGGAAGCAAGATTTTTAAAATAAACCGTAAGGCATATTTCTCTAGGAAAAGAAACAAAAGCTTCATTGAAGTGAACTCCGATTTCTTTGATCTGATTGGCGTTCATTAATTCAATGTTACATTAGTTATCTTTAATCGTATGTATTTTAATTTCAACAAAAGTAATAGCTGTTCTAAAATTACTCCGAAAGAACTCCAACAATATTAATTAAATCTTATTATTCATACCGTCTTCAAACAACCAAAAGCTTACAAACATTTTATCAAAATAAACATTCAAAAATTAAATTACAAAAACCAACACCACTCAAAAACTGTATCCACATACTTGAAGCGGGCACTTAAAAACAAATTGCATCCATTCATATCAATAAAAATAACCACCCCATACCAGATATAGAAGGATTAACCCTATCCAAAACCCTTGAACGAGCGTTCAATTTCACACCGAGTGTTACCAAAAATGAAAATATTAAATCCAATTTACAAGCTCCCAACTTACCCCACATACGATCCCCTTGATTATCCTCTCGAAAAATAACACGAATTATGACTATTATAACATCTTTAGACCATTGTGCGGCGCTAATCGGCAATCGCTATAAATACGCACAGTGGGCCACCCCGCCTATTTGCGCGGACAAAAAAAATGAATATGATTTTATGGCAGGTTAAATCTATTATAAGCGGGGATTATGTTATGAGTAATATTTCTATTTGTAAGGGGCTTTAACGAGCCATTTGACGCCTTTTCGTATCGCGTGCAGGCCCGGATCGCACAATACGAGATGTAACCTGTAATTATGAGCCATCTTGCCGTTATGGCGGCGTTTTATAAATGTTTGTTTTCCTGACAGGTGAATGGCGATGATAATGGCCTTTGATTAAATGGTGGCAACTTGTTTGATGCGGTTTTTGAATGGAACGAATTTATTTTACGCTAATTGATTTGCTTTTGTTTTTTGAGCTCATTAAATTCGGTGATGGATTTCGCTGGGACGAATTTATAAGTCGACTCATAAATATGGATATAGGCGGACCGTACTCGAAGGTATTTACCATTAAATATGTACCCTAAGGGTATATAGGTAGCATATTAATTTCCGTCGAATCGAAAATCAAAGGAGACGACTCCCAGAGGTCCCAGTGGTCGCTAATGTGCCCATTCCGTGGACAAAAGCGGATTACTTCAGCGTTGTCATATCAGAGCCTATTAACATAATGTGGTGACTGGATTTTCTTGTTTAGGTTTTTTGTTTGGTATTTTTTCACGCCCCTGTCACACTGTGTGGTCGAAGTGTTATGATGTAAGTTTTTTTTTTGTTTCGACGAAACGATGACTGATCCAACCTTGTTTGTACGGAATTATGTTACGTCAGACAGGATTAAGTATTCAATCGTTTTCCTAGTACCAGACTGTAAAATAGTTTACTTAAGTGTCGCAGTCGTAACCACAAGCGCCTGTTTAAATTAATTTAATTTTATGTATATAATGTTACGATCAGATTTTACGAGAACTAATTGCACTATCAAGGTTATGTGTTATGGCAATTTAATTACTAGTTTTCTGTTCTGCGAACCGGCGAGTAAAATGTCGTGATAGCAAAGTGGAATTACTTTTATACATAACTAGCGACCCGCCCTCGCTTCGCTTCGGGTATATCTCTATCTCTATATAATATATTTCAACCCCGTAAGGGATTTTACATACAGAAGTTATTTCCCAATAACTCCCGTTCCCATGGGAATTTTGTAA
This sequence comes from Maruca vitrata, assembly GCA_039566165.1. Taxonomy (NCBI): domain Eukaryota; kingdom Metazoa; phylum Arthropoda; class Insecta; order Lepidoptera; family Crambidae; genus Maruca; species Maruca vitrata. Next base: position 7,795,996 of record CM076936.1, on the reverse strand, counting down.
TATCGCGTTGGAAGTAAGCTTTACGTTCATTAGGGTACCTGCATGCCAATTCCAATTGTCTATTTCTATATCGCGGCTTACATATTTTCATACAAAAGTTTTTTCCCTATTACTCCCGTTCCCGTGGGAATTTTACAATATCCTGTTGCAACTAAGCTTTTAATTTATTAAGGTACCTGCATGTCAAATTTCAAGCGTCTAACTTATGCGGTTAGTATTTTTCATACAAAAGGATTTTCCCGTTATTTCCCGTTCCCGTGGGAATTTCGGGAAATCCTGTCCTGACGGATGCCTACGTCATAACATCTACCTGCATGCTAAATTTCATCTCGATCCGTCCAGTGGCTGTGACGACTTCGTCCGCGTAGAGATGTTTAACGGCTAAAACATTACTTCTTTATAGCGCAGTCGGTTAAAAAGTAGCCTATAACCGTTTCTAGACTCTGGACTATATCTGTACCAAATTTCGTTTAAATCGGTTCAGTACTTTATGCGTGAAAGCGTAACAGACAGACAGACAGACAGACAGACAGACAGAGTTACTTTCGCATTTATAATATTAGTAAGGATTAAGTACGTTATAAAACAAGATTCTTTTGAATTCTTAAAAAAAAATTGTGATGTGCGATAAAAATAAATATTCTATTTGGAAGACAAAACTCTCTTGTGTACTCGCCTCAATAAAATTCCAAGTTCGATAAGTTTACACAATGTTTCCATAATATCATTTATGCCGGTTCAGGCGCTAGTTCCCACCAGACCGTGGCCTTAATTTAAAATTCCTCCGCTACGGAATGACAACGGCATGAAACAATATTTTTCCAGCAACATCGAAATTGCGAACGATTACCTTCTCCCTTCGTTTGCTCACAAAATACTCAATTACGTAAACAGGGTAAAGAAAATAAAAACGTTGTTCGAACACTGTAAATTGTATTGTAAATGTGGTAGGAGACGTCCACAATTACACAGTTGCTAAACAAGCCAAGTTTTCCCACAAAAATGGGAGTTAGTAGTTTGCGCGTTAATATTTCAGAGGTTATGTGTGGGTAATTGCTCGCATTGCAAATAACTCGACACAACTCACTAAGAAGCAGTAAGGAAATAATATTGTTAACACCTACATTGTCTTTCTATAATTTTCAAGTCAATTGAGACATCATATGATACTGTTTAATAATTGATTTGGGAGTTTCGAATGACCAATGAAGCCATATTAATTTAATATTTCATAATTAATTACATCCTGTACATTGATAACTCGATATGTAATCTTTGAAGAGTGTATGCAGCAAGTACTGCCATAGTTAATAAAGTTAGATCCTAACAAATAGGGTCTTATACAGAACCAAGTCTTAGTCGTTAAAACGCTGCGCCAGTGACTACCAAAGTATTTCGAATGCCCACAAGTTTATTCACAGTTTTTCCACAACCCACAGTCCTAGCGTACTCAGCGCGCGGAAAAAAATCGATTCACCCATATTTGTTGTTAATTATAGTCGGTTGAGCCGTCTTTCCGCCTCTGCTGCTTCGAATACGATTTGAGTCCCTCCCTGTTCCAATTACAGTTCTCAAAAGTCCCCCTCCGGCCCTCTCATTTTTAGATCGAGCTCCGTTCTAATGACCTCTTCAGCCGATGTTCATTTGTCGCGAGGGTTTCGCATGCGATTATTTTCACTTTTTTTATATTTTTATGCCCGTGTAACGATCCACTGTGCACTAGCTTGTGTGCCCTTGATTTTTGTTGAAATACCCCGCTTTGTGTTCTGAATGTCCTCTTACCTTGGGTGGATGTGAAGCGTCGTTTTGTACATGCTCTTGGCGTAAGTAAGAAATCCTGAATGGGATAATAGTGGTGTATTGATGGTTCCGCTGGCGATATGGTGAGTTAATTGCTGTTTTTGTCTTGGAAATATGAAGTGATTGCATACTGTACTTTTATATTTGCGAACATATTAACATGATTGTAACCTACACACAAAAGTAGTAAAGTTTTAATCTAGTAGCCAAAATAATTTTTTAAGAATAGGTTTATGCATGCACAAGTTAGCAAAAAAACCAATTAAAGCTTTCAGCTGAAGTTTTAAGAATGCATATATATTTGGCGAATATACACATAGAAAATCATGATAAACATTAGATTTCTTAAATAATGTGTTCAAGAACTCTTCCTCCTCAAGACCAAACTATACTCTAAAAACTCACCATATTCACAAACATAAAAAATACGTATCAATGAACGCATCGATACTCGCGAACCGTCTCGTCAGCGCAAATATCACTCAATCCACATCTAATTGTTAAAAACCGAACGCTCCCCATATTAAAAATTTGTCCCCATTAGTTGCGCTATGGGCTTAGCTAAGGGGGTCCCATTGTGAAGCTCGGAATCCAGTAATTTCCTATGGATCGCCCGTTCGGCCCGTTTATAGTAATTGTGCGATATTAATTCTGAATTCGCTTTTGTTGGCGATTTTTAATCTGAACTAATATGTTTTTGTTGATTGCTCTGATTTATATGCTTTTGAGAGTTTTGTGTTGCTGGTTTTCAGTTTTGGTGAAATAAGTTGTTTTGTAGTTTAGAAAAAAAATCTAAATGTACTCATTGCCTGCACATTTTACTGCCTAATAATATTTATTGTAAGTAGGTAAATGTGCCTTTATCTTACTTCCATTGCATGGGATCTCTAAAGAACTGACTATTCAATAGAAATACAGAAGTTAAACGTTTGATGAAAAGCGATTGAATAATATTTTATTCACGATAAAAAAAATATTTTGTCCGCGACCTAACATTTTCGTTCCACTGTGCGTTAGTGAAAACGCAAACCGATATAAATGTTTTAGCCACGTCACGGATTAAAAAAAAACAATTACAAAATTCAACTGACAAAACAGATTCGCTCTTGACAGAGCAGTACAAATACAGATAAACAAATACACTATGAGCACTGCTCAAATACTGATCTTCATATCCAAACAATGTTCCTACATTGTGAACTAGCCCTCCTGAGTCTTCCCAAGCACGCTTCTACCCGAAAAATAATAAAGAAAACCTAAAACCTTATAGTGTAAGCCATAAGGGTCACTTTTGAGATGCTGGTATGCATTCGTGGACTTTTTAAAACGACATTTTAGAACACGACGACACGACATGTGTCATCACATCATGTCAATGCAGGGATTATGATAACCATCGTACGAATGCCATCCACTATGGGGAATCACCCTTGCAATCTTGTTTGAGCTCGCTCACACCAATTTCATCTTTACTCCTTCGCACCTAAAGCTCATATTCGTGTGTGGGCTTAAAGGTAGTTGGAGGGTGGTCCTGAAAAGACAATTTAACCCTAAAAAATGGTACGGATATTAATCCGCATGTAATATCGCAAATTTGTCATCGGTCTGTACCCATCTGTCGTCGGACGCAATTCTATTTGGGGCTATTAGACTTATACAATGGACCCCACTTGATTGGATGTAAGACAAATGTTATTAGCGAACTTTTTAGTCATAAATACTGGTTGCTGCCATCTGGGTGAACTTAGGAACTTTATATTAAACTCATTTTAGGTCTCCATAAACTATAAGTAAAAGTATAATTTGAATAGAATAAGATTGTTGCTTTGTTATCAACATTGTTGATTCGAACTTCGTTACGCTCTGGTGTATTTATAAATAAATAATAAATAATAATGTAGTGTCCAAACCTTTAGAATAACTCTTGCTAACTTTAAAAGCGCAACATTCAGACGAATGAGGGTTAGGGTATGAGAAATTCACTAGATGGAAATACGTAGGCGTGAAGTCCAACTGCAGCATGATCTAAGTGAATATTGACATGTCAATGTCACGTCAAACATAACCAAACATTCTGCCTTAGCCCTCATTGATAACCTCTTCATTTATAAAGTCAGTTAAAAATAAATCTAAATAGAGGAAAGAGCCATGTTTGAAATAGATCTTGAAAGTTATTGATGTAAGACAAAACTAACCATTTATAAGTAGGTAGTGTACTTGTAGTTTTGAAATCTTTTTTTAACGTGCTAATATTATGTCATTCCTTCCGTTTATACAAAGAAGTGTGAGATTATTAAAAACGGGTTTGGAAACGGGTATCATTACGTAGATCCAAATGACATGCCACGAATCGTCTAAAGTATTGATAGTGGCAACCACAATTAATAAAATTAAATGCATTATTATGAAATGTACTTGTCCATAATTTCGAGGTAATCCCATAATCGTTTTGCAATGAGTGGGATTATATTTATGAACTTCCAATGATAATGCCATTAATATTGATATCATTTAATAATAAGGTATTCGACGCAACATAATATTAATTGTGTGTGTCTATTATTTAAACACTTTTGTGTTGTGATATATTAACATCTCTCAAGTTTAAATGTAATAATTGGCGTTAAGCGAATCCAATCAAAAACATAAATGTGAAATGAGAGCCAAGTTCAATATTGCCTTGGTTGTTGACTTCAGCGACAAAAGAAGTGAGATCTAAATGGGTGCCAAGTTCAATGGTCAACCCAGAAATTTATTTATTAGTAACACTATAACATACCTATCATATCTTCTTATAACATAAGATAATGTATGGTGGTAGCCGTTGAAGGTCTGTCTTGGCTAGTTTCTATAAACCTACCAACGTATTATTATGTTCGCTTGCTAGTTTCTACCAACAATCCAAATTTTCGGAATTATAAAATAAAAACCGACAAATACTTGTATCCTTAGAACTTTCGACGGCTATAATTCATATATGAAAACTAGCCAAGACAGACCTTCATAGGCTACCACCATACATTATCTTATGTTATAAGAAGATATGATAGGTATGTTATAGTGTTACTTATAAATAAATTTCTGGGTTGACCATTGAACTTGGCACCCATTTAGATCTCACTTCTTTTGTCGCTGAAGTCAACAACCAAGGCAATATTGAACTTGGCTCTCATTTCACATTTATGTTTTTGATTGGATATCATTACTTTTTGTAGAAAAGTATATATTATCGTAACGCCGTGGGTCCTTTAAAAAGGACAAATTCAAAACTAAAACTAGACTTTATGTAGGTACCTTAGTAATAAATATGAAAACCGACTATAAGTACCTACTCTTAATTGTAAATAAGTAAGTATACCTAAATATATACTTAGTGCTCTGCCTTCCCCGGTATATAGGCGTTATTAGGCACTAATTAGGTATTTATGTTAAGCGTTCATAATAGAACCTTACCTAATTATTAAAAAAACGCCAGTTTTTTATTTTTCCCTTTGTATTCATGTAATTACCTATCTGCATACCAAATTTTAACTCTCTAGGTCATTTGGAACTGGGTTAGAATTTTGATCTGTCAGTCAGTCAATGATAAAAATGAGGATTTTTGGACATTAATATCTAAATAACTGAACACATATTTATCTCGCAAGTCACAATATATGAGCCAAATTTGATACGTTTATGTGAAATAGTTTTTGATTTATGAGGGGTTCAAAAGTGGTTCCAAATGGTTCGTGTAATATTACACACGGTGCGGCTCGCCAGTTCTGTTTCTTGAACCTTGGCTTGACACGCTACCGCGTGTCTAGATTAAAATCGTATTGTATCCTTATACTTTAACTTACTTTCGGAAATAAAATTATGGTTAATGTGTTGAAATTGAAAAAGGGTAATATAACCCCATATCACTACCTAGTATACAGCAAAGTCGCTTCCCCCGTCTGTCTGTATCTATATATGTATGTATGCCTGAATATTTAAAACTACGCTACGGATTTTAATAGTTTTTTTTTCTAAGATCAAGAGGAAGTCTTTATGTATAACATATCCGAAGCGAAGCGAGCGAGGGTTACTAGTTAATATAAGTCATTTAAAAAATAAAAACAATAATTCCATATTTTTATTTATTTAGCGTGGGCAAAGGTAAAATATCAAAGTGCAATATTAAATTGCAATTTTCCCACAAGTGTATTAACCCTTTAACTACAGATCGGAGGAACTGATCATCACTGCCACCCTTCGCAGTCAAAAGGGCCGAATATGAAACGCTTAATAAAATCCATTGGGTGCTCAAGCGGCAACGAATTGCCCTTTTTGACGTCTTACTCAGAAAGCTCACCGGTTGTCAGTGGCATAAGGGCTAGGAAATGCAAGGGGGTATTTCGATAATAACGTTGTTCGACCGATACAAAAGACTTTAAACATTCATTATTGGGAAGTTTGTAAGTTGTTATAGATATTATATTCTTATTGCACGTAAATATTACACATAGATCTGATCCCGTGGTAAGTTGCTTAAGCACTTGTGTTAGTCAGAATCAGCAGTGGCTACACAAATGTACTTAATTATTATTAAGTATATTTGTGTATAAGCTTCTTATTAATTAAAGAAACGTAAATTACCATCCTATGAATTTGATTTTCGTCTAATTGTGGTCTAGAGTTTCAATGGATACTGATCTTCTTTTTTATATCGATAAATCCGAAACTTATCGTATACTGACTTCAATATGATATTTAATTGCATCTGAACTTTACCGTAAAAAAAAATCAAACTACGGAGACTGAGTTCGCTCGCGACTATGATTAGGGAAACCAGTCGAAACGTCTTGCAGTAAGTAGCTATGTACTTCGTCGAAACGTCGAACAATAAGTAGCTATGTATTTGCTACTCCTAATATCGCGTGTAGACCTATAATCTATAAACACGTTTTTAATTTGAACCGTCTAATAATCGACAATACTAAGTTATTAACCGGGGTTGAACTTGAAAGTTGAAAGGTTACTTCATTGCCCTATGCGCTGGGGTAGCAGGTTCGATGCAAGTAATAAAACATGTATACCTTCATTGGGTGACACGCGCCACGCTTCTTTAGGTAACTAGGAAGAGAGGTTAGGAGGGGGGGATTCACCCCAATTCGAATGAGAGTAGTTTCTGTGATCTTTTAAAGTTTGGTTATTATGAGAACGGGTGAGAGTCGTGTGTTGGATACCTTTTGAACACGCGTTTTATTCAAATACATATAATGTTGTTGGTATTGTAAATGAGTATGTATGTCTGTCTGTCTATCGTGGTTTAACGCCAAAACTACTGATATGATTGAAATAAAACTTGTTATAATACTATTATAGAGCGTAGGAGAGTAAAAAATCAAACATAGTTAAAAAAAATAACTGTCTTTATAAAGGTACTTACGGTTTGATTCGGTTGAAATGGATTTTCGTAAAATTTTAAGTTTACCATGCAAGTACTTAAATAAGTCAAAGTCAAAGTCAAAATTTCTTTATTTATATAGGCATTCACATGCACTTATAAATCGTCATAAATAAATAATTAAAAGATAAGTGATTCTACCACCGGTTCGGAAAGCTGGTTCTACCGAGAAGACACCGGCAAGAAACTCGATAGTTACTCTTTTTAACGGATTATCACATAACCTTACACATACATGTGTGTATGTGTAATTGCCATGTCGTACAGTTTGAGTATGTCACAGTATCAAAGAGAGAGAAAAAACATATACTACATTTACTGTTACTGTTACTGTTAAGTTGGTAAGTTACTTCAGTTATAATTTTTTTTTATAATTTAGCGGTAAATTAGTTAATTGCTGATTTCACTATACTTTTAAGCTTCTATTAATTTATATATAGAATTAAACAAGAGTAGTCTAGCAATCCAGTAAAAATTAAGAACTAAGCTACCAAATAAGCCTACTCCCCACAAGATTAACCCAAGGTTTACCTAATGACGTAATCGCATGCCCTGACAAGGCATCGAAGCCGCAACCGAGCACATCTCATTATCGCTACGACCACAATCAGTGATTCTAATCAGTATCCGAATTAATATTGGATCGGCTAGGTATATTGACGTTCCACTAATTTGGCCGAATGAATATTGCAAGCCCGTCACTATATCGGACATCGGATGCATTGATCTGAGTGCAAAGTAGTTTAGGTTTGGTAATAGTTATTATTTATTATTTTTTTTAATTTATTGCACACTTTAAAGTACAGTTTATTAACAACCAATTGTCTTATATTCAAGATAATACATTGTATTTTAATATGTCATATTAAAATAGCTTAGTCATATGCTAAGCTCACTTGTTTTACTTAATTAATAGTGGTATTTTTAGGTATTATTATAACATATATTATTCTTATTATAATCAAACTTAGTATTCTATCTTAAATTTAATGGAAGAAAAAAGTAAAGTTATCAGAACAAACGCTGCTTGATATAGTTACCTAAATTAGACAACAATTTATGGTCATCATCATCAGTCCCCACTGCTGGGGCACGGGCCTACCCTAAACTAGAACGATCCGGCCTTAGACAACCACCCTGGCCAAGTAAAAGTCTTTTAAGTTGACATCATTCACAAAAGGTACACTAATTTAATCCATAAAAGTTTTCCAATACAATACTTCAACCATTGTAAGACACAACCATTCCCAAATTATCCTTACTTCCTTACTAATATTATAAATGAGAAAATAACTCTGTCTGTTACGCTTTCACGCATAGAGTACTGAACCGATTTTAACTAAATTTGGTACAGATATAGTCCAGAGCCTAGAAAAGGATATAGGCTACTTTTGAACCGACTGCGCTATAAAGAAGTAATGTTTTACCCTTTAAACGTCTCTACGCGGACGAAGTCGCGGGCGGAAAGCTAGTATACAATAAAGTAAATTTAAGTTTGTTTACTAAATATAGTCCGTTGTCATCAAAAATAGTACTACGCCTTAAGATAGGCATTTAGAGACACCTTTTATCTTCCCAAGGTGTGAGGCCAAATAGCCAAACCGCAGGGAGACAGTGAAGAATGCGCCAGTGTACCACTGTCCCCTTACCACCAGCGGTGAGCAGGAAGATCCCGGAGGTTTTAGCCGGTAAAAGTCCGGCATAACCACAGCGTTGCCCCGGCGCTATGGTATCCATGAGGATTTCCCCCGGGTGAAAAAAAAAAAGGCATTTACAACCTTGAATATCCCCCAACTCGTATTTAAAAACTCCCACCTATTAGCCGGCCGCTAAGCCGACGTCAGATCCGTCAGAATACGTCAGAACAGGGCGACGCGTGCGTCAGACGGGGGCGACAAGCGTGAACTCATCTTCGGTAATGAGTCGGTAAGCCAATGGACTGTAGGACCATAATACGTATTATGCCCGTTGCAGAACCGAGGTTTTTTTCTGTTATTATTATATTATAGGCGTGAGAAACATTTCAATTTTTTTTTATTCGCACCAAAGTGTATTGGACTTCTGACATACGAGTACGATGATGACTAGTGAAGATGAGTGGCCTTGTCATCATCACCGGTCTTGCGGGGGAACGGATGGCTCTCATTCTTAGATAGCTCTAGGTTAATTACTATTTGTCTAGTTTTATTGACTTGTTTGACAGTTCCAATGTGAAATTTCAATAAAGATACATTTTGTTCGCTATGAGCGTGAAAAATATATTTCACTAGCTGTGCCAGCGATTTCGTTCGCGATTCCCCCGTTTTTTACACATTTTCCATTGTATCATTGCTCCTATTGGTCGCAGCGTGATGTTATATAGCCTAAAGCCTTCCTCGATAAATGGTCTATACAACGCAAAAAGATTTTTTCAAATCGAACCAGTAGTTCCTGAGATTAGCGCGTTCAAACAAACAAACAAACAAACTTTTCAGCTTTATAATATTAGTATAGATTCAATTATTTCATTGAAGGAGATAATATAATTACAAAATTTATAAAGAAACGATTGTTCTAATTCCGTTATGTACAGATAATAATTAAATTTAAAAAATCCTTGGTTTTTGTAAAAGTTTATCAACGATTGAAAAGAACTATTGTGGATATAGTCTCATTTATGTTGTTGGAAAGAAAAATAACGATCTATTCGGTGTCAAAATATGGCAAAAGAAGAATTATCATATTTAACACATCGAACATAACATAGGACACTACACTATCTATTTAGCATTACTACAGTAACTGCTAGATAGCCAATGCCGTAAGTCTAGACTACCATAGACACCTAGTACTAACTTCCGTCAGCCCAAAACTAGGCGATGTGAGGCGAATACCGATTGTTTCCGGTTAGAGCTCAATGGAGTGACGTCATTAAGTTAGGCTTAATACTCATTGATGATAAGTCATTTAAGATTTTATACTTTCGCGTTCCATTACACTAAATATTAGTCTTTATGGGTCTACACCAATCATGTTCACTCGCGACCATGATTGATGTAACCCAGTCGAAACGTCGGGCAGTTTTACTGCCCGAGTATGTGATGTATTTGCTTCTCCTAATAACGCGTGTAGACCCATAAAGACTTCTCTAATTATATTTGAAAAAAAAAATTGCTATTTTACTAGTTAACTGTATTAATCACTAATTTTACAGATTAAATTCGAGAATTATAAGATGGAAAACATTAACTTAAAACATTACATTTCAACATACAAAATTTTTGGTCACGGGTCACGGGAATCTCCTATTATAAAACATATATGTATGATAGGTCTATTATTTTCATTGAACAATTTAATCATGTGTCTCCTTTTCTGCTATAATAATAATTAATTTGCTTCGACATACAACTAGGTTTTGGGAAATGTTATAGAAATTGCCAGGACAGCATTTGTAAGGGCCCTTGACCGTCTCACCGAGATAATCATGTCTAGACCATGTTACCGGTATAAGCCTTATTTATCTACAAAACTTGTATAAAGTCCACGATTATAATTATTAATTTAAATGGTTCCACTATCGGTACTAAGCACTAAACTCATTAGAGTAGACAATGTGTCGCCTGTTGATTAATTTGAATGCAATTTTGGCACATCCGAAACACTACTTAGTATTTAGATTGAGTACTGATAATATGAAGTCAGTGGGAGTTCCGAAAAATATATAAATAAATAATTAAATATAACACAACATCACATACATCGATCTGATCCCGTGGTAACTTGCTTAAGCAATTGTGTAACAGATATCAGAATCCCCACTTCTTCTTATTACTTCAATTTATTTAGGAACACAAATATACTGAAATAAACTTACACGCACCCAGACACGGAATAAAAACCGATATGTATACGATGAACATACATACATATAATGATAAACGGTCATTGTTTAATATAAAACCTAAATTCGAGCTAGTTTGCACAATGATACGGAATGATATAGTGTAGCTCGACCGATGATCGTATCCGTAAAAAAAAAATGACGTGTGGCACTCGGGGACTGCCGCGGTATAGCTATTGTATAGCATCGTCCGATTTCGGAGCAGCTCGTCTCGATTCGTGCGAGTTTCGTAGAGTCGTACAATACGTCTAACCGCACGCACACAAACACCGTGCCGAAGTCTACCGAACTGAAACGACGTTAGACGATTGTGAGGTTTTTTCGTTACGGAGTTTCTTGATTCGGTCGCCGCGCTCAAAGCCCGCGATAAAAGCTATGCAATAGCTTAAAAATCTTTTATTTAAGAATTGATCAACAAAACATATAAAACTTGAATAGGTATATTATTTAGATAGACTTTCTATCACACAATAGTTGGTTCATCAGCATTCTTTAACCATTTATATTTATTAAAAACACAAAATCATCCTAGATCTATCGTTATCGCCCAGTTAGCATCATTTAAATTGTATTTATTCAACACCTTTGACATTTATGTCAACTATTTGTCAAACTAAAGGCCATGACAGGCAGTGACCTCTGGGATAGAGTATAAATTATTTTCCTATTTATATTCCGTGGACGTGGAATAAATATACAGAAATATGATTGCAAATTATATTTATTGTAATAGTTGGCATTATGAGTGAGCGTTTTCGTTGATTTACGGTCGTACCTCCCGTGGTTTTGTATATGTTATGGACCAAATGATAAATTGGGCATTATTCATACTGCCCGGTCCATATGAAAAATGCCCAATATGAGAGTGCAATTCAATAATAATTATTGAAATAATCACTTTGACCGGGCATTATACATAATGTGTATCACCTTTTGGGCAAAGTAATACAAACTTATTATGTAGAAAAAACTTTAATTAATCTTATCATTTGATATACAATAGTTTAATATAAAAAGTAGTTAGCCTCTAAAAATAATGTGGTGTGAAAAAAATGTCATAACAAAAGGGGGTAATGGACATAATTTGGCGAGGTAACTCATAAGACACGCTATTATTCAAAATTGCAATATAAATAAAGGCGTTTACACCCAAAATCGCTGAACACATGAGTGTCATTATTTTAGTATTGATGCGCGGGGTGATTAAGATTACGGAGACATTGGCTATTTATTGTTTTTTATTGTTTTACCTCGTTTCGGCATTTTAAACCAAAGTCCAAACACAAAGCAAAATCAACGTCCAATAACGCGACAAACGTAACGGTCACAAAAAATAATAAATATACTGAGGAACTTAATCTATGCACACATGTACGAAAATGGCTGAATACATAGATAAATGTATGGTCAATACACAGCAGCGGGGGTTACGAATGATAATTTATTTTTAGAATTACGTAAAAATATAAATCAAGTTTCCCATATACAAAAAATATTCATCCTATTCTAAAAATTACGCAGTGAGTATTACCCATTACGACACTATGAAAACGTGTCAAACAGCGTAACTTTGTAAAAAGCGTTATACAGAGTAGAAATTTTACGTTTCCTTTTATTGTTAAATTATTTTAAAGCACAAAAGACAATTATTTTTCTCAAATTACGCACAATTATCATATTGCCCAATTATCACATAGCCATATAATAATGACCGCGCATAATGACAAATAATGAAGTTGAAATAATAATTAATCACTTGGCCCGATAGGGCTAGACATTATACATAATGCTCGGGCATTATTAATAATGCTCGCATTAATCACTTGGTCCATAACATATACATACTCAATGAGTATACTAATAAAGGATTCTGATCATCGGATAGGTGCCCGAAAGTATACAAATTATATATTTATGTAACTCTACACGTGTTATGTAAAAGCAAAAGTAGGAGTGATGAAGTTAAGTCTACCGTTTTCTCAGTTTCATTTGTATGTTTGCATGAAGTATATTACCATTATATGTGATACAATATATTATATCTTAGGAGACAATTTTAGTATTTCTTTTACTATAATAGTTCGTGTCATACTTCGCTTCACTTGATTTTTGTTTTTTTTACACTGCTTCATTATTTCTAAAGAGCTTAAATTACTATAGGTCAAGAGGTGAGTCAAGAACTTATAATCAAAGTTCATAAAATAAATCAAGAATCGACTACCTTTTCTACGTATAATGTTCTTCAATAACAAACAATATTGGTCTCTACTGCTCTACATTATCAAAATCACATTACAACGTTTATGCAACCAAAACACAACGTTCTCGTTCAATAAATAGACCTCGAAGCACTCCCAGACCCTATAGACATAGACAAAGGCTTTTATTATTAAGGCATCGGAGCCGCACTTCCATCCCTCTTACTTTAAAAGCGTTCGCATCAAAAATGCACGCCGTCTGCCTAGGTCTTAAATTTAAGTCTAGATTTGGTGAAGTGTTCGATCTGGAAATGGGTGAGTAGGTTTTAAGGTGTGTTGAATTTGTAACAGACTTTATTTACGCTGTCTTTTGGAAGGAACTTGAGTTTTGATCCCGATTTTAAGAAATTCCTCGGTTTGAAGTTAGGTAGTTTGAGGATATATACTCGTGCCTCAGAAAGCATGTTAAATCGGTGTTCCCGTACCTATCTTACATTGGTCATGTCGTATAGTCTTGAAGAACTATGAGAATGAAGAAAGTGCTCTGGAAGTGCACTTATATTTGCGCACAAACGTGTGCACTATAATATTCCCCCGCGCAGTTGACTTATCTTTAAGAACGGCTGCGATCGGTCGGATACTTATTTGTCTACACAAGTCACATAATATACAAACACAAATAACATAATAATACCAAGACAATTGCCGTTTGGCCTCCACGAACACACCAGACGTTTTTAATCGCATGTGATAATTATTAATTAACAGAAGCTTATGTTAACGAGAGTTAGCGCCATCGCACCACGCCTTCTACTTATTAGAATTATTAATACACTGATCATCGGCCCAGTAACTTGTTGTCACTACATCGTCTATACATCTTAATACAATTGAAGTATGTTTGTTCTATACATCTTTTCAATTCAATTGAAGTATGTTTGTTTAAAGTAACGACTTTTTACTAAATGGGTAATCTTTATCGGGTACCAATAACAAAAAAACAATTACAAACATTTTTGTCTGTCTTCTTTTGATCTTGATCTTATTCTCCAAAACGTTTGGACCAATTTTGACGGTACTTTCACTAATACACAGCTAATCTTACAAGATACGTTGTAGGCTTTAATTTCCACATTTCCACGCGGACGAAGTCATGGGCGGCCGCTAGTATAACATAAAAAAATACATACATACGAATTGAGAACTGATTACTCCTTTAAGTCTATTGATACGCGTCCACGTTTGGTCCTATGTACGCTTAGATATTTTTAGGGGTGAGAGCCATCCGCTCCCCGCAAGTCTGGTGATGATGACGAGGCTACTCTAAGCCATCTTCGTACGTCAGTAAGGAGAACAAAAATTAGATCTTTAAAAGTACGCAACGGTTTTGATGCGATGTTTTTAATAGATAGATTAAAGAGAAAGGTTTATATGTGTAATAGAATAGTCTAGCCCGTGACCACTAGCTCGAAACGTCGGGTCTCTAAAAATTTTTAACAAGTTTTCCTAAGATACACAATTTCCATATACAAAAATATGAGTTACTGTCGCAATATTATACTTTGGTATCAACATCCTTTATGAACGGATCTTCACATTTTCGCTTCCAACCCGCTAATCGAATTTGAACCTTATTCCATTACGTTAAAGGTCTCTATAACGTCGTTATCTCAGTTATTCTTCGTCCATTTGTTAATTAATGGATTAGAGTTTTTGCGCGTCTTGTTATTGAAAATAATTAACCGATATTTTCCACGCCTCTGTACGCGTTGACTAAAAGAGTAATAGGTTGTACTGTCGTTAAGAAAAGTGATTATGTTTGTATTATCTTATTTTAGATAGAGTTACTATGTTTCACTATGAGTTTCATAAAATTTAATTAATACAAAATAGGTACGGTACAGATAAGACTATATACTTTTTTTACCTAATCAAATAAATGTAATGGATATAGGCTAGAGATTTAAAAAAAAGTAGCAAACATGTTTCGTTCATCAAAAATGTTTCTTAAATTATTAGTGTTATCAATTTTGATGGGAGTTTTTTTTATAAGATGGCTGCTTCAAATATTTGTGACTAAGACATTAGCAGCCGAATATTGCGAGCTGAGAATAGTAGTAAAAAAAGATAACATCTTTATCTATGATATGATTTATAGCCTACTTTTGTGGTGGTCGTATTTCGCGAATGCTTTTATGATCGAACCGTAAAATAGATCGTATTTAAAATTCAAATTGAATTTGGAGTAGTATATAAAACCTATGATTTGTGAATGTTTTTTTTTAATATTTTTAATTTCATTTTTAATCGTTGCTTTTTATTGCAAAGGTGACATTTAAATGTATGGTATAAGGTGACGCAAGTTCAGCTGTCATCTGCTATACTGGTTATTTTTACAATTATCAGTTCTTTGAAATTAATCATACATATAAATTGTAATAATACACTTCGGAAACACATTATTTCTTAGAGGTGAGATCCTTGAGAATCGGTTTCACTTTACTCCGTTAGTTTTTACCCAAATTAAAATAAAAAATATATGTTTAATAACGTTGTAATGAAAATTGGCCAAGTCAAGTCTAACCTACATTTTACATTAATATTTTTACAAAACCTACTCAATGAACGCTTCGCTTATTATGATTTAATCTAGGACAGACGTATAACCATATTCTAAATGCATATCTTCTTCTTTCTTATAAATAAAAATGAATTGCTGTTCGTTAGTCTGACAAAAACTCGAGAACGCCCCAACCGATTTGGGTAATTTTGGTTTTAAAATGTTCGTCGTAGACCAGGTAGGGTTTCAATGAGAAAATATATTTATAAAAGAATCAGTATTGGCGGTATGAAATTCGCCGGGACCACTAGTTCTTAATAAATGAAACTAATTTTACGGATGAAACTTGCGTGTATTGTAATTCTAAAAATATTATTCAGTGAAAGGTATTTTATCTGTTAAATTCATGTTTGAGTCATGAATCGAAAAATATTTCAATATTGAAACTATGCAGAGTTAATAATAACAGTTACACGTGTAATACAATTGTTTTTCCGAACGAAACAAAAATACGTACGGACCAAATTAATTCCCGGGTGACGTATAGAAAAAACGCTTTAAACCCCCGCTTTATTGTCAACATTCAAATAAAAAATTGCAAAACATTTTGTTGTGACATATTTTCATTTTGTACAGTCACGTACTGAAGTGCCCGTCAAATCGTCAACCTTGTTGCTTCGCCTTAAGTTCCAAATCAAAAGGCTTTTGATCGCGACTGTATTTTTTATTTTGAGCGTTGAAAATATTTTTATCTGTTACACTTTAAAGGTGCTAGCAAAAAATCCAGTAAAGCTCCTTATCAAACGAGCTTTGGAAGCTTAAAGCTTAGTGACACGGGAGAAAAAACAGATTACTTCAGAGATAGCGTGTTGAATTTTTCATTGTGTTTGGAAATCGTACTGCTTTTACTTCGTTAGACAAAACGAGTGTTCGGAGTTAGGTATTCCGTTGGCTAGAAGAACACGTTTTAAAGTCTGCATTATCCACTTCTTGCGCTAGTAAAGAAACTTGTACTTCTACGTATAAAATTCGCGTATTGATTTTATATATTAGTTGGTCCAATAGTTAACAATGTGTATGATCACTGGAAAATCCCATTAAAAACAAGAGTCTCAAACAAATTAACTAGGTGTGAGGGCCATCCGCTCCCCCGCAAGTCCGGTGATGATGACAAGGCTACTCCAAGCCATCATTGTAGTCAGTTAGGAAAACAGATGAAGAAAACTATAATAACACTAGTATTAATTATATATTTTTTTGTTTCAGGTATGTACAGTTGATTCAACTTTCCTGTTTAGTAAGTAAATTATCACTATATGATATCTAATACTATGTTTTATAAAGGAACCACACAGCTTTTCCAAAAGCAGGACCAACAATGGTCCGCTCCTAAGTCCAGTGATGATGACAAGGCTACTCCAAGCCATCATCGTAGTCAGTTAAGAAAAAAAGGATATCTCCAGGACATAATAATAAAAACATTAATATTCATCTCAGTCGCAACTACGTGAGGTACACCCAGGGCGTTGCTAATCTTGCTAGTAATCTAATTGTTAAAGTAAATGTGTGTGTAAACATTGTTTAAGAAGAACAATGATACTTTTTGCTTGAAAACTTCTTGGTGCCTCCGTAAATAAGTATGTACGCAATCACGCATATTTTACTACCAATAACTTAGGGGTGAGAGCTATCCACTCCCCCGCAAGTCCGGTGATGATGACGAGGCTACTCCAAGCCATCATCGTATGTCAGTTAGGAAAAGAAAAAAACTACCAATAAACACGTATAAATAATTATCATTATGTGACCTAAAAAGAATGTTATAAAGTATTTGTAAGTGTAAATTCACAACAGTTTGAGCTTTAAAATATACGTTAAGAGTCGTTTAGAATCTCCTTCACCATTTATAATGGGCAAGGATAGATGTTTCAACATCTATGCTTTAATAATGCATTCTAACTAAACAGAAAAAAAAAACATTATTATCTTACTTAGCTCGCATTCCTATAAATATGCTCTTTGAAAAAAACCGCGCTATTTCATAACATGCCATGGCATATTGTAGTAATGTTATGCATTACTTTCTTCTGTTAATATTTTTATTTCATTTCCTAGTATCCTACGAACTGTCGTAGAATTTTCTTTTTAAAAGGGCACATGATATAGGGCTGTGGCGTCTTACATACAAAGCGGGAATGTGGTCTCTGATTTACGTGGTATAAATATTTAGCGCAAAGAATTACTAATAATCTTCTTATAAATAAAAATGAATTGCTGTTCGTTAGTCTGACTAAAACTCGAGAACGCCCGGACCGATTTAGGTAATTTTGGTTTTAAAATGTTCGTGATAGTCCAGGGAAGGTTTATAGTATTGGCGGTATGAAATTCGCCGGGACCACTAGTTACAATAAAAACGAGAGGGTCCCCGGTTCGAGTCCTGGGTCGGGCAAAATTTGTGTGAGTTTTTCTGTAAAGAAATTACTCAGCCCGGAGTCGGATGTTGGCGGTCGCACGCCCGTGTCTTAGTAAGCACGTTAAGCCGGTGGTCTTGCGCCCGATCTCTCATCGGTCATGTCGGATTGCCGTCTCCCCGAACTATGAGAGTAAGTGGACAGAGAGTGCACTTGTGTTTGCGCGCATTTTGCTTTGTATTTAAATATTGTGGTTATGATATATGTATTAGGGTTATAGTGATTTTCAAGGCATTGTTCCCGTTATATGTGAAGCCCCACCTCACCACCATACAAAAAAAATATCAAAACACGGTCAAAGGTTAAACGGCGGAGACATCAAAGAAACGCGATGTTTTGAATAGATTAGTCGAATGCAAATTAGTAGATAATGTCGTAATCTACCGGCGTATGTGATGCCAACATGTTTTATTTACGAGTTGGGGGAATTAACTTGAGAGGGGGGATAGCGCCGGATCTGAAGGGTATGTAATGAACTGCCCGTGAGAAAGTGTCACCTACAGAAATTGTGTCATGGAAACTTATTCTAGAAAATGTTACGCAGAAAAATTACATTTGATGTATAAAAGTTTTAGTCTTTGGGGCTGAACCATCCCAGCAAAGCTATTTATTGTAGGACCGAAAAAGAAATTGCCTTAGAAAAATTTGGCATTAAGTATAAATTGTACCTTTTCGGGTACGGCAACTGTACCTTTTCGGGTACAGCAATATTTTTAAATAAACTATAATTTGTATAGTGAATGATTTATAATAAACAATTGACATTCATGAGAATAAAACAAAATTGCACATTGATTGCACTTACTGAAATATTTTCGTAGTAGAAAATACAGCAGAAAATATTAAAATTATTTCCAGCAAAATTTGGAAACGGAATATAAAATCCAATGATCCGATTATTTCGCGTTATGGAGCTTCTTCGCGATCCGACTTGTCTTTAGATACAAAATGAAAATACATTTTTTTTTATTCCAAGTATTTCGAACGTTTTCAAAGAATCTATATTTAGACATTTGATCTGGAAAGTCATACTTATAATTTTGAGAGAAATGTTGTAAATACACCTTTTCAAAAAAGAAAAAAAAACGGTAGACTTACTTTTATGAGTTTTATGTTATTTACTTAACAATGGCACTTATTATGTTCAATAAACTTTGTAAAAAAAACACATTAGTACAATCATACGTATAATAGTAAACTTCTACGTTACTCGATTAATGTAGTCATCAAAAGCACACAAAAAAAAATACCCTCGCTCCCGCAATACAAACACGTCTAGTGTCTAAATGTTCTTAGCAAAAAAAATAGGGGAAAATATTAGGCGGGTCGCATTAGCATGTCAAAGGGAATGTCCTGTCCCGCCGTGGTCACCCCCGCGATACAATATTCATAGCACTTTTGCTGGCGAAATTACGCGGACACATTTACGTACTAAGTTGAGCGAAGAAGTGTTTTGGTGTAACTGGCTCGGATTGTTCCATCAACGTGAACGAAGAGTGTGTACAGACGTTATTTTCCGTTCTAGATTGAATACTGAGCACTGAAGTGCAGTGGGTATAGTAGGATAGTAATTGGACTTGCTACAGGCGAAGTAGTGATGTGGTGTTTCTTACGTTATGTGTCAGCAGAACTATTGCTTGTGGCTTCGCCAAAGACTGCACTTGTATAAGCCAAGATTTTCATTATAACAAACCACCTCGGAAACTAAAACACTCTGTTTAATTGGATATTTTCTTTCCAATCAACAATTTGATTACACGACTCTGACCTCCATGCACCTCGCAAGATCCAAGTCAATTCCAGCTCAGGGAGGCAGCCCCATACCCGGCCCGGCATCCGGCGCGAAGGACCACCGAACCATCCAAAACAGTAGTAATTTCTAACCGTCTATCATTTAGAAAACAAAGCTAAGCGTTGGTTACCCGGCTTTCGCTCGCAGACGCCGACGGCGGTGACTTCAAAGGGATGGTAACCGCACCCCTCCCCGGGCGGTAAGTTCGTTTGTACATTGCGGCGCCATGTATTTGTGGGATCAGCGGGTGTTTACCTTAAACTGGGTCTGGAGGTGACAATCTTAACGGCCATCCGGGTTTCCGGGGAAAAAAGGGACGGAAATCGGGGCGAGTGAGTACAGCAAATACGGGAACCGATTGACGAGTGAAGACAATACGTGTGTGAAAATGACTCTACATTTTCGTGTTGCTTACTACATCTCTGGAAAACTGTTCTTATTAGATGGAATTTTCTGATGTTATAATTTGATGCACTGTAATGTCGTGTAAGGAGATGATGGGAGATTACGACAAAGTTAATATTGTACAGGCACCTGAAATGAAAATCAGCAAATTCAAGGATAATATTTGCTCATGTTTAAATTATTGAATCTTTTACAAATCCTTTTACTGGACACAGTCGTAGTTCACAAATAATGCCACCGGCGTTGCGATTAAAAATGTAAAACAAAAAAAAAGAAAACGACAATATCCGTAGTAGAGCGTTCGAATTTTAAATGCGGACAGGACGCAGCCAACGAGATTGTCTCGAAATTAAAGTGTGTGCGAGCGAGACACAGTGATACAGCAATAGCTCCGTCCCATTCCTTCCGGCACGTGTCTGTCTTGGCTATGAATATTGATATATCTCGTTATAGGTCGCAGCTTGTCTATGGCTCGACAGACGAAAGTTATTCCGTCTGACGCGTTTCCTTTATAGAAGATATGTCTTGGAATATTTATTTTGTTGTTTATGATGGAATTATGCGTGTTTAATATGATTTTGTAATGTGTTGGTGTATAAGTTTTTAGTATTCTTTTCATTTTATGGAAGCGACGCCAGTGAGTGTGCTATTTATAGATTAATTTACGATTATAGCTTGAAGGAAATGTAAAATTCTCCTGTTAGGTATTCATAATTTTCTTTTTATAATACAGAAATGAAATGAACAAGTAATGTTATTTTACCGTAATTTCTTAGGAAACGACAATTAACTTTCTCTTATAACCTTTAAGCCATTAAATTCAACTTTACTATACCGCGCGTCAATTCAATGAAATTAAATTATAAAGCCAGCCAAAAATGTAACGAAAAACGTTTCATTGGAAACCGACCAATTGTGGTCAGTCGTTGTTAATGTAGTATATTAATTAGTGTAATATATTCGATGAAACCACGCGTTGGGCGCCAAACATGGATGGTTAAATAGTCAATCGTAATACAGTATTAACAAAGATAACAGTGTTACAACTACGTGTATTACCTATATTTTATAGCACGTATCAATGTAGAATACTTCAAAAATGTAAATCAAATTGGTATTCTTATTTCGTCACATAATTATTTAATTTGTATTCTAAATAAGCTATGTACTTTTTAAGATGCAAATATCATCACCATCAGTCTATATGTCCCTACTGCTGGGGCACGGGCTTATCCTAAACTAGAGCCATCACTCAGGCCTTAGCCGACCACGCTGGCTAAGTGCGGGTTGGTCGACTACAGATCTTTTGAATTTCTTCGTAGGTGTTTCCTCATGATGTTTTCCTTTACCGTTAAACATTTAGTTACAATCAAAAGTTAAAAAATCGTTACTGTTTTAAGGGCACCTCTTAAATTCAAGAATATGTATAAATCGTGTGTGAAAATATGTTTTGAATTAAAATGTAATTCGAATGTCATAGATTTTTCATAAAAATTGTAAAAACCAATTTACTTCAGTAGGATATAGATGTGATACGGATATTCATCGTATTGTGAGCTTAGTGTTTATTTAACGAAGTTAGCGGTTCGGCAGCCAACATTATTTGTTCAATATTATTCACACTTGTTATTGCAGATTTTAAAAACAAAATACTGCGTATTTTGAAATGTTCACCTACCAATAAAAACCTACCGCTAAATTCAGGTTTTTTATTTTTTTATTCTTGTAATTGTTTATTTTTATGGGCACGAGGCATTCATTAATATGTCTAATTGACAGTAAAACTAGACCTCCGTGTGAAACCGTGGGAAACCCTTAGATAATTTGTAATAAGCGCTAAGTATAGTGGATAAAATTACATTGAAATTCGTTCATAAACTGTCCAATCTGTTCTAAAAACCATCTAATTGCGGTGGACCGATAACAACGCGAGTGTTAGCGAGTAATTAGTGTAATATATTCAATCGCACGCACCACGTTGGGCGCCAATCGGGTAATTGGACGAGTTACCGCCTCAATAGATGGCGCTGTTTGCTACTAATGAGTCTCTTTAACGGGTTGCGATGACACGCGCCGCTCCGTGGGATATTGTTTGGGGCGGTTTTCAAAAGGAACAAAAATAAATGCAACTTCAAATATACTTTAATATTTTAATGTAAAACGAATTCATTGTATATAACGAGAAGTTATACTTGAAATGTAAGAGGTAGAAATATGATAATTGTATCATGATTAGGTCAGCTAATGTTGTTAATAAATAAGACATTGCGCTCAACTCACTTCTAAAGAGCTTTATATCTGTTTAAGTCTTTTTGTTTTTTAGAATGTCTTTTAACAGTTCCGTTGAAGGCAATTTTCGTTTTATTTGGTTAATTAATAAGACCATGCCCAAACAAATCCAAAAATGTATTATTGATACACTCTTACTGAGAGTGTAGGGGAAAATGGAATAGGGTTGAGACACACAAAACATTATTAAAACACATTTGTATCATTTTATATTCATCTAAAAGCTTTTGGTTTTAAATTATTTTAGTTTTATTATTCGATGTTTATGGTCTTTTCCATATTCATATAATCAGATTATTAAAATCATTTTATGTAACTAAATCATTCCACTTAAACGATTCGTTGGATTATCTAATACAGCTCGACAATAATATATGCAAGTATTCTGTCTATCTTCAACTTAGTTACGTGAACTAAGTTACAACAAAATACCTTACAATTTATTTAAAAGTATATGCTTATGTATGACTAACCTACCCACGTTTACTCAAACCCGCAGTTTTTATATCAAGATATTTCAGACACATATTGAATACTGATCGGTCTGACTCGAAAAAATGTCACGGACGAGTCAACAACCGAAATTATTTAGTATTCCCATCAGGCAACCCTACGTCGAGTGGTAGAAGGGCCTAGGTTCGATTCCATTGTGCCTTCCCACTTGTTTTTTAATACGGGGGGTAGTTTCTATTATTCTCATTGTGTAGGACCGGTGTTTTCGTGCGATGACATACACTCAGGGCTTGGTGAGTGGGTACAGTCGAAGTAATGACAGTGGAGTATTTTGCAATGAATATAGGCTTCAGCCATTCCATCGTGATCATGGATTTTGTCCTGTAGCGTAACATTTCTATTTGATTGCATATTTAAATGTTCGTGACAACGTTTAACAATTTTTTTTTATTGCATAGTGTCATTGAATTTTAAAAAATCATTTTTGTATTTGATACAGTACCTATTATAACAACTCAAACGAAATTATGTATCTCCTTCCAGTGTGTAAATAGGTATCCCATTGAAAATAGTTGATTTCTAAATAGGATATTATTTCTGTTAGAAAATTATCTTTTAAATATGTATACCGAAACATCACAAAACTTTGTACAGTGGTACTTCAAGTTACCCTAACCGTGTTTAGAAAAAACTCCTTGAACATTGCCCTACTGTTCTTCGTTAACTGTGAACCTTTTGCGTTTTTGTATGGGGCATGTCGTTGGCCATGGGACATTTCGGTTTATTAATTATTTCGCATGTTGGGGCGGTCAAGTGAAATGGTACTTTGTGGGGATGGAATGGGGCTAGTAAAAGGGTTAATAAATAGACACGGGTCAGCGAAATAATTTATTCAATGTCTATTCTAGTGGTTCTCACATACAAGTACTTAGCGATCGGTTTAAGGAAGAGAATTTCAAGTAAAAGAAAAATAAACTTTCAATTTTTTTCAAAATTGAAAGTTTATTTTTCTTTTAAAACTACAAGTAAACACAAAAAGAGATTACATTGTGCTAAGTAAAACCAAAATAAACTATCAAAAAGTTTTGGTTGTCTGTAGAAAACACAATCAAATAAACAGTGGGCAAGTCTGAGGAGCGCTAAATCCTTAAACCAACAACTGATATTTCGCTCCTTCCCAAGATTTACCGTTCCCCACTTGAAACTTGTTGTCCCAAAATTACCCTTACTATTCCACTCTGTCGCCAACACTTCTTTTGACAGCCTTTCCTTGGTGGGCTTTTAGGAGACTTTCAACCTTATTGGCTAGGTAATACGGACATGGTAGGTGTAGAGTTTAGCTGGTTTATCCTCACTTCCGAGGGCTATTTGCGGAGGCAGCCACCTCTCGGGAAACCGACCCGGTTCCGGTTCGGCCCGTCATTATAGACCCTTATTTCCTGAAGGTTGGACCATTCGAGCGGACATTTCAAAATGGCCGATGGGTCTTGTCGTATTTTCTTGATTATAAAGTGGCGATGAGATTTTATATAAGGAGCTTTAAGCTAGAAGATATACACTACGCAAGTATACAGATAGATAATTTAATATTTGAATGCCACTTTTTGACTAATCCAATCCAAAAATCAGTCCACACGTCACCTACTGCAATAGGGATATAAAATAAGACGCGTTTTTAATTAAACCGCCACCGGAAGTCGCCATGTTGGCTCGCATCCGCCGCCGCCATCTTGTGGCGGCCGTTTGACAAATTGGAATGGCGGAGTGACGCGCAATTTTCCCGCCTATTGTTCGCTTTGCCCGCGCAACAAAATGAAAAGTCGTGTTCCATTTTTATTTTTCACTTTTTTTTTTCGGAAAACGTTACGCCCGGGTGTGGTGTATTGCGAAGTTATTTAGTATTTTTGTTGGTGTTTCTCGCTATTAAATTTTATTTGCATTTGTCCGCCGGAATACGTAGCAATGATTTTCACGCCGAGCAACACTCTTTTCAGCGAGAATATTTCGTTGTCTGTTTGTGTGTATTCTTTGGCGTTAAACTAAAATGACTTTTATTCTGAAATGGCGTTAGTTTGTATTGCGGAAAACGTTCCATTTCACTTTTACGAATAACTGTACTGAACTATTTACATTTAATAATTACATTGATAAATTCTCCAAATTAATCGACAAAAGTCTTGTTTAAAAAGTAGTGTTTATAAAAATTATCCACTCAACTAGAGATTTGTAATTTTGAAATAGCTCAATACGATTTAGCTCAAAGGCCGGAATGCGGATTCTTAAAAGCCCCGATCTAGTGTCTAATAAGGCTTGTAAGTACAAGCAAAACGCGTAAACCGAACTATGCCGTAACTTAAAATTCTACAATAGCACAGCGCATAAAACTAACAAACAGCCATAGTGGGGCAGTGGATACAGCGAATTTGAGACAGTGAGTTAACATCGCTTTTGCGGGAATAATTAGGTGTATGACAAACCGTTTAATGTGCTTTCCGAGACATGAGAGAGCTTCATCAGTAACTCTTTAATTGGTAACCTTTAACCGTTCCTGCCCTAGTTTAGGGTAGGCCCGTGCCCCAGCAGTGGCGACGTATATGGGCTGATGATGAACCGTTCCTGACCACGTAAAATTTAGGGTAGTAAGCACTAAGCAATACTGACTACATCTGTCTAGCATTTTAGGTGCTTAACATCAGTAGCTACCATGAGTTATCTATCGAAAACTTAGGTACGTTAAAAACCTATTGAATTGTTTTTTTATACTACCGATTTTAATTAAATGTAAATTTGGCGCTGTAAATGGCATCTTTCATATTTTTTTTTTACATAGGCTATATTGAGTCTGTCACTTTTAACTCATGGTAGCGCTTCTGTAAAACATCTTCAAAGTGTGTGATGTGACAACATGACTTTGATATGTCAGTCTTATTACTGCCTCAGTGTCACCGTATATACTCCTTAAGTGAACTATACTGTTGTTACCTTGCACTGTGCGAGTGGGCAAGGCATTTTGAACTAGTAGCAGTCAGTGCCCGCCTCATTAAAGCGGCGGCGAGATCAAACGAGTCCAAAATACGCACACAGCAGACTTAACAAACGATAGAATCGATTTGTTCAATACGTAAAGATTTTCTTGCGAGGAAATGTGGAAATGTCGAGGAATATGGCGGGACGCGATTATGCTTAACGTGCAAAGTATAATGCGGAAATGTTTCGAAATACTAAACGTGTACAGATTTTTCTTTTAAACTAGTAGACATGTCTCTTAGAGGTCATTAGCAAATCGAACTTACGTACTCGACTACAATGGAGTAAGGAAACCAGATAATTGGATCTGATTATAAAAGGACAACCCTGAGTATCTACTACATTACTTTTTAGCGCGTCTAATATTTAGGATAAAAAAAAACCTATATTTTACCTCTAACGTAAACTTACCAAAGGCTCTTTCCCTGAACCTCTTCTCTATAATCAAAATGGACCCTTCCAAGGTTTGATGTACAAAACAAACTGAAGACGAGAGATGTTTGTGGCCCACACACTACGTCAAGTTGTTTGAATATCCACCGTTCGCCCTATTGTCTCTTTCCATCGACGATCATCAAGACTTTCGCTATGCAAATCTGACGGCATTCTGTGAGGCGGTGGCTTCAATCTTCGGGTAGAGGTTGCGACAGAGATTAAAGCTGTGAGTAAAATATTCATTAATACTGCCACACATAAGTTTCCTGAACCAGTTTCTACCGGAATAAATTGTCTACGTGGAAATGTTTGCAAACCAGCATTAGATAGATAGAAGGTCCTTTATAGCATGAAAGGAAATAAATTCTAAGTTCTCGTTACAACAAGTAGCATCACAATTAAGCGATCTTATCACTATTAACGGTTCTAATACAAAAAACAGTATTAGACTGAAGACTCAGAAGTGAAATTATCAATGACAAGAGAAATGTATGCAGTAACGCTTCATGTTGCAAGCTCTTAATTTGCGATTGCTGTAGACTTTTTTCACGATCATGAAATCGCAATCCGCTCCTATTGAAACTGCATCCTAAGGTGTGTACCTCATTTTGAACAAGCAAACATGAGCTTTATTGCAACTTATCAAAAACCCTCACTACATTCAGGAATCGCCAAAGCAATATATACTCTGATCCACAGTTATAAGGCGCTATATACGTTGTCCGCAATTTAATTCTCATTATGCGAGTCTTCTAGCACTGTTAGGTATTCTGTGGTATCGTTAGCACAAAACAGAATGGTCTTGGAAGAACAGATTTATGCGTGTGCGCATATCTTGTTTTATTATCATATACGTTTCGCCTCTGGTCTTGGCCGCTCGATATATGTCCCATTCATGCTGTATGTACTGGTATCTTTAATTTCTATCAATAAGTTTATTATGATAGTGTACGTGACTTTGATTTTATATTTGTACTTGATTGTATCTTTGTAAGAGTTTAGAACGGGCAGAGGAATCCAACATGGCCAGAATTGTACAAGCATAATATTAGATTGATGATTAATTGGATGACAATAGCCATGCATTGAACTTGGGCTTTCCCTTGTATTCAATATTCTTGAAAACTACTCAAGTATTACACACAAATAGTAATTGTGAGTAATTTAACATATCCTTACCTTTACCCAAAAAGGAATTAACTATACGGGCTCGAAACTAAAATGTACTCCTAACTGTTTAGTGTTTTAAACTTGCAAATTGAATAACCGAACAGAACTAATTCAAGGAATGTCTGCTAACTAGGCCCAATGAATAGGCATGTTCATTTTAAATATTTATGAGTAAAACGGATTCGCCAAAACTGTATAGATTTATTTTGTGTTCTTTAAGAAACAAACAAATATTTCTCTATTGTGATATATTTCTCTTATCGTATTCAGCTATTCTGAATAATAATTTATTTTGTTGTTGCACTAAATGTGGACTCAGGGAAAAAAAATCTGTGATGAGCATATTTGGTCTGTGTCTAAATGTGTTAATATTTAAGTATTTTGTAACTCTCCAATGATTCTGTTATCTGTAACACAATTTTTGAACTACTTATCTCGGATAAGATCTAGGTGTATGATGCAGTGTAATACTTAAAAACCACATTACCCTAATATTGGTGTGAGAATGAGTAATTATCAAAGGTATCAACGATCGGAAGAATTTAAATCGACAACCAATTAAAGATCGTAATCGATTGTCTGAACGTAATTGAAAATTAATTTGTTCCAAATTAATATTGTAATAATTACTTCCACTGCTTTAGAATTTTCACATACATTCTATCTATTTGATAACTTTTTGTTGGTCCCAAGTAATTAAACGTTACCTATTTCAACCAGTGCAGGCCATCAAATTTTCCTATGTCCATTAAGTTTGGGCAATAAATTCCATCGTTCTGTCATATACGGTTAATATATTATGCACCCACGAAGTTAATGCTGTATCAGGGATTGATTGGACCTAATTGGGTCGTTACTTGGAAGAATAATGACCAATTAGTAAATTAACTGACTGGTTCGACGTTGAAACAACGGAGTTATGGAAGTGTACGGTTTTGATATGGACTAAGAGTGGGCCCACGTTTGCTCCCTGTAGTACCCCTGCGTTATTAATAGGCCTTCGGTAATATTTATTCATTTAAGGCAGACATTGTAGTCGTAGTAACACAGGTTTTGAGCAATTTACTACTGAATTATAATTGATGTCATTAAATAAACCTTTGCTGTAATTTTTTTCTCAACCAGACGCTATCAATGGCCATTGTTAAAACCAAATTGGTTTATGCGCGATATTTTTGCATAATCATGAACACGATCATTAAATCATTTGCTTAAAGATGCCCCATTGTGGCTCGCTTCGCCATAAAAATGATCCGCAGTAGTTTATTCTAAAAAGCGTCCAGTTTAGTTTTTTATATTCGCCCATAAAACCAAGAACTCGTAATTTTCCGAGATGAGAGTCGGACTTTGTTCTCGAGACACTTTGAATATCTTGGTTTGTTTGAAACTTAACGGATTAACCCATTTGCGAGTTTCGACAGTAAATCTGTTACAATATGGTGGACATAACTCGTGTTTAAATTAGAATTTAGCTTGACCGATTTACTTTATATGTGGTTTCTGATTATGGGATTATTTATTATTATGTATCCACAAGACGCAGTCGGTTTGTGTTTCAGAAACAAATTCATTGATTTGTTGGTCTATTAATTTCATATGTTACATTTATTCTTACATACTTAATGTTATTGAGCTACGTTATAGTTTTCTATATCTAATAGTTACCTAATACTTTTCTATACTTTTAAAGTAAAAAATAAATTATATATGGAACTAAGTATGCAACACCGTCTTTTTATTTTAGTTCTTTCTATTTTTAGTTGCTATTGCTAGTCTTATGTTGTCGTTTTATAATAGAAGTGATGAGCAATAACCGAGTTCATTATTATAATATTTTTGTGACATTTTATGACATTTCTTTAATATACAACCCAAAGTCCTGTCTTCACAATATAATTTTTACAAATCACCCGGGCATAATTTACTTAAAGTACATCATTCGTTAAAACTAATTCTGGTCCCATCGTATGGTACCATTAATTATATCTTTTGACATTTTTATGTATATTTAAAATTTCGCTTTGAAGAGCGTTTCTGTAGATTTATGGTGGACGCAACACACACAGACGGTAAGTGTTTCTCACAAAATTGATTTACAGTGAAACCTGGTTAAGTGAGACAGCCAAGGACCAGCAATATTGTTTCACTTATAGAGGTATTCCACTTACCCAGTGTCTCAGATATCCAGGTATAAATAAATATCTGTCTCAATAACAGAGGGTCCCATTAACAGAGGTCAGAAAAACGGTTATTTCAGACATAGAGGTGCGATTATTAAAAAATGTGTTACGTAAATATTCTAAATCAGCTTTAATCATCATTGGTGCACTTATTGGAACGTTTTTGTTACGAACATGATTAAACAAAGCTAGCAAAGACTGTTCAAGGTTTTCAGGATTTTCTGATAAACGTACACATTTCAGTTTTCCTTATCCTTCTGAACACTGAATTTAATTTTTATTCAGAATTATTCTACAAAGAGTACATTTTGGCACATTAAATTCCGCACAAACTTAATTGACGGATATTTTTATCCGACGTTTTTCAAACAAACATCTGTATAATAGTAAAGCAAAACATAAACTGGAGGTCATTGAAATTATGTCAGTAAGTGCGGAATTTGTGGGTAAAATAAGAATAAGTAAGCAAACATACAATACGATATTATCCCAGTAACAGAGGTTTGTACATATGAAATACACTCGCTGTCTTAGTAACAGAGGTAAATAAGAAAGATAAATTGAAAGAACGAATCCCAGATATAGAGGTTAGCTTCGTCCCACTAACAGAGGTAATGCAGTGCCAAAGTGTTGGGACCTCAGATTGAGTACTAGATATGGAGGTTTCTCACTTATCCAGGTCTCACTTAATCAGGTTTCACTGTACTTTATTAGTTACATTTATTTACTTTGAAAAGTAATTGACATAAAGCACATTAGTTGCTTAAAGATTTTGCTAGCTTTCTAATTCTTTATCAAAAAAATAATAGAATAACGTGAATAAACATCGACATCTATTTCAATGCTTTTCATCGATTCTCTTGCTTCAACTGTTTCATATCAAATTAATAATTTATTTTTCGTATTATGTATTTTCCTACATTCACGTTCATCCATTTAATGACTGGCTTAATCATCGTATACTTACGAGTTCATTGTTCTCCAAACAATCCGTACGTGTGTCCCATGTTTCGCTCAGAAACGTTATATGATTTATACAAACGCGACACAGTTTGGCGAAGCTGGCCGAATCATTTTATATTTTCGTCTATTCTAATAATCCCATTTATTTCAACTTAATAGTGGGCGGAGCCGTGGAAACTATGATTTATCTTCATTTGTTGTTTTAGTAAGAACTAACTGGCAATTAAATTTTGTACGAGACGTCCTCCAAAGAAATCGAACTGCTTTGATATTCAAGAACCTACCATTTATAATGACGTTAAGTGTTTGCATTTAGGTTATTATTACAACAAAGGTTTGCGAAGTGTTATTTGTTTTACAGTCTTAGATATATATCAAGCTATAGTTTCTAGCTTAATGCAAACTGAATATCATTCTTTTAAAATGTTTTCTATCAAACAAATTATTCCGAGAAAGCTACCCACTGAAAAATTTCTACCATTAACAATAAAACGTAAATAATAATTAATTGAAAGGATAGGGTATTTGACTATTTTTTTATTTTGATATAGTTGGATGGACCACTCGAACACAAGGACACTGTTGAAAGTATCTCTTTGATATCTTAATAGCTCGTCGAGATATTACAATTTTAATTGCACATTATTTGGGCGAGCTCAAAAACGCTCCGTACAAATGGCCCCTGGCGTGTGACGTCACACGCTAGTTCTATGTATGCAGCGCCAAGGAAGTTTGTTCGGCAGGTTCATCAAAATTTGCGTTTATGGACCTGTTTTCATAATGAAAGATTTTACTGATTATGTTTTATATAAGATGACAACGAAATTTTAAATGATTTTCGCACTTTTTAAATGGACTTGCCAGCCCAACTTTAAATATCTTTTGCTGTCTCATTTCGCCGAAAATTTAAGTTTCGATTTCATTTATAATATTGATTAAATCTTACTGCTTATCGTTAAAAATTGAAGTATAACAACCACAGTCAAATACCCTATTATGGAAGCCTGTAATTGTAGTCCGATTTAATAATTCCTTTTGTGTGTTAATATGATTCGACGTAAATTTGGTATATGTATTAATTGCCTCAACAGCGTTGAATGTATAGTATACACTTTAATGGATCATAAAAACTACTGTAAACTTTAGAAAGCTGAGTTTTTACCATTTCTGTAATTCGGCACTGTGGCAAGCGCCAAATATCAGAATCTCAGTAAAACAGAACAACTTGCTTAATATCTCGGACATACTCTGTTTTGCAATGTGTGTAACCATGACAGTTTAAAATTACTATAAACTTACCATTTAAAATAGTAGCGTAAAAAATATCCAGAGTAATATTCCTAACCTACTGTCGAATAAAACAACAGTCCTCATGACAAAATATCACATACGTTGTATGAAAAATGTAAGCTTGAACAGTACGTAGAGACTGGCTCGTAAAATATTATGTTCCCGCTACAGAATGCGAGTGTGACGCAATTTGTACCCCCACGATGGGGGTGGAACTTCAAAGGGCCGCCGACAAAGCGCTAAATAAGATGAAAAAAAAAATACAAACGACAATGGACAGGGAAATCGGGGCCTTTTCGAATTTTCGACTCGGCGAAAGGAGGCGAAAATTGGCGCGAATCTATACGTTCGGTCTTCGTAGGGTGGTATTGTTTTCTTTTTTTTTTGATGGCTAGAAGTACTGGCTGGATGATATGGCTGTGAGAGGCATTGACATTAGTCGTACGGTCTAGGCCGATTTATGAGTCCGGCCGATTTTGGCCGAGGCGCTCGAACTCGATTAAGATCAGCCAAGTGCGCAGGACATATATAGTGCAAAAGTAAGCGCGCAAACACAATTGCACCCTATGTTCCCTTACTCTCATAGTTCGGTGAGAGGCTCGATCAAATGGTGTTATGGTGTGATGGTGGGTATTAGTAACAAGGCTTAGTTTTTGCAGAAGAATATTATCACTGCTGATTTTGATATCTTTAACGCGCCCAGAATCATTATCAGGTCAATGTATATGATGTGAGATGATATGGTCTACTTTATGCTGATGATTAAGACCTACAATGCCACTTGGCCAATTTTCTTAATAGAACATCATATCTTCGTTTTCAAGTTAGTTTCTACGCTTGACCAGAAATGTATTTATGTGTTCATTAAAAAATACCTCTAGGTTCCTCAGAAACGCGAGTTAGCATACTATTTAAAAGCGCCCGATGTATACCGGGCCTTAACTTAAGCCAGCCCTATTTCGTCGAACTCTCGTACAAATACGGGACGTGAATCAGAAATTTTCACGTGCCTATATTTGTTTGCGACGCAAGGAAACACACTGTTTATTTTATCTTATCTCTTTCTTTCCGCAAAGAAACCTTAGCCCTTTATAGGTAAGAGTTTTCATAGCAATTTAGTGTAGTTTATTCAGTTTTAGTATTACAAAGAAAGATAATATTTTATTGGTGTGCGATTAAAGAAATGTTACAACTCTAAGGGAACTTAAAAGTTAAACTGAGTGAACTTAAAATTTAATCTCGTAATTTTAATAACAAAAAGGTCTCCGCTTAGTATTAAAATCATAAATTTTGTCAAGTTTTTTTACAAAAACTAAAAATTTCGGGATAAATACGGTGCAAGCAAAGTTGTAGACCTATATATCAATTGATTTTATCATGAGTCAAATCGCAATAATTTTTCCAACATATTCTTGTATAATTATATCCAATCAAAAACATAAATGTGAAATGAGAGCCAAGTTCAATATTGCCTTGGTTGTTGACTTCAGCGACAAAAGAAGTGAGATCTAAATGGGTGCCAAGTTCAATGGTCAACCCAGAAATTTATTTATAAGTAACACTATAACATACCTATCATATCTTCTTATAACATATGGTGGTAGCCTATGAAGGTCTGTCTTGGCTAGTTTCTATAAACCTACCAACGTATTATTATGTTCGCTTGCTAGTTTCTACCAACAATCCAAATGTTCGGAATTATAAAATAAAAACCGACAAATGCTTGTAGGCTTAGAACTTGCGACGGCTATAATTCATAATAATATATGAAAACTAGCCAAGACAGACCTTCATAGGCTACCACCATACATTATCTTATGTTATAAGAAGATATGATAGGTATGTTATAGTGTTACTTATAAATAAATTTCTGGGTTGACCATTGAACTTGGCACCCATTTAGATCTCACTTCTTTTGTCGCTGAAGTCAACAACCAAGGCAATATTGAACTTGGCTCTCATTTCACATTTATGTTTTTGATTGGATATCATTACTTTTTGTAGAAAAGTATATATCATCGTAACGCCGTGGGTCCTTTGAAAAGGACAAATTCAAAACTAAAACTAGACTTTATGTAGGTACCTACCCTAAGTAATAAATATGAAAACCGACTATAAGTACCTACTCTTAATTGTAAATAAGTAAGTAGACCTAAATATATACTTAGTGCTCTGCCTTCCCCGGTATATAGGCGTTATTAGGCACTAATTAGGTATTTATGTTAAGCGTTCATAATAGAACCTAACCTAATTATTAAAAAATTGCCAGTTTTTTTATTTTTTCCTTTGTATTCATGTAATTACCTATCTGCATACCAAATTTTAACTCTCTAGGTCATTTGGAACTGGGTTAGATTTTTGATCTGTCAGTCAGTCAATGATAAAAATGAGGATTTTTGGACATTAATATCTAAATAACTGTTTGAGATAAGCTTATGAAATTTAGAACACATATTTATCTCGCAAGTCACAATACATGAGCCAAATTTGATACGTTTATGTGAAATAGTTTTTGATTTATGAGGGGTTCAAAAGTGGTTCCAAATGGTTCGTGTAATATTACACACGGTGCGGCTCGCCAGTTCTGTTTCTTGAACCTTGGCTTGACACGCTACCGCGTGTCTAGATATAAGGTAATATGATATTATCAGATCAGAACATCTGAGTATGTCCAATGTACACAATATCTAAAAGCCTGTACGTGTATATTAAAATAAACAATAGATCAATTAAAATTGGTCCTGTAATAATGGTGTTATTATGTAGGTATGTTAGTCAGTGACTTGACACTTAGTTATATTCCTTGTTGGTTGATCTTACATTAACTTCTTTCCTTTACAGTTACTTCTAAGTCAATCACCAATCAAAATTGTATACTTTCGAAAATATACCAACCAAATTTCTTAATGTTTCTTGCCGATTATAGGGAAGTATATGTACATTTGACTTTATATTCATTGCTTTATTTTTAACTGTTTTATTTGCCTTACTTACCCTGTTTCTTGTTTCTTCATTTATTATAATCAAATCCGGTTACGCAAATTTCACCCACTTGACGCTTAATTTTCTTATTATTAAAATAAATTTACTTCAAATGCATGCACAACAAATTTATTTTAGAAATTAGAACCTTAGTAAGTTCTAAGACCTTTTCCCAGCAGTGGGATGATACAGGTTAATTTAAAAAAAAGTAAGTTCTAAAATGGACATGCTAAAATTATGAAAATCCAAGCAAACCCGAGTGCATTCACTAGCTCCCGCCAAGTGGCAATAATGAGGCACAACCTATCAATGCACTCCAGAACAGGATTAGCTGATAAGGACGCATTGATAACGAAACTAGTAATCCACAGCCACTTCTGTCAGAGATAACTTGTATCTTCAAACAGAATAATAATATGGAAATAATGGATGTTTTTTTATGGAAAATTTGATTTTTCTTGTATAGGACCTTAAAAATAAATCGGATGCCTTATTGGGTTCACTGTCCTGTCCTGCCCTTTGTCTGCCTTTCAGGACTTTTATAGTAATGGTCAATATTATTAAATTTAAAATATAATAAAACACGAAAGTATTCAATTCTAAAATAGTTATTTTGTGTTTTTTTTTCTAACTGACTACGACGATGGCTTGGAGTAGCCTTGTCATCATCACCGGACTTGCGGGGGAGCGAATGGCTCTCCCCTAAGATTTTGTGTGGAAATCGTTTCTTATCTATGTAAAAAGTTCCAATTTTCGAACTCTTAAAGGGTTCACTATTTAACTATAGGGATGCTTTTGATCTGTCTGTCTGTCAAGACTCTCGGGTGAACTCTCACTCGAACGGATTCTTTTGGTAGTTAAACTTAATAACATCCCAAAATAAGCGTTCAACGGTATATTATAAGTCGCAAAACTAAAGATTACTACTAATTTTAAATAAGCAATTTATAATTAAATTAATTAATCGGCCACGCAAGATGATGATGACACAGGATGTCAATAACTTTAACCGTTTCCTTTAAACTATTAGCGTTTCTTAAGATTTATCGTAAACGTACTTTATTGCAGCTTT
The DNA here is from genome assembly GCA_039566165.1 of Maruca vitrata. Taxonomy (NCBI): domain Eukaryota; kingdom Metazoa; phylum Arthropoda; class Insecta; order Lepidoptera; family Crambidae; genus Maruca; species Maruca vitrata. Next base: position 7,759,595 of record CM076936.1, on the reverse strand, counting down.
ATGCTAATTGACTTATTTGTAAACTTATAACCAGAGTTTGTAATAATTATGGTCATGAGTATTTATTTTATTTGTAGAGTATATTGCTATCCAAATCAGTTACTAATTTGTTAACTATCGATCCTAAACAATAGACATTTTCACGGTATTATTTAGTCCTGTTTGTTTACGAAACGTGATTCTAAATAGCGAACAGAGGATTTTAATTTAGAAGATAAGAACTTTACATTTGAGCAAGCTTGACAAATAAAAATGTTGATCATCGAAACAAAATTGTAAACAAAAAAAAACCGCCTTCAAAAACCCGACTCACTAAAAATTACAAAATAATATAATACGAACATTTATAATCATCTGGGTATGAATTTTATATGTTTTTGAAGGCGGTGCCAATCAAAATTTTGAGGAAAAAGAAGCACTCTGTGCTTGTCTGTTTGAAATATAAACGGCACCGCCTTCAAAAACATATAAAATTCATACCCAGATGATTATAAATGTTCGTATTATATTATTTTGTAATTTTTAGTGAGTCGGGTTTTTGAAGGCGGTTTTTTTTTGTTTACAATTTTTTTCATACTTTTTAGTGTTAAATTTTTTGTTACCCTATTAGTTCAGCTCACCTGTAATACTACTGATATTATAACTAGTAGTCTTAATATGTATACAGTATTGAAAGAATTATCCTTTTACTCCAAACAATTAAGGAGTTGACCTTCCATCATCAGCTCAGCATCATAAGATTATGATTTCCAGAAGCAAATGCCAATATAACTTCAGATAATATGCAAAACGCGGTACATGTCCCTATAAAATTTGCGGGTTGCCCTCGATTTCTCCTGGATCCCATCATCAGATCCTAGACTGGTCACCCTATTAGTTCAGCTCACCTATAATGCTACTGATATTATAACTAGTAGTCTTAATATGTATACATTATTGAAAGAATTATCCTTTTACTCCTAAGTATTAAGGAGTTGACCTTCCATCATCAGCTCAGCATCATAAGATTATGATTTCCAGAAGCAAATGCCAATATAACTTCAGATAATATGCAAAACGCGGTACATGTCCCTATAAAATTTGAGGGTTGCCCTCGATTTCTCCTGGATCCCATCATCAGATCCGGGACTGGTGAAAATGGGACCACCTCGGAAGTGAACTGTATCCAACCAAAAAAAAATTTTTGAAATCCGTCTATAATTGACGAAAATATCGGTGAACATACATAAAAAAAAAAAATATTATACATACAGACGAATTGAGAACCTCCTCCTTTTTTTGAAGTCGGTTAAAAATAGAAAAAGTATCTTATTCATTGAGTGAATAAAAAAAACGATTTTGTCCAACGAGAGAAAAAAAGAAATACGACAAGACGCGACAGGTCAACCAAACCCAACATTCAACACCAAATCTATTAATCCAAAAAACAAAATTTGCATTAGACCCGTTTGCGCCACACATAAATCTTTGCAATTATCAAATTCTCTGCGACTCATCTACATACACACATATACTCGAGCGCGGCTAGATCAAAGAGTTCGCGACCCCTTTGTAAACGCCGACGGGCGCGTGCCGTCTTTTTCACTTCTCTCCGAACCGCCGTAAGAGGGCGTGAGTGCGACAGGGACGACAACAGAATGATTATGTAGCGCTTGCAACGTGAATATTTCACCTCGTTATCGGGTCTTGTTTGTGTTAGATGGGGATGGGTGTTATTGGGTTTGCGTTTATCGATATCGATGGTTTCGAAGACATTGCTAATCCACATTCCTTATAGGTTTTTATATTTCTACACGGTTTTAGACTCGCGTTCCTTTACATTAAAAACTATATAGTATGGGTGTACTACACGCGATAAAACGTCGGGCAGTAAGTAGCTATTTATTTGCTACTCTTTTTATCGCATGTAGACACATAATGTATAGTTTTTTTTATTTATTTCTATGTAGTATTGTGACCACATAGCACATGATACATTGGATGTGGCTAAACCATTGGGACAAGCCAAACCAAAATTGTCAGTAATTAACATTGAACTTCAAATACAATATTTACTTGAGTGCTAAAGGGTGGTAATGTAGACCAACATTTAGATAAGTAAAAAATAACCATCTCAAGGTCTGCAATTAGAAAATATCGTGGTAAAAATTATTTGCTATATGTATAGGTACCTATTCTCTAACAAAAATGTTTTAAAATAAGTATTAACTGGAAAATATACCCAAGAAAACCAAATTTATGACATTTCAACATTATCCATCTAAACCTTGCTTACCTATTCATTAAAGTATCCATTAACAATCCAACACAAGTTAATGGAATTAAAAGAATTTACACAAATCCATTAACATGGTTCGATTCAATCGATTAATCAAACATGCATTCGATGTTCTGTTATTCGATCCTAACTGAGGCATCAGGAAGGTGAATTACTGTTTAGAGCTTGCACGTGCAATGATGATCCAAATCTTTATTCAAATAGGTTGAATACTATTAGTGTCCTACATTTTGCAATGAATCAGTGTGATGCGTAGGAGTCATCTCATTTGTTTGTTAAACCTATCGAAGATTCTTACATCGCCAATGGTTGTAAATTCAATGGCAAGATTTATGCCACAAGCACTAATAGGGGAAGTAAAATTAAAAGCTCGTAAAATACAGGTAAAAGAGGCGATTGTATTAGAAAGCTTTCCTTAAATTTTCCGTTAAAATTCGATGCTGATTTATGACATTTCTACATCCTCTGCCTTAAAATAAGATTATGTATTGTTGTTCTTTTACACTTTTTTAAATAACAAGTATTAACTCCATACTTTATTGAAATTGATTAAAATATTTTACATTTAATGTATCTTCAATCATCATATTAAGTGTTGATTCCAATATAGACCAGCAATAAAAAACATAATGTCTCAAGTCTTACTTTACTTGTAGATAGTATTATACATACATACATACAATCACGCGAATATCAGAGATCAGAGAAAATCAGAGATCACTTCCTGCCATGTGCTACGGTCCTGGCACACTACTTTAGCTTCTTTCACATCCATCAATCTCTTCATGCATGTTCGTCAATTACGGGTACTTTGATTTGACCCTTCCTCAAAATTTTACCTGTTCGGTCATGGATGATTGTTTGATAATGATGACCATGGATTATTAGTTAAATAATAATTAACAAATCATCACAAATGCGTTGGAAGGATGACGTGAAGAAAATAGCTGGCTCGAATTGGATGCAAAGAGCTCAATGTCGGGAAGGATGGAAGAAGCTGAAGGAGGCCTACACCAAAATGGTAGAGAAAGGCTTAAGAAGAAGAAGAAGAAGACATCTTTATTTTATTTCATAAAGGTGCATATGGGTATTGTATATGTATACCACTATGTGTGTGAAAGACTAGTGACAGAGGCTATCCACTTAACTTTTCTAACATTGCCCAAAACCCTCTTAACACGTTGACTGCCACTGAGATCAAACAATATACACTTTCTATTGTGTCTGCTTTGACGTTAACCAACGTATTAACTCAGTCGATAAATCCAAATCTATCGATACACCCACCAGGCACATCCCTAAGGCTAGTAGAGCACAGCTCCCGAGTAGGCAAGACAGGAATCTGCCGATATCGATGCTAGTAATTAAAATAGACTTATTGCGTTTGTGAGAGTACGGGTACGGTATGGGACGCGTAGGGTACCGCGTCTAGATAGGTGTGGAGAAATCTCTGAGTTTTGAAAATGGATTTTGTGTCATTTTTTGGAGGAGAGGCTAGGTTTGATTGAAGATAGAGTCTGACAGTGAGATACTCGTACTTACATAGATAGAGAAAAAAAAAAATCTTAAAATGGTCTATCTATATTGTGCCTGTCGACGTCAAATGTGGATCTCACTACCGCTTACCATCTAGTGGAGTACGGTCATCTTGACAGCATAATTATTATAAAAAAATATATAATATTTTTGATGAAATTTGATAATATATATTTATTTATTTTAAAAATATGCGCTGTGCATTGCACAAAATCGGTAAAATGTTTTTTTTTTTTATTTCACAGCAATTTGACGAATAGTGAAACTTTAACCCGTAAATGTTTTGTTTAAAATAAAATAAAAAGTCGTTATCATACTCGGCCCAAATACAATAAATCAAAGATCAAATAATTTTAGTTTAGTTAATATCAGGACACAAAATTAAAGCTTATGTTTGAGCAACTACACAGTATTATTATATTGATATGTATATAGTAATTCAAACCTATTTATAGCCCACTCAAAGTTTCGACTCAATGTTTGACTCGACCATTAGTACACGAGCTTTTTATCGTACGGAACCAAAGTCAACATCTCACACAGAAGACTTTTTTCCCAGAAATATAGTGCATGGGAAAATCGCAGTGACATCCAATGCAACTTGCAGAGTTACACCTGGGAGGGACTGCCCTTATACGACTAACGCATTTGAATGTAAAATGTTAATTATGCTACTTCTATTAGTTGATTAATTGTCTTTGTTAATACATTCCTAAGCAGGATTTATCGCTAAGCATAATTCACGAGGAGTGCCCATATTCGAGATATCGGTATTTCATGGTAATTATACTTGATGGAAAATAAAAGAATTGTAAATCTCTTACTGAGAAAAGTGAGTTAAGTATCTGTCAGTCCATAATAATTTTGAAATGGTACATTTTGCTGGTTGCATTGCATGAAACTGTAATTTCCTATTCGGAAAAACATTGTTGAACATTTCAACATGTCTAGGTTACACACATTAGAAAACAGAACATTTTGGGGATGTTGACCATTTGGTTTTGTTTTAATGAGTGTCCGATATTTCGGAATCGCCCTGTTTCAAGCGCCAAGATGATGGCTGAACTGTTCACATTTTCAGTTGTCTCATTGTTGAAAATGTTCTATAATAGATAACAAAATTACATTATTATTTAATAATAATAACTTGAAAATGAAATTCATAGAGTTTTGGAAATCCAAGAATCGAAAATTTCTTCAGAAAACGCCTACCTAAATACACGCGGAAAATCTTTACTTCAAAACAATTGTCGCAACGAAAGCCCGCAAAAAATCCCGAAAAAAAAATGACAAAAGAAAAACACATGCAAAGTCGCGTTGTTAACGGATAATGGATCGCAATCGCCTGCGAGCATTAACTCGTATTAACCCGGCAACGACAGGGGCGGTCCCAACGACCCCCGTTAATATTTTACGGGGAAATGGCGTCTACCCGCGGCGGCCGCATTAGTTTTTCCTTTTGATGTCCGCTCATGTCTGAAGGCAATATAATTTTGTTTATTCCCATTCTAACGGCTCGGATCCGATTTTCGCCAGTTTTTCGCGTTGCTCCTGTGTTGGAGTGTCACTGTTTTTATTCTGTGAATGTTGAAACACAATGTTTTGTGGTACAGCGTGTATTGAAATCCACTGTGTTTATGTTCTCTTTCTACTTGTGATAGTTATATTTTGTTTATTTGAACGAAATAATCTTTTTTTTTCCTGGCTTTTTCAATACGTTTTGCGGTATACTATGGATATTTCAGTTTGATTTATTGCGATTGCCAGCAATCACCTTCAAACTAAAGAATTATTAATTAACTAATGGATCACCCAAAAGTAACCAATCCCTATTTCAATGTGCCACCAATGGAAAATTATGAATTGCTTACAACTACGTCAATACTTCACTTTGATTTTAAATCAAACACAAGTAATCCCGAGCTAACGATAAAAAAGATAATACGAGATTTGGAAATAGCACGGATAAAACGTTTTAAGAAAGGATTACCGTTTTGATAAATTGGGGATTAAAAAGGACAGATTTGATAAATTCACCTGTGTTGAATCGTGCCACGGTTTCCCAATATCAGTGGATCCATTGTAATTATTGGACTTATTTAGTAATGAATATACGCCTACAATTTACGTGCGTTGGGAAATATTTGGGGACATAAAACATTACATTTAGTAGGTATTAATGTGATACTTACATAAATATAATAGAAATATAAGTTTCATTATTACCTTTCTGATTTACTCACCTCTAAAATATGACTACTTAACTATTATTTGAGTACGTAGTTTAGTAGTATCAAATTATTATTTTTTAAACTTCAGAAGTCCAAGAAATATGTTCGCTTCCACACAGTTTGGGAACCGCCACGCCCACAAGAAATCGTATCGGAATTGTTTAACGTTAAATAAATACTGTACTAATATAACCCTAGCGCGCCCGGGCGGGTCGGAAGGACCCGGTTGCCGCGGGCGGATTTGCGCTAAACAATTCATACATTTATATTTCCTTTGAAGTCTCGCCGCCGGCGCGCGTCAGTGGCAGGGTTACCCTCAGCTGTTCGTAACACGTGGAAAATTGACTGTGCGATATTGCAACGTGTAAAATATGGACCGCCATTTTTTGGGGTTTTTTTGGCGTTGTTGTTTTAACGGGAAAAGCGGTGGATCATTGGATGAAATCTTTGCCCTGTGCTGGACTATGTAAAACAAAGTTTATATTTTTGTGTGTCCTTCAATTCTGAGTGGTGATTTTTGTTGGTTTTTATCCATATTTATAATGATATTTATTTTAGCATAGCGTCTAGTTTTTCATTGACGGCTACTTATGAAAAAACATCTGTAGATACGTACTTTTGTAGACTCAGGAATGTAGAGAGAATATAGAACGTAGGCGAGCTTTTATATACCGAACTACCTACCGCCTTGGAAACTCCCAGACTCTGAAAATCCGACATAGGCTTTGAAGTTTGAACCCAGGACTATACTTGGTTTTAATTATCCTTTAGCCAATTGGCTCTTGCCATTTTCAGGCAACAAGGTAGCTAATATGAGGCGCATTTAAATCGACTCCAAAAAAGACGTCCACATTTCTTTAACGTGAAAAATCCGTGAGACGGTCTTAACGAAAACGTAATGTTTCAATCCAAATTCGAGATAAAGAGCTTACATGGCCTTAGCGATGTATTTTTGACATAACAATCATTTAATCAGTAAAGCATATCTGCCGATTCGGTTTGATTCATAATATTTACTAAATATACGATTAGTTTTCTAATGGACGCTGCATCGATGTGTGATTCAGTGTTTTCTTGTGATATTGCAAGTAGTTTCAATATTTACCGTCGTGCACCTAATTTTTGTTGGAATGTATGTTCTGGAGAAGGCAAGGTGAATTATTATTTTTTAGATTTTTTTAGTTCGATAAGATTATTAGAATATTACGTACATGTGCTTATACAATTCATGTTTGAACTTATATCTGTGTTCAACTAAAACATATTAATAGAGTTGAGATGAGTAACCACTATTGATCGGAATATTCTCAGTAGAATCGACAGTTCCAAATTGTGGTAGTTACATTCTTGTTTATATATGACGTTTTAATGGTCGGTCAAGTGTGAGCCGGCCTCACGTCCTGAAGGCTCCAGGCAAACTTGTACATACAAATATTTTCGATATAAAAGATTTGATTATTCACAACAAAAAAAAATGTGAAAAATCCGAAATTTAAATTGATGTTAAAAATTTCCTCTACGGAAATTTTACCAAGACTTTGGAAATTTTAATATACCCAGTGTCAATCACACTATCATGACGAACCAAATGACACACCTCGTTTGTCAAAATCCGTCAAGCCGTTCAGGCTGTGTAGGGCGTGCCAAATATGCCACATACATCCATGTGGCATATTTGACACGCCCTTACAAAAACTTAAAACATTACCCTTCTTACTTCAGCAATCAAAAAAAAACAAACGCATACAAACTCAATAAGTCTAATAAAGCTTCTTAACCCTAAAAAGGTGGACAACAAAGTCCCATCATTGGTGACAGGGCCCGACAACCCATAGTTAACCCTTGCCGTGTCGTGGCTTTAATTGCCTTGTTTAGCGCGGGCGTCTCCGACACACGTCCATTTGTCACGTTATAGAGTTCCCACAGGTGTATTCTGGACTATTTTCACCGCCACGAAAATACTCATAGAAAAAAAATCACGCATAAAAAAAATTAATTTTTTTTTTAATTTAATTTACTCAAGAATCAAACTGAATGACACGTTCGTATTTTTTAAGTCGGTTAAAAGTTTTGCATAGTATTGTTTTTTAAGATACTAAACAGGTAAGTTAGTCTAGATTGTTAATTTTGGTCTATAATCTAATATTATCGGGTTCATATCAGCGGCGAAAGAAAGGCGAAGCGACAAATACCTTTATCAAGGAATTGTTAACATTTTCCAAACATTTAGTTTGATCATCCTTTATCGTGTAAACGGACTTCCTAATTCTTGGTTTCTTCTTTTATTCGTATCGATGCTATTTTGAATTAATTTGGCCCAGAATTCCACCCAAACCGCATTTGATGACGATATTTTGGATAACCAAAACTCTACTTGACATCTCTTTTTGAAAAGGGTGAAATTGAAAATCTTAAGAAACTCCTCCAAAGTAGTGCACTTCCCAGAATACGTACACATGTGACAATTTACCATAATTCAACGCCATTTCACAATCAGACACGTGATTAGCCCCACTAATGGACCGGTCGGATCTATTGTAAAATTAACCGCACTACGCTCTGTGATTAAATTTAATAGCCCACTTTGTTCTAAGTATTCAATTGTTTGATAAAATTGTTCCATTGAACACGTATGACATATACCGACTTCAAAAGAAGTAGGTTAACTTGTAAGGGGTTGATTGGTGCTGTTTTTAAACGGCATTTTTCGCTTTGTGAATTTCGAAGTGTATTAAGTTATTTAGATTGTCAATCGGTTTGAGACAGCATAATTGCTTCTGTGTTTCATTGTCTTGTGACACTTTTGATTGAAATGTGTTCAGTCCTTAGTATATTACAATAGCATATTGACCATAAAATAACATGTCAACGGTTTTCATCGGCATTTCATTGGACTCCGCACTTTATGAGTTTATTTGGAATTGAAAGCGGATGCATTAAAGGCTTTACAGCAATTTCTCCACTGAACATGTTTATAGCTTTAACTACTGATTTACAGTATGTTTAGAACCGGATTTCATTATGTCGGCTGAAGAATTAATTGCATACATGAATGCATCCATCCGATCTGTCTGTTACATTATTGTTATCTACAAACACTCCAACGATGCAAATTCGAATCTTTGTTATATTTATTTATTGTGTATGCAAGTAGAAACAAAGGCAATAAAGAATTACTTTTCAAAATCTACCTAAACAAGATATAATACACAATTTATAGGATACCCAAGTAACGAAATGGACATAGTTATCTTACTGTCATTCATCCTCATGCCATCTGTAAACAACATCGCAATCCAAAAACCATCATAAAGACACCACACCCATCTCCCAAACATAAAAAGGAACGTTAAGTACAGTCGTCGCATTCGACACTGCGAAAATTCCCCCGCAATTTTGTCACACCCGCGCCGGAAATGCCAATGGTGCGAGCGAGATGAACAGATACAACTCGTGCGCAGTGCGAAAGAGAGGGCGCGGCCAATTTAAGAATTTCCTTTATGATACTGGCGGTTTTTTGAGGGCGCTATTTCGAATCTCTTGGCGCCTAATTTGGCCTGCTGTTTAATTGTTGTGAAAGTGAAAGAATATGATACGGCTCTGTTCATAACAAGATAACTACTGTCACTATGAATTGACGTCCCAATTATCCTACGTTTCGACTCAAATCAATTCTTTTTATCCAAATAAGTACTTAATAAAATAGTTTTCAAACAAATCCTCCGTTTTTGACCATTTTGGTCCGTTTTTGGATTTGATGGTAGCTAGAATTAAGTGACACTTACAACAACTAAGTTAAAAAGTATTACATATAATATATTTCCATTACTAAGCTAGAAACGTACAAACCAAACTTGTTCTTAATATCTTCCTGATTTAGATTGGCCAAAGTCTCATATCAAGACTTCATTGTAAATGGCCCTATCTCGCTTTATTATAGGACTGTCCCAGTTAAGCCCGTGTCTATATCGGTGGGACATGCGCCAGCGCATACTGGCTCCGCTAAAAGGACGAAGTGTAAGTAGGTTATTTGTCAGTGCGCGCGAGCAACAAAAACAAAACGCGCGCATCAATCTCAATATACCCTGACTCACGCGCGGGACCGATGGCAGAACAAGGCAGTCGATTTTATAGTAGGATTTGAGGGTCGTTGTTTACATAAGCTTTGTTATTCAAGCGACACACAGTAGGATGTATTATTAAAAAAAGAACAAATTAATATACGTAAAAATGTACCTAAAAATATTACTTTGAGTAAAAGTATAGGTAATCTTTCTCACTGCATGACCGAGAAATCGAATTATTGACCAGCTCATCGTATACATGCTAGTGTTTCAATTAATCTGCAAACAGTAATTTTCATTATTTTATAAATCTTAAACTTGTGTCTATTTTATAATTAAACTAGTTTATTTTAGCTAAAATAGCCAATTACTCAAATTGTATATATTTGCGCGAATACTACACATTTGATAAGTCTTACGTATAATGCAAATTAAACAGACTGTAGACTGATTAATAGATTTTTTTCCAACATAATAATGTTAACGTATGATTTTAAGCTTTTGCGTTCAATTACACTAAATATTAGTCTTTATGGGTCTACACGCGATATTAAGAGTAGCAAATACTTAGCTACTTACTGCCCCTATTATAATGTTAACCCTTCACTGCGGACGGTACCGTCGCAATCTACATCGTCCGCCGGACTTATTTGACAAAAAGCCACGCGGGTCAGATGGCGGGCGCTTCTCTTATTGGAGCTTTCTCTGGCGCGTACTTCGAATATCCTTGCCGCAATGCGAGTCCAGCATTCACGTACGATCTCACAGGTAGAGGAAGGACAGTATGATCACGTGAGTCAAGATGGCCGATCGGAGGTTAGGTACGTCAGAGTGATCTAACCCTTTCTAATACCAAAAATATTCTTATTCTTAGAAGGGGTGGTATTCGTTTTTTGATTTAGGTCAGGAATAGATCGTCAGAGTTTATGTCGCAAATAAACATTTAAGTCGGTTAAAAAGTATCATATACTAGCTGTGCCAGCGACTTCGTTCGCGTTTTCCCCGTTTTTTACACATTTTCCATTGTATCTTTGCTCCTATTGGTCGCAGCGTGATGTTATATAGCCTAAAGCCTTCCTCGATAAATGGTCTATACAACGCAAAAAGATTTTTTCAAATCGAACCAGTAATTCCTGAGATTAGCGCGTTCAAACAAACAAACAAACTCTTCAGCTTTATAATATTAATATCCATTCTTGGGTCTTGGACTAATTGTACCAAATTTTAATTCAATTTGCCTGATATTGCGAAAAGACTAGTTACTTTCGCATTTATAAATCAAATAAATAAGGATGGGTACTTATCTTAACTCTAACTAAGTAATTCAGATCGGCCATCTCACTTTACAAGCTCATTAGGATCAATCGATAAAATAGATAAATTAGCAAAATTTACTCAATTTTATCGATGTACGCTTTTAGTCCCAAAGTTTCAATTTAATCTAATCATTGATTTTGTATTCAATGCCATTCAGCTTCTAAGAGCTTCGCATAGCATACATCTACACTGTTACCTTTTTACGCTGTACCAAACCCGTCCAAACATAATCAAACCTTAAACCTAGCCCCGTAAAGTCCAGTTCAGCCCAAACCCGTTACTGAATTGAAACCATCTCGTAAAGTATTGCTATAAAACTGTGTTATTGCTACCACGCCAAAACGGATGTTTTAATTTACACCTATCTCTGACCGATTAATGTAAGTAGGTGTTGAGACTGAACGATGTCGTTTCGGTAACGGACAGACAGAATGTGAGGACGGAAATAATGGCTAAATACAACCCGTACTTTAGGAGTACGGTTCTGTAGCAATTAGATTTTGAGATTTTTTTAGAAATTTTGATTTATGTGTCTCTTTTTAAAGTGAATAAAAACTTATCAAGATATGTGTTGTCCTTTTAAAAATAATAATATTTAGATTATATTTATGGTAGACACTTTGATTAGATGTATTAAAGTAAAGGTTACCAAATACTCATGGGAAATCAAAAACATTACAATATCGAATTAAACGATTAACACTACTAACCAGGATTATTAATATATCCGAAAATTTACGCCTAATACTTACATAATTTGCTATGTATAATTTTAAAGATAAACTTTCAAGGCTCTATAAATGTGATACGTACCAATGTCCACTTTATAATAGGAGGAATAAGATTCAATTTACGTTATCGAAAGATATCATTTCAGGATTACATGGAATTAAAATAATTATTGCATTTAAAACAATCAATATCAAAGACTTAAAGATACGCTGTAAGAATGTCACTTTGTTAACATTTTAATGCCGATAAGTTCAAATAGATTAAAAGTTGTGCGTTTTGCAATGATTGAACGAATTTAAGGAACATTGATATGTGACTTTGAAGTGATTTAATTCGGTTAATCCAGTAGGATTACGGTGATGAATTGTCCGATTACGGCTGGTAAGGATAAGTACTGATTTTTTGTAGATACGAGCACAAAAATGATACTCAGATTTTATTGTACTAGCAATACGTGTCATGTATTAAGAAATAATAATCAAGACACTGTATTTTCGTAAATACTCAAACGGAAATGTTCTCTTCTAGTAATTTTGTAAGATATTATTGTTCAATTCAACACTAAGAATATACACTTATCTTTTTAATTTTCAAAACCTGATATTTTTTCAACTATATTAATAATTTGCACAACACAACGAAAGAAAATCAAATTGTGTTCATGTGCATAGTAATATGTAAGCGAAAATCGCCCAAGTGAAACTCAACATTACTCCTCACCTCACCTCGGAAAACTCCTGACAAATATGGCGCGTCCACATTTCTCACAATCAGATAATTCTACGGTAAATTAATCAACCGTGCGTTTTATCTGACCGAGGCAGAAAATAGCGATCTCTCTACACCAGTCATGTGGGGGAAAACAGAACTATATTACTATTTCCAACTGGCAACCTACTTCACAATGTGGGCATTTAAATTGCTTTGATACCTTAACTTGGTAAATAACTATGGTGTTAATGGTAAGGTGGAGGGTCTTGTTATCGAAGGCCAAGACTCATTTTGGGTCGCTGCACCAATCTAATTAGTTATGATATTGGAAAGTCCAAAGTTTCTAGAGTTAACTCTAGACAATATCTCTTTCAGAGCATCCAACTCAAATTTGTCAGTTTTTTTTCACCTTTCAATCGTTTATTGCTGTCTAAAAGTTCCTAAATCGATGGTAACAAAAGAATAATGTACTTCCAACTATTATTTTCCTAGAATTCGCTATAATTCAGTCAAATTTGACTCCAAAACATAATGCCAAAAGCACAAAACTCTTACCCTCAGGAAAACTCGCTATTTAAACATAATTTCCCTCAAACTGCAGCGAGGGAACGCGAAGAAAATCTAATCCTAGCTAGGGAGGGATGGTATTCAGATTTGCAAATATCGAGGGGAGGCAGGGAGGGTGAGGTCGCCGACCTCTGGGAAGAGGCTGGGTATGTATGCGTATGTATGCGAATACAGATTCGTATTTAATGGAATGGTCTGCATTGTTGGTTTTGGGGGAAAGAGGTCTTATTACTGCTATTTTACCTTTATGATAAGGATTAAGGCAGTAAAGTAAAGAAGTACTAGTACCAGTAATTTTTTTTATGGATATATATTACAAAATGCCACTTTTACATAAAATATTTGCCTTTTGTTATTTTTGGGTCGCCTAACATGGCCAGTTGTAGTTTGAACTGTGCATCTAACAATGAAAGTTGTTCAGAGTATACTATTGTTGTAAGAATGTCATTAATAGTTGTACTCAAATTTGATCAGTGTCTTATTTATTTCAAAAATCTGTAAGAACTATATTTTTTTTTAATAGTTTTAAGCACAGTCTCATATGAACATTATAATATCCTGTGTAACACAACACACAACTATAAATCAGTAGAACAACTATCTTATCCCTAATGAGCCATTTGTATCTTTCGTTTTCAAAAAGAATTACTGTAGATCTCAAACGTGTACCTAACGTCCCTTTACCGTCAGGTTCACACCTAATTCTATTATACAAAAAATACTTTACTGAAAACGTAGCTCCAAACTTTGATGGTATAAACAAATAGCAGCAATCAGTATTGTATGTCGCTTCCAGTCTCCCTAAATCGACGTAGAAGGGCATGCCAATTATGTGTTTTTGACGTTCCAGCCTGCCTTCGTTACGATATTGGAATAGCCGACGAGTATTTAAGGGTTTTGTGTGCGGATTATTTAATACATAGCCATGTTTACTTTGTAATTGGATGCCGAGGTCTATACATAAATGCGTAGATAAATATATGAGAATACACTGTGCTGTTTATTTTACAAAATATTATCTTGAAATTTTAAATTATTAGACTCAGAATTGAAAATTTATTGCGTTAAATTAAGAGTGTTCTGAACTTTTTTTTTCTAAAAGAACAATGAATAATTAAAGTTTTTTTTTAATCAACATTGATTCATTTGTCGACCAACCCACACTTGGCCAGCGTGGTCGACTAAGGCCTTATCGCCCTAGTTTAGGGTAGGCCCGTGCCCCAGCAGTGGGGACGTATATGGGCTGATGATGATGATGATGATGATTTATTTATTCGAGATTTAGCTTTAGACATAATATTTCACCGTCAAATAAACTTATAAAATTGTCTTTTTTATTTTGCTAACATGGCGTCTATGTGACTAAAAAATATTGGTATAGTATTTTCATATATTTTTTAAACAATGACCAAACTCTAAAATATGTAGTACCAAATCTTCTGACATATCATTATTCTACACACAACTGCTTTCCCGCTATTAGGCGATGGCGTTTTTCATCCGTTTCCGGATTGGTCCTTCGAGCCGGATACCGCCGGATGCGGACGACGGAAGAGCCTAACGAGGGTCGGCGTTATGATCCATTACATACACACGGACTAGTTGAAGCCGGCGGCTGCGCTTGCTTGATATTTCTATCATTCTTCTTTTTCATTGCAACGGCTTGTTATGGACTCTTAAGGATATTACAGTTCTATATGCGTCTTATTCTCATAATATTACTACATGTAAAAAGTCTTATACATTTTTTTTGTCAATTCGTCTACTTAAAGCATTTTGTTTGATTGTTCAGAGTACTTACTCTGAACAATCAAACTTTGAACAACAATATTCAAATTAAATGTATTCTTATGTCCGCTAAAGATCATAACCTGGAGCTACACTACTTTAAAGCTTAGTCTATGCTAATCAACATTAGCCGGTTCTCGCGAGCGTAAAGCGCCTCGCCCTAAAAAAGAAGAAAAGTGAAATTGTAAAACGGCGCGAGAAAAGGTTCTAAGTTCAAAAGTCACGACTGTTCCATATTTAAAAGAAAGCTGGAACTAGACCAAAACTTCCAAGGTCGGAAAACGCAGCGGCGGCGGGCCTCCTTCCCCCCACGCACACGTGGCCACCCTCACATGGTTGCCATGGCGACGCAGCATCCCAACTTCCACGCCCCCTACCCGGGGGCGAACTCTCAAGATATTACGCCCTACTTCGTCCGCATTGGTGAACTAAAGGGGTGTAGCGGCCGCCGCTGTGTGCGTGCGTTTTAGGCTACAACGGAATTCCAATTTAACGGTATCGACTGTCAAAATTGCTTCGGAAAACTCGAAAAAAACTTAAAGCAGTTAGCGAATGCAAACCGAGCTCGAGTGCTTCCATTCGCAACATTCGCCGGGTCGTTAACAAACCTTTTCAATATTGAAGTATTAGTCGATTGAGGCAGCATTTCTCGCGTCCTATCGTCGCGAGATCCAATTAGGGACTGAGGGTTGACGCTTGAGTGGCTGTGACGTCACGTGTTTTCATGCGCCCGCAATAACTACCCACTCAGCCAACTCCTCAATAGCCGCCACTCCACCTGGGCCTTCATTAGAGTCTCCTCAATGCGAGCCAGCTCTGAAAAGGCGAATCTACTAATTTAAAAAAATGCAAGTTTTAACGAGTAAAGTTGTTTAGCTAATAACCCTCTCCCACTTTTAATAGCGCGATCTAATTTCATTTTTTAAATTATTACGTGCTGTCAGCTCGACAAAGCGCGCGCGCCTTTTGTTTTTGCGTCCATAGACAAATCTTATTATGGAAATATTTTCAAATTAAGACCTCGCTCCCGCATTATGCGTCTCGCAGCCATCATTGTCTAGCCTCTTTTTGTTCGTCCTCGCATGTCGACGTTTTGGACCACCGTTTTGGTTATTTTTCTCTTATTGTCTTTTTTTGAGCTGTCCCGAGCGTGAATGGAGGGCTTTGTTTGTGCGTGTTTTATTATTAATTAGTGGGCCGCTTTGTTCGTGGTAATTATTGTCTTAATAAGCAGTTCCTGCTCTTCGGAATATGGACGAGTGGCGAAGGAATTGTCAGCTCCTTTCGCTTTTGAATTGTTTTCGAATGATACGGGGTTTTCGAAACTGGTCCGGACCGGTTGCCGGCTATTGTATCGGGAGTAGTTTTTGAAACTACTGAGTATTGAATGCGTGCGTGTGATACAATATGTGTTTAAATAAATTTATATTTTTTGGACATTGGAACGTATTTTGCATTGAGCATCATAAACCAATACACAAATTTTGTATATTGTAACTTTAATAAAACATAACTAATAAGGTGTTAATTAAAAATGACTCTACTTGAGAAGAACAGTCACCAAAAACGCTTCAAAAAACAAAACCCGTCTCAATGTAGCACCACCTTAACGCGCAGAACGATTATAATTAAAAAATTATTAAACGACACGAACAGTACGCGATACTGGCGTTTATTTCGCATAATAAAGTGCTGAAAAGAAGTCCCGTTTAATTAGAGGTGAGACACTCGGGCCGGAAGTGCGGCGCGCCTGAATGGCCCCTCGTTGGGCGCCATTTTGCATAATTGGCGACGAGGAGAGCGGAACAAAATTTATACGGCCCAGCCGCCAATTTACTTGCTAATGACGCGTTGTCTTCCTCCACTAGTTGGGCTTTCGGATCCACTTTTTCGGGCCGTTTTTACCCCCGCTAGTTGCACAGCTTGTTAAGCGACTTTCGGACGCGTTTTAGCTGAGTGTTATGGAGATTAACGTTTTAGTAATGAGACAGAATCAAAGTGCAACTTGTGGTTATGAACTTAGTTGTAAATGATATTAGAAAATAATAGTTGTTCGTTTAGAACATATTTCTAAAATATGTTAACTACATATTAAAAATTTTACCAAAAATGATCTCCGCTCAGCTATCTTCGTGACACGGTATGCCACGACACGTATTGGATACTTGGATACTTTTAACTAATAGTTGTCCATAAAATAAAATTATGTACCATTACTTATTACCCGTATATACTTAATATTTTTTTTTTTTTTTTTTTAAATAGGCAAACAAGATGACCACACTCCGCCTGATGGCAAGCGGTAGTGAGATCCAAATATGAGGTCGACAGGCACAATAGATCATATTGCGCCTGTCACACTCACCCTGAAGGCCTGCTTAAATGCCGTTTCACGCCCCGCCTGAAGAGCCCGGGATCATAGGAGGGAGGGAAAACATGAGCTGGAAGGGCATTCCATGCCTTAATGGCACGGGGCAGAAATGAAGAGCTGAACCTCTTAGTCCGAGCCACCAGCGACTGCATTGTATGTGGATGGCAGCGCTGTCCTGCACGTGTCGTTCGGGAGTGGAAAGGGGAGGGAGGGATTAGCTGAAATAGCTCTTCAGAGCATTCCCCATTAAAGAGACGGTAGAGAACACTAAGACCGGCAATGTCTCTACGTAGTTGTAGAGGCTCCAGAGTTTCGGACACCTCTACATCACCGACAATACGGATAGCACGTCGCTGCAACCTATCGAGAGCGTCGAGCAAGTATTTTGCGGAGCCATCCCAGAGGTGACAGCAATATTCCACACATGGGCGAACTTGTGCCTTATAAAGAAGGCAGAGCTGCACCGGTGTGAAAAATCGCCGCACTCTGTTCAGGATCCCCAGTTTGCGGGAGGCTGTTCTAATGACGCTCTCGATGTAATCCCGCTGGTTCAGGTCGCGGCGAACATCTATGCCAAGGATGCTAAGGCTATCCTGTATTGGTAAGGGGTGCTCTGAAGAGTAGGATGGGAAAGGAAAGGAGACACTTTACTAGAAAAACACCCACCTGTGTCTTCTTGGCATTGAACTCGACAAGATTGCATGAGCCCCATTCGGAAATGCGGTCCAAGACCCCGTCAAGCTCGGCGACAAGAAGGTTCCTCTTTTCCTCGGTTTCGGTCTGCTTTACCCCAGGTCTTCCAAAATAACGTGCGTGGACAGTGCTTGTCATCCGCATAGCAATGAATGTTGCCTAGTGACAACATGTCATTGATATGCAGCAGAAACAATGTCGGCGACAGAACGGAACCTTGAGGTACACCGGAATTTATTGGGTGGAAACAGGAAGTGCGTCCGTCACAGAGGACACGAATCCTGCGCCCCTCCAAAATCCCGCAATCCATTCGCATAAGCGAGGTGGCAGACCGTATGCCGGGAGCTTGGAGAGAAGCGAACGATGCCATACACGGTCAAACGCTTTAGCGATATCAAGGCTAACTGCCATAGATTCGCCGTGCTTCTCCATAGCCTCCCCCAGAGGTGCGAAACGTACGCTAGAAGATCACCCGTGGACCGTTTTGGTCTAAAACCGTATTGACGGTCATGCAGCAGCGAGTGATCCTCTAGGTAGCGGATGAGCTGGGCGTTAATAATCCGCTCAAACACCTTACCCAGTACTGAGGTTATAGCTATGGGCCGGTAGTTGGCAGGATCAGACCTGTCCCATTTTTGGGGACAGGCTGAACATTCGCCTCCTTCCAAGCCCGGGGCACGATGCCCGAGGTATATGAGAGGCGGTACAGGCGTGTGAGTACTGGAGACAACTCCGCTGCGCAAATTTGAAGTACTAACGCTGGAATACCGTCTGGGCCACTAGCTTTCCTTACATCAAGTGACTGCAACTCAGCACGTACATCACATTGCCTGATTCGGATCTCAGGCATATGAGCACCGCAATCTGGAATTTTAGGCGGCTGTGCTCCACCGTCATCAATGCAGGAATTGGCCGCAAAAAGATTGGCAAGCAGATCTGCCTTCTCCTGCGGCTGATGAGCTAGTGAACCGTTAGGATATTTCAGCGGGGGGCAACGAAGGCAGACAGAAGTTGGATTGCACATGTTTAGCCAGGCGCCAAAAGGAGCGGCTACCCGTGGGATGCCTAATAAGGTCCTGGCCAACACGTGCAACTCGCTGGGCATCTGCTCTAATGTAGGCCCTTTTGGTGGCCTTGGTGGCTTTGTTATAGGCTGCTTTGATTGAAGTAATATTAGGATCCCGGAGTGCATGAGCCCTGGCCCAGTTGCGGTACGCCGTCCGTTTCAGTTCAACGGCTGCGGCGCACTCACGACTGAACCAGAGATCATCTTTGCGACCGCTGGTGACATCAGTAAATGGAATGTAATACTCCATTCCAATACTGATCTCACCCGCAATAGCCGCTGCACACTCCGTGGGATCACTTCCTCCAAAGCAGCTCTGCCCCCAAGGGATGGATGCGAAGTATTCACGCAAACCATCCCAATCTGCCGACGAGTAGCGCCACAGTCTCCGCGTCACCTCCACGGGTTGTGGGGAGCGGTGCATGGCACTGTTGCACCCACCAGGCAGTGGTCGGAGGACCCCAGTGGGGCACAAACCGACACTAGGTACCCTGATGGGTGGCTCGTCAGCAGAAGGTCCAACAGGGAGGGCGCTTGACCGACAATATCAGGCATCCGGGTGGGCTGGAGTACCAGTTGTGTCAGGTCATGCGTGAGAGCAAATGCGTGGGCGGCCCGGCCAGCATGGTCTGGTTTAAGGAGCCCAACCAGGTGTCATGGTGGGCATTAAAGTCCCCTAAAAACACCAGCTCGCTATTGGGGAACCGCGCCTGAGCGATGTCTGCCGCCTGACTCAGATGGTCAAAGAGTCGAGTTGTCTCGGTGTCACCTTTATGGGACCGGTATATGCACACGTAGACTCTGCTCACAGAGCCTAAATCCACGTGCACACCAAGGATGGAGAGGGATGGGTCTTCGAGGCAGTGAAGACGGACACAGCAGACGTCCGCCCTGACGAAAAGGCACACACCCGCCTTGGGCTGGAAGGACTCTTCCAGCTCATAGCCCGGATATCGAAGGTATGCCGTATCGGCAGGGCAGCCAATCTGAGTCTCCGTCAGAAACAACATCGCAGGCCTCGCCGTCTCGAGGTGTTGGTGGACGGCGTTGAGGTTTGCATGGAGTCCACGGATGTTAGTGAACTCCACCTCAAACAGCGAGGGGTGGGGAGTTGGGATGCCGCTGTAGGACGATGTTGCGTTGGTTTTACTGCCATCGATTTTAGAGGGAAAGGGGGACGTGAAAGAGAAGACCATTGCTGCGGCAACAACGAGACAAAGCGTGGAGTCTCGCATTGGTATTGAGCTGTGCAGGTCGGAGTTGGCCAGTCCGCCGGACGGAAGGGCCCCCGTACCCCCCCGGAGGCGGACACGCCGGGTCCCACTCCGGGCACCACCCGGCACGACGAGCCGCTCCGGGATTATGCGCGACCTGGTGGGGCAGCCTTCGGGGGTGGTTAGTCTCCGTCGGGCCCCTGTACTATGCCGCGGGCGGCCAGCGGCACCACCGTTTCTACGGGTCTCCCTGGCCGGCGGGCTGACCCGCTCCGCCCGCACAATACCGCCGCTAAGGCTCCACTGGTCCGGCGCTTGCCGCAGCAATGGTCCCCCCTGGCTCCGGTTCGTACAGTGCTGATCCCGGAACGCGACCTGACCGAGAGAGGTCAGAGTCACTTGGCGGGTTTTACGCAACTGTATGGTGGTAACAGCAACCGGTCGACAAAATGTCTCCCACCTGAATAATATAATTACTAATTAAGTATTGTTTGCATTTTTATTTCTTCAATGTGTATCCATATTGCTATTTTATATTCCGAGTTTTTGCTTTTAAATTTCCGTTTTTATAATGGTAAACATAATTAATATTTCCCCAGCTCTTTTGCAAATGAGCGAGTTATTCCCAGAATCTTTTAAGGCTGCATTTTACATTTCTTGAAAATGACGTAGTCACACGTTTTGCTCCCTTTTGAATACATTTTAAAATGGGCGAATCTGAGACATTCATTTATTTGCAAATGACGCGTTGTCTTTGACTCCTTGTGACTATTTTCCCTGTTTTAATAAAGGGACGCCGTATTTGTCAATGAGAGCATCTTTTCGAATTGATTTCATGCGTTAATTTGAGAGAAAGTCATTGAAGTCACGAAAAACATCAAGGGTTTTGAGGCAGTCACTAATTTTACTGCCATAAATAGAATTTGCAACTCTTATACTTCCAGTATAATACATTAAAATTTTCAAACTTCCAATTTTCTTTTACAAATCATTAAGACTTACTTCGCGAGATTGATGTTGATTTGAAATGTATTAGACAAGTGACCACCGCCCCTCCATAAAAAAGGATTTCATACTTTGCGCAGTTTTAAATATGTAAAACTTGGTTTTATTTTGATTACATCTGTTAATTTCGTATATCTGAGTGTAGGTGTGTCCCCGAAGACATTATTTGCAGTTCTACTTAAAGTACTCACTACTTACCTTTATTAATCTGGTATTTTCTGCTTGTTCCAGACGGGGAAGATGGGTTTACCAGCGGGGGGCAGTTTATCCCTGTTTTGCCCCGGTGGGGACCTGGGGCAGCCACCCCCAGCGCACATGGGCATCCCGCCCCCATACCAGATCGACTCCAAACTGGGTAAGTACCACCACCACTGGTTAAATACGGTTTTAGAGCGACCATGATTGTTGTAACCCAGTCGAAACGTCGGGCAGTAAGTAGCTATGTATTTGCTACTCCTTTTACTACTGGATACAAAATCATGTTACGAACTAAGTGTACACTTTATCATCCACTAGCTATGCCAGCGACTTCGTCCGCGTTTTCCCCCGTTTTTAACACATTTACATCTGTTTCTTTGCTCCTATTGGTCGCAGCGTGATGTTGTATAGCCTAAAGCCTTTCTCGAGAAATGGTCTATACAACACAATTTTTCAATAGTTCCTGAGATCAGGGCGTTCAAACAAACAAACTTTTCAGCTTTATAATATTAGTATAGATTTACCAAAACTAATGTTTTAACTATAGATATTGTCGGGCTCATTTGGTCTAGTCTCGTGATGTACCAAAGTATTCTGCAGATGATAGATGTAAAGTGTTTACTTAGGGGCACAGTATACAACGAACATAAGTTAGGTATTAATAATATTAGAATAATGATGTATTACAGAATATGGATTTATCCATACCCTGATACTGATCTCCCCCTGATTAAAGCCAATTTTCCGCCCGCCCTTGCCTTTTGACGTTTTCGTCCTAAGACTTGTTTTGTTTTGATCCAACTTATTAACATTTCTGACTAAATCAGTTCTTGAAATGTAACCTAACAGTAGCTTCGAGCATAAATACATTAATAATGAAGTAAAATATTGAACGATAGTTTTGTTCATATTTATATTAATATAATAAAGTAAATAAATATATGAATAAAATAATAAACAATATTATAATATTCTTCATAATAATACTGCGAAACTCTCAATTGAAAAATAAAGCCATCATATTTTCTAATCGCACCAAGTGGTTGTACGTAGACCCCTCTAATTTTCCGTTTATAATCACACAGTTGATTGAACCTTGTCGTGACGTAGAAATAATTACCTTCCGAGATCAAAGGGTGACTTTTTATTAAAATTATACTCAATGTTGCCCCTGTTTTGAACACTGTGTTTGGTGGCCCTTTGAGCTCTTATAAGTTTGATCCACACTTAGGATAAACATTATGTAATTAATGTTAGTGATTGCTCTGTGTTTCTTTATCTTTTTTAATATTTGTATTTAAATTTGTATATATTTTTTTTGTTGCTTTCATGCCATTTTAAAGCTCATACAATATTTACTGAAAGCCAGAGTTCATAAGTTTACGTTCTGTTTACGAGTTGATAATATGTGCTACGACCTTAACTTACAAGATCGAAATCTGTATGTACTATTATGATGTAATATCGTTTGATGTGTATTCATATTTATGGCTGTCTTAATGGCTCATTTGGTATTGACCCTATCATTGCCCAGGAGTAGTGGGTTTGATCCCCACCCGGTACAAATATAGTGAGCATTCTTATTTAATTTTAATATTGAAAGCATTCTTATTTATTTCAGTTGTATATGCTCCTTTTGATTTTAATGCCCTAAACACTTGCCCTTTAACGGACATAATCTGTTAAAAATTTCCATTGATATTGAACCTTATTTTAATTGAGTAGGGTCCAAAATTTGGTGTAAATATATATCCTTCTCCCCGGTAAAGGCCTAAGTTACGTGGCTGTAAATCTGCCACATGTGATGATTAATGTTTATATGTGATGTTGTCTGAAATTAATTTCTTTATCTATTATGTTTTAGCGGCTGGTCTGGCGCGTACCCCCATGTACCCTTTTCCGGGGGGTACGTACCCTTACCCCATGCTCAGTCCGGAGATGTCACAAGTAGCAGCCTCGTGGTGAGTACCACCTTTGTTTTTATACATACTTATAATAATTAATTATATACTTTACTGATTATGCAATCCGATGTTTTGGTTCAAGGTACGCTTTTTGATAAAACAACTTTAAACTTCTTTGATTACTTACCTACTGCCATACTTATTTATTTATTTGTTTATTCAAAATCCACAGCTTTTAAATAAAAATTACAGATGATCTTCTAAATCATAAAGCAAATGACGGATTTTATATACATAGTTTTAAGTTAAACAATGTATTTTTACCATGTGGAAGTTCTGACTAATTACCAGGGTTCAGCACCCAAATTTTACTAACGGGACTTCGCTGTTCTTCCGTCTGTCTGTCAAAGACCAAAAAAAAATTATGTTTCTTGCCACTATAACAAACACTACGCAAAAATTTTTTTTTTTCTACAATACAATATCGGCACAACCCATCGTGCGCGAGTCCTTACACTTGACCGGTATTTAGAAACGAATAAAAATTCATTTGGTACAGATTTAACTTTAAATATGATTAAATATTTGTCTTTATGGGTCTACACGCGTTATTAGGAGTAGCAAATTACATAGCTACTTACCCATAAAGACAAATATTTAGTGTAATGGAACGCGAAAGTCTAAAATCTTAAAATATGATTATTATTATTTTGTTAATATCTTGTATAATAATAATGCAGTCTGTTGTCCAGGCACACACCCAGCATGTACCCCATCTCATCGGCGGCAAGTGGCTTTCGGAGTCCGTACCCCACAACGCTGCCTATCCCAAGTTCTAGTCTATCAAGGTAAATATATAATAAGACTATGACTATATGCTCGCCCCGTAAGGGGGCGCCTTCAGGCAAAAGCTTAATACGTTGAATGCAGCTAGGGTTGCCATCTCCTAAACTGGTGTCGCCGGACATAACGGTCGAAAATAAGGTATTTTCACCTGAATACCGAAATCCGTTGTCTAAAAAAATGAGACCGTCTTTACTAATAAAATACTTGTGGCACTCGGGGACTGCCGCGGTATAGCTATTGCATAGCATCGTCCGATTTCGGAGCAGCTCGTCTCGATTCGTGCGAGTTTCGTAGAGTCGTACAATACGTCTAACCGCACGCACACAAACACCGTGCCGAAGTCTACCGAACTGAAATGACGTTAGACGATTGTGAGGCTTTTTTCGTTACGGAATTTCTTGGTTCGGTCGCCGCGCTCAAAGTCCCCGATAAAAGCTATGCAATAGCTTAAAAAGGGACCGTCTAAAAATAAAAACCCCTGCCCGGACGGGTCCCGGACGGCTTTCAAACCAGGATAAATCCGGGGAAACCCGGACGGATGGCAACCCTAAATGCAGCTAAACTTCGCGCGAAGTGCAAACTCTTTGTGTTTATATTGTCCGGTGTGGTGATAGCTATTGTCTTAAATAATAGAGGTAGAGAGGAGAAAGCCTCCCGGTACCTCGTAAGATGATGATGACAAAGATACTCGAATCCATCACACATAGTATGTCGATAAAAAAAACTAGTTAAATTTATCTTAAAATCAGATTCAATGGTTAAAGTTTGAATATTTTTTTCAAATTACAAGAATACAGCAAAGTACCTATCTCATTTATGTACCTTTTTCAATGCTGATATTCTTAATGACAATTATTAGGTACATTTCTGCGTACCTATTTATTATAATGTGATTTTTGAGAATGTTAAATATGAGTTGTTGTGTGGATTCAATTAATAAATTCCTCTAAAAAACACAGTGTACTCCTAATGTTTAAATACTCTATACACCGTGAAATTTTAGTGGTTGTTTACCCGCAGTAAAATGATTCTTTCTTAGTAGGTAGAAGTATAATTATAAGATTTGTTATTATTTTTATTAAAAATCAATCAATAGCTGTTTAACGAAAAAGATATGTAAACTAAAGTGGACTGGAAAGCATGCCCGATCCGATGTATTACGTAGATTAGATATGTATTATTGTCATAGAGCTTCGTTTGATTTAATCATCGATTTCGTGCGGCAAGTAGTAACTGATTACGTCACATATCTTAAAAGAACTATCGCTTCTCACGCTTTCAAGTAATATGATTGAAATATTGAAAAAAAATAATGTTTTTTTCAAGAGTTGGATGATATTTTTTTTTTGTTGTAAGTTAATTTTTTTCAAGAAATAACTAGCACGATTCTATAGTACTTAACATTCTGCTTCGGGAAAACCTTCACTAAAATTTCAAGTTGTATATTAGTCTATACTATGTATATCATCAGCTGATCTTAATTCACACAGTGTGTTGTCGCCCAGTGATCTTTACCGGTTCTCGCCGACACTGGGGGGCGGGCTGGGCCTAGGCCTAGGCCCAGCGCTGGTCCCCCCTCCCTCCTCCAAGGCCGACGTGGACTCCTACCAGTCACGGTATGCGAGGTAAGTTCATCATCATCATCATCATCAACCTATAATCTATAGGCCTCCCCAAATGCTCCCATGTCAAGACTACCGTAGAATTTGATGTTCGATCTAGAAGTAAAAGTGGCAGGTAGTTATGTATCGAATAAGGGTTGAAAGGGTCTGAGGCTTAATGTACTTCTAAAAGAATTTAATATCAAACTTATAACACCCCTCTTTTTACGTCTGGGGTTAAAAACGACATTCACATTTTTGGTTTGTTATTCACACATTTATTTGTAATGTTCATATTTGTCATACTCGGTCCAACATACTCAAATCGTGACAATGGAAATAAAATTACTCTAGGAATATGTACACAGTAAACCGTTGCAAAAAATATGTAATAGGACATTCAAACCACTACGTCTACAAGTTATAATGTATCCGAGAGTTTTCTAATAACTCTCTAAAAACCGTAGTAGCCTTATTTACTGACATGTTACTTTTGTGCTGACATTACTAACAACACAATAACGATTTGTTACATTATCATACCAATCGAAACATAAACCCACCCCTACCATTCAAAATATTCGCCCAAATCACTTTATCGCGCCGTAAGCGGTCTAATAAAGGCGTCTGTCAAAAGTGACATTATAATAACAGTGCCCTAAACTGTTCAATCAGGGTAGAGCAAGCTAATGCATTGGTTCGCGCCCTGCGCCCGCGCAACGTATCGGTTTGTATCGCATACTTAGTATTTACCCATTTGCGATGATATCTGCCCCTGGTTTAGGGTGTTGCCACCCTCGGTTTGTTACATTGTACTACTATTTGATTATTTTGTTTAAACACCTTAAAGTAGAACAAAAATATGAGACTAAGGAAAATATGAGTAAAAAGATAAACCGCGTTAAAATTTTAGTAAAATAGTAGTAAAAACGTCATTAATTCTACGTATAATATATTTTTATCGAGCTGTAAGGCTATAGATATTTTTTAACTATTGTCCAAAAACTTGTTTAACAATTGCATGAATTTAGTACAGAAAATTACAAGAAAAAAGTCCAATTCGAACAAATTAGAGGCATTAATGTTTACAAGTTAAGAAAATCTTAATCTATAGGTGTAAATATTTTTTGATAAACTAAACAAAACTTTTTAATCTCCGTCGGTTACGATGAATGTTTGTTAATTTTTTTTAAGTCCATGCCATGCTTTGCTGCCATGATTTTATAAGTTCTTTATTTAGAGTATATTTCCACCTTAATTCTGGCAACCCTCTCAGATGTTATCAGTCCTTGTACAATGCTGTTTGTGTCCACCCCTGCTAAAGATGGCTGATAAGGGCACTGGACAGATGCACATATTGTGAGGGCTCTTATAATAGCCCCGATTTGTTTTAGCGCTTGTAAGCGATGCTTTATTTGACAACTGTGCATTGTTGACGCATGGGTTAGTGCGGTTGGGTTATTTATTTGATTTGAGTACTGAGTATTAGGAACTGTGTTTGTATAACCAAATCCGTAAAAGTGGGGATTAGGAACTTTTATTCCGAAAAAGACCTGTTATGAAGGATTGAATATTGATAACATAATATAGTGTAGGTATTGGCGCTTTTTCATAATTCTAAAAAATCGTAGTTTAGCGTGTACTTCAGGATTGAATGAAGATAAAGTCATCGTCAATAATTATCTTTAATTATGGAAACCAATATAATAGTTAATTATTTTGTGTGTTTAAGATACCAAATAAATATTTTCTCTCGTTTCTTTCTTTCTAAATAAATAAATTCAAAAATGTTATTACATTTTTTCATAACGCTTATGTTTGTTGAAGGTGTAAGCTGTTCTCACATAGCAAACAACGTTTTTTCTTATACTTTCCTAAAAAGTAAATCATGAAAGCCGACATTGATTAGCCTGCCCGGTCAATGACCTACGGACGCCATGCCCGAGACCTAATTGTGATGACTGGCCTTCTATAATTAGGTCAATGATTACTCTAAACGGTGACGTCATCTGGTCAAATGAATTGGGAAAATTACAGTTTATTTTCTTAGGACTTTGTACATTTAGGCTATTGTTATAACGTATTACTTTAGCCTAGTTACGGTTTTACCCTTATCTCGTTTTTTTTTACCAAAAATGTTAAAGCAGGAAAGACTTTTGGAAAAAAAAAATTTTTTAGACCGACCTCACTACCCACTGTCTACGTAGTAAAGTATTAATTTTTATCTGGCGGAAAATCCTAATTGTCCTTCAACAATAGTATATAGTAGTATAATAATTCCTTTCGACTTTGTTTGAATATATCACATTCAAAAATAAATGACATTCTTATAGTATTTATTACCTCATCAATCAACTTTACAGTTTCGGAACTATCCGAAAAAAAAAGAACAAAATAACCAATAAATATTTCTACCCAAACACGACATCAGATGAAAATAGCCGAAAAAATAAGTTCGAAACAAAAGAAAACGTGGATTAACAACTTCCTCCGCGCCGATTCTGTAAATCCGAAATAGAAAAACTATAAAATAAACTGTCACAGACATTTGAGTTGAGTTAGTGCGACTAACGCCGAGTTCTGTACTAAATGAGTTCGGAGAACGCCCGTTGAAGCCAATATATGACTTCCTGTGGTTCAGTTAAAAATGGGAAAGACGGAGAAATGGGATGGATCTGGATGAGTGAGGCATGCGGTTCCGTGGTTAATGAAGCTTTTTTTATTAATAAAGTAGTGACCCGCCCTCACCTCGTTTCGGATACATAATTTTTTATTTTAGATCGTCTAGAAAATGTTGAATTTGAAATTAATGATTAGGTTGTAATGTAATATGTATGTATTAATGATAAATTGTAAACAAATCATATTTGATGCTTCTGCTTAGACTGTAAGAAAGAAATGGTACTCATTTTTTTTTGCTCTATCTGCCAACATTTATAACTAAAAAAGTAATAAAAGCTTTTAAAAACCGCACTCACATACGTACACCGGTGATTGTGCACACATTCACTGTCTATATTTAGAAATAATTGGCCAAGTATCATTGAAATAATACGCCTAAAACAAAAAAAAATACAACGATTTTGAATATCCATATTCAAACACATATTTTGATGACAAATCAAAAACTTTTTCTTCATAATGATACAACAAGGAATCCTGCCGCGTAACCCTAACCTAAAAACGGGAAAAGATAAAAAAGGAGCGAAAGAAAAACCTGCGCACACAATGAGCGTCGGAATGGACCTGCGCAGGAGTAGCGTCCGCACGACACGGGCCTATATTACTAGATACTGGGATTTTTGTAACTCATGATAGGTAACCCAGTCGAAACGTCGGGCAGTAAGTAGCTATGTATTTGCAACTCCTAATATAGCGTGTAGACCCATAAAGACGAATATTTAGTGTATTGGTACGCGAAAGTCTAAAATCTTTCTGTGATTTTTGTCTGATTTTTTAGAAAAGGCCGTTCCCGACCTAGAGTTTCCACTACTGACCTTACCTTACCTAGACCTTAGGTAGGTTATTTATTAACTAGATTTTTGGAGTAGCGAGTATCTTGAGGGAGGCCTCATGATGTTTTTCAACGCGTTAAACATTACCGTACCTTAGAAAACTGAAAATATCCAGGATATTTACCGTGTTGGTTTGTTTTAATGAGCTCCATTGTGGTTTATAAGATTACAGAACTTACATAGGAGTCATGTTTTACGAGATGAGATTCCACGCGGACAGAGTGCAAAATAAAAGATAGTTTAGATAGTTTAATATAATTAGGAACAGTTTTAGTTAGTTCCGTTATTTAAGCACAGTAACGAAGCAACACTCCAAATCACAGTGCTGTAAATAAAGTTAAGATTTCACCTTTTCAAATTAACGAAATAATTGAATTCAGAGTCAACTTTTTAACATCCGAAAACCAAATGACACGGCCATAACTCTTTTAACAACTGTCCCTTGACAGTTGAATACATCAAACTTAACCCGTTTACAAAACATCTCGATAAATCGTCGATTCAAAACGGAAAGCCTTGTCGAGACAACGCCATTTGAATTTTGACCATTTCTCCCTTCGAGATGTCACATAAAAATGATTTTAATCTTTATACTTGTTGTGCTGACCGTACATCTTGTGCCCGTTAACTTGGCTTCTCATATATCATCTTAATTAAATTTCACTGGCACAAAACTTATTTACATGATTGTACGTGGACTTTTATGTATGGGTTGCTTTGGGGTTTGTATGTAAGCGGATATATGAGCGGTTAGCGGGGAAGGGAATTTTGTATGAGAAACTGTATCGAAGGTGCCTACTACTAATATTATAAATGAGAAGGTAACTATGTCCGTCAGCTTTCATACTTAAACTACTAAACAGGTATAAATGAAATTTGGTACACAGATAGACTTGAGAAAGGACATACAAGGCTAATTTTCAACCGAGTTGAAATAAGTCTTTATGGGTCTTCACGCGATATTAGGAGTAGCAAAATTACATAGCTACTTACTGTGAAGACCCATAAAGACTTATTTCAGTGTAATGGAACGCGAAAGTTTAAAATTCAACCGAGTTGTCAAAAAAGAGTCATAGATATATCTATACTAATATTATAAAGCTGAAGAGTTTGTTTGTTTGTTTGTTTGTTAGAACGCGCTAATCTCAGAAACTACTGGTTCGAATTGAAAAAATCTTTTTGTGTTGTGTAGCTCAATTATCGAGGAAGGCTTTAGGCTATATTACATCACGCTGCGACCAATAGGAGCAAATATACAATGTAAAATGTGTAAAAAACGGGGGGAAACGCGAACGAAGTCGCTGGCACCGCTAGTGTATCTATATAACTTCAGTTAAAGTTAACAATGTTTATAACAACTGTCTCGTTTTGGGTTTCGCTGCGCCAATCTAGTTAGTTACTTATAACAATTGACGCTTAACAATTAAATATTGTATTTTTGTATATGTTACCGGAAATGTATGAAATCAAGGAATTGTATACAATTCCTAGGAAATGTGTACAATTCCTAAACTGTTTAGGAAATGTATAAAATATTGTTTGAAAAACTATTCAATGCATAGATATCCTAGGAAATGTGTACATTTCCTCGGAATTGTATAAAATTCCTATATCGTATTAGGAAATGTGTAAAGTAAATGCTTTCTATAGTAAAACACGTTATTAATAAAAAACCCGCCTTTATTACCTGGTTTTATTAGGTTGACCTGTATGTGTGTATGAAAATAAATTGAAATATCTTCTTAAGATCGGAGGGTTATGAAAATTTACTGTCGTATGTGATTTTGATGACAATACAATAATATGGTACTGTCGAGCTGATCTGATAATGGATCCGACAGATATGAACTGGAACTTTATGATGGATGATCGTATCATATAGCCTTATTTGGACTGGTTGGAAGAAGAAAATACTAAAAAGTGTAAAAAAACACTATTAAACTCTATATTGTATTAGGTTAGCCTGTAAGGATTATGTATGTATGTTTTAAATAAATTAATATTATTGGTGCACGTAAAAGTCAAAAATTAATAACGAGTCGTTCAAGTTGTTTCTATTCTGGGCTAGGGTGTAAACTATGTGCTTTTAATTATATTTTTTGATTGCAAAAGCAGGAAAGACTTTCTTGTAAACAAATACACGAATAAGAACTCTATATTTTGCCACTATTGGCTTTAACTAGAGTTGCAGCACGACTATTTCGGAGGCTCTACATTAAACTATCTGTTCAGAATTGGTATTCTGAACAGAGTACCAATGAAGAATACCAATTCTGAACAGATAGTTTAATGTAGAGCCTCCGAAATAGTCGTGCTGCAACTCTAGTTAAAGCACCGATCTCTGTAACCTGCTTCCTGAAACATCGCTTAATTTGATTTGTCAGCAAGGTATACTAAAAATCCTACCTGTTCCAGCGCCCCGCGCTCAAATATAATAATTAAAAGCACATAGTTTACACCCTTAGCTCAGAAATAGAGACAACTTTAACGACCCTTTATTTGTTTTTTACTTTTACGTGCACCAATAGAAGCGTGTTTACACACAGATATCATGCTGTAGCACAGCTTGTATTGCAAAGGCACTTCTTAAATCCCTGGCCGGTTCCAGTGTATTACAAGTTGGCAACTGACCGTAGTGCAATCTCGGTACTCGGTACATCGTTTGCATCAAGAAGAACTTTGGACACTCATTATTCCGAGATCGAGAATATATTTTTTTTAAGATACCGTTCTTGGTAACAATACCATAGAGTTCATCATCCGTTTCAGTTCAAACTATACCAATAAGAGGCAATTTACAAGGAACTTCGCGATCCCCCGATCAGGCGAAGCAATACCTTCCGTCTCGCTGTCGCGTACGCACTAATATCTTAATTTTTTTACATTTCCGATTGCTATTTAGGAAATGTATAGATTTCCTAGGAAATGTGTAATGTGTAATTTATTTCACACATTTCCGTGCGATTTTAGGAATTACATACATTTCCTAGGAATTGTATACAATGACGGATTACATACATTTCCGGTAACATATACAAAAACATTATTATGATTTTCGTCTACCTATAAATTTAAATTACTAATTTATTATTTTCCGCGCTTAAAAGCACCATACACTATCAGTGATTATGTGTTTTGAGTGACGTACACCCGCGTTCAGTGTACGATTACACATTCCTTAAAAACTATTCCTTGACTGACCCCGACTGTACTTCGTTATAACTCGTATTCTGTTACCTGATGACATATTTTGTTAACTTGCTAATAGGTATGACTCAAGTTTCGACTAGGACACGTGTCAATTGATTTTTGGATATTTTTGTTCACTCCCCACCACCATCAATTGGGAGTCTGTTTCTTATCCGAAAATCGTTTGTCCGAAAATCAAAATCCCTAACACGTTTGCTATAATCATCAAAATCCATAATGTTCGAATGTACGAAATTTCATAATCCCTAATTGTCTTTAATTCTAATCATTTTTTGTCATAATATCGATTTCTATAATAATCAAATCTCCTAAAATTACTTGCTATAAAGTTAAATGCCCGAAATGTTACATAGTATAATGTTCGTTACTACGAATGGAGCTTTACCATAATATTATTAGTCCGAATTATGAATGATTATTTATAATTTTGTTTTATTCAAAAAATGTTTGGCCAAAAAATGGTTTCGTCAAATTATCATTTTATAAATGACTGACTTTTTGACCAAATGATCAACAGTTAAATTTTCATTTTACAAATAATTATTTTGCAAAATGAATATTTAACAACTGAGTTATCATACCAAACTACTATTGGTCTAAAAAGTTTGATAAAATGTTTTATTTGGCAAATGTTTCTTTTATTAATCGATCTGATAATAGATATGGTACGGGTCAAATTAAAACACAATATTTGGAAAATCATTATTTTGATAAATTTGGTTAGGTAAGGTTAGAATTTTGGTTAGGTTAGGTTAGAACTGGTGACCATAAAACGCGCGAGCCGAGCGAGCGAAGCGAGCGTATGCCGCAGCGGCCGGCGAAGCGCCAGAAAATATTTACTACTGTTTAATTTCTATGTAACAGTGGAAACACAAATAAAAATAAATATATTTATATATACCGATGTTCGTCACACATAATAAGTCAGTTTTTGTAAGATGGTACTGTTGTTAAATGTCTCGTTTGCCAAATGAATATTTA
This sequence comes from Maruca vitrata, assembly GCA_039566165.1. Taxonomy (NCBI): domain Eukaryota; kingdom Metazoa; phylum Arthropoda; class Insecta; order Lepidoptera; family Crambidae; genus Maruca; species Maruca vitrata. Next base: position 7,725,767 of record CM076936.1, on the reverse strand, counting down.
GGATTTGTAACAAATTATAGAATAGCATTGTGCATTTCACATATTATGGATTGTAATATTTATAGCAAAACATTTTAGGACCTTTAGTACTTTCGGACTTATGACGTTTATGGAAAAGCCTTTTATGTCTTTTAAACTTTATAGGTTGTGATATTTATGGCAAAAGATTTTAGGGTAAACAATATTTAGGGATTTCGATTTTAGGGCAAGTGATATTATGATAAATGTAGTTAGGGATAATGATCATTCGGGCAAATGATGATTCGGACATAAAACATTATGAGATGTAAAATTATGGATAAAAATTTTATGAGATGAAATAGAGAACCCCATCAATTTTGGTGATCAATGTCAACAGCCAACTGTGCAGAATATATTGTAGTGCACAAGTATGTGCGCAAATACGGGTGCGCTAACTGTTTCCCCACCAGAATATTCCTATGAGACGACAATCCATGTCAGATGTTGTTTATATCAAACTCAAGCCCTGTATTTAAAAGATTTCTCGAATTAGGATTCACTTTGGCAATATGTAGGCGTGTGGTCCATCTGCAGCATGATTGGTAACTTTTGACGTACATGGACAGACATGTTAATTTTCACCAATCATGTAGCAGTAGGAATTCAACTTGCCATCTGGTGGATTTTTTTGTTATATGTGCACTAAAGAATATTTACCTATTGATTTACAAACCATCTTATCTTGTAAATGTATCTTGCAAACTCTACCTATATATACCTACAAAAGCTCACTTAAACACATCAAAAGTTGTCTCCACGACCCGACAGTTAGGTATAAAAGTTGACAATGCGTTAAGCTGCACACTAACATATTCCGTTCTCGTAACGGCGTAAATAATATGTTGCATTCTGTTGCATCCTACCCGTCCTTCAACGGCCACGAAGCAATACAAACTTTATTATCTTAGCGGTTAAATGCAAAATTTATTGCCAGTTATTGTAGAACAACAATCATCACTTGTGAGCTTTAAATTCAACTGTTACAGATAAACTTGGCACCTCATTGAATCGATATGGCACTTGTTGCTTAGTCTTAAAGTCGGTTATGGCTTGGCAGGTGTGTAATGACGTTTGTGTGTAGTGATGTCACTAATGCATGGACACTCGATATGGTATTTAATTGCACTTATGGGTAAAGTGCATATTGCGGTTGCCTTCGATACGCCGATAAGGTATTAATTGTGCTTTGGTTTTAATATAGTAACTATGATATTCTGTTAGACATCTACTTATAAAAATATACGGGAGAAAATCACATTAGTTTGATTCACACCTAACTAAACAACCTAAGTGTTTTTATGGACATCAAAAACAAAAATAGCAATGACGACTTTTATTTATGAATAACAAACCTAAAAATTAAAAATAATATGATATTTATCATATTTGTTCGGATAGGAATCGAACCCAGTCCCAGTGAGCTAGCGAAAAATTATGAAAGAAATATTTCCATCAATTGAAACCGTGGTCCCAGGGTCCCAATTCTTTGTGCCATGTCCAAGTAGCCATTCTTAGTAGTTTCCTAAGTATTATATAGTAGGGCGACGCAGTATTAACACCTAAGTATAATATATCTTTTGAAATAAAAGTAATTTTGCGGATCAAACTCGCATGTATTGTTATTCTTAACATATTATTTCGGGATCCGACGCTTCGAGCTCATTACAGTACTCGTGGTCACGGGCAAGACCACTAATAATATCCTAAGTATAATATATCTTGTTAAGCGTTGACAAAACCATTTATCGATACAAGCCCATCCCTTAAAGGGCCACATATGGAGTTTAGTAGAAACTGCGTCCGCGCAGGAAACGGCCCGTCTATATCCAGCCGGACGGCGTTGTTTACGTCTGTCTGTTTGTCGTTAACACCCAGACTCGTTAACATATCGATCCGCGCGTTTGCTGGACACATTCACAGATATTGGATGTAGTGTAGATGTGGGCGATAGGCCACCTCTCTAGAATTTTGTCACTTGGTTGAAAATAAGTATCGCATTCAAAATTCAATTCGACCTCCATAAAAATCAAAGCCAATCAATACTTGTATGGAAAAATGGCTATAAAAATGATAAAAATATGAATAAACTAACAACTTAATACTCATGTTACAAATAAGCTAAAAAGATATACCTTTAAAGCTTAATTTTATACGAGTACATACATGAAATTTCCCTTTTAGTCTAAGTACATAAATAGGTAATTTATTGTCACTAAATCGCACTATTTACAATTTATAAATGACTGTATGATCAGAAACACACATGTTAAATTGTGATAGGACGAACAGTAAGCGATGTAGGAAAATTTGCTGCTTATTGTCTTAAGTTATCCAGATTAAGACACTCAACACTAGGTTTGAACAAACCACTTATGAATCAGAGGTCTAAGATCATACCCAATAGGACTACATCACTAATTGAATAATTTATCATTCACTCGGGAACAAATATTTCATCATCATCATCAGCCCATATACGTCCCTAATGCTGGTGCACAGGCATACCCTCAACTAGGGCGATAAGGCCTTAGACAACCACGCTGGCCAAGTGCGGGTTGGTTGACTACAAAACCTAAGAATTTCTTCTTAGGTGTGCAAATTTAAAACGGCTACTTAAGCAAATAAGTATAACTTCTCACTCTTCTACTATGTTGTTTGTGTACAAAATAAACTAGAAGCAATAATTAGCAGCAATAAAACTTAATTGAACATGAAGTTACAATCGGTTTGCTGAACTAAGGACAAGGGTTAAGTAGTAACCTTTGTACGGTTGGCAGAGTTGCCTAATCATAGTTCATCATATTTTATCACTTGTTTTTGTGTTAGAAATGGATGACAAGAAACTTGTTACTTTGTAGGTGGTACATATTTTCTAATTGTTGTTAGAAACTTGTGGTATTTTCGATTTTTTGTAATGTTAGAGTTTAATCTTGAGAGTAAAATATGAGGGTAGATATAAAAACTAGTTTTTACTACTTAGGAGTTTTCGAATTTGGAATTGTGATTTTTGGAATTGTGGATAAAGGAAGTTGTCTCAGCTTATTATTTTTTTGAAAACTAACTTTATTTAAAAAGTTTAGTCTTTTAAAGTTTTAAATATTCAAGTCAAAAATATTTTTAAAAACATTGGGGGCAATTGTTTGGAGTCATTTTAAGAAATATTCGTTAGTAGAGGTCTGTTAAGACTAAAATACCCTAAAACACGTGTTTGATTGCAATTTTTTTCAATTTTTTTAAAATATTAAAACAAAACCATTTTTTTTTTCTATAAATTTTTTAAATATTTACATAAAACCAACGAATTTCCAGGTCCCTAGAGAAGGGAAGCAGTAGCTCTGCAGCGGAAAAGCCGGCGGAGACGACCAGTGCAAGCAGCAAGGAGCAAAACAAGAAGCCCCACATAAAGAAACCCCTGAACGCCTTCATGCTCTACATGAAGGAGATGAGAGCCAAGGTCGTGGCTGAGTGCACGCTGAAGGAGTCGGCGGCCATCAACCAGATACTGGGCAGACGGGTGAGTTGTCCTTTTTTTTTTTAATTTTTTTTTGTTTTTTTTTGTAATTTTTTTTTTCAAAATTATGTATGGTGTAGTAGCCAAAATTTTACAAATTTTACCAAAACTCCTCAATTAAAAAATTTTAGTGAAAAATGTAAATAAAAATAAATTTTTTGACATTATTCAAATAATTCCTAAGTTTTACAAAAAAAAAATTGTATCGTTTGAAGAAATTTGTCAGATTTCGAACGCCTGACGTGAACATTTCATTGAATATATCGGAAGTTTCATAAAATATTACGTTGAAAATCATCATACGTATTCATAAGTAATTTGATTTATTTTGTAAAACGTCCGTAAAACGTAAACGTTCCGTTTTACAAGTTTTTGTTTGAACGCAAAAATAAATTTCCTTTAACAAGTTACTAACTAATATTTTAGTTTCTAAAACCATGTTTATTGAAAAAAAAACCTAGAATACAATTTTAAATTTTTTTATTTGTTAACTATATATACCAAAATATAACGTCACGGACGGTAATAGTATTCCGTTACTCGGATTATGTTTACAATGTTCTTTGTTAATCTTGTTAGGAATGTGGCTAGTCATCAATATACAAAGTATCGCACACAATGCGACTACCATATCTGCTATCTGTACTAGCACTGAATAACAAACGGTCAGCTACTGGGAATCGAACCCGCTGACGTTCTCGGAACAAATCCCATTCCAAACAAGAGTAACAATTGTTTGAATCCCACCAAGTTTAGTGTGTAAGTAAATTTTTGTTCCCGTTTCGTGATTTCTCGATTGGGAATGTACGCATACTTTGGTACACGCAATTTGTGTTGAGAATACGATATAACGATGTAGTTTATTTCTAGGTACACATATCATGGTACTAACAAATTAGTAAAGTTGGCGAAACAAACAACTACTACTTGGCCACACTGTTGCATTTCGTTATCAAAAAAACAAAAATATAATAAAAAAAAAATTATATTTATTTATGGTGCATAATGAAATAAAAAACCAAACTACTGCAAACAAAAAAGAACACTTTCATGTTTTCACCCACCTTTTTCTATCTTATCTTACACTAGTTTGATTGACAGAATGTCAATTGGAGTAATACTAAAATAATATATACTTATTAACTACACATTCAAATTTCACTGAATATGCAGAAACTCATAAATAAGTCTTCTTTATTGTACAAAAACATGAGAAAAAATGTTGCTAACTCTTAGCTGAGATACCAGTTTTTGAATCAACATAATCTAAATTTAAGGTCATAACACAACTTGTGCGCCCAGGGTATTTTAGTTAAATCAAAGTTTCATAGCAAATAAGTTAGACCGTATTCTCACCACCATCAAATATCAACCAATCGAGACCTCACGAAACCGCTGGCTTGTCGCGGCGACCAATCGTAACGAGTGTACTGTCAAACGCAGTGGCATTCGTTGACTCGCGAGGAGCAGGCAAAATACTATGAGAAAGCGAGGCAAGAACGACAGCTACATATGCAGTTGTACCCCGGTTGGAGCGCGCGAGACAACTACGGTTACGGCTCCAAAAAGAAAAAGCGGAAAAAGGACCGCAGTCCAGCAGAGCTGGGAGGTACCTATTGGACCTAGGGTTCATACGAGGCTGGGTCACGACGGCTTGTGTACACTCGCTTTATCCCCCCCTGGACTGGCAAGACCCCTCGCACTAACCACGGGATCTTGCCCTTCACACTCTATGGTCTGATCTTTATGGTGTACGTTTGCGTTTGACGAGGAGAAACTTTGTCTATTCGGAAGCAAAGTGCAATTGAATTTAACCTTAATTTTGAACCAGTATCTGTAAAATTGTTCACACCTTTACCAATATAATCAGCAGCTTAGTCAAACTCCAGGAACTTTCGCCTCGCCAACGCAATCGTAGCTTGTACATCCAACACATCAGATCTCCAGAAATTGTCTCAAATTTTCAATTGATATCAAACTTGATTTCTTACCAAGAATTTAGAGATCAGGTTTAATATAGGTTGAAAAAATATGACGTAGTTCAAGAGTTCTGAAGTGATGACTTGCACAAAAACACAGATCTACATCTTCGATATTTTGACTCCAAAGCTATTAGGATCTAAAAATCTGAAGGTTTGAATATACAAACAAAATTGATTGTATATTCAACAGAAAACTAAAGATTTCTGGGTTCTAATGATGCAAGAGGTAAAATAACGAAGAATCATTTAATCCATTAATAGACCCAACACATTCAAAGTATCTTTTACGATCCATTGTCAATAACACCACATTCTAACAGTATACTGATAGATGTATCATACAGCATACCTTAACTAGATAGACGTAAAATCTCTCCAAACTCCACGGTTTTGAGGATATCACGTTTTGGAAGCATGGCGTTGGAGTATTCTCTATGACATCGTATCTGTGTGCCCTGTCCTTGCAACATATTCCAACACTTCTTTGATTTGATTTGAGTCTTGCTACAATACTTATCCAAATTGAAAAGTTCAGTATCACATTCACGGACGTCAGAAATGTTTCGACAACGGAAAGTCACCAGAAAGAGTAGTAATCCCTTAGTCAGTACTTAGTATTTTGATAATTGAAAGAAATAAGACAAATAACCAAGTTTCGTTAAAATCCACTTCTGACGTTTGGTGAAGGTGGAAAAATTCTTACGGGCTTACAAACCTTACACAAAAATATCAACGCGTTTTTTTTTAATGGTAATAATATTGAGATAAACAGAAATGTATTGGATGAAAGAAGATGCCAATATGTTGTAAGGCCCCTGAATTCCAACGGATCCTAAGAGCACTGATTCAGATGTTTTGTCTATGAATGGATCCCTACCATAGAGTGTTAGGGGATTCCCGCCAGGACTAACAGAGGCTTGTCACTAACTGAGCATCCCCATTCCTGTATGAGTGTGCGTGTGTGGTGTTCGAATCTCGTACCTTCCGTACCGTTTGCGCGCGCGCACTTGCTAGAACAGCGGCGAAACCTGCGCACGATTCGGAGTAGCGGGCGCGGGGCGGCCGCGGGCGGGCCAGGGTTCGAGTCTGGGACTCGAAGTTGTTAAAATTTGGGAATTGTTAGATTGGTTAACAATGTGCTGCATACTCGAAGTCTGTAGTTGCTAGGTCATATTTATTTAGTTTTTTTTTATAAGTCCTTCATAAAGAACCCCCCAACTTTAACAAGGGCTTCGTCTTACGACTATCTAAATTACATGTTCGGGTTTAGTTTAAGGAAAAAATTAAAAAATCCTTTATATCTACAGCTAGACTCTATGTAATTAAAACTTGCTAGTAAAGAAGTACTTCTTCAATCTCATTCTTATTCTACTGTATATTCCAAATTCTTACTTCGCTTTAAGCAAACAAATCATTAATATCGTCATATTATTCATCATGCGAGTAATTTCATAGCATATCTAAATGATGCTACAACTCCAGAACTACATAAATTTTGTAAGAGTCGCTCTCGATTAACTATAGACTACGAGACTCGAGTCCTGGACTCGACGTCGCCCTACCGCCCCGCCCCGCGCCCTCGTTGTTACGTGTTTTGTGTACTTAGTCGTCGAGTGACCGTGCTGTACTACCCTATCGGAAACTATATTGGTTTGTTATATGTCTAGACCCGTCGCGACTCCGAAAGACCGCAGAATAGGTTCTGTGAGGAACTCCCTAATTGGCCATTCTCATTAGTAGGAAAATTGACCTCTCTTCGGCTCGGAGCCGGTATACTAGCACCATCGTAGGAGACCAGCGTGAAGTGCATTTCTCTTTTCTTTCCATATTGCGGCGGTCGTATAGTGGCATGCACTTGGCCGCGAGGAGCAAGCCAAGTATTACGAGCTGGCGCGCCGAGAACGGCAGCTGCACATGCAACTCTATCCCGATTGGTCGTCTAGGGCTAATACGCAAAGGGGCAAGAAGAGGAAGCGAAAACAGGAGACAACCGATGGAGGTACTGCCTTTTCTCCGGCGAGTTGCGTTCCGTTCGCTTGAGAGCATCCATTAATCGGCCGACGGAACAACGCCCGTCTCCTAGTCGCCTCATTAAAAAACGAGGTCACTTAATTAAGGATTAAGATCGGAGACGACCGTTGTTCCCCTCCCGCCCATCCTTACCCGCGGGAGTTCAATTGCTTTGAACTCCGAACGAACGACAATATTGCCGAATATCTATGGTTGGGGTTACAGGTTGTAGACTTACCAGTATTTTTTTATTTAAATATTTATCGCATTTATTTATTTTCTTTCTGTTTTGTTTATACAAACGCTATTTATCGAGACACCTTGACTAAGTGGCACTCCTTCGAAGGTTGTCCCGGTTTTTGGCTACTCTGCTCTGAGAGGCTGCGATTCGGGATGCATGTTGAAGAGGCGGTGCCCGCTTTGCAGGGAGTTTGCGAAGCGTCCCGAAGGCTGGGACAGCCTTGAGTTGAATGCAAGGAGTGCAAGACGAGTGCATGGCAACCCGCCGGCCGCGGCGGCCGCGGCCCCAATGATTCTGGCCAAACTTAATTTCCGGAGAACCTATTCTGCTTAAATTTTGCTTATAAGCGTCATCTTTATTTGTGGTTTTATTTTCCGATAGCAGTATACCGTAGTTAGTTATTATTTTTCGACAGTTTATGCGTGTAGTATGTTATTTTAAAACCAATGTTTTTTCCGTTATGGTCCCGTTATTTTTCCCTCATCCCTGCATGCGACTAACATGTGTTGAAGGGGGTTTGTGCATGGCTTTTTCGTAGTGAGTAGTTGTATCAGTGATTATTTTAAGACGCTTCAAATATGATTTCCGGTAAATTTATTTCGCCGTAATGACATTCGCAGCATTTTTTATTTTCCCGTTTACGAACAGCAAATGCATCAGCAAAATTTACTCGACATCATATTTTATCTTTTCGGCATCGATAGTGAATTCTGAGATTGATTTTGCAATTTTATTTCAATTAAAAATCCAAATAAAAATAAAAACAAAGTATTTCTTTTTTTGGAACACGATTGAGTAATTGAAGAAACACGAGGAATATGTACTAACGAGTTTTATCCGAAACTTCCAGGAAATAATTTGAAGAAATGTCGGGCGAGGTATGGTCTCGACCAACAAAACCAATGGTGCAAGCCTTGCAGGTGGGTTTTCCATTCTTTATCTTTTTTATTTCTTTTCGCTTAAAGCCTTTGCGACACGTTGTCGAGCAGCGGTTCGCCGCTAGTTTTCGGCCTTTCAAATATTGTTTCTATGTGGAAAGACTTGGCTTACCTTTTAGTCTTTTTCTACGACATTTCCAAGAGGAGCCTAGTCGTATATATTTACTTTAGCGTTATTTTTGTTAATTCCAAAATAAAGTAGTTGATGTTGTGAATATTTTTATTCCTTATTTTTATTTATATGCCCTTTTACGAGGGCATTAGATTAAGTAACATGTTTAAAACTACGCGGTCTATTCAGAAAATGTGTCTTTTCACAAAGAAATAAAATTCCGAAATTTAGCACCGACAAACGAATAGATTTTTTTGAAAGTAGACCAAGTGTGAAGATGTAGTGACATAGGCATTAGAAGATTAGCTGAATAGTGGTCAGTCAGAGAAAGGGCAATCATTGTCGTCGAAAAAGGAAGCTTTCAAAAAAATCTTGACACATTTTCTGAATTGCACACGCTTTATGATAAGACCCGATAATTTAGCGAACTTTTTTGATTTCAATGTAAAAGGTTTACGTGTACTTATCGACTTGTTTTTTCCACTCATGATTGCCGCTTCTCATGGATCGATGCTGCATTCCGACGGCACTATTGGTGATATTGTAAATACATTCCGAATCCTCCAATTTAATCGACACCAAACGCTACGTGATTCGACTCATTGATGCCAACCTCATTACTCGTTTTGGTTTCGTTTTCAATAACTGTTTATGCTTTCCATTTCTATCTGTTGTTCCTGTTGATATTGTTGTGAATTCCTGTAATTTTATCAATGTAATGCGATTCAATTCTATTTACGAATCTTCATAACCTAACATTCGTGTTAATTTCATGTTCTATATAATTTGTTATTGGACATTATATGTGTCATATTTGTCATTGTTTCCATTCATCATCAATTGACTGATTTCCAAACATACTGTTTCTTTCTTAACTCATTTACTATCAATTAATCTCATATGCTTCATCCATCAATTCACATCTTGATCAAAATCTCACTATACCTTCATAATCTTCCTAATCCCTGAACCATTAACCCTTCCAACCCCGAAGTCCCCTGCCTTACCTGCTGGGCTACAGCCCCGAATCAAGTAGCGTAATGGTGTCGGGGGGTCTAGGGCTCCTTCGGCCGGAGCCGGCGACCCCTCTCTCGGCCGCTAGCCTGGTCGGGAGCCCACCCCAAGAGCCCACCTATGTGAACCTCTAGTGCCGGCGGGCCGCCGACGGACACGCCACGGTCAGTTGTGATGGAGATGTGTGATGAGTGTGGTTGTGATGGTTGTCATGGAAACAGAGGATACGATGAAAAGATTACTTGGTATACCAAAGTGTCAGTAGTGACATAATCATGACCGGAAGCGGTCGAAGTAAAAATATGCATTATTATAAACCAATGTGTCAGTACAGAATCATGATAGGTACAAAATCTTGCTATACAAAGTAAATATATAATTTGAAAGTATGGGATACATACTTTTTAATTTTGGATTTGAAGCAAAAAAAAAAATAATTTAGATTCATGCAGATAATATACGATAATAACATACCCTATGTTATTATCGTATATTATCTGCAAGTACATAAACAAGAATAGTAGTAAAGAAGGGTTTCGTCGAAAAATACTTTCGTAATATGGAAAATTCCAATACTATCTATAGACTGGATAATAATCATGCCAAAAGTTTGTTTTAAAATACGCTGTTGTATTATGCAGTGATAACATGATGTAATTAATTGTCTTGCATCATAATTAATATATTTATCATTAACTTGAAATCGGGTATAGGTATCATTTGATCGTTTACACTAGTTATAATGGGAAAGGTGGCAAACGATAATTTATACAAGGAATTCGATAATGATCGGGACTTGCCAACTGGTATCAATTTCTGTTATCATGACACCAATATCTTTGATGAATTGTTGAATGGATGGAGTTTAATTTCGATGTTGTCCTTAGGTAATGAATGTGTTTTATGTTGTCGTAGGTAGAATAAGCTTCTGTTTTAGGTTTTATTTTTGTTTTAATAGCAAATGGTATCTTGCGTCTTTTTTTTGTTCTCATAGTCTTCGAGTAATCTTAACCTTCTGTAACTCAGCATGAGTTGACCTGCGTTTTTATTTTTATTTTTCGTGTGATATTTAACCAGTCTATTTAAGCATGGCGTTTTTAACATATTCAATGTTGTTTACTTTAATTTCGTAATCAATATTGTTTGTAGGTTTGATCATTATTTGTGTCTTATTTAATCGTTTTATTTTCTCATTGTTTTGTTTTTCGTTATGCTGTTAATTTGTAGCGTTGACAATTTTAGTGAATTTTGTTAATATGCATGAGGAAAGAGAAAGGTCCAAGTACGGATCCTTGCGTGACGCCAAGCTAAATGTTGATCAATAATGTTGCAGGCGGAAGAAGAAGTGCGTACGATACATGGAAGCCCTGGCAGCGGTGGCGGGTAACGTGCCGCTGCCGATGGCGACGCCCCAATCCCCTTGCTCCGAAGAAGATGTGAAGCTGGAGGAGTTGTCGGACGCGTCTAGTGACGAGGACGCGGGCACGCCGCTCAACTCGGCGTCGAGTCCGGGCGGGCTGAGCGCGCTGTCGAGCCTCGCTTCCCCCGCGTCCGACCCGCCGCCCAACCCGCCGCGCAACCCCGTCGGTACCAACCCTCGTGACGCCAACAACCCCCTCTCCGTCGGACAGCTCACCTCCCAGTCGTGGCCGCGCGCCGCGCAGCCCAGACCCGGACACGAGGTCATATCGGTCTCATAGTGACGGTGGATAACGTGTGACTTGTTACGCTCTGTGGCGATTGTAGCTTGAGAGACGTTACCGGAGATACCGAGGTAGAATTACGACAGAGCGTAGCCGACTACGCAGATGGTTGTCCGTTCGTTTGCACGCTCAGAACTGAAGAGGCGGCATATGAGCGGATAACTCCTCCGGACGACTGGCGACATCTGTTGTCGCTCGCGAGTAACCGACAGCGCCATCTAACGGACGCGTCTGGAAGCGAGTCGTGTTGGTTGTGATTATAAAGCAAGGTATCCCGTTTTCAGTACTAAAAACTATTATGAACTGTTTCAACGATTTCGTAGTGAATACTACCTCTTTGGCGCGATGTTTTTTATCGGGTGCTAGAATCGTGCCGATGTGGGACACCGACATTTTTGTGAACTATTTTTTATTTGAACATTTTGTTGCTCAATATTTAACGATAGCTACACAGGTCTAAGAACCCTCTTCGGACTTGACTTTATTTAATGTGGCCTAATAGTTTCCTTGTTGCCCGCTCTCTCACCAAATGTACGGTGTTCCACCCCATCACGCATTTATAATAAGGGAATAATTACATTTGTTTTACAAATTATACCATGGAATAAAGTCTAATATTAACTCCTCGTGGGATTCCCTTGTAATGAAGTGAAAACAGTCGCCTGTCACAATGATCTCAAAATTACGAGTCCAAATCAAGTCATTTTCTTTGCATTTTAATGAAATCCGTATTTTTTATTTCCAAACTTTAATGATGCTTCAAACGTGATATCTACTTATGATTTTTCTTATAATATAACCAGGGTTTCATATTTCTAACGCCTTATATCTTTGTCTTGAACGGAAGCTAGGTTTAACTAAATAGTGCCATACAATAATATAGGAAAAATCGGCAAAACTTCGATCTTGACCATTAAAGTTTGGAGATAATGATTACGGATGTGCCACATTTCCAGTGGAGGTAGTCCTGATTTCGTCTACACATCGATAAATAGGACATCCAGTATTTATTGTAATCTATTTCCAAAATAGGATACTTCACTTTTAATTTAAAAGAAACCGCCTTGATTCGTTAAAAGGTTAATTAAATTATCATCTAACAACGGTTTGTTTCAAATTAAAAGTTGTATCCTACTACCTACTAACAAATTCAGGCGATTTAGGCCTCTGTTGCTCTCTCAATACGGACTAAAATTTCATGCATTTGTGTTTCGTTTTCGTATGGTGTATGAATTAATTATTTTACTATCAAATACTAGACATTGATGTTTGTATGTCATATTGAAATGGAAGAATGAAGTCCCTTTCTTAAGGCCTGTACCATGGTTCCATGTAGCGTTAGAATGTTTTAGTTTATAAAATATTTTTCCCTTCGAAATCGGCTCTGTATAAAGTTAATGTTAATACGCGTCGGAGGGGAAATCGTTTTGTCCGTTGTACGGAACCATTAGACTGTCATAGGTTACAAATAGGCGCGTCGTACGAATGACTTATTATCGGGATGGTGTACCGATTTGCCCTTTCGCGTTGTTTCTGTCGTTTAGCGCCATCTATTGGTTTATTATGGAACGTGTTGGTTCTTATATGTGTTATTTTTATGTGCTGACTAATAAAAAATGTATTTTATTACTTTTGGAAATTGCATGATTTTATTATATTTTTTATTACATACTCAGTTGATTAGTTACATGTTATGGAAATGTGTTTTAATATGATTTTAGTAATTCGAGTTATTTTTTATGTAACTAGCGGTCAGTAAAGGGCATTTTGGCACAGCGTCAGTCTTTGTATATGTGTAAGTACATACATAAATGTAAATGTATAAAATATAGGCTTAATCTAACTGTGTCATATTAGAGTTTAAGTGTACTATGCTACTTACATATACATTACTATATAAAAAGAAGTTTAAAGAAATATTAGTTGAATAATGACTCAAAATGAAACTAATCGTCTCTTGGTGATGTAATATTATTTTGATCGGTTCGATGACCCCCAGAGTATATAAAGCTGGAATATGTATGTAAATAAATTTGTAATTCATGAATGAATATTAGAAATTTTTGGTATAAAAAAATATTGCATTTATATTATTATAAAAAGTGATTAGCCCTTGGAATGTTCTTGGATGGTTTGTTTTATTCAACGCAACTTTTTGTTGATTACTTTTTATTGTTATTATTAAGAATTTTAACGTTGTTAATTGCAATATCGATGCCCATGACTTAACACGAAATTGTGACAGTTCTATTTTAAAAGTAATCAAATTGTTATCGGATTAAAAATAAATGATGGATTGATTAAAATATGCATGTGACAAGATCACCGATATAATTTTACAAACCGACAAAACTGAATTTTATTGATAAAACAAATCAGTCGTACGATTTTGCATGAAATCTGACTTTGTGCAATAATGAATATTATGGGTACTGTATAGTCTTCTAAATATAAATTAGAATTTTTCTTAAAATTAATTTTTAAGGTCTATTTTCGAGAGGAAAATATTGGATTTAGAATTTTTATTTTGTCTATGAAAGTGACTTTTAGTTTCTCATTATTTTATGTTTTCTTCGACACTAATGTAGGAACCGTGCCAAAACCATCGAGAACTGTAAACAGGCCACCAGGGATCATTAAACCTTCACAAATCGTTTTTACAAAGAATGGAATAAAATAATGACTAGTTTTTTAAACATTTTGCATTTTGTAGAACTGATTTTTTATTTTTAACGCTATGTTTAGAAACATGAACTCTTTTGTGTAGACAAAAATATATTTTTAAAACGTCAAAAATAGAACAACATATTATTTCGTGCAGACCTCGTACTTTTTTTGCTTTTCATGACAAATTATACACAATTTTTTTTAATGAATATTCTGCTAATCTAAAAAAGAAAGTTATATCTTTGCAAAAATATTTTAATGCCTTATGAAGGAAAAAAGTATAAGTTGGTTTTAGATACTAGATTATTTTGGATTTTCCATTCTCTGTGAATACGATTCGTGATAACATTGAGTGGACAGTACGTTACTATTTATGTCTGTGCCAAATTTAACTATACGAAGGACATTGGTGTTTCCGATGACACAAGCCTCAGAAAGGTCTTTATGTTGATAGATTTTATAGGTTGTTTTTATTGTTAAGGTGGTAAAGACATACGACTCGTTCGCCGAGTCGATTATTATTATTTTTTGTAGAGAAATTGTCAAATTAGAGAGAACTCAATTATTAGGTCTGGTCCCATGTCTTGTGTTCAGTTGAACGAATATTATTTTAATAAACAACTTAAAAATTGTGATGATTGTTTGATTGAGGGGAACTTATTCCAGCCCCTTTCAATTGGGTTTTTCCCATTTGTCCCCTCTTAACTTTATCCTCTTTGAAGAGAAGTGGACCCACTTCGACTCTTGTCTAAAAATAGTCAATCTGCCCAATGTTTGTGCAAATTTCTAACTGCCTTATAGTCCTCTACTTAAGGATACCAAATTAAATATTTAAGAAAAACTTAAGTGGACGAAGGGGACAAAGTCTAGAGGAGCCAAAGGGAATAACCCTTTTAATGAAATTTAAGATCCCTCAAATAGTGTCTGAAAAGGCATTGTGTAACGGCATCGGTAGGTATTTGAATGGATAATCGACTTGAGCGTAACTTATGCCCATCATGCTAGTATAACTAGTGATGAAAGAACTCGAGGTTTTTAAAACTTTACAATCGAAACTCGTCAAAATTTTTTAGGACTACTCAAAAATACGACTTGAGACTTTTAACTTATGTAGGAGACGTTATTCAATTAAAAGTTAAACTCGATTCAATTTAAACGACTCGAGTCTTTTAATAACAAATATAACGACTCAGTCGCGAACCTTTAACTAAAGGACTCTAGTCGTTGAACATAAGATGAGCTATAGGTATAACGTGGGATTATAAAATAATGAACTTCAGTGCTCGATCATTGTATTTTTATTAAGTTTTATATTTTGCAAATTGTTAGGAATACGATATCCCATATCCACATTTATTCCAGTAATAAGATGTATGAGCTCGCTTCACGACTTAAGACTACCGCGAACGGAGTCACTTTAAAAAGTTCCGAACCGTTTCGTTAAGACTCGAGTCGTTTAAAATTTGGAGTCATTTTAAAATGACTCAAGTCATAAAATAGACTTAGAGGCTCCAGTCTTGGTCTCTAATAAGGGTTAAGGTTCAGGGCTTAAAGACTCATTGAGTTGTTAACCGTATGAATTGAGTAGAGTTCCAGTTAAAGATCTTAAAAAAGTTAAGTCCTTTCATCTTGTACCTACAACTCGGCTTGAAGTAAACAGTATCGACAGTCAAGCTGCGACTGTATCTATAGTAAAAACATCGTATATTTTTCGTATGGTTGGTCTATTACCAGTAATAATCGGAATTATTTCATTGTAGGACATCTCTACAATTGTCAAAATCGATGTGTCACAGGGATCATCTTAGCTGAAAAAGACTATAGTGACGGCAAGCGCCGCGCGAAATCGAGAGGTTCTGGGTTGAAGTCCTAGGTCGGGCTAAATTTATGCTTTTTTCTCTGTTAAGAAATTATTCTGACTGGAGGCCGGTGGCCGCCTGATATCTTATATCGGTTGTGTCACTGTCATTGTACCGAACTAACTGCCACGTTGGTCTATTTGTAGCAATAGAGAAAGATCCCAGAGCTGCCTTAATTAATTTTTTTCATAGCTTTAAAGCGTCTGTTAGGTAAAACCGCCGACCACATATTATTGTGTCTGAGAGTAATGAATCCTGATTTTTAACGATATTGTGTGAAATATATGTTCAAATCAGCTATCAGAATTTAAGTAAGGTGAGCAGTGTTTCTATGTACCTTGATTAATTGATATCTGAAAAATGGCCGTCTGGTCAAGGTAGCAACTAGTTATATGATGATAGTACACCCCACCACTACTCATTCGTATATATTTTGTCCATTAGAAAATAAGTGACGTCTGGCAGCTCTGGGATCTTGGACCACAAGCTTTGTAAGGGACGAGAGGTCCCCGGTTCGAGTCCGGGGTCGGGTCAAATTTGTGTAAGTTTTTCTATAATGAGATTACTCAGCACGTAGTCAGGAAGTTAGTGGTTGCACGCCCGTGCATAAGCACGTTTAACAGGTGGTCCTGCGCCTGATCTCTCGTCGGTCATGTCGGATTGCCGTCTCACCGAAATATGAGGGTAAGGGAACAGAGCACTTGTGTTTGCGCGCACACATGTGCACTATGATATGTCCTACGCACTTGGATCTTTGGAATGGAATTGATCAATTGAGATCGGCCGCCATGGCTCAATTCGGTCGGACGCCTTATTTTTATTACCGAATTAAGGAAACAGAGTGCACTTGAGATTACGCGCACACTTGTGCACTAATGTCCCACGAAGTGGCTGATTAGTGACCAAGACTAAAATTCGTCTGTTAACTTGTGTATAATAATATGTATGTATAATAATAATATTAATATTTATGATGTAAATAAAGAACACGTGAGATTATCACACATTTTCCAAGATACAAGGGTTAGGGTAAATCAAAACACAACTGAGATTACATTGTTTATTTTGTGACAATGCATAATAGATAATACATTTAGAAAAAATGTAAAACGCTATAAAACTGTGACGCTAATGCAAGACTAGTTATTTTGTAGGAAAAGTTAAATAGACGCGATCGAAACATTTGTACTGTGGTCCTAATGTCTAAGAATTCAATAATTCGGGACTAAATAATTAAAACTTGACAGTATCATAAAAGTACGATTAAAATAAATGTCATAGTTCAACTGATTTACGTTAAAATTTAAAAATAAATACCTGTCATACGAATATTATATTTGTCATTGAACATTCTAGTGTAATTTAAAAAAAGTGGGTAATATTTTGGCTTGAAGTGCTTAGTATAAAAACAATGCATAGGTACCGTATCTATCACTATATTATCGTGAAATATGTAAACAGTTATTCTCGCGAATCCACATATACTATAGTAGGTGTAAAGTATCCACTAAAAATCCATAAGTGTCGTTAATATACTTAGTTCGCACGCAACCATGATTGGTGTAACCCAGTCGAAACGTCGGGCAGTAAGTGATCAAAATGGATGTTTCCTAATTGATACTATTAATGGATTTGAAACAATTTTGAAGTGGATAGAAACATTACTTTCAAGTGAATTCGCGAGTAACAATAAACAATCATAACTTACCAGCCGCACACAACCACACAAACGAACAACGTTAAAACAAAACATAATAAATTAAATGCTATTGTTAATTTTTTGACACCTTTTAAAGGGAAAACCTTATTGGAAGTCATCATCTGTTTCATCGAAATTCGCTACTACCTCAAAATAGTTAAAAATCATTACAAATTGTAATTATCTTGGCATGCCACTGTTAAGTAGAAATTTTAACATATTGTTAGTACATTGGTCAGTTAAGTCATCTAAACTTAATAAGACTGGCCCTAATTTAACCTGGTATTAATATAAATTAAATATTATCTAAAATCAAAATTTAGTATTTAACATATTATACTAATCTGTTATTAATTATATTGATTTACACAGATCATAGTTATTCAGATTCGTATTACAACACTTTTACATTACAAGCACTAACCTTATTTTGAATGGATTTAGTATAATAATACTAAGCGAATATTATTAGTATTATTGCACATTGCAATGGTTATAATTACTATGTCGAAATAAAAATGATCTGTGTAAAGTTTTATGTAAATTGTAAATATTGGAACATACAATGTGTCTATTTTCATACGTCTTGATACTGTTATGCATAACTTGACTCAAAAAATAGTTAAAATAATTAGTCATTAAATTACCTGTTTTATATTATTATAAAAAGAAATTAATATCAAAGATGTATGTCAATTTAAAAAAAGTTTAGTAAAAAGATGGATTTTATAAACTATCGACCTAACAACAGTTCAGTTACAAAAATGAACTTACTAATTGAAAGTTGGAAGATATGGTTTTAAGTATCTCTTAAAATTTTCGTCTATACTTTTTACTATGGTCCTTATACCATTTTTTATTAAGTCAAGTATGAATAACAATAAAACCGGGGTCTAACTCAGTCTATGCGAAAACCGATAAATACCGAATATATTCGTACACTGTTATTATGTCATGTTGCTATAGTTAAACAGTCTAACTTATTTATCGTAAGCTTTGGGTACAAACGAATACACTAAAATTGGTTCTCAGCTGCCCTAAGCTCTTACAATGGAAAATTGCTTGTGGAAATAGATTAACAAAGAAATCTGATACTTCAGAAATCATCCCAATAAAAACAGTATTAGTATATAATTACTTCATTCGAGCCCTGTAAATAGCGTGCTTTTAACATCGGTACTTATTAATATTAACCACACAGACAGTATGGTAAGACATACAACATCAATATTTACTAAAATCATACAAAATTCAAGCACACTGAATAGGTATTATTGGGTCTTTCCTTCCCTAACTGATAGTAGAAATCTCAGTCAATTCATTGATGTATATCCATATTATCCATCCTTACTTTCCATTAAACTAATCATCATTCGATCTAAAACGGTAATATAAAACAATTAACAAAGTCTACTATCTAGCGATTCGCTATTCCACAAGCAAGATTCTGCCGACGCGATGCAAAGCCGTCCTGAACCGGAATACCGGCGTAAACCGGATTTAACCGGTTCTTACCGGTATTAGCAGGTGGTTACCAGTTTTAACCGGATTACCAGAGGCCTGAGGACTTGCCGCCGGGCGGGTTCCGTACGCGGACCGAGGTCTTGGTGTCCAGGCCCTCCACCTCTTCTGTGAAACAAAAAAATAAAAAAGTTGATAAAATATATAGTTTGAATAGGGTACATAACATAAACCTTTGTGTGTGTGTCAGGTATCTGTGTAACATGTCTGTGTGCGAGTATCACGGGTGTGTAAGTGTGTGTGTGTATGCGTCATGAGTCTGTGTGTATGCGTCACGTGTCTGTGTGTGTATGCGTCACGTGTCTGTGTGTGTATGCGTCACGTGTCTGTGTGTGTATGCGTCACGTGTCTGTGTGTGTATGCGTCACGTGTCTGTGTGTGTATGCGTCACGTGTCTGTGTGTGTATGCGTCACGTGTGCGTGTGTATGCGTCACGTGTGTGTGTGTATGCGTCACGTGTGTGTGTGTGTATGCGTCACGTGTCTGTGTGTGTATGCGTCACGTGTCTGTGTGTGTGTATGCGTCACGTGTCTGTGTGTGTATGCGTCACGTGTGTGTGTGTGTATGAGTCACGTGTCTGTGTGTGTATGCGTCACGTGTCTGTGTGTGTATGCGTCACGTGTCTGTGTGTGTATGCGTCACGTGTCTGTGTGTGTATGCGTCACGTGTCTGTGTGTGTATGCGTCACGTGTCTGTGTGTGTATGCGTCACGTGTCTGTGTGTGTATGCGTCACGTGTCTGTGTGTGTATGCGTCACGTGTCTGTGTGTGTATGCGTCACGTGTCTGTGTGTGTGTATGCGTCACGTGTGTGTGTGTATGCGTCACGTTTCTGGGTGTGTATACGACTCGTGTCTGTGTAATTATTTTGTACATTATTGTTCTAATAACTAAAATTTTCATCAGTCTACCACATTCATATAGATTATCTCACATTGCAAGTTGTGGCACCTGTAATTGAATCTGCACTTAGCTCTTGTTCTATGTCATGTATCTGTTGTATTTGTTTAGTGTAAGATTTGTTGGTTGTCCTTAATAAATAAATAAATGTGTGCACTTGTGACGTGTCTCTCTGTGTGTATGTATCACTTCTCTCTGTCAGTCTGTGTGTGTGTCAGTGTCACTGGTATCTGGTGTATACTGTGTCAATGTGTGTGTGTATGTAACACGTCTCTCTCTCTCTGTGTCTGTGTAACATGTCTGGCTGTGTGTGTGTGTGCGTCATGTGCCTGTGTGTATGCGTCACGTGTGTGTATGTGTGTGTATGTTCTAGTCACATGTCCTTGTGTGTATGTAACACGTCTCCCTGTCTGTGTCACTGGTATCTGGTGTATCTTGGCTATGTGTGTGTGTGTGTGATCTCTCGGCGGGTACTGACTGCTGATGGAGAAGGTGCTGTTCTGCAGGTCGCGCTGGCCGGGCTCGCGCATGCGTCGGCCCGTGGGCGTGCTGCAGCCAGACGACAGCGCCTCCAGTTGTTTGTTCACGAGGTGCAGCTCTGGGAACATGATGAACACACGATATAAAAACAATTGGCTATTTATGACGCGAAAACTTCTTTAGCGACACTGAGCATTTTTTGTGTGGGTAAAAACATCCAAACTCGCGTTAGGGGCGGGTGATGCTTTTTTTTCTTATGACGTATGTAAGATTTTAGACTTTCGCGTTCCATTGCACTAAATATTTGTCTTTATGGGTCTACACGCGTTATTAGGACTAGCAAATTACATAGCTACTTACTGCCCGACGTTTCGACTGGGTTACACCAATCGTGGTCGCTCACGAATTTGCTACTCCTAATAACGCGTGTAGACCCATTATGACGTATGTCCTAGACTAATGAGTAATTTATTTTTAACTTAAACAGCTAAAATAATTGTTGTCACGTGATGCTGCGATCAGCATTCTTACGCTATTTCGATAAATAGCGTAAGATCGTTTAGGCGGCTCAGGGCGCTTGCGCGAATGACCGTGTGTTTACGTACAGCGTGCCACGCGTATCCAAGGATGGTGACAGCTGATGGCTTGACTGTTGTGTAGTAACCACACTGTTGTGTATTCGTAGATGTGAATTATTTAAACTATGGAAATGTTTTGTACTTATAATTAAACACAACCTTAATATTCAAGGTTTCACTTCTGCCGGCACTCCTGGAGTGCTATTTTTTATTACTATTTTTTCATATTACAAATATAGTCCATTGTCTTATTAATCAGCATTAGCTGACTGAAGGTACCAGTAATGAGGTGTCCGACCGATTTCGGCCAGAGTGGCCAATCTCAATGGAGATCAGTCAACGGAGCAGGACAAAGTAGGTAATACAAGGCACTATAAATAGGGTAGTTTTTTGCAATGCCACACAATTGGAAAGGTACTGTTAAAAGACTGGTTCGATATTTGGAAAACTGGAGATATTACAGTTTCAATAGCATATCACTTGACGGAGCTAAAACG
The DNA here is from genome assembly GCA_039566165.1 of Maruca vitrata. NCBI lineage: Eukaryota > Metazoa > Arthropoda > Insecta > Lepidoptera > Crambidae > Maruca > Maruca vitrata. The sequence continues at coordinate 7,704,036 of CM076936.1, read as the reverse complement.
CTTTATAAAAATGTCGCAGCGACGGATGACGTCACCCCTTGTGATTCCGCATATCGTCAGAACTTTCAGCAGCTATAAAGAATGTTGCGTTTACGAATACAATGTGCGTGTACAATTTTAAGGGCCACTTGAATTAAGCCCAGGGCAGTGTAGTTTGCTATAGGACTTGGGTAAGGTAACAGAACCCGTTCCTACCGTGTGTGGTGGTCGGCGTCCCGTTGGTAGTGGCCTCGTCGGCGCGGGACGAGGCGGCGGAGCGCGGGGACGCGGCCGCTGCCCCGTACACGAGTGGGCAGTTCACTGGCGTCTTCACGAACTTGCCGAAACCTGGACATAAACACATAAAAAAATAAATAATAGTTGTGAAATTTCACCCGCGTCCCGAGGGAACTAGTTCCTGAAACGGGATATGTAGCCTATGTTACTCAGGGTGAATGTAGCTTTCCAATGGTGAATGATTTTTTTAAATCGGTCCAGTAGTTTTTGAGTTTATTCGTTACATACAAAAATACAAATCTTTCCTCTTTATATAAAAATGAATCGCAAAATGTGTTGGTAAGCGCATAACTCAACAACGCCTGAAGCAATTTGGCCAATTCTTTTTTTTAAATGTTCGTTGAAGTCCAAGGATGGTTCTTACGGCGAGATAAAATCGAATAAGTGCCGGGAAAACCCTAAAAACAGCCCTTTTCTTTTTCACATTTTTTTGACAGGACGAAGTCTGTCGGGTCAACTAGTATTAGAATAGAAGTACCTATAGATTTGTTTTCCTAACTGACATACGATGGTATTCGGTAAGTATGCTGATGGCTAACATCGAAATACACAATTGAAGAGTTCTATTTGATCAACAATTGTTTTGGTATTGAGCGACACAATATTGTTTTTCAATTCTGTTCATAAGGAAATAAAATGTATTTTGGTGAATCCTATCTCAATTTTAGCAGTATCTTAGCGAAATAACTTGATAGATATGTGAAGTAGTATTGTGTATGTGTCAATCTATACAACTAAATAACGTTGAAGTACCTGTTTGTTTTATTAAAATAACGACTTTTTACTAAATGGGTATGATTTTATATTGGGTACGAACAAAAACACATTTAAAACATTTTGTCTGCCTGTCCGTTTGTTCTCGCAAATCTCCGAATCGGCTGCACCAATTTTGACGGGACTTTCACTAATAAATAGCTATTTTTACAAGGTACAATAAAGGCTATTTTAATAAACCATTTGGGCGGCTGCTAGTGTAAATAAGTACGTACCTTCAACTACCCTCAGGTCTCCGTCGTCGAAGCACACGCGACCGTTCACTACCACGTACTGAGGACTGCCCACCACGTGCTGGCCCTGGAAACAATTATATAATATTCAGTAGAGTGTACTTATTGTTTGACACACGATGATGGCTTGTAGTAGCGTCGTCATCATCACCTTACGGGGGAGCGGATGGCTCTCACCACTAAGTCTCAATCAGACAGTCAGTTTTTCCTTTTATATATCCTCACCTCGAAGAAGAGCCCTTCTGCGGCCACAGGTTGAACATCTTGGCCGCATTCGACTCGATTCCGGCTCGTACCGGATCGCTTCTCTCCCCAAACCTACGTCCGCATTAGGGACCGACTAACGACGACAGCAAATCCTAGCCTCGAAGATATTGAAGTCGACTGCGTGTGATGGTTTACGTCCGCGTCTCTAGTCTATAGTAACTATAGCCTAAAGAAGCGTTACAGCTCCCCCCCACCTAAGAGTATGCTTAGGCCATCAAATACTCACCTCAGAGATGTTAATACAGTCCTCATCTCAAAGATACTATACTAACCTTCTCTAGACTTAACTATAGTACAAAGACTCGTTCCAGTAACCTATGAGCAATATAAGCATGCTTGGGCAATCAAATGACAGGGTATCCTCACTTTAGGTGTGAGAGCCGGCCGCTCCCCTGCAATTGGGTAGTTTCCTAAGTCAAATTTTACATGTGATTTCACAATTAATAGTAATATAGGCAGATTAATAACATAAGTCAAATTGAAATTAAAATTTCTGACAAAATGAGGCAATAATAGACATTTGAAGTTGGGTGGGCGAGTCCATTATAAAATAATAAAAAATATCAAAAGTGATTAAAATAAACAATACCATATTTCAAATTACATAATTAATAACAACTTTTGCTTTGAGACCATTTTCTTAAACGCATTATTTAGTATACTTGCCGAACAAATTTCTGGCGCGTTGCATACAAATAACTGAAGCGTGACGTCACGATTCAGTCTCTTTTTGTATGGAGCGTTTTGAGCTTGCCTAAATGATGTGCTATTGAAACAGTAATATTTCGGCGAGTTTTAAAGTTATGACAATAATTCTTTAAGCATTTTTTTTTAATGTTGTGTGGTCCATCCATCTACATCAAAATAAAAAAATAGGCAACTACCCTATTCCGGTGGCGATGACGTAAGTCTAAGGAAACAAAACAATAAAGAATTATCTCACCTCGAAGATGTTGAAGTCTAACGCGTGCCGGTGCGCGGCGGCGGAGATGGTCCGCTCGAGGCGCGGGTCCCACACGAGCACGTCGGCGTCGCTGTTGACGGCCACGCGGCCCTTCTGCGGCCACAGGTTGAACACCTTGAGCCGCATTCGACCGATACCGGCACGTGCCGGGGCGTTTCTCTACCCAAACCTACGTTCGCACCTCGAAGATGTTGAAGTCGACGGCGTGAGTTTCGCGTCTGCGTCGCTAGACTATAAGTAACTATAGCTTAAAGTAGCTTTATAGCTCCCCCCCCCCCACATCTTGTAACGCCCACCGAGGAGCATGCTTAGGCCATCAAATACTCACCACAGAGATGTTAAGACAGTCCTCACCTCAATTATACTATATTATACTTCTCTAGACTATAGTAACTGTAGTACAAAGACTCGTTCCAGTTACCTATGAGCATGCTTGGGCCATCAAATGACAGGATATCCTCACTTTAGGTGTGAGAGCCAGCCGCTCCCCCGCTAGTCCAATGATGATGACGAGGCTACTCTAAGCGATCATCGTAAGTCAGTTGACTAAAGAAGACTGCTTGAAGCTGTCCGTGTATGTCGGCCTTTAGGGGTCGGATCCACCCGCTCCTCCACAAGTCCGGTGATGATGACTTGGGGATATTCTCACCTCGAAGATGTTGAAGTCTAATGCGTGCCGATGTGCGGCGGCGGAGATGGTCCGCTCGAGGCGCGGGTCCCACACGAGCACGTCGGCGTCGCTGTTGACGGCCACGCGGCCCTTCTGCGGCCACAGGTTGAACACCTTCGCCGCGTTCGAGCTGGTCACCGCTACGAACCGGCACGGGTCCATTATGCCTGGAACGGGGATGGGGGTTGGTTATCCTTACTAATATTATAAACGTGAAAGTTTGTATGTATGGATGTATGTTAATCTTTCACGCTCAAACGACTGAACCGATTTTCATGAAATTCGATATGATGGTAGCTGGTACTCTGGAATAACATATAGGCTACTTTTTATTTTTAATTCTACCCCATGGAAGTTATTGGGGACGGGGACGGGACGTACTACGGGAGAACGTTGACGGAACTTTCACTAATAAATAACAATGTAGGCTATTTTAATACATCATTGCTACTAAAACCCATTAATACGCGGACACAGTCGCGGGCGGCCACTAGTTTAAAATAAAAATATCTGGGACATTTCCACACACGGTCATCTGACCCCAAACTAAGCAGAGCTTGTACTATGGGCGTCAGAGACTGATATACATACATTTATATTTATAAATACATACTTTAATACATAATCACACCCAGACACGGAACAAACACCGATGTTGGGAATCGAACCCGACTCTTGGAACCGCCAGCCAGGGTCACTAACCACTGTTCCACCGAGCTAGATGTTACAATAGACCAATGTCTTGGTCATGATCATGGGGTGATTTGATAACGGGGGTAATTACAGAATGGAGCCATTTAAGCGCGGAGGTCACATTGTATGCGGCCATTTCAAGACGGGGTGACATTGGCATGGGGTCATTTATCTTCTGGGGTCAGTTGTCCACTGGGGTTATTTGTCTACTGGGGTCTTTTGTCCACGGGAACATTTGTCTATAAGGGGCATTTGTCCACTGGGCTAATTTGTCTACTGAAATAATTTGTCTACTGGGGTCATTTGTCTAGTGGGGTCACTTCTCTACTGAGCTCATTTGTCTGAGGTTTACTGGGGTCGTTTGTTCATTCATTTATTGCTTTCGCATTTTTGGGGGTCATTTAATTACGAGTCTGGGGTCATTTGTGTGGGGTCTCACCGGTGTTGACGGCGCGCTGCCACAGCACGGCGAGCCGGTCCTCGGCGCCGTTGACCCCGTTCGGGATCTGCGAGAAGTTCCCTTTGCCAAGCTCCTTGTCCTTCTCGTTGAGCGTTGTCATTCGTATAGGTTCAATCGCTTATGGTGGTAGTCATTAGAGTGCGAGGTCATGAATGCATGGGGTAATTGGAGCAACGGGGTCTTGATAACGGAGGTAATTTCAGAATGGAGCCATTTTAGGGCGGGGTCAGATGTGCATAGAGCTATTTAGGGACGGGGTCAAATAGGAATTGAGTCATTTGTCTTGTGGGGTCATTTGTCTACTAGGGTATTTTGTCCACTGGAGTCATTTGTCTACTGGGCTCATTTGTCTACTGGGGTCATTAAACTCGGGGGTGTCTGGGGTCATTTGTCGACTGGGGTAACAAAAGACCCAAGTACACAACTTGGGTCTTTTGTCTACTCGGGTAATTTGTGCATGGGGTCATTTAATGACGGGGATGTCTGGGGTCTCACCGGTGTTGACGGCGCGCTGCCACAGCACGGCGAGCCGGTCCTCGGCGCCGTTGACCCCGTTCGGGATCTGCGAGAAGTTCCCTTTGCCAAGCTCCTTGTCCTTCTCGTTGAAGGTGCAGTTGTCGCTGCCAATCAGCTGGAGGCGGTCGCTGGAAGATGACGTCATCATTAGTGTTGCCACAAGAAAATGTAATTGTGAATAGTACATTTTTAAAGTTATTTCTGCCAATAAACTTTAACAGCTAAGGGCCTGGGTTTGGGTGGTTGGTGCGCATTTTAAAATTATCTGTTGATTGTTAAATCACAAAGAAGTAGCACAGTAAAACACGAACATAAAATGGAAAAGTTGTTTCCTAAGTATTCACCACTCTGTAAAACCCAATTTGTGGACCGATCTTCTTCCCCTTAATAGCAAGTTAGATTTACGATGCTTTGGTCCTTAAAATAGCTGTTCCCTAGCAGTGTGTCATCTGTAAATGTAATGTGACATGAATAACCGCTTTCCTTCTTTACTATATAGTAATTATTTATCTCCATATTATATAGTGTTTGTTGTACGAATCAAAATATAATATTTCTTGTATAAAGTATCCATTAGTGTACTCACTCAGCCAAAGCCTCCAATATGGCCTGGGGTGTTTCGGGGTCCGCGCGCAGCGGCGGGGACAGCACGTGTGCGGCGGCGTGGCGGAAGCACGCGTTGCGGTAGTGGCTGCCTGTGGGGAGTAGGGGCGTTAGGTGGGGATGTGGGCGCTGTGGGCTGTTAGCCCATGGCGATTTAGTGAGGTTAAACGAACACTTACAGTGGGATGAAGCGAATACCCACTTCGTAGTCGAATGTAGGCCGTGTGGGCGTTGTGGGCGACGTGGGCTAATGTCGCCTATGGCCACTTAAGGCGGTTTTTGTATAATTAACGTTTCGTAATATGTCGTACAATAAGTTTTATGTTTTGAAAGATTTTGTCTCGTGCATTTTTTTTAAAACAACGTCTTCAAAGTACAGACGATATTCAAACAAGCAGAACATTTTTACACTTTAAAAATGGACTTACAGATGTCAAAAAAATTGTTTCAGTTAAAATATTATAGGTGGGCTTCATTTAGGAATAGATTAGCTCCCTCTATGATATTTCTCCAAAGATGAACAAACAGAATGCTTACCATCGGTTCCAATGGTAGCGGCTAACGTCTCTCCATACAGCGGTTGCCGTTGACGCGAACGAGCGTTCTCCATGGCTTGAACCGCACTCTTGGACATCATGTGCACCACATACAGTGGGGCGTTGGCCTGAAGACAAACCGACACGTTGATCAAACAACATTACATACAGTGTCCTAATTCCGAGATAATTGAAATCTGCACTTGTGTTATGGATACAGACAGGTGAATATAAACCCAGACATTGAAGAAACACCTATATTCATCACATACATACTTGCCCCGAGTGGGAATCGAACTCACGGCTCTTGTCGCAAAAGTTAGGGGCAGTACACATTGCGCCATCGAGACAGTCAAGCAGTCCTATAATGCCTGAAGAGCCCGGGATTATAGGATTGAGGAAAAACATTAGCTGGGAGGGCATTTCATTCAATTGCACAGTGGCAGTAAAGAAGAACTGAAACTCTTGTATTGCTGAAATTGCAGCCCTATGAAACACTTGGTAGCTAATAGCTGCTCCTTGCTGCTGATGATTGCTGATGTTGGTGGAACAGTTGACCTGGTTATCATGACACAGAAGCGGTTGATGGCTAGCTGATCTTAAGCGGTCGTAAGTCCACACATAATGTTGACAGACACTATAGCTCAATAAGCTAGTCGACCAAACCCTGAAAACTTGCTTATATGACGTTTCACGCTCACTTGAAGAACCCGGGATTATAGAAGGAAGGGGAACATGAGCTGGAAGGGCATTCCATGCCTTAATTGCACGGGGCAGAAAAGAGGAACTGAAAATCTTGTATTGCTGACTTTGGAACGCTATGAAACGGATGGTAGCTAACAGCTGCTCCCTGCTGATGATGCTGGAGGAAAAGCTGACCTGGTTAGCGATGACACAGGCGCGGTTCACAGCCTCGCCTTCCACCTCCTCGTCGCGGGACAGAGGGTGTCCCTCAGGGCCCGTCACGCCGGCTGCTAACAGCTTCTCAGTGTTGCGAGCGATGATGTTGCCATTCTCTGCGTGCACCTGGAATGGTAAGAAACTTATTATCTGGTAGCCAAAATAATGCTAAGTGTTAACAGCCAAAGACTGAAACGATGATGTTAAAGGGTGAGCTTGGAGGGGTGAGCAATCCGCTCCATCGCAGGAGCCGCAAGTCCAGTCATCACTGGCCTTAATTTTTCTGTTTCTTTATGTGTGCATGTGATTATCAAAGAACAGATATGTCTTAGTTGGTGATTCCTGGTGTATTGCAATTTCGGTAAAATCCTATAATACTTGGTTTCGTCCTTTGGTTCTGCCATCCTGGACCAACCCCCTTCTTAACGATACGCCACTGGGTTAACAGTCCAACATAACACCAACATCAACAAGGGTCATCATCATCATCATAAGTCCATATACGTCCCCACTGCTGTGACTCACACACAATACACAAAACAACTAGTCATTAACTACCATTACGCCGCCGACGTTGCCCAAAACGGGATACACACACTCTCCTAGTAGGAGGATGATGACGAGGGACTCGATACACGAGAGTCACGAGACCGCCCGTCCCTCAACAACGGCCGTTAGTCCAATGCCGACGAAAGTGAACACGAGCCTACCCTAAACTAGGGCGATAAGGCCTTAGCCAAAAGAGTGCTGAGTACCAACTCACCAGAGGAAGCGCCTTCAGCTCGCTACACGCCTCCATAGCGCAGTACAGCTCGTAATCGTCCAGCATCCAAGCATCCTTGTATGCCATGAACATCTTGAACGAGTTGACTCCGTACTGCTCAGAGCAGAGGGTCTCCATCTCCTTCCTTACTGAGGGCGACCACCAGGTCACTCCGACGTGGAGGGCGTAGTCGCAGCAGACCTGGAAGGTTTGATGTTAAAATCATGAACTTAGGGAAACTTAGTGGTATTTGAAGTAGCTATCGTAAATGGAAAATCTCGTGGATATTCTTTGCGAGGTTGTAAAAGAAGGAAGTGTACAAATTCTTAAAAAAGGATTTGCTAAATGAAGCCTGTTTAAAAATGATGGTATTAACTTTATTGTGGATTTCATCATACCTTGCCGTCAGCCTTCTGCCTCCAGTTGTTGTAAGCCTCAATGAGCGACTGCCCTTTCTGTGGCAGCACGAAGTCAACTGAAAGTAGAAAAAATACCAGGTTACATGTTTGCAAAACAATCAACACCAAATAGGATATAGAAGAAACCGACTTCATAAGATGGTCAAATATGGTAACTCAAGATTTGCACCAGTCTGGGTTGTACGGAGATCCAATGACTCTCTCGGCACAGCATTTGCCTGGTCTCCTGTGTTGGAATAAAATCACCAATTCCGTAGCAAAATATATATTCACTTGTTCACTGTTTTCGCACTCACAAATTGGATACAATTTAGTAGTAGACGACCACTCGTTACGACGGTCGAGCTGCTAATGCTTCCACTGTCTCACTGCCCACTATGACCGGTCGCAAACCCCACCACGCTCCGTGTAGTGGGGGTTGCCATAGTGTTAAAAAGAATAAGGAGACGCAAAGATAACAAGTTTTATACTGCCAGTATTTATAGACATGGATTTAACCCAACAGCTCGGCCATCTGACCAATGTATACGTCCTCGTATTTAAGAACAAAAATCATTTCAAGTTAATAAGGAAATATAACGTTTTACATAATAATTATAAGCACAATTACTTACTGTATACTATACTCTATTATTTCTCTATTATTCTCTATACATAACAAGTATGAAATCAAATTAAATGTTTTATTTCTATGGTAATTACCAAAATCAATTTATTTATTTAAGTTAATCAAATCTATTCTATATGTGTACTCGTATACAAATCAAGACCATTAACCTAACCTACCTAGAAATACGTAATACATTATTATAACGATATTATAATGGTCTATATACAAACTACAAAGATGCATTTAAACAAGTAACACTTAATTACATGCATGAATCTTGATCATTAATCAATTACATATTCTAAATACATATACCCCACATAATATTTTTTTGTGATTTTATTAGATAACATTATTTTATTTCTGTATGTAAAATCTATCTTATATTCAATGAATTAAATTATATATATAGTTTTATCTAGTGTTGAGTAACAACATCTTTCTTATGCAACATTAATTAACACCGAGGTTTACCGTGGTGTATCTTAATTATAATTTTTTTGATTAAACTATAATAAATTATATTGTTATTTATCACCACCATCCAAAACGTTATTATTTACTTTTTGGATCATCATCATCAGTACTGCTACTACTACCCTCGACCAAATCTGTATTTAGGTTAGCCCACGGACGGAGTTTATCAATCGCAACGATAGTCTCATAACGTCTATTATTTTTTCTAGTAATTGGAGTATCTTCTACCACAAACCTTTCATTCGGTAATACTTTAAGAACCCTATATGGCCCCTGATACTTAGCTACTAGCTTTTTAGATTTTCCGTCATTTGTACCTACTTCCCTTTCTATCCTTACCAAATCACCCTCCTTATATTTAGTCCCTTCCTTCCTTCTTTTATTGAAACGTTCCCTATCTTTAGACTGCTGAGCTTCTATACGTTTACTAACTTCATTACGCAAAGAAGTCAAATCAGACTGCGGCGATTCCTCTAAGATATCTTCTACGACTTCGTTCAAAATAGATTCGGAAGTATTACTTATGTTATATCCAAAAAGCAATTCCGAAGGGCTCTTTCTAGTTGTTTTATGTATTGTAGTGTTAAGCCCAATTTGGATATCTAGGATGTACTCATCCCAAGTCCTGTCATCTTTCCCATGAGTTGTGCCGTGCTAAGCCAATTATCAGTTTCAACGTTAAGGACGTCAAGTACGTGAGTTTCAGGTATAGCAGGATCCACTGGGTTACGACTGAGAGCATCTACATGAGCCATCTTATCCCCAGGTCTATAATCAATCTCGCAATCGAACTCTTGGAGCTGAACCCACCAACGGGCTATACGCGGTATTAAGTCGCGCTTAATTAATGTAGTTCTTAGGGCATTACAGTCTGTAAAAATTTTGAATGATATCCCTGTCAAATATACACGAAATCTACTAAGAGAAGCTATAACAGCAAGAGTTTCTAGCTCAAAAGAGTGCAATTTTTGCTCTTCTGGTGTCGTTTTACGGCTATAATACGAGACAGGACAAAGTAAACCATCCTTATTCTTTTGCAACAGGATTCCTGCTATACCGTTCTTACATGCATCGGTATGTAGTTGCGTTTCCGCTAATGGGTCGTATAAAGCAATTATAGGTCGTTCAACTAGTTTATCTTTAATTGTATGAAAAGCTTTTTCATGGTCAGAAGTCCATTTCCATGGGGCGTCTTTTCGTAATAAGTCTGTAAGAGGTTTTGTTATAAGGGCAAAATCTTTGATGAACCGCCTGAAGAAGCTAGCAAGGCCCATGAACTGACGGATCTCATGTTGATTTTTAGGAGTTGGAAAATTGGCTACTGCTTTAGTTTTTCTACTACCAGGACGAATGCCATCAGGCCCCACTTCAAAGCCCAAAAGTCCAAATGGTTAAAGAAGAAGTGACATTTGCTAAGCTTAAGGGTCATACCACCTCGCCGCAGAAGTTGCAATACTTCTCTTAATCGTTCCATACCTTCATTAAAATTATGAGCTGGTATTAGTATATCATCCATATAAACAAGCGCAAACTTTATTTTAGCTTCGGCAAGTATCTTGTTAATGGCGCGCTGGAAGACAGATGGAGCATTAACGAGACCGAACGGCATACGTAGATACTCATATTGACCATCGGGAGTTACAAAAGCTGTTTTAGCTTGAGACTCATCAGCAATTGGGATTTGGTAGTACCCTGAAGCGAGATCTAATGAAATGAAGCTAGTATGTCCAGCTAATAAATCTAACTGGTCTTCAACTCGTGGCAATGGGTAATGGTCTTTTACGGTTTTTCTATTGAGGGATCGATAATCTATACACAGTCTCTTTTCACCTGTCTTCTTTTTTACCAGCACGATAGGACTGGCATAGGGAGATGCAGATTCTCGGATTATGTTAGCATCAAGCATATCTTTTACCATTTCGCGAACGAGAGCACGCTCAGAATAGGACATTCTGTACGGTCGGTATACTACGGGTTCAGAATCTTTTAATTTAATTTCCATTTCTGTGACATTAGTGAAGCCTAAATCTTTTAGATCTTTTGAGAAACAATCACGATAATCCGAGAGTAATTTTAGTAAATCTGACAATTGTTCTTTCGTAAGTGTATCGCCATGATTTATTTGCTCAAAACATTCGACAGGCTCGAATTCCAAATTTAAACTATTAACAATTGTATTAACGGGCAATGCTCGAGTTATTAATGAGTTTTTATGAAATTCTATTTTTTTACTAGAAATGTTTTGTGCTAATATATTACCTGTACCATTTACGATGTCGTATTGACCCGGAAGTAAGTAGTACTCCTTATTTTCATTGCCACGAACCGACCCATGAACATAAACTTTACCATTATAAATACTTTCTGAAAGGACAGGTATGGCTTTTATTTCATTAACCCCTATTTCTATATTAACTTTAGCTACTAAGAATAATTTTGATGATTTATTAACTTTCTCAAATATAAGACGTTCCGGAGTTTTTGTAATCAAGATATCTGGACGTTCGGTGAACGTATGACCTAATAGTAATGAATACTTTAATGTACTATCTTCCACTACGAAGACATCTATAGTTTCTTTAATGCCTTGAATTTCTATACTTACTATAGCCTTACCCCTAGGCTGTATTAATGTGTTTCCTAACCCTCTTAGCAGAGGCATATCTGTTGTCAGCAATGAAAGTCCTAACGATTTTGCTAGAGTCTCTTGTACAATAGAGCATTCACTACCAAGATCGACGAAGCAAGATATATTAACGTCATTAATTTTGGCTGGTATTAAATATTTATTATTAGAATCTGGTTTTTTATGATGCATTTGTTCCTGAAAGTCACTAACATTTGTTTTATTCAACTCAAAATCTAATTGGAAGACTTGTTTTTCATTTGAATTAACGTGACCTGTGCTGTTTTTATCATTTTCTTGCGTTTTAGTTTTGTTCATAACCGGACATACTATCGTACGATGACCAATTCTGAAGCAATTGTTACATTTTTCGAGAGGTTTAGGGCACTTAAAACTAGGATGCCCTTCTATACCACAGTTAAAGCATTTAATAGGAGCCTTGTTAGTAGAAGGTTTATTATAATTACTGGTTAAGGTTGTGGTTGACCTTTTACTATCATTTTTGTTTCGAGTAAAACTAGCGATATTATCTTTTGACTGCCCTACTTTAACTAATTTCAAATACTTCAAAACTTGTTCCGGCGATTGGAACTGTGCAGCTTGGGCTCCTAATTTTATTGCCCTATCCTCAATGCCATAAAGAATGCAGTCTACAGCTTTCCTGCCGGTTATCTGACACCTATTCAGAAGGTTGAGCTTGGCATAATAATATTGTTCAAGGGGTTCACCGTATTTTACTTTAAGGGAAAGCATATCTGTTAATAGTTCGGCAAAATTTTCTCTACATGGAAATGCTTCAACCAATTTAGATTTCCATTCTGACCACGTATAAAGCACACTAGGTAAACTCTGATACCACGATTTAGCTAACCCACTTAGTTTTGGTAATGCATAATGAATAATTTCACGCTCCTCCCATTCGTATATCTCCGCACATTCCTCTATTTTTGTAATCCAGTTTAATATTGTTTGTGTTTTGGATAGTGGATCAAATTCAGGAATGACATTATTAACCGATGAGAGTTTATGGTTATTAGATTTAGATAACTGTTTTAAGGCTTCAACAAATTGATTTACAATATTACCATCACTAAGATTCTTAGAATACTTATTGTCTAGGTACCTGGAATTCGTCATGGTGTCACGTGATATAGAACGGCGTCTTGAGGTACGGCTTCTAGACCGAGTCTGAAGGCGCCTCGTACTTGGTGATCGTCGCATTCTTGATCTAGAAGCCCTCGTAGACTTTGATTCAGCCGTAGTTTTCTGACGTTCAGTTATGCGGCCACTTCGTTCCAAATTGTGTGTATGTTCGTGTGGACGACCCTTTCGGTTGCTTTGAGCTTCACTACGTATAATATAACCATCTAGGATAGGTGATCTTTGCTCACGATCGTCGTTCGGAATATCTCTACGACATCTAGATATCACCGGCGAACGTCGCTCATGCTCATCGCTGCTGTGATGAAATCTAGATGTCGCATTCACGCGTTCGTGATGCGATCGTCGCTCAAGCTCATCGCTCACATCACAAAAGCGTCGACTAAAGCGAGAGTCTAGGCGTTGCTCATGCTCCTCACCAAGACCACGCGGAGAATCTCTCAATAAGACAGTCGCGCGTTGCTCATGCTCATCGCTTGACCGTTGTCTATTACGCTTCCACAGCCCGCTTCTGCTGCGTGTCCGTGGTCGAGAAGTCCTCACAGTTGGTAGCCGTGGACTCTCGATGTTCAAGTCGGCTCTCTCACTATCAATGTCATCATTAACTTGTGCATTCTCATTTCGAGATTCCATCTTCAGCGCAATCAGCAACTGAAACTTAAAAATGTCACATTTACCATTTGTACATATCATGTAAATTTTATTTTGTAATTTAAAGAATGACCTGCGTAACCAAGTCGCATTATACTGGAAGCCTAGTTAAATATTATATATTATATTCATATAAGATCATATGCTCCTTCATGTATATAAAGCAACAGTGTGTGAAATTGTCTATTTAAGAATTAAAAAACTTGACTCCTAATTCGTATCATTTAAATACCCCGACTTAATACATAATTAGGGCAGAAACATCTACCATGTTCAGTTAGCATCGATATCAGAGAGTGCCCTGAACAAATGATACGAAACAGAGTCTCTGGAATTTATATACTACATGTACACATTTAATAACTAAAATGGCTTATTTTCTCAACTATATTATCGGGGAGTGCCCCGACCGAATATTATGAGATCAAAAGCCATTTTCCGCCATAATTGCTATCACTATCAGAGAGTAACCCTGACCAAATGACAAACAACCAGGCAGATCGATTAACAGAAACATCTACACTGTTTAGTTAGCATCACTATCAGAGAGTTCCCTGAACAATGAATCGAAACAGTGTCTGGTATTTATATACTACATGTACACGTTTAATAAGTAAAATGGCTTATTTTCCCAACTATATTATCGGGGAGTGCCCCGACCGAATATTATGAGATCAAAAGCCATTTTCCGCCATAATTGCTATCACTATCAGAGAGTAACCCTGACCAAATGACAAACAATCAGGCAGAACGATTAACAGAAACTAGTTTATGATATTTTGCAATAAAAATACTTTTTAGTATATAATATAGCTATTCATATGCAAGATTTGACTAAAATTTATTGAAGTCATGCTAAACTAACAGTACTATGTATTATGTATATTCGCAATTTTATGTAAATAGATCTATCCATGTCGTTACCAAGTCATAAATGTTTTTATGAATCTTATTATAATAATATCATATTTGATTGATCATAAAAATAGAGAAAAAAAATCCTTTAATAAGATAAATTGTATTAAATAAATATTCTCTACAATATAAAATATAAGGGCATCTGTTACTGTTTCTCCGAGTGAATCATATTTATTTTAATTTGTGTGAATAAAATTCCCTTTTTTTTGTTTAATCTGACTCCATGGTCTAACCAAGTGCATAAAGGTTATCTTAATAGTAGAAATGTTGTACTTACGTTATTGCGGACGTGACAAGAGATTTGTATAAATCTCTATTTTATCCCTCTTCTGATATGTTGGAATAAAATCACCAATTCCGTAGCAAAATATATATTCACTTGTTCACTGTTTTCGCACTCACAAATTGGATACAATTTAGTAGTAGACGACCACTCGTTACGACGGTCGAGCTGCTAATGCTTCCACTGTCTCACTGCCCACTATGACCGGTCGCAAACCCCACCACGCTCCGTGTAGTGGGGGTTGCCATAGTGTTAAAAAGAATAAGGAGACGCAAAGATAACAAGTTTTATACTGCCAGTATTTATAGACATGGATTTAACCCAACACCTGGTAGAAGATTTCAAAATATGTCCAGTAACATATCATCCCAAATACTTTTTATTGAAGGTACATGAGCATTCTGTAGACTGATTGCTCAAATAGTGATATTGGAACGCTTTAAAGGACCCACGGAATTTGAACGCCTGTATTAAACCCAACCACACATTGCAGGTGGACCCAGATAAGAAGACCAGCTACTTACTGACAGTGGTGGTCCCCCCGGCCACGGCGGCCCGGGTGCCCTTGTAGAAGTCGTCGGCGGTCTTGGCACCCATCATCTCCAGCTCGAAGTGCGTGTGCGGGTCTATCCCGCCCGGCATCACCAGCTTGCCGGTCGCGTCGATGGTGTGCGTGCCTCCAGTGATGATGAGGTTGATAAAAGTAGACCAGATACTCACCTGGGAGTAATAGTGGCTAGAGCGGCAGCAGCCTTAGCTCCCAATCAGCATCCAAATATGATGCATCAGACAGACAGACCCTTGCACCAATAAGTGTCGTATGGAGATTTCTGTTGGGTCTTCTGCTATAGTATTTACTTGGTCTATTTAAAGAAGACTTTAAGTGTCTTGTTGTTAGAGACGAAGTTGTTACAAGATTGTAACCAGCCCTTATATTGGATGAGGAGCAAAGTGTGATGAGCATTCCGTAAACTATCGATTGCTCAAAAGGTGATTTTGGAACGCTTTAAACTACTCACGGAAATTGGACCACATTGAAAGTGGACGCCGAGAAGAAGACCAGCTAAGACTCACGGAAATTGGATGCCTGTATAAAGACCAATCTCTCACTGGCAGTAGACTTGTAACATAAGGACCAGCTACTCACTGACAGTGGTGGTCCCCCCGGCCACGGCGGCGCGGGTGCCCTTGTAGAAGTCGTCGGCGGTCTTGGCACCCATCATCTCCAGCTCGAAGTGCGTGTGCGGGTCTATCCCGCCCGGCATCACCAGCTTGCCGGTCGCGTCGATGGTGCGCGTGCCTCCGGGGATGATGAGGTTGCGCCCAACTTGCCTGGAAGAAGAAAGAAGGTCGTTAGTTAAAAGTACTAGGCGTAATTCACTATATCAGCGGTCGGCTACAGGAGGAACGCGTGGAAAATGTCAACCCGCCATGGCAGACGAAGACTACTTAACTTAACTTAAGCAAAGTAGCTGGAGACCATGATTGGTGCAATCCAGTCAAAACTTCGGGCAGTAAGTAGAACATAGTCTTGCTGCTACTCTTTTTATCGAGTGTAGACCCATAAGGAATCGTTTTTAGTGTAATTCTCCAGTCAAGACTAGTCCGTATTAGATTATAGATAAAGATGGTCATTATAATGCCTGTTAACATCTGCATAACGAGGTTGACTGCCTCGTTGGTCTAATGGTGGTAAACGCCGCGTAAAGTGTTCCCAGGTTAATAAACAGGATGTCCTGGACAATTTAAAATATATCTTAAACTAAGGACGGCAGACAAACTTCGTTTCTATATTCAAATGAAACAATCTTATACAGAGTGACGTATTATACAAAAACAACAAAAAAAGGCTGAACAGCAATACTACTTTGATAATCAAATTGAACAAAAATAGCATCGTCCGATTTCGGAGCAGCTCGTCTCGATTCGAGCGAGCTTCGTAGAGTCGTACAATACGTCTAACCGCACGCACACAAACACCGTGCCGAAGTCTACCGAACTGAAACGACGTTAGACGATTGTAAGTTTTTTTCGTTACGGAATTTCTTGGTTCGGTCGCCGCGCTCAAAGCCCGCGATAAAAGCTATGCAATAGCTTAAAAACCGGCCAAGTGCGAGTCGGGCTCGCGCACAAAGGGTTCCGTAGCAGCAAATATAATAAAAATCAACCTATCTCAAAAACTATAAGAGATACTTTGATCAAACCAAAAATCGTTGAAAGAGTTAATTAGCATGCATCACCTCTATTTTTTTTAGAATTTTATACCCGGTAGTTATAAAAATAGAGGGGGGGGGACATACTTTTTACGACTTTGAGAGCTGATATCTCAAAAACCGTTCACTTTAAGAAAAATGTTTTTTAGAAAACTTTATATCATTTTAAAAGACCTTTCCATTGATACCCCACACGGGTATGTACATCGAAAAAAAAAATTTCATCCCTCAGTTACATGTATGGGGGGCCCCACCCCCAATTCTTTTTTTTACTATTTAGTGTCATATTTTTGTAGCGGTTCATACAACACATATTCCCATCAAATTTCATCACTGTAGTACTTATAGTTTCCGAGTAAATCGGCTGTGACAGACGGACAGACGGACAGACGGACAGACGGACAGACGGACAGACGGACATGACGAAACTATAAGGGTTCCGTTTTTGCCATTTTGGCTACGGAACCCTAAAAACCACCCCCAATTTTTTTGTATTCTTAAATAATTGGCAATTCGAATCGATTCGCCGCCCCCATCAAAAGTATAAATCGGACTCTTCTGTTAATAAATTGGTTTCAATTTACAAAAAATCGCTACAATCAACCAATTTTAAGCTCATATAGAGGGGTCTGCCGAGTCATTCTATTCCTATTTATCCCGTTTGTTCCCACAAAGCCATTTAATTTAACCAATGGCTGTTATTGCTTTAACGGAACGCGTTATATTAGGGTTAAGAATCTATTGACCTGGATTAAATGATGCGGGAGTTTTTGATTATGATTTTTGCCTTTTTTTGATTTACCTACCATTTACTTTGTTAGTTACTTCGATAAATTAATAAATATTTAGGACATCTCCACCCATAGGCCATTTGACTCGAACCTTTTTTGAGAGTTTATACTATGGGTGTCAGAGATGTTATACACATACATAAATATTCATAAATACATACTTAAATACATGTTATATACACACCCAGACTCGGAACAAATACAAAAGTTACATGTCAGAACAAATACAAAATTTACATGTCCAGGATGTTTACCATATTTTTTTATTTCAATGAGTTCCCGATATTTCGGCACTGTTGCAAGCGCCATGATCCCGGGTCAATTGTCACTGTCGGGTTCATCATATGCATGTTTACCCTGGATGGGGATCAAACTCCCTACTAACCGTAGTCAGGGTCAGTAACCACTGTTCTACCAAGCCAGTCAAAAATATCAAGTCATCAGAATAATCATGTGTCAGACCTACATGATTATAATGAACATTAGTGCCGTAAGTAAGTATATTGTTAAGTACTATTGTACGACAATTTCCCTTGACCTGACGGACTTTGTCGGCATTAATTATTTTATGCGATCAACAGTGAGTAAGGCACAGTTAATTTATGTAGTATGAAATACAAACACGACGTCACATTTGTGTATTGTACTGTCACTCATGCTGTACTCTGTATGGAATCGCCTTATATGACGTGCTGTTTGATTTTGGTAATATTTAGAAATTAATAGTCGAAACCGGTGGTACTCTGGAGCATTATGCTCGCGACTTTATCTGGGAGAAGTCGTGTATCGCATAAAATTATGTACTCTAATATTCCAAGTGGGTTAAAAATTCTATTAATGTCATCTAAATAAATATAATATAAATATCTAGATCAGTCAGTAGAAAATTATCCAAATTTCATTTTTATCGGTTCAATAGTACTACTACTACGGCGTGACAGTATGACAGACATACAGACAGACTTAGTTACTTTTGCATTTATAACTTAATATAAAAGAAAATAAGGATTATTCTTGTCTTTTCATAATTTAAAAGTTTGCAATCACAATGAATTTTCATGATAGCTAACTGCTAACTCAGTAAGTAGGTACGACTGTTCTGATTTATTCATAATTCACACTGGCAGCAAAAAATATCAACGTCGAAAAGCAGTTCCGTACCGCAAAAGAAGAAAAACATTGCCCAATAAGGTGTGGTGACGTTGGCATTAACCGCTTCCGGCGCGCGGACAGCATTCGAATTCGAATATCGAATGCGCGCGGAAAGAATTTGAAATTGGAACTATTTCCGTGACATCATATTGGACTTCTATTTGACATTTTCAATTTTAACTTGAGTCTATACGAGTAAATAAATTGAAGTGTCCGTCTGTTTGTATTATAAAAATAACGACTTTTTACTTAATGGGTATGAATCTATGTCGGGTACCTATAACAAATATACAGTTAAACATTGTTGTCTACTAAACGACTGGACCAATTTCATCGGGAATTTTACTAAAAATAGCAAATATTTTCAAGGTACGTAATAAGCTCTTTTAAAAATTCATTGCTGCCAAAAGTTACTATTCAACGCGGACGAAGTCGCAGGCGGCCGCTAGTAAATAATAATCTCCAAACACATCACATTAGTCATGGACACACTAGAAAACTGAACATGTCCGGGATTTGTTTTAATGAGCTCCCGAAATTTCGGCACTGTTGCATGTGTCAGTCAACTGATCGGGCACTGTTTTAATATCGGGGGCACATTAACAAACAACATGGTAAATATCTTTAAGCAGTCATTCGGTTTTGCTGGCTCGGTGGAACAGTGGTTAGTGACCCTGGCTGGCGGTTCCAAGGGTCGTGGGTTCGATTCCCACTCGGGACAAATATTTGTGTGATGAACATCGGTATTTGTTCCGTGTCTGGGTGTGTTTATGAATTTAAGTATGTATTTATAAATATATATGTATGTATATCAGTCTCAGACGCCCATAGTACAAGCTCTGCTTAGTTTGGGGTCAGATGACCGTGTGTGGAAATGTCCCAGATTTTTTTTTTTATTTGCAATAACACGCACCAATTAAATAAATTTTCTTTTGAATACTGAACGATAACCATAAACTTGGAATCTATTCATAGTTAACTCATAAATCATTCATCAATTCTAAGCCAATTAACTTTCAATACATTTATTAATCCAAAAGAACTACTTAAAAATTCTTTCTTCATCGTAAACCTAGTCGGTGGAATATATTTTTTTTTACAACAAATCCGCGTCTATACAATTCTATTTGTGTATTTTTTGCCCTTGAAATAGGTAAGGTGAAATAATTCGTCACGCCGATATTAGTTCGATCACCCTTATTATTTGGTAGCCTTGGTTGGGTATTGAGATTTATTTTGGTTAATAAATACTTTGGTGGATTCCTTTGTCAAGAATCGTGTAACGTATTTTATTAGTTAGCAAAAATGTCTTTACATGAAAAAGGCAAAATCTTTAATCTTTAATCGGTGTTTGTGCCGTGTCTGTATGTGTTATTAAATATATTTAAGTATTTATAAGGGATGCATGAGGTACGGGTGAGAGCCATCCGCTCCCCCGCTATCCGGTGATGATGAAAAGGCTACTCCAAGCTATCATCGTAAGTTAGTTAGGAAAAAAAAAGGATGTATGAGGAAGGTTTTACTGTATAATTGACCCGAAGCGAAGCCAGTGCGGGCACTAGTTAAATATAATTAATAAATCATTCTATTTCGACACATTTTTGTACATATCTAAATCATAATAAAATAAATATTATTTTAAGTCATAAAATAACGATAAAATACCGTTATAAATAGTTATTTCGATATAGTATTAAGCAAAGTCGCTTCCCGCGTCTGTCTGTATAATACGTGTCCGTTTTTAGGGTTCCGTAGCCAAAATGGCAAAAACGGAACCCTTATAGTTTCGTCATGTCCGTCTGTCCGTCTGTCCGTCTGTCACAGCCGATTTACTCGGAAACTATAAGTACTACAGTGATGAAATTTGATGGGAATATGTGTTGTATGAACCGCTACAAAAATATGACACTAAATAGTAAAAAAAAAGAATTGGGGGTGGGGCCCCCCATACATGTAACTGAGGGATGAAATTTTTTTTTTCGATGTACATACCCGTGTGGGGTATCAATGGAAAGGTCTTTTAAAATGATATAAAGTTTTCTAAAAAACATTTTTCTTAAAGTGAACGGTTTTTGAGATATCAGCTCTCAAAGTCGTAAAAAGTATGTCCCCCCCCCTCTATTTTTATAACTACGGGGTATAAAATTCTAAAAAAAATAGAGGTGATGCATGCTAATTAACTCTTTCAACGATTTTTGGTTTGATCAAAGTATCTCTTATAGTTTTTGAGATAGGTTGATTTTTATTATATTTGCTGCTACGGAACCCTTTGTGCGCGAGCCCGACTCGCACTTGGCCGGTTTTTTTTTAATAGATAGAGGGATTTAAGAGTAAGGTTTTCATGTAATATAAATAACGGGGCACTGGTTAAAAATAAAACTCTGTTTTGTTGCGTGGGTAGCCGACATTATCGACTCAGTGCCGAAAGTACAAGCCAATTTCAGGTGGGAGATGTTTTGTCGACCGGTTGCTGTTACCACCATACAGTTGCGTAAAACCCGCCAAGTGACTCTGGCCTATCTCGGTCAGGTCGCGTTCCGGGATCAGCACTGTACGAACTGGAGCCAGGGGGGAAAATTGTTGCGGCAAGCGCCGGACCAGTGGAGTCTTAGCGGCGGTATTGTGCGGGCGGAGCGGGTCAGCCCGCCGGCCAGGGAGACCCGTAGAAACGGGGGCCCTTCCGTTCGGCGGACTGGCCAACTCCGACCCGCACAGCTCAATACCAATGCGAGACTCCACGCCTTGTGTCTCGTTGTTGCCGCAGCAGTGGTCTCCTCTTTAAGCTGGCTTCCAGGGTGAGTGCGACAGGCTCAACATGGTCTATTGTGCCTGTCGACCTCATATTTGGATCTCACTACCCCTTGCCATCAGGTGGAGTGAGGTCATCTTGTTAGCTTATTATTAAAAAAAACTCCCTTTCTCTATCTGCGCGGGTAGTACCAACATTTGTGGTCGCATCGGAGCCTGCGCACGTCAGCCTACGCATTACGTAAGGCCTGTTTGTAAACATTGCAACTATTGCAAGTGTTATCGGCTCGCGTGCGTAGAGAGATCTGTGGGAATTCGATATCGCAACACTCTTGATTGGTGTGGTTTTGTAAAAAAGTCGCAGCTACTGATTCTACTGACGGAATCGAGTTGTGAATCTGATGGTTATTGTTTTTTTTTTGTATTTATAAAATATGATTCATGTTCCTCAAGCTAAGAGACTATGGCGCCAAGGAAAAAAAATGTGATGTGATGTCTTTTACAACTGTAGTAAAAGGAAGATGTATTTTAAGGTTAAATATTTTTTTTACTTATACAATTTTTACATTATTTATTTATTTATTTATTAAGGAAAACCAGCAAATCTTACACTAAACAAATACAACAGATACATAACATAGAACCAGAGCTAAGTGCAGATATGATTATGCTGAATATGTCCTGTGAAAGCATCTATTGTTTTCATGAGTAGTATATTAGAACTACAAACGGTGGTAACCTACCTATTATTCGTGTCGTTTCGTGATCCAAACATATTCTAATATTGTCGTAATGTAACAAGTAAATCGTTTGGTCAGTATCAATGGTCAAATTGATCTATCATAATGATAAACATCAAGTCATCCTATTAATCAAACGAGTCACGTCACTTACTAACTTGCCTTAATAAAAGGAAATATATTATGTATGTAAAACTCATGCTCATCTGATGTTCCTAATATGTAAGTGATACAGAGTTGAATAGGTTTGTTCAATAATGTTTCTATACATTTGGTATCACACCATATTTGTATCTATTGGAATAATCATGTACCATCTTGTCTGCAAATCATTGTATTGTGTGTCCTCATCATCAGCCCATATACGACCCCACTGCTGGGACACGGGCCTACCCTATACTGGCGCGATCAAGCCACAACTACGCTAGCCAAGTGCGGGTTGGTCCACTACACAACCTTAGAATTTCTTCATAGGTGTGCTGGTTTTTTTTATCGTTAAAGCGTCGAATAATCGTTCGTAAGAATTTCAAATTTGATAAGACAGTGGCACGTGGCGGGGTTTGAACTGGCGACTTCTCTGAGTTCTCGCATAGCATATTTTTATGTAACCTGTTAAATTAGCTTACCGCCTGCGACTTCATTCGCGTGGAGTCCTTTATCGCCACATTGCTCCCTTATTAGCGTGGTTGCCTAAAAAGCAGCATATTCATGATAATCGTTTTACTACAAACCAAATTTCAGTTTATATCTCATAAGTAAACGAAAGCTCAAACTGTACTTAATTAAGGTATGTATTCAGTTAAGACCAGTAAGCTAAGGAAGAGTGGCTACCTCTGACACAGGTCCTTTGTACTTAAAAGAGGTAGTCAAATCCTTGTTAGGAATAGTAGTTGTAAGGATTATAGCATGATATTAAATCAGTCACGACAATCTTTATATAATTTGCCTGTACTATTAGATCTCTTATCAACTTTGCTAGTAAAATAGTACTTTTATAACTACTATGACTCATATTTACATCAAAAACTAACCCAAAACTCAAACCCCAATCGTGAACACAACATAATCACAATGTTTCTACGAACACACAAGATTTTATCAAGTTCAGTTTTCGCTTTACTTCTGTGAATTTCCGATTTTCCTTCGATAAGTCAGAATGCGTGTACGCAGGGTATTAAGGGGCTATTACGTTGTTACACGTAACGAAGCGTGTACGACATATTGTCGAACGGTGAAGCGAGTGAGGTAATTGAGGTGGATAATGGGACCCATTTGGTCTGCACGCTACTGGTATGATGGATTTGGTTTCCGCAAAGATTGATAATCGTTGTATAGACCTAGAAAGCTGTAAAACCTCGTAATTTGGAAATGAAATAAGTTATTTTCTTAAAAATCAAATCATATCTTGCAATTTTATATTTTTACATTTACGAAGTTATGTTTTAAAGGGAAACGCGGAAGTTTTAAATGGTCTATCCCACACAAAAATTTTTTTTCGATTCGAACAGTATTTCCTGAGATTAACAAACGCGTTCAAACAAACAAACAAGCTTTATAATTCAACTTTGGTTACCCTTGTAGACCCCATATTTAAGGCATACTATAAATACAAACTGACTAAGGCCTTTACGCCCTAGTTTAGAGTTGACCCGTGCCCCATCATTAGGGACGTATATGGGCTGATGTTGATGATAAATACAAAGTCTTAACGACGCGCAAGTAATACCACTTCAAAATACCTTAGCAACTTCGCATTTATTATTCTAGACTGCTATTTAGGCGTAATGGTTTTATTTGAGCTGTTTCGTTAGTCTAGAATAGCCCCCTACGGCAATGTCACGCGATTCGGTCACGGAATAAGATCGTTCGCCTTTCTTGGCAATGAAAATGGGGATATTTGGGTACCGTTCTGAAAGGTTCAACGGTACAAATGCCCCTTAAATTTAAGGGGAAAATTTACAAAACGGTCATCAGACCTGTCGCGATGTGAGTGCTGGGCAATGAAAAAGACTGAAGAGGGGAAGATGCATGCAAATGAGATGCGTATGTTGAGATGGATGTGTGGAGTAACAAGGTTGGACTGGACAGGATTAGGAATGAATATATAAGGGGAAGTCTGAAAGTTGCACCAATTTTAGAAAAGGTGAGAAGTGCAAGGTTAGCTTGGTACGGGCATGTTATGAGGAGGGAAGAAAGCCATGTGACTAGAAGAGCGATGAGTATGAATGTCAATGGACGTAATAGTAGAGGAAGGCCGAAGAAGACATGGATGGATTGCGTGAGAGATGATATGGGAGTGAAAGGAGTACACGCAGAGATGACGAATGACAGGCCCGAGTGGAAGAAATATACATGTTGCGCCGACCCCACTTAGTGTGGGACAAGGGCAGGAGAATGATGATGTTCTGAAAGGTTTAACGGTCTATACAAGAAGCACAGGTACTTGTTGTAACGTGCCCAAATTGTCATCGAAACCATTTTAATTTCTGTTTAATGGCGTCACTGTTACTACCATTATTCACTAGCTGTGCCACGACTGAACTGATTTAATGAAATTTGGTGCATAGATAGTCTAGATCTATCTAGATAGATAAAGGATTTAAGGTACATTTTAAACAGCTGCGATATAATTTAATAATTATTTACGCAATAAACGGCCGGGAGGCTAATTGAATGTAACTTTCTGTAGGATTTGAAATAAGCAGTTATACCTATGATAAGTCTTAAACTTACGAGGTAAGTTTTATTTGATTGAAAAAGATGCAGTTTTTTAAAATTTATGAATATTTTTTGACTACAGAACCCACTTTTCATCTCCAAACTCAATCGTTCTTGAGTAACATCGGTAGCGTTATGTAACAATTCGTAACAGCGTGTTGTGAGAATATCGACCGCTCCGCTAAGCCACCCGTAATACTATCATAACTAAGTAAACTGGAACATTCAAGCAATAAACCGATAAGTTTCCGATTCGGTATTTAAGTAACCGATAAGGAAAAGGTTTACATCTTAGTCCAGTCAAAATAGACATTTAACCTAGGAAAAATTCGCATAGAGCTGAAAATTGGCATAAATGTTGGGAACACTATTAGAAATAATCTGTCAAAAGTCCCCATCGATCCCACGTCTGCAAAAAAAAATAATCAAGGTCAAATGTCACAAATATCAGTTTTATGCATTTTTGAGCGAAACGGTAAGTTTAATCATAAAAGTATGTATGACAAAATTACTTATCACGTAATTATCTATAAAAAATGTCTAAACACTTTGTTCCTAAGATTCACCATTTCAGAGATAAAGCGATGCACAAAGTTGAAAAAGCTGTATTTTCAAACGCTTCCAGGCCCCCATGCGATTGTGCTAGACACATGATACTAGAAACAACATGAAACCAACGTGTAAAGTGGGTTCTCATACAAAACCTATGTTTTTTTTTCTCACACTTGGGCGGTTTTTAACGTGGTTACCCTAGTGAACCTATTCCAGGTCATATATCGATCAAAAACGTTATCAACAGATGAATGCATATTATGTAAAATATGAATTTTCTAATGATTAAAACCACGATATCTCGCGAATGGTGAGTCGGAAAAGAAAAAGTGACTGGACCATTTTTGTAGAAAATTGTATGATCTACAACTTTTGTTTGACCTATTTTTACGATAATACTTACTGTTTTCGAGAAAAATTGAAAAATCCTTAATTTTATATTTTTGACCTTGAATAAAATTTTTTGCAGAAGTAGGATTGATGGGGATTTTTGATATTTCGTTTATTATGATGTATTTAACGTCTCTGGCAATTTTCAGCTCTATGCGAATTTTGTCTAAGTTAGCACTTATTTTTGTCTATTTTGACTGGATTATCTAGAGAGATTTGAGTTAAAACCTTTTATGATATATTCATCTACTTCTGGAAAAATACACTGGTCTTTGGCTTTCGGTACCCAAATTTGGATAGTTTAAGTGCGATCATTGTAAGATTTTAGACTGTCGCGATCCATTACACTAAATATTAGACTGGGTTGACGGTAGCAAGCAAATTGGCGACGCCCCGTCGAATCGTCGGGCAGTAAGTAGCTAATGTAATCGCTACTCCTAATATCGCGTGTAGACCCATAAAGACTATTTAGATAATATTTAGTGCGATAATTGTGCTGGGTAAGGAATACAGAAAGAAATCAATATTCTGTAGAAAACTATTGTAATCAGGAAAATATGATTCTATTTACTATTCAGAATGCTCCTTCTCGCCCAAGACGTTAAAGTGTGTGGACGTGTTCGTGTGCATTTGAATTTTATTTTACTAAATTATTAAATTACTGTGAGCCCCCGGGCTTCGCCCCTTTTAGCACCTCGGACGGACGCTGGTGTCCTGCACTGCTCAAAGAAACCGAAAAAATTTTTTCATCTTGTGAGGTTTGAACCCGGATCGGTGAGTGTTGTGCCGGCTGCCGTATCCACTGAGCTACGGAGACTTAGGCGCCGCGGTTGAAATTGGTGACTGCATGCTGCATGCCACATCGTTCCCGCCACTTCGCTATCGCTTTGTGTCGCATCTCGTAGAGTTTTGTGTTACAAGCCTACTATTGCTATGCATAAGTGCGCTGCTTGTCGTTCTGCGATCGAAGATGATAATCTCCTGCAATGCTGTACTTGCTCATCTTACTATCACGGCCTCTGTGTGGGTGTGTCACCTTCCGAGGGAAGTAAACTGTCACCAGATCTTAGACTTAGTTGGCTTTGTCCCGAATGTGGCACTAAAAAACCGCGTAGTGACAACTCAAATACGCCTGTTCGACCCTCAACACCCACCAGTAGTGCGCACGCTGACGCGAATGTAACATTGCGCCGAGGGAAGCAGAGCCGGCCGGGGCCGGCGGCGGCGAAGACTACATCACCGCCACCGGGAGGACGCCGACGCCTGTATCCTGTCCCACCGGCGTGTGCGTATCGCGCGAGGAGTTGCGCGCTATCATAAAAGAGGCGCTTCGAGATTCATTGAGCGACAGCGTCAATGAGATAAAGAGCGACTTAAACAAGGAACTAAAGTCAATTAGGATTGAAATTGGATCTCTCATGGACTCGATTAGTTTCATTAGTGATGCTTTCGATAATCTAAATGCTGAAATTACCACATGCAAAATTAAAATTGAGTCCACCACGAAGGAGAACGAAGCACTCCGATGCGAATTAAACGCGATCACTAATCGTTTTAACCAAATGGAACAAGTGTCTCGCGCTTCTAATTTGGAAATCCAATGTGTCCCGGAACGGAAGTCCGAGAATCTTGTGTCTCTAGTTAAACAACTGGGTAACACTGTGTCATGCCCCATCAAGGAATCAGATATTTTTTACTGCTCTCGTATTGCGAAAAAGAATCCAGAGAGTCCTCGACCTCGCTCAATTTTAATAAAATTGAGCAGCCCCCGCTCTAGGGACACCCTCCTTGCTGCCACCATCAAGTTCAATAAATCCCACCCGCAAGAGAGGTTGAACACCGGACACCTGGGCTTTGGGACTGACAAAAAGACTGCCGTTTATGTGACAGAGAATCTCACTCCTGAAAATAAATTACTCCACGCAGCGACGCGCGCTCGAGCTAAGGAGCTTCAGTATAAGCACGTGTGGGTCCGAGGTGGCCGCATCTACATGCGGAAATCCGATACGTCGGAGTACGTGCTGGTCCGAAACATGACAACATTGGAACGACTAACATAGGTTCATATTGTTATGAAGTATAGTGTACAATTTTCTGCTGATTTTAAATTCTCTCATTTAAATGTATACTTTCAGAATGTCCGTGGCCTTCGTACGAAGACTACGGACTTTTACAAAAATGTATTGTGTTCAAATTATGACGTCATAATATTGTGTGAGACATGGCTGAATGGTTCTATATTCGATGGTGGTGATGGCTATTCGACGACCGATATTCAGTCTATAGGCGCGACCGGGAGACCAGCGGCTTTCATAAACATAAATCAGGTGGCGGGGTGCTTATTGCGGTTTCCAAGCGTATTTCTTCTCGTAAGTTGCCTCAACTTGAGAGTGATTGTGAGGACCTGTGGGTGGAATTGGAGTTGCGCGGAAATGATAGATCCCTCTTCAAATTATTATTGTGTAGCGTTTATCTACCTCCACCCATACAGAGGGACATTCTCGACTGCTACGTCAATAATGCAAACCGTGCTCTGGAATCAAGCGATAAAGTTTTAATCGTTGGAGACTTTAACTCTAGTAATATCACCTGGAATAACCATAATTCTGCATCTCCATCTTACTATATTGCAAAAAACTCACTAGATGATACACTTCTGGATTTTGTTGCTCTGAATGATTTAGTGCAATACAATAATATTTTAAATGATAGGGGTAAAGTTCTTGACCTCGTTCTCACCAACATAAAAATCAATAATTTGGCCGAGAGTGACTTTCTTTTAAGTACCCTCGACTCTTATCATCCTCCATTAGAGTTCACGGTCCCATGCTGTAACTTACCCAGTTTGTCGCGTAACGACACAAGCATTAGATATAATTTTTATAAAGCCGACTATGATGCCATCATTACTCATTTAAATACAATTTCCTGGGTGCAAGACCTTACATCTCTATCTGTGGATGATATGGTGGATACCTTTTATTACATTTTAAGAGATGCAATTAGACAACATGTTCCGATACATAAACCATCATCTAAGAAGTTCCCAGTTTGGTACACGAAAGAACTGATTCATCTCCTAAAAGAAAAACATAAGTGTCGTATGAAATTTCATAAATACAAAAACCCACTAGATGAACTGGCTTTGAGTACGTTAAAGCGGAGATGCGATAAATTGGTAAGGATATGTCACGGAAACTATGTCGCTCGAATTGAAAAATCATTAAGTGACAATCCAAAGCTTTTCTGGACATTTCTAAAAAATAAAAAACATAACTGTAATGCATATCCATCGTCTATGACTTTTGACAATAACCTGGCTGATTGTGGTGATGGCATATGTGATCTGTTCGCGTCCTTCTTCGCTTCTGTATTCAAGACAAGCTCCTCACTTTCCCAAAACGAAAATAATCGCACTCTGACTTCAAATTATCTCACCAATGTCTACGTTTCGCAGGAGGATGTACTTAGGACTCTAACCCGCCTGGATAGAAACAAGGGGGCCGGACCAGATGGTGTACCTCCATTGTTCGTGGTCAGCTGTCGCAAGGCGCTGACTTTGCCATTAACCATCATCTTTAATACTTCTTTAAAAACGGGCATTTTCCCTTCCGCTTGGAAGGAGGCGCGTATTGTTCCAATTTTTAAGGCGGGTGACGCAAGATCTGTCAAAAACTACAGGCCAATATCCATATTGAGTGTGTTTGGTAAGGTTTTTGAGTCGCTGGTATGTCCTGTGTTAACGTGGCATATAAATCAAATAATTTCCCCTCAGCAATTTGGTTTCTTGAAGTCGCGTTCCACGTGCACTAATCTTGTATCGTTTTTGACTCAAGTTTCTGAATCTCTCGACGAGCGACTATCAGTATCAGTAGACAAGATCTACACGGATATCAGTAAGGCCTTTGATACTGTTGACCACGATATACTGATCAATAAGATTGCCACTTTCGGTATAACTGGCGACCTACTTAAATGGTTTTCCTCATACCTTCAACAGAGGAAGTCGAGAGTGGTGATAAAGGGCTTCTCTTCTGAACCATTTGTATCTACATCTGGTGTCCCGCAAGGGTCGCACTTGGGTCCGATTCTTTTCATTATTTTTATAAATGATATTGTTTCTGTCTTCCGTCATGCGAAATGCTTCTTGTATGCGGATGACATGAAATTATCGAAGCAAATACGAGAACCAAACGATATATTCCTACTGCAGGAGGATCTGGATCGCCTGGCGATTTGGTGCAACAGGAACAAACTATTTATGAACCTCGACAAATGTAAATTTATAAGATTTACCAAAAGTTTGAAGGTTCCGCCTGCGACGTATAATATTGATGGTCATGTTTTGGAAGAGGTGGAGTCCATTCGTGATTTGGGCGTGCTTCTGGATAAGAAATTACGCTTTCATAAACACGTCGATCAGGTTGTGACAAAAGGATTCCGAATGCTGGGGTTTGTTCTACGTAATACCAAAGAATTTAAATATACCTCAACAAAAATTTTATTGTACAAATCTTTAGTATGTCCCTACCTTGAATACTGTAGTCAGGTATGGTGTCCCCACTACGACGTTTACATTAAGCGAATAGAACGTATCCAGAAACGGTTTTTGTGGCATCTCTCATACCAAACACATAAATTGAAAGAATTTCCTTCGTATGAGGAACGTCTTGGTCACTTTAAATTGAATAGTCTGAAGGACCGTCGACTTCTGTTAGATTTAATGTTACTTCACAAGATAATTAATGGAACTGTAGATTGTCAATATCTGTTGCGATATATTAACCTCAACGTTCCAATAAAGTTGGCGCGGGTTGGAAGATATTTACCATTTTCCGTTAGGGGCAGTAGAACCAACGTAGGTCACCACGCCACCCTGAATAGACTACAGCGGGAATATAATGTGCTTTGCAAATCATACAAGATTGACATCTTTGCAGATAAGCCCCAGATTTTCAAACGCCGGATACTGCAATCGTTTTGCCATGACCCTACATAGGTGATGTAAACACCACAATACAAATTAGTAAATTAATTAAGTAAATTTAAAAAGTCCTATCTTATACAAATATAAATTGTTGTTATTGTTATTATCATCTTAAATATATTATATAACTGAATTGTAGTCCACATTGCATGCCGTGGCAACCTCTAATTAAGATTAGCACTTAGCTCTAAGTTTATGTTGTTTTTATTGACTTTTATTAATCTGTACCAGTGTTTTTCTTGTTGGTTGTCCTAATAATAAATAAATAAATAAATAAAAAAATGCTGATTTTATCGAACACATGTATGAAACTCGATATCTCTTCATTAAACACTCTTAAGTTAGGTACCTAATCCAATTAGGTTTTAAGACCTAAGAGTGTTCAGCTATGTTATATGACTGGCTCGGTGGAATGGTGGTTAGTGACCCAGTATGTACTTACTGGTTCAAGGGTCGTCGAAAAATATTTGTGTTCCGAACATCGGTGTTTGTTCCGTGTCTGGGTGTGTTATTAAATATATTTAAGTATATTTGTGTATCCACTGCTGATTCTGATATCCTTAACACAAGTGCTAAACTACTTACCACGGGATCAGATCAATGCCAATATATAAAATTTAATTTAATTTCTTGCTCCGGTGTTGTTTGCACTTCTGGACGCGACATTCAGAAGGAATCCCTGATTTGTCCTGTTTTTCTTTAGTATCTATATTATTTATTTTTTCCATAAGGTTACAGTTAAGTTCTGTATAAAACGACTCACAGTAATAGTAATAAGAATCAGAATTAAGTTAAACAGCGTCCGTCAGCCGCATCCATCATCCATTGTAACAGTTCCGATCCCGAGCTAACATTTAACGATTGTGTGCAGTTGATGTTAAAGAGATAATGATGTTAGTAACCGTTCAGTGATTACGAGTGACAGTATGGTACGTTATATTTACTACTTACAACATACATAAAATGACAATTCCTACATATAAGGCGTCCGACCGATTACAGCTATGGCGGCCGATCTCAATTGAGATCAGCCAAGTGCGCAGGACATTTATAGTGCACAAGTGTGCGCGCAAACACAAGTGCACTCTCTATTCCCTTACTCTCATAATTCGGTGAGACGGCAATCCGACATGACCGATGAGAAATCGGGCGCAGGACCACCGGCTTAACGTGCTTTCCGAGGCACGGACGTTCAACCGCCAACTTCCTAACTCCGGGCTGAGTAATTTCATTACAGAAAAACTCACACAAATTTTGCCCGACCCCGGACTCGAACCGGGGACCTCTCGGTCCCAACGCAGCACTTGCTACCAATAGACCAACGAGGCAGTATATTGGCAATTCCTACCATACACGATATATTAAAATTATCGGTTAAAAAAATAAGTATCGAGTTTCTTCTGAATTCTTCTCATTTCGAACCCGGGTGTGGTAGAATTCTATTGCTGTAATGACGATTTATAAATCAATGTTAAATGAATATAATGCCTGATATTGACATTATTTTATTTCAAACACATTACCTCAAGCTACTAAAGACAAACTAATTAGAAATAGCATTTTATCTTATTTATCATAACATAAATTATGTTGTTCGTTGCATTTCATCGTATTGACCATGTGTTGAAATGTCCCAGATATTTATTTATTCATTTTATTGTTTATATACTATGTAACGTATATGAATAAATATAAATATTCATAATATAATAAGTATCAAAGTGTGTTCTTTTCAGTTGGATTTCGATTGAAAAGGAATAAACAAAACAATTCGACACAGTCCTAGAGAAATGCAGAGCATTGTGCTATAATATGTTTATAACCACTGTAGTTCAAATCATATCTTGCAGTGTAGTGTAATCTTAACCTTATTACGTAGAGATAGAGTTAAAAATGCAGTTGCGTACGTCATTAACTCATAGAAAAGGGCATGATAGGGCTACCAACTGTCTAATATGAGAACAAAACAAAAGATTGCATATTTATCTTATCTTGTAAGTAGCGGTGACCGTTTTAATGAGCTCCCGATATTTCGGCACTGTTGCAAGCGCCATGATCACGGGTGAACAGTATGGTACGGTGGTATCAGTTCACCCGTGATCATGGCGCTTGCAACAGTGGCGAAATATCGGGAGCTCATTAAAACAAAAAAACATGGTAAATATCCCGGACAGTTACAGTTTTCTAATGTGTGTAACCATGACAGTTTAAAATTACTACTCCCTAAAGACCAAGTAAATTAGTGCAATAATGTTCCTAGGTTTGAAGTGCCTGTATACTTCTGGTTTAGGATAGGCTATTCCCAAAAGTCTGGGCTTATGTCTGGCCAGTGAGTGACAGTCACATAGGAGGTGTTTTATGTCTTTCGTTTCTTCCTTGCAGATTAAATGTTAATCCAATCAAAAACATAAATGTGAAATGAGAGCCAAGTTCAATATTATGATAATTGCCTTGGTTGTTGACTTCAACGACAAAAGAAGTGAGATCTAAATGGGTGCCAAGTTCAATGGTCAACCCTGAAATTTATTTATAAGTAACACTATAACATACCTATCATATCTTCTTATAACATAAGATAATGTATGGTGGTAGCCTATGAAGGTCTGTCTTGGCTAGTTTCTATAAACCTACCAACGTATTATTATGTTCGCTCGCTAGTTTCTACCAACAATCCAAATTTTCGACCGACAAATACCAAACTAACCAAGACAACTAACTAGACTACTAACTAACTAACTAAAGAAAACTAGCCAAGACAGACCTTCATAGGCTACCACCATACATTATCTTATGTTATAAGAAGATATGATAGGTATGTTATAGTGTTACTTATAAATAAATTTCAGGGTTGACCATTAAACTTGGCACCCATTTAGATCTCACTTCTTTTGTCGTTGAAGTCAACAACCAAGGCAATTATCATAATATTGAACTTGGCTCTCATTTCACATTTATGTTTTTGATTGGATATCATTACTTTTTGTAGAAAAGTATATGTAGGAAGAGGGGATATGTAACTACATAATTAATAATGAATAATACGTCAGGTCTATCAAAACCGAGCTAATACTTTATTACTTTCCTTAATGAGAACCATATCCATCACTTATCACATTAATCAAAGTATAACCATAGCAATTGTAGCAAATGCCTAAGACATAAACTACAATTAGAGTTTGATTTATTAATTACAAATTGCACAGCAGCAGTTTTATAATTAACGATAATAATTAATTCGACAATCGAATTAATTATCCAAAGGTGTCTAGGATAAGCTATTGCAACGGTACAGCGAGTGTTCCGTGCCACGCCAGAGCCAAGACTGCCTGCACTGTTCAAAGTGAGCGCCTTTTATAGTCGAGTCGAGCGGCGAGGGGGAGTGACTAACGACGCAGCTGGTCGGTGACGTGACCCGTGCACGTGCAGCTTGTTACTCATTCTATAATGAAGGCGAGCGATGACTCCTGCCGACACGGCCAACCTGACTAGCGGTCGTCCTCGAACGCTTCAACTAAAGCATGTCTAGATTTCTGTAACAAAAGCATCGTTCGATCATCCTGACAAAATTAATTAGTCCGGTCTATAATGACCCTGCAAATCAATTAGTTCTGGTCTGGTCTACATTAACCCTTCAGATGTATTACAATTAACCCTTCAGAAATATTATTACAATTAACCCTTCAGATATATTACAATTAACCCTTCAGATATATTACAATTAACCATTCAGATATATTACAATTAACCCTTCAGATATATTACAATAGTTCTGGTCTGGTCCACATCGACCCTTCGTATATCTCACACTTTGCTCTGGTCCGGTCTCTAATTAGACCCTTCAAAATCTTAGTATTGGTCCGGTTCCCTCTCCCTTTTTTTTAAAGAACCCTTCAACACTAGCCAGTTTTGGTCCGGCCACGTGCCCTTCAAAACTCTGCTCTTTTTTTTTTTACTTTACTCTTTTTTTTTACTTTACTTTTTTTTTTCTTTACTCTTTTTTTTTCATACCAGTTTTGGTCCGGCAAACAGCCCTTCAAAACTCTGCTCTCTCTTTTTTTTAATTCTCTTTTTTTTATACCTTACGACCATATAAACCCTTCAAAGATATTTCTCGTGACATATTTTTTTAATGACCAAGTAGTGGGTGTGGATCTCATCCCACTTCTGATGTAGGAAGAGGGGATATGTAACTACATAATTAATAATGAATAATACGTCAGGTCTATCAAAACCGAGCTAATACTTTATTACTTTCCTTAATGAGAACCATATCCATCACTTATCACATTTATCAAAGTATAACCATAGCAATTGTAGCAAATGCCTAAGACATAAACTACAATTAGAGTTTGATTTATTAATTACAAATTGCACAGCAGCAGTTTTATAATTAACGATAATAATTAATTCGACAATCGAATTAATTATCCAAAGGTGTCTAGGATAAGCTATTGCAACGGTACAGCGAGTGTTCCGTGCCACGCCAGAGCCAAGACTGCCTGCACTGTTCAAAGTGAGCGCCTTTTATAGTCGAGTCGAGCGGCGAGGGGGAGTGACTAACGACGCAGCTGGTCGGTGACGTGACCCGTGCACGTGCAGCTTGTTACTCATTCTATAATGAAGGCGAGCGATGACTCCTGCCGACATATATATCATAGTAACGCCGTAGGTCCTTTGAAAAGGACAAATTCAAAACTAAAACTAGACTTTATAAATATAAAACAATTGAATCAGTTACTGTATTTTCCTACGTTTACGGGGTATAACCCTAAGTAATAAATATGAAAACCGACTATAAGTACCTACTCTTAATTGTAAATAAGTAAGTATGTATACCTAAATATACACTTAGTGCTCTGCCTTCCCCGGTATATAGGCGTGATTAGGCACTAATTAGGTATTTATGTTAAGCGTTCATAATAGAACCTAACCGCAGCAGTGGTCTCCTTTTTCACGGCTTTCAGGGTGAGTGCGACAGGCTCAACATGGTCTATTGTGCCTGTCGACCTCATATGTGGATCTCACTACCGCTTACCATCAGGTGGAGTGAGGTCATCTTGTTAGCCTCTTATAAAAATAAAAAAAATTAAAAAAAAAACAAATTATTAAAAAATGCCATTTTTTTATTTTTTCCTTTGTATTCATATAATTACCTATCTGCATACCAAATTTTAACTCTCTAGGTAATTTGGAACTGGGTTAGAATTTTGATCTGTCAGTCAGTCAATGATAAAAATGAGGATTTTTGGACATTAATATCTAAATAACTGTTTGAGATAAGCTTATGAAATTTAGAACACATATTTATCTCGCAAGTCACAATATATGAGCCAAATTTGATACGTTTATGTGAAATAGTTTTTGATTTATGAGGGGTTCAAAAGTGGTTCCAAATGGTTCGTGTAATATTACACACGGTGCGGCTCGCCAGTTCTGTTTCTTGAACTTGGCTTGACACGCTACCGCGTGTCTAGATGGTTGGTTGTTAAGTAGTAAAATTCAACTTGTGTACTACTACTGAATCCAAGTCGAAATACAGGCTGCTACAATTTTGAAGGTGCATTATGTTCTCTAGGCTGTCTTTATTGACCAACGTTGAACGGTCAAGTCAGCCTACAATAAAACCAGCTGCACTTAAAAAAATCCTGCAAAAACTGTAGGTACGCATCAATTTGTTACTTAACGTACACACGGTATCACAAGCCTGGCTAATTACAAATTTATTTATGTTAATAAACCCAGATCCAAGATGGCAGCCCTGTCAGTTGGCGGGAAACAAAGAAGACGTCACTAATTGGAGCGAACAGGTGCTTGACCCGTATTGTGCAACGGGGGCGCATAGAGAAACGCGCGGACGTGCGAACTTTTTTTTTCATCATCAAACCAGAGACAATTCCCGCACAAATCGCGGATTAAACCCGGTGACAATGAGCGCGTGAATAAAAAAATAAACGCCACAGATAATTGACTGGAAAAATAAAAGACGCGCGAAATTTTGACAGATGACACAATGTAATCGAGTGAAAGAGTTCCATTGTTCTCTATATCGATTTATCATCGATTCGATCTTAAGCAACAATAAACCTGAGATGATAGTATTATGTGGGCGCTAAAATGTTTCTTGTTAGTAATTGCACAAATACAATGAAACGTATTAAAAACGTTGGATAGATAAGAAAGTAAGCATGAAGATGGATTACAGCAATCTAAGATAAAACGTTACAGATCGAATCTACCAAAACTATGTAATTGATGTGTAATTGTAAATACCAAATAAATATTTTTCTAATCTCTTTAAGCCATGTAACATTTTCTTTTATTTATGTTCAGTTTGACTTTGTTAACTTTTGTATATTTTGAGATTCTTAACGCGATATTGTTGACAAAGTTTAGATACGCATAAACGTCAATTTGATGTTAGAACCATCGACAGCCCCTTTTATTGCAACCATTAAGTAATTTAACGACAGAAAACCACACACATGGCTCACACATGATCGATAAAATCTGTCTAAGTAAATGATTACTGGAAAGTCTTCTTTTTATCAGCAAGTGCAGATCAGTGGCCTCAGTACATGCATTGCATGCAAAACGCAATTACTTATAGCACGACCAAAAACAAGGGTTATTATTACCGAGAACTTATTAAAATTTTCACCTCCACCAGACTGAGTTATTTATTTCGAAGTGGAAACTAATGTAAATGCGGTTCCACCCTAAATTAGGAGCCAGTATAGTGAAAATCGCAGTAAAGCAATACTTAAAGTCAGGGGACTAGAAAAAAATCCCTTACCTGTCGAGTCATTACATACATTTTACACATACATTGCCTAAAATATTGTTGCGGGAACGGGGTACGTTAAATTCAAGATACGCCAAAAGTCACCAAAAGACAATTAATTTATTTATCGACTAACAATTACACAATTAAACACTTAAAAACACAATTAGAAACACTTAATTACAACACTAAACACGGAACACTAAATTACACTAAAGCACTGAATCACACTAAAACACTGAATTTCACTGACTATTCGCAGGTAACGCACTCGATCACTTCTAGTTCGCAGGAGACTGATTCGCTTCGCTTTCCAAATCGGAACTGTCTCGTCGCGTCGTACATCCCGCTTTTATACCCAGTGAGGACGCAGCTCTTCGCGTGGCGTCGAGAATCTTCTCGCGGGGATCGAAATTTCTAGAACTCGCTGGAGCTCGCTCCGACCGACCAGAGTGTGTGACGTAGTATCGTGCAAGCGAATATAGGCCTTATCCATACGACGATAAGACTCATTTCGCTTGCACGGTCTCTCAAGGTCGTAATATTATTATTACTTTAGAACACTCTAGAGCTCGCTACAACCTACCAGAGTGTGTAGCGTAGTATCGTGCAAGCGAATATAGACCTTATCCATACGACGATAAGACTAATTCCGCTTGCACGGTCTCTCGTGGTCGTAACAATATAATAAAAATGTTTATTAGACATTTTAAAATACCAATTCACTGTAAGACTTGAATAAAATAAGGTTCTTACTTTTTAGTCTTTGGTGAGTGTTTCCAGTAATTTACATTAAACATATTTCGGCGAAGGAAAAGATTGTGAGGAAACCAGCGCTCCTGTGAAGGAATTTTAAGGTAGCGTAGTTGACCAATGCCTGATGGCCTAAATCAGAAAGAAGGTTTTAGTATCCAAAAAAGAAATGTTAAAATTTGAAACGGCTAATCTACAGCTACAAATATTAAACGGCCTTCCGTTTAATGTTTGTAACTGTAGAAAAGGTCAAAAAAAAAACAATTCATAAATACAGCCATTTGTCACAGGTACGCCTAC
Source organism: Maruca vitrata (assembly GCA_039566165.1). Taxonomy (NCBI): domain Eukaryota; kingdom Metazoa; phylum Arthropoda; class Insecta; order Lepidoptera; family Crambidae; genus Maruca; species Maruca vitrata. Next base: position 7,665,111 of record CM076936.1, on the reverse strand, counting down.
TTATGACGATCTTGCGATATCTCACAACGAAGGGCAAAGGCCTTCTCAAAGGGCCTTTACAACTCGCCACGGCCTTAATCTACGTTACGCCAATTTCAAAGGAATGCGTATCATTCGTCTTGACAGCTTTTTCTTCTAAGTAAGCGTAATTTTACACTTAGATAAGGTTAACCTCTATATTATCACAGGACTGGGTAGATAGATTCTTTGTGGTACATTACAATTTACAGCTTTAGCGTTACAATAAAAAAAGTGTTCGCGATGTTATCGCTCTTTCAGACAACTAGTGAAAGAATGCCCGAAGGATATTACTACTACGGGCATTCTTTGATCTGATCCCGTGGTAAGTAGCTTAAGCACCTGTGTTACAGATATCAGAATCAACAGTGGATACAGAAATATACTTAATACACACCCAGACACGGAACAAACACCTATGTACATAAGGTACTGTTGTTAGTTACATTGTGGCACAATACCTACATACATTATCAGCGGTGCTATTCGCAAACCCTCCCTCCCTAATGACATCACCGAGCGTGACTCACAATCAACAATTTGGATTATCGAATTTCAAATTGGTAGCAACGGGTATCTAAGTGCGAATAGCCACGACTCTTATGGACTACGCCTGGCTCGAAAATATATTTAAAACTCTGGAATTTTCCAATAAACTAAGGGCAATTATTTAACTTTCTAACTTTTCGCGCTAACCTTATCTTTTCTTCCATAAGAATCTTCTTCTCCTGACAATTGAGAACACAATAAAAAGAATCGGCGTATTCGATCCAGGCGGTCACGCGTGATGATGGGAGTGATCAAGAAAAATAGGCATTATTTTATCACTACCTAGCATAAAGCAAAGTAACTGTCTGTATGTATGTTTGCTTAAATCTTTAAAACTATACGACCCTCAGGTACACTTCGACCCTCAGGGATCTTTTGTGTTTCCCCTACCTTTATACACCTACTCCCTGAAGATCAAATGCATTAATGCAATAACGTCCTTGGGTCTTGTATGTACCTATAGTATACCTGAAGTAAAGCGAGGGCGGGTCACTCACTAGTATAAGATAAGAATATCGGAACAATTTTGAAGTCAATCTCAATGAAGATCAGTCAACATTATAGTGCACAAGTGTACTCTCTGTTCCCCGACTCCCACAGTTTGGTGAGACGGCAATCCGACATGACAGATGATTTTTTTTCTAACTGACTGACGAGGATGTCTTGAAGTAGCCTCGTCATCATCACCGGACTTGCATGGGAGCAGATGGCTCTCACCCCTCTGAGTTCAGGCGTAGGACCAACAGCTTGACATTTTTTTAAAATACATTTAGCGGTGCATGAACTTTCACTGTAATTAACTCGCGCATCTCGTCCACACTAAATGGTCGTGTGTGCTTTATGCTAACGAAGCACGGGAGCTTTCGTTGCCATCAGAAAGTTGTTTGATGGGCAAATGATCTACAAATCATGTCAAGCGCACGTGTCAGAGAATACTGATCGGGCTTGCTTTCAAAGATAACCGTAGGTGGTATGGGAAGATTGAGTATGCGCACTATTTGTGAACTAAAATATTGTTGTAATAGGGATAAGTTATGTAAAGTCTTGCCCGTGCCCACGAGCACCGTAAACGAAAAAAAACTTGAAACGTCGGATCTCTAAATAATGTTTACAACAACAATACACGCGAGTTTAATCCGTAAAATTGTAAACAAAAAAAAACCGCCTTCAAAAACACGACTCACTAAAAATTACAAAATAATATGTATATAATTGTATATAACTGTGTTCAATGTAATAATTTATACCATCGTGCAAACCCTATAATTTGAACACAATATAGGTACCGTGCGTCCAAACAATATTATGTTCTCAAATGTAATGTTACGCCTGGTCACTGCGATACAAGCTTGTGCTTAGTGCAGCGACCGCATGATTACTTGTAATAGTTTTAAGTTATGGGAAATAAATAAATTATTATTAATTATTATATTATTAATATAATACGAACATTAATCTGGGTATGAATTTTATATGTTGTTGAAGGCGGTGCCAATTAAATTTTTGAGGAAAACTGCGTGAAATATAAACGGCACCGCCTTCAACAACATATCAAATTCATACCCAGATTAATGTTCGTATTATATTATTTTGTAATTTTTAGTGAGTCGTGTTTTTGAAGGCGGTTTTTTTTTGTTTACCACTTTTTTTCGTCCTTTTTAGTGTTAATTTTTTTACACCCTATTAGTTAAGCTCACCTATAATTCTACTGATATTATAACCAGTAGTATCAATATGTACACAGATTTGAAAGAATAATCCCTTTACTCCCAACTATTAAGGAGTTGACCTTCCATCATCAGCTCAGCATCATAACATTATGATTGCCAGAAGCAAATGCCAATAAAACTTCAGAAAATATGTAAAACGCGGTACATGTGCCTATAAAATTTGAGGGTTGCCCTCGATTTCTCCTGGATCCCATCATCAGATCCTAGACTGGTCTACCTAATAGTTTAGCTCACCTGTAATGCTACTGATATTATAACTAGTAGTCTTAATATGTATACAGTATTAAAATAATTATTCTTTTACTCATAACTATTAAGGAGTTGACCTTCCATCATCAGCTCAGCATCATAAAATTATGATAGCCAGAAGCAAATGCCAATATGACTTCAGATAATATGCAAAACGCGGTACATGTCCCTATAAAATTTGAAGGTTGCCCTCGATTTCTCCAGGATCCCATCATCAGATCCAAGACTGGTGAAAATGGGACCACCTCGGAAGTGAACTCTATCCAACCAAAAAAAAAATTTTTGAAATCCGTCTATAATTGACGAAAATATCGGTGAACATACATAAAAAAAAAAATATTATACATACAGACGAATTGAGAACCTCCTCCTTTTTTGAAGTCGGTTAAAAATTAGTTTTGTTTCAAATGTGTAGTCTTCGCGCAAATAATAGATAATACTTAGCAGTAAGTAGCGTACAAAACTACCAAAAATCAGTTCAGTTAGTATCACCCTTCTTATCATGTAGCGGAGACCTACTGAACAGTTCACTTTGACCCTTAGGAATATTTTGTATTACACCAGCCTCTATACACCTACTGTCTCTTTAGGCAAAATCAAATGCATTAGTGCTATGATGTTCCTAGGTTGAGGTACCTGTATTCTTCTGGTTTCGGATAAGCCGTTCCCAAAAGTCTGAGCTTATGACTGGCCGGTGAGAGACATTCACATAGGAAGTGTTACATGTCTTCCGTTTCTTCCTTACAATCTCTAAATTAGCTGTTTGATAATGTAGTCATCTGTGTCTGACGCGCTTTCACGCCAAAATTACTGAACCGATTTTAATGAAATTTGCTACATTGAGAGAATATAGCCTGAGAAAGGACATACATTTTTTTATAACCGACTTTGCTAAAAAAGTAACATGTTTTGCGCGATAAACGACAATACGCGAACAAAGTCACGGGCAGAAAGTAAATTTAAGATTAATGTGTACCATATCCATAGTAGGACATAGCCATAATATAGCATTCTCTCACCACATCTATAAAAGTACTGTTTCCAACACCATCCATCACACAGAGTGCTATCTACCTATCTGTGTACAAATCCGTTGCTTTGTACGGCAACGCTTTTATTGTGACTTCCTCTATAACTGCAACTCGGTGTATGCGTGTCAACGCGTGCAACCCAGGGCTGACATACGTGTACAAATCCTTACTAATATTATTAAATGCGAAAGTAACTCTGTCTGTCAGACAGACGTCTGTTACGCTTTCACGCATAGAGTACTGAACCGATTTAAACGAAATTTGGTACAGATATAGTCCAGAGCCTAAAAAAGGATATAGGCTACTTTTTAACCGACTGCGCTATAAAGAAGTAGTGTTTTACCAGTTAAACATCTCTATGCGGACGGAGTCGCGGGCGGAAAGCTAGTATATGTGAAATGAAATGAAATGAAATGAAATGAAATGAAATGAAATGAAATGAAATGAAATGAAATAATTTATTCTGCAAATAGATTTACATGAAATACTTTTGCACGTCAATTTGTAAATAAATTAATCACATATTACATAAAAATTCACAAGTTACATAATTCATTGATGTCCAAGCGAGCAGCTCATCATGTCCATGGATTTTTATCATTTAAGTAGTCTTCTACTTTATAATATGCTTTTTTCACAAGACACGACTTAATAAAAAGTTTGAAAATATCTATATCTTTAAAAATATCTCTAAGGGAGTCACGCGGTCTTAAGCCATATATGGATCGGATAGCCCTCTTCTGTAATACAAAAATAGTCTGTATATCAGAAGCAGACCCCCACAGCAGAAGACCGTATGACATAACACTATGAAAATAGCTGAAATAAACTAACCTTGCCGTTTCAACGTCAGTTAAATTCCTGATTTTTCTAACTGCATACGCAGCTGAACTAAGCCTACCCGCCAAAACAGAGATATGAGGTCCCCATTGTAACTTAGCATCTATAGTGATTCCTAAAAATTTTGTAGATTCAGTCAATTCTACAAGTTCGTTATTTACAATAATGTTAGTATCAACTTGTCTTACATTTGGCATTGTAAATCTCATACATTTAGTTTTTTTCGCATTTAACAATAAATTATTTGTATTAAACCAGTGAAGAACTTGTGAAAGGGTACTATTTACCTCGTCGTAATTATTTTTACCTCTGTCAACCTTAAAAATCAATGATGTGTCATCAGCAAACAGTACCGTCTCACATAGGTCTGCAGTGAAATACGGAAGGTCATTTATATAAATCAGAAACAGCAAAGGTCCCAGAATCGAGCCCTGAGGCACTCCCATGAGAATAGGAGCGCCACACGAGTCAACTCCATTGACATTCACTGTTTGCACCCTATCTTTGAGATATGATTTCAATAAATCAATCGCTTTATCTGAGACACCATAATGATGCAATTTTAATAACAATATTTCATGATTTACACAATCAAAGGCTTTTGACAGGTCGCAAAAGATGCCTATTGCATCCTGCTTATTCTCCCAAGCATCAAAGATATGCTTGACAAGTGCTACTCCTGCGTCAGTGGTGGATCTTCCTTTGGTAAAGCCAAATTGCTTATTATGTAAAAGCTTATTTTCATTAAAATGGGACATTAATTGAGAGAATATAATTTTTTCAAAAATTTTACTAAGTGCAGGTAGTATTGAAACAGGGCGAAAATTGGATGGGTCATTTTTATTACCTGTCTTGAATAAAGGAATTATTTTACTTAACTTCATTAAATTAGGAAAATGACCTACCTCTATACACATGTTAAATATGATAGCCAAATGTGGAGCTATTGTTATGATGATTGTTTTTAATAGTTCCACAGAGATACCCCATAAATCTTCAGTCTTTTTGAAATTTAACTCTTTAAAGGCTCGCAAAACAATATTTTGGTTGACTTGGTTAAATTTAAAAGATACTAGACATTTTTCTACAGTCCCTATAAGGAGGGATTGAGCTTGGTGTGGGCATGAGTTCAGTTTGCTTGTAGTAATTATAGGTATATTAGAAAAATAGGTTTCAAAAACATTTGCAACATCCTTATCAGAATCAATATGCTTATCATCAACTATGAGAGAGATCTTGCGGTCTTGTGTTTTATTTTTACAAGTCTCTTTGTTTATAATTTTCCAAGTTGCATTTATCTTATTATTTGATTTTCTAATTTTTTCTTTCAAGTAATTTGACTTGGCAATTGCACAAACTTTTTTAAATAACTTTGAATATTTTCTAACATAATTGATAACATTAATATCATTTGATTGTGATTTAATGTCATACAATTCATATAATCTATTTCTACTTTTGTAAATGCCTTTAGTTGCCCAGTCACTAAATTTGTACTTGGGATCTTTGATTTTTATTGTTTTTTTAGTAAAAATCCCATTAAATTCATTTAATATTAAATCAAACAGGTTTTTATAAGATTCATCAATGTTTTGATTCAGATTGTATTGAAAATGGGAAAATTTATTATTAATGTGTTTCTTAAAATTATCTGTGCGACTTGTAGTGATAGGTCGGTATGTAAAATGCAGTGAAGGATTATTATGATTGTGTTCAAATATAGCCATCTGACCACTATGGTCAGAGTTGATAAAATTAATAATAGATTTATTATACACTTTGCAATTACAAAAAATATTATCCAGGCAAGTAGCTGTTGTTGGAGTTACCCGAGTTGGTTCAAAAAATAAATTATTAAGTCCAAAAGAGTTAAATAAGTTAAGAAATCTAGTCGATAGTTGTGAGTCACTATCCAAAATATTAATATTGAAATCTCCACAAACAACTACTTTTTTGCTACATTTACATACCTTTTTCAAAACTTCCTCCATAGTAGATTCAAATAGTACATAGTTACCAGATGGGGGCCTATAGACACAGACAATGATGTACTGCTCGAGCTCTGCACAAGAAAGCTCAATAGTTCGCTCAATAGAGAGTGATGTCACATCCTTACGGGTTTTTGAAGTTAATGATTTATTTAATAATATAAGTGATCCACCTCTAATGACATCTTCCCTTGTGAACGAACTAACGACTTTGTAATTATCAACACTAATCAGTAACTCATACTGTCTTAACCAATGCTCAGTAAGGCATACAACATTAATATTCATTTCATTTAAATATAACTCAAGTTCTAGTTCTTTTCCAGGAAAGCCTTGAATATTTTGATGAATAAGTGTTAAGTTATTATGCTTTCCTTTTGACCTTACTTTTAATTTGCTAGAGTTGTCCTCTATTGTCCTATGATATAATTTAAATTACCTGAAACATTTTCCAGGGAATTGTCGCAAATGTCAATAACCTGCTCAATAGAAGCAGACTGAGTAGCCAAATTCTTGGCTGAATTACTTATTCTAATACAAAAACATAGCGATAAAGCTAACTGTCTTTTATAAAATTTTGAAAGATAAAAATGTGTGCTTAAAATATACAAATAAAATATTACTTACACAATCTTACATACATTGATCTGATTCGGGGCTAAATTGTTTAAGCACTTGTGTTACGGACATCAGAAACAGTAAAAATTTGGCATTCATATTTGGAAATTTGTTTTATAGATTAGTGTGAAGAAATACACTTAAACATATTATAGCAAAACACCCAGTCATAGACCATGGCACGATTGGAAGAGCCTCTGCCTTACACCAAGAGCAGAGGCGTAACTACAGGGTGGCAAGTCGGCAAAATGCCACGGGCCCCCACCCGGTAGGGGGCCCCAGCCGAAAGGGGCCCCCGGTCATAGCAGAATCTCAACTGCCAACACACATACACATTTAGGTAAAAAAAAGAACGTGGTGTGCACAGGGCCCCATCCGAAGAATTTTGCCACGGACTTCAACGGGTATAGTTACGCCACTGACCAAGAGTTGTGGGTTTGACCACAACCCGAGTATTTTTTTTTGTGTGTGTGTGATAAACCCCGATAGTCTGTCCCGTGTTTGAGTGTGTTTTAATACATTCCACTGTTTTTTCGATATCCGTAACACATATGCTAAAGCTACAATAAGTGTTCCGATCAATGTAAGTAATATTATCTAATATGTAAATAAATCAGATCAGTAGCGCTACCATGAGTTTAAAAGTTACGGACTCGATATCGCCTACGTAAATATGTCTATGAAAAACTTGTACAGCGCCCCTGGTGGTTACGCGAAGAACTGAGGGCCTACCATGAGTTGGCTATAGAAAACTTACTTACGTTAAAAACCTATCGAGTTGTTTTTTTCATATTCTTCGATTTTAGTTCTTCGCGTAACCACCAGCGGCGCTGTACAAGTTTTTCATAGACATATTCACGTAGGCGATATCGAGTGCGTAAGTTTTAAACTCATGGTAGCCACACTGAAATCGGTCGTAGGAAAAACCCAATCCGATAGGTTTTTAACGTACGTAAGTTTTTGAAAGCCAACTTATGGTACCGCTACAGATCAATGTATGAGTGTAGGAGTATGTAGGCTCTCATATTTAAATAGCGACCAATAAACACATACAAAGTATTGTCATCCCTATTAACTGTCATGGCGGCGAGGCGCGTAAAAAGGAAGGACCCTAATTAGTCGCAAGCGGCAAAACGGTTAGTGTCCATAAACAAACGCGGTGAAAGTACTTGCAAATGAACTTCCACTGTCTATGGACAGTATTTCCCGACGAGACAAGTATAATGTGTACGCACCCATTTGAAATGGTTAGGTTATGTAATTAATTTATCATGTCATGTGTACTGTTTGAAATAATTTAAAACTATACAATTTCCAAAGAAAAGACTGTATCTTTATAATATTAAAAATGCAAAGTGTTTCGGCATGTTTGTTACCTCTTCACGCTTTATAATATACTTAGAAATTTCGCCTAAATACAGTTATGGGTAGGATAAATATTGAGAAGTACACAGGTTACGTGTGTCCCGTTTTCAACTGAATACAAAATAAATAAAGCAAAATAGTCTTCGGCCAGAGAGGCTAATATAGTCCCGTTTTTGAAAAACAAGACCGCAAAAGACTCACACTTGTCTTAAAACAAGACATTGAAGACAACAAATCGAATCTACTTAAAACCCTTTGATCAGAATTGAGAACTCATTGTTCCGAATTCTGGTAAGTTTGAGAAGTAGTCAATCTACCGTCACTTCCTCTTTTTAAAGAAACCATTAATATACCGAATCAATTTTCACGAAGCAGACATCAAACAAACTGATTCTTAAGGAAATGTTCCATAAATCCCGTATGCGTTAATCCCAAGTTCAGTAACGGTTTCCAATTTATTTCTGAACCACTGAACTACAAATCTGTTGCAATAAATTATTATGAGACGTTTGTCTTTTTAGTTCGGGTAAAAATACCCTTTCGAGACGATGGGATTATTTCGTTGCAAGACCATTGTGTTTAACAACTATCGCTTATATTTGAAATAAAACTAAGGATTAAACTAATATAAATTAGTCCAGCAGTGGACAGGATAGGCTGGTGGTGATGATTAAACTCGCGTGAATTACTATTCTAAAAATATTATTAAGAGTCCCGACTTTAAGTATTCTTTACACCTTCGTTATATTTTTATTTGTTAGTATAATATTGGTAGAGGTGTTTGGTAATTGTTGATACATTAAATTGAATGAATTAGAAAACATTTTATTTCATCATACAATACCGAAAACTTACTTACTTTGCAAAATAAAATTAGAATCTATCTATGTATTAATTTTGTTTTTTTTTTGGCAGAGAAATTTTTAACTAATAATGGAAACGTGAAAGTAATTTTGTCATTCGCGTTTCTACGCCAAAACTACTAAACTGTTTTAAATGAAATTTTGTACACAAATATTCTAGGGACTGAGTAAGGAGATAGGTTACTTTTTAACCGACTTTATAATCAGCGACTAACGTTTTACGTGATAAACGATTTCCAACCTAACCAATTCTATCATTTTTTTTTGGTTTTTTCCTAACTGACATACGATGATGGCTTGGAGTAGCCTCGTCATCATCTTCATTCATTCAATTCAATCATACTGATCTATTTAAATAGATCAGTATGATTGTAGTCTACTTTAAAGTAGATCTACAAACGCCCATTGTATTAGTAACTATTACTATACATTTTGGAATGTTAAAAACAATAGAAGTGTAATTACAATACTACATTGTGCTCAGTAGATCAACACGATCATTGTTCGCAACCTATAAAATGAATGTACCATTTATAGAAATTTTTTTTAAATGACGGTTTAATCCAATAATTCCAATATGACCGGCGGAATGGATAAAATTGTTTACTATTTTAATCTGTTGAGAAGTGACCATATTTCTCAGTTTAAAATAAAAGCGTTTCGCAAAATTTTCTTAATCTTTCTTCTTAATTTTATTTTGTTGTAACCACATTTTGTTTAATATTTTAATCCAGTACTGAACATTGGTATAACATACAACATTTCACATGAGGTTTTTGATATATTTGTTAGATTTTGAATATAACTATGCATTATTTTGATTTTTAAATAAAAGAAAATGACATTCAGTCAAAGTTACGATAATATTAGGCACTAGGAACAATGCAAAATTATTTGTACGATCCAATTCTGATGTGAAATGAAGCTTTAAAATATACATACATGAAGAATTATGTAAAACAAAATAACGGCGGAAGAAATAGAAACAAAAAGTGGCGTGTTCATGCAAATAAGTGTCAACCTAGGAAGCGATTAGAAACGTGTAACAAAAGTGATAAATTATTTTGTTCCGCTGTTTTTAGGGTAATTTCATCGAAAATGGATGATTCTAAGCTTAACTAGCTTTCCGCCCGGGACTTCGACCGCAAAACATTACTCCTTTATAGCGAAGCCGGTTAAAAAGCAACCTATGTCCTTTCTCAGGTTCTTTGCTTTATCTGTACCAAAATTAATTTTCGGTTCAGTGTTTAACAGACAGTTACTTTCGTAGGTTTGTTGTTTTGTAGTTAGAAATGTCGTTAAACCGCTTTGAATTTAGATTTATATAATGTCGGTTACATGGGAACACATTGAAAAAATTCTCGAATTCGATGTAGGTACTTAAGTTAAAAAGAATAAGTCAATGAACCTGAGAAATTCAAAATAGTTTTGATACCATTTTCGTGCTAGGTTAGTTTCTACCAGTTCGGAAAATGACGTCAACCTGTTTATTATAATTTACCAACCAAATTAATGTTACAGCTATTTGCTTAGGTGCTATTTACACATTTCATAGGTAAGTTTAGTTCAACTACCGCTTACGCCCTAATTTTGGAGTCACGCAAGGTCGTTAGTTAGGTCCAATATGATTAATAATGCTTAGTACTGAAGCTATTTAAATTCGCTATTTTATTTTAAGTAACTATTTAGTTGGGGTATTATTGTATATTATATTATATGTATATATTACAACAAAAAACCTTATTTCAATTCATACAAGATTAGGGACAACACGATCAGAGAATTGAATGTAGTCAAGGATCTTGGAGTTTATGTAGATAACACACTACGCTTCCATGTACACGTTGATAGAACAGCTACCAAATGTTTTAAGCTTTTGGGTTTTGTAATTCGTAATTGTCGTGATTTTAAACATTACTCGAGCAAAATAGCAGTTTATTGTTCACTTGTACGTTCTTCCTTGGAATATTGCTGCGTTGCTTGGACACCTTTCTATGAGATACACAAAAATCGCCTAGAGTCAATACAAAAAAGATTCCTTTGGCACCTTTCATTCCAAAATGGGATGGCTAGGAAACTACCTTCTTATAACTCACGGTTAAAATATTTTAAACTTGCAAGTCTAGAGAAACGTAGAAGGCTATTGGACAGCCTGTTCTTTTATAAGATAGTTAACGGTCTTATTGATTGTCCAGATCTACTAAAACATGTGAATTACAGCGCTCCCTTCAAACTAGCTAGAAACTCAAGATATCTTCCATTTAAACCGAAAAGATTTAGGACAAATTTGGGTCATTTTTCAACCATGAATAGAATTCAGTCCCAGTTCAGTCAATTGTCACGTTTGTCTGATGCTGATGTCGATGTGTCCTATTCGCTACCTAAATTTAAATCTAAACTGGTAGCATTAGCTGCCAGCCCAACGTAGTTTGCCTGTTTAGTAAGCTTCATATACTAGTATAGTTTGGGTGGGTTGGCAGGTCCTGAGGTCGCATTTTCCTAGGATCTGTCAACACTCTATTTTTTCTACTAACCGCAGCACACATGCGTTGTTCTCATTTCTTTTTTTGATTGCTTTCTAATGTATAACTTCAACTGTTTGCATGCCGTGGTAGCCTTTAATTAAGGCAACACTTCAAAATGTATTTTATACTACTAAGATCTCATTGTAATAGTGTATGCTTTGTTGGCTATCCTTAAATAAATAAATAAATAAATAAATAAATAAATAAATAAATTATTCATTGCTATTTCAAAAAAGGGTAATTTTAGGATACTCATCACTAAATTTAATTTAAAATTAAACCTTATTCGATGTGGAACTCAAACTAAACAAGTCAACATATTAATTAATACATAGTTGAGCAGTTTAAATGTTAAGTTAAGGCTTAAACTAATCAGCACTTGGGATTGATTATAATTATTGATTACCATAACAAACAAAACAGTTCCTGTTATAGCTTTTCTATGCATTCGAAAGTACGAATAATGGTTAGGTACTTACTTGATGATACCATCTTCAATGTAGACGTCGGCGTCTTCCATTCCATCATCGTTGACAACCCTTCCATTTTTGATGAGGAGACGGTTTTGAGAACTCTGAAAAAAAGAAAAAAATGTCAAAACTAAGACACAAGAAGAGCTTAGTACGTCCATAGAACATACTGGAAGAGAAAGTTAATAAGAGCTAAAAGTGGTTAAGTTGATGAGGTTATCGATCAAATTATACAATGGCGATCAGAATCGATAAGCAAACCACTTAATTAATCGGAAACAATCGAATCGCAGTCTTTTGTTTCCGCGTACATTAATAGCAATGCATTCCTTTGCTCCCCATTTGAGAATAAACTCCTTTAAAAGGATGGATGATAAACGTTTACGGAATTTGAATGTCGAATTATTCGAACTCACTTTGATGTTGATTCCGGAAAATGGCGCGGTATCTGCTGTCATTTTTGAAAATGGAAATTTTGTTCGATTTAAATTTGTAATTCGCGTTCTTTCACGCCAGTATGGCGGCCACCACGGCACGGACGGGACACTGACTGGAAATGCGTGGCCGAAAATAGAAGGTGGTCTGCCCTCCCCTCGCTAAGCCGTAATGTTTTCACGACAAATATAAAATGATTAGACATAGCTCGATAAGTAGGTGTGAACTGGGTGGGTTTCGCGGTAATACCTTATTTGGATAGGTACTTTCGTTTTTAATTATGGATGTCTAACGGCTGCCTTCGTACGAGCGGAACTAGTTATCGTTATTAAAATTTAAAATCCGTACAGTAGTGCGTATAATATACTCACATAAATACTCAACCTTTACACATTGATAGTTCCGCATTGATAAGATGTAAAAGTGATATCCGGCAAACACATTAAATTTTATTTAATAAATGGATTGATAGCAGATTTATAGCATTGCTGTCTTTGTCTGCATAAAGATAAGCATACGACGAAGGGTGTCGCTAACACAATAAGGAAGGCACTTGATTGGTGCAATCGTCAATGCGATCGAAACAAGTAAGTAGCATATCTGCTATGTGTTTTTGGAGTAGCATTTTAGGAAATTTCCATAAACATTATCTTTTGATTATACAAAACAAAGAAGTCATCTGTTTATTAAAGAACAAATATTTAAGTACTGAAAAATTAAAAAAAAAGACGTGGGGCACTCGGGGACTGCCGCGGTATTGCTATTGCATAGCATCGTCCGAGTTCGGAGCAGCTCGTCTCGATTCGTGCGAGCTTCGTAGAGTCGTACAATAAGTCTAACCGCACGCACACAAACACCGTGCCGAAGTCTAACGAACTGAAACGACGTTAGACGATTGTGAGGCTTTTTTCGTTACGGAATTTCTTGGTTCGGTCGCCGCGCTCAAAGCCCGCGATAAAAGCTATGCAATAGCTTAAAAACATTATTATTAAGCTGTGATGGATAAGTCCAAAACTTAATAATAATGTGATTTTTAGTTTCAGTGCAGGAAATACAATATAGCTTCATCAAAGTCTTCCGGTTTCTGAAGTCAGTTAAAAACTTGACATAACATTTGAAACTGGAAATCAAACTGTCACTTTCAAAATTCAAAATGGCGGACAACAACTTCATGCTTGGAGCAGAGACGTTCTGCACGCGACGGGTTCCGTATAGAGTAATCAGAAAAACCGATAAATACTGCGATAGCGACAAAAGCTAGAAAAACAGGAACGGGGGAAATAGAGTTTGGTGCCACAGTGCGATGCAAGCAGTAAATTGGATTGGTTTAAAAAAAAATAAGGAAGTATTTTCTTTTTTTCGTTTTAAATATATATTTTCCAATACAACCCGTTTATTATGATCACGCTTGATAGGATTTCCCGCTTTACCCATTAACCAGTATACTATTTTAAAAATTTCATTGATTTTGGACCATATTTTCAGGGAACACGATTTACATAATGGTGGCAATATGGTTTCCATAACCAGTTAAATGGTTAAGGCGCCTTTGCGGTAGAAGCCATGTGAAATGGTCTCAAAGAAAATAGGAGGATAGAAGAAATGCTGGTTTTGTTAGATTTTATTCAATATCTATGTTACTAAACGTGACATTAGAACTAAAACAAGGTACCTACTTACTGTAAATAAAACAATAATATTAAATATTACACAACACATACAATGATCTGATCAAGCCCAAGAAAAGGTGGTGATCAGATCGATCCATGTATCAAAGAACTGGAAAGCCTCGGATAAAGATCAGTCAGGGTTTGGACTTGGGAGACTGTTGATCATGATGATGAATTCCAGTCAGTTCAAAAATGGGCACCGGTATGTATACGTATACGTATGTATATGTATACATAGTTGATGGAGGGGTTATATCAGTATGTATGATTCCACAACCATAGCGCACAACGAAATGTACCAGAAACACGAAGTTAGTCGACGATCATTCTTAAATTGACTGGAATTAAGAAGTAACACGGCTCCAGCAGTGAGATAAGGTTAATGTTTATAATAATATAGTTGGCCGGTAGGAGTGGACCCCACGGGGGCCGCAGGACTCTCACCTCTGTCTTGCCTTAGCCGGCCGGCCAGAGTGGGGCGTCAGAGCTACATGCTCGCAGGGTGGAAGTGAAAGATGCATAAGTCGCGAGTTGGCACAGTGGCGTTACGCCACTGGGTATAAAGCGGTGTACACCTCTCGGCACCCTGAGCTGCTCACAATAATGTTGCCCCCCGTCGCTCCTGTCTCGTGCCTTGTGTGTTCGACCAATGGGGGGCCCATGACAGTGAGTGGCGAGTCACCACCTGCCCATTTTATTCGTGTTTATAAACATAGATCGGGGCAGGTGCCATAGTCCTTCCCATAGTCCCGGTTACCCAGTCCATCAGCACCTCACTCAACCCAATAGCCCAGATTATTTGTTCTTCCACTCCATTCCATAGTCCTGCACTGACCGGAGGTTGTCCTTGGCTGCATTTTATAGTGTATATGTCGCAGTCATTTGGTTGAATCAGCGATTTGATTGAATCACTAGCGCGTTCATTAAATGACGACGTTCAATTGAATGACTAGGTCGAACGTTGAATAAACAATCCTCACTCAACGTCCAACAAGTTAGCTGATTGAAACATAGCCCTTTGAACATAGCGGACGTAAAATCAGTCAGGTGATTGTAATTTAGTTCATTTTTTTTCCACTGCGGCGTTAGTGCTCATCAAAACAAAGATGGCGTCAAACAGCTGGTACAGATCTAATCGAATGGCACTGTGTTGATATTTTTTGAGTGAAATTGAGATTTAAAGTGACTTATTCGTAAAAAAATTGAGACAGCATGGATGTACCGATTAATATGCTGTCGCCGGCTACTTTAAAAGAAAAAAATCTGGCAAAACTGGCTGGTTATTAAGGTGTGTTATGTCATGTCCTCATTTTTTAATCTAAAGTTAGTTATCTTTTAAGTTGCGCACTTATGGTCACCCTAATCAAACATTACAAAGTCAGCTATATCCCATTCAACGACTACGCTAAATGACGTTCAGTCAAGATGTTGAACGTTATATTCAACAACTTCACGAGTTGTCCTTTAGTCATTCAATTAAACGTCGTCATTCAATGAACACGCTAGTGATTCAATCAAATCGCTGATTTAACCAGATGACTGCGACATATACAGGGATAATCGTCGGCTGGTGCCACATTACATATAGCATACAAGTCATTAAAGGGCCTCTACGTGTTGGCTTTGGCCCCACGCACGCCTCCCAAAAATCCGGGACTCTGTAGTCCCGAGACATTGGAAATGACGGATATAATAATAATAATAATGGTTTATTTTCCAAACTTTAACAATACATAATACATGATACATAGAAACAGAAAATTCATGATAGTTTACAATATGGTGGATCCCCTGACCTTCAAAATAGGAAAACCTGAGCTTTGAAGAGTCAGTGGTTCGGCTTTTATGGAGTGGGTATTTTACGTTAAACACCAAGTATAGTGGCCCTGTATCATAAAATGTTGTGGAAATATTCCAAAAAATTAGAGTGTGTGTGTATGTGAGTGTGTGTGTGTGTAAATGTGCCTCTTGTTTCCAGACTTAATTCAAGATAATAAATCCTCAGTTTCAAGGTAACTCTGATCCTGTAAGTATAACTTTAATTTCTTTTTAAGTTCGAACCTGCTTAATTTATGTATTATTTATGTATTATTATATTAATGCGATGATAAATATTAAATCAAAAGTATCCGTAATCGACGAGCATGCATGAACAGGTTGATGCATGCTCTGGGAAAAAGGCGTGATTGTATGTATGTATAAAGGTTAAGTAAAAAGAACCTTTCTTACTACTTTGCAAACACACTGTGGATTGTCGCTTAATAGACCAGATCTACTTTCTCGCTCGGTGGCCGTTTCATTTCATTGAAAGCAGACATCGAACCGATTACGTATTCGCCACAAAAACCGGTAATTACCGTAAACGTTATGTGAAGTGCGGTTTTTACGTCTTTGTTTACTATGACGGTTATTGTGATACTTTTTGTTTGGCTGTACTATGTATTCCGTCGAGGATTGACATGCAGCGTTTACATATTACTATCTGTTTAGAAAACACATTTGTATGTAAATCGATTCATCGCAGGATTGGACAATAGGTTTAGAAAATCTCGCTAAATGTTGAGAAACTTGTATTTTCGTTTTAGTGACCTCCTATTTTATTAATTTATTAGTTTTTTTAAACACGTATCTATATCTAATGATAAATTTGTTCATTACATACCTCCCTACGTTGATCTAATCCCAAAATAAGTCGCTTAGTTAGTACGTGCTTAAGCACTCGTGTTACGGATATTAGATTTTACATATAGAATTAAATAAAAAATACATGTTAGTTTTTGGGGTGAGTGCCATCCGCTCCCCCGCAAGTCCGGTGATGATGACAAGGCTACTGCAAGCCAACATCGTAAGTCAGTTAGGGAAAAAAACACATGTGTGTTATTTATTACGATACACGAATAGTTCTCTTCACAAAATACTAACTTAACAGAATCCAAATCGTGAGCTACCGTCTAACTTTAAGATGTCGACCGTAGAAGTGGAATACCTAAATATAACTAGACTAAACAGAAATATTATACCGCAGAGCTTTTAGCAAATCAAACAAGTTAGCTACACGACAAATGTTGACATAGAAATGTGAAACGACATCGCGACATCTGTGAGAATCCCTCCAGTGAGTGAGTTATATCGAATTATTATAGAAAATTAAACTTCTTCTTATCGTATGGTTGATGAACAACCTGAGGGCCTACCATGAGTTGGCTATCGAAAACTTACTTACGTTAAAAACCTATCGAGTTGTTTTTTTCATACGGCCGATTTTAGTTCTCCGCGTAACCACCAGCGGCGCTGTACAAGTTTTTCATTGACATATTTACGTAGGCGATATCGAGCGCGTAAGTTTTAAACTTATGGTAGCCCTACTGGTGTCAGAGTTTAAACCGCCCGTAGGCCTTTGACATGGCTTCACACGCCGTTGAAAAATCTCTCAGGTGTGCTGGTTTCCTCACGATGTTTTCCTTCACCGTTAAAGCGTCGAATGATGGTACATGTTTCAAATTTCAAATTTGAAAAACACGTTGGTACCTGGCGGGGTTTGAACTGGCGACCTCTCGCATGGCAAGCAACGACCTTAACCACTCGGCCATCGACGCTTTATTAAACTAATTCTATGTTATCAGTCGTTAAAGTAGTAAGTAGTCCGGTCAAATTAGACCAAAAAATAAGAGTAAAGTTACATAAATTCCCACCAAGCTGAAAATCGGTAAGATTGCTTAAAATATCATTAAAAACAAAATTTGAAAGTTCCCCATCTTTCCCCTGTAAGGAAAAAATGTTATTCAAGGTCAAAAGTCAAAAAATGAGTTTTTCGCGATTTTCAGCAAAACGGTAAGTTTTATCATAAAAATACCTCAGACAAAAATTGTAGATTATAAAATTATCTACAAAAACTAAATTTATACTTTTTTTTCTACGAGCCACCGTTTTTGAGATATAACGATTCAAAAAGTTGTAAAAGTTGTAATCGTCATAATATGCACGAGTACGCCACGTATATTACACGCAATAAGTGGCTGTGATACGACATCTGCATTTTACAGGAGGGGAAAAATAACAGTTTTCAAACTATTTGAGAAACAAAATTTAATTGAATGTGCTGAAGTTTTTAGAAATAGTAATTCTACTCGACAAGAAATTATTACCAACGGCATTCGCTTTCTTCTTTCTATGTACGGAGCTCCTAAAAAAACTACCTGCTTAGATAAGTTTAGATATGCATGTTTCGTAAGAAACACCAAAAGTAAAAAACAAGTACAATTAGCTTGTCTTCCTCCAACCTCAGTTGCTGCTCATGAACATCTTTTTAGAGTATATTACCAAGTTCAAGTGTGGCTTGGTTATCAGCTAGACCCTACAGACTGGGGTTGGAAGTTGGTCAACAATTCATTGGAACCCATCGACTTCATACCCAAATAGACACCTAATGTCTATCAATTCGCAATGCAAACATTTCAGTCAACTACCTGAGGTACGCGGGGGGAGGGTGCTGAATGCTAATTGGTCGCAAAAAAATCACCACAAAACATAGGGATTTTATTTATTTATTTATTTATTTATTTATTAAGGAATAGTACACAGCACAATACAATCATGATTGAAATAGGAAGAACAAATTTTGTAGGCCAATTACGACTATTCAACAGATTACATTCTGTTATGCACTCGATCACAATTTTTTATTTATTTTCTATTTTTACAAACACCTCAAATATAATTTATTAAGCTACCGTGGGCACACAAGGGGCAATATCTGATAAATTTACTACATCAAAAAACAGACAGACGCATGTATTCATAAACTCACACATACAAATCATACATATCAACAAACATACTACACTTGGCTACAAAAACAAGACAAAAGATTTATATATCGTTGTTTACATCAGTAACAAGTTGATTCGGGGTTATATTATTTAAACGCTTTTTAATGCTGTTTTGAAATACCTTCTTTGAACCGACAAAGATATCAATGTCGCTAAACTTTTCATTATCCTGGTAAAAATGGAGTTTTGTCCATAGTTAGTACGGTGATAAGGAACATGTAGCAGACGAGTATGCCGCGTGCGGCGCGGGGGAACGCACAGAGAGATAAGTTCCACCAGTTCGGGACAGTCAAGTCGTCCGCGAATGATGTCGTATAACAAGCTCATATCCAACGCCTGTCGACGGTTCGCTAGGGGTAGTATGTTGAAAGCAAAAGGGATGAGGTACATAAGTTTTCTTTGAAAATAGGTGATCGATAAATTGATGCAGTTCGTAACATTATTCAAATATATTATAGACCTTTTTCTTGGACATGTAATTTAGATTTTGTTTCTCAAAAAGTTTGAAAACTGTTATTTTTCCCCTCCTGTAAAATGCAGATGTCGTATCACAGCCACTAATATACGTACGATTTTAGACTTTTGCGTTCCATTACACTAAATATTTGCTCCTATTAACGCGTGTAGACCCATAAAGACAAATATTTAGTGTAATATACGTGGCGTACTCGTGCATATTATGACGATTACAACTTTTATAACTTTTTGAATCGTTATATCTCAAAAACGGTGGCTCGTAGAAAAAAAAGTATAAATTTAGTTTTTGTAGATAATTTTATAATCTACAATTTTTGTCTGAGGTATTTTTATGATAAAACTTACCGTTTTGCTGAAAATCGCGAAAAACTCATTTTTTGACTTTTGACCTTGAATAACATTTTTTCCTTACAGGGGAAAGATGGGGAACTTTCAAATTTTGTTTTTAATGATATTTTAAGCAATCTTACCGATTTTCAGCTTGGTGGGAATTTATGTAACTTCGAATGTCTAAATTGACCGGACTAAAGTGTCAATGTCAATGTCTTCAAACAGAAAGTATATCTGCGATGATAGGAGCTGTCAAGGCTGTGACTCACAGCAAAACAAACACATATTTAAGATTTCATGATGTATTTAAATCGAAATCATATGAATCCAATTGTAAGTTTAACAACAATTTGATTTTTTTTTCTAACTGACATACGATGATGGCTTTGAGTAGCCTTGGGAGCAGATGGCTCTCACCCCTAAAGATGCAACAATCCTTACTTAATATTATAAATGCGAAAGTAACTCTGTCTGTCTGTCTACGCTTTCACGCATAGAGTACTGAACCGATTTTAATGAAATTTGGTACAGATATAGTCCAGAGCCTGAGAAAGGACATAGGCTACTTTTTAACCGACTGGGCTATAAAGAAGTAATGTATTACCCGTTAAAAATATCTACGCGGACGAAGTTTGTCTATAAATACATACATGCGAAAGTATAAATGTAAACTCGAATCGATTAAGATACAAAAATTTGCGAACAACGTGAATCATGCCAATCGTATTTTTTTAAATTTGTAAGTGTTCCTGAAATATTTTCCAGCAAAAATGCTTTCATTTCATATGAATGAAGTTTTAAAAATATGAGAACTTCCGTACTATTCCAGGACAATCCCGGAAATGTTGGAATCTCGCCAAACAATTAGGAACACCATAAAGTATACTAATAAACAAACATAATTAACGATCCAGACAAATTGGCTTCGGAAGATACGAATAGTTCTTAGAAGATGAGGTTATGTTCGTTGGATTGTTTACAAACACAAGACGATGGTAGCATTTAGCACGTTCCGACAAATATGTTTTTCTTGACATCATTCGGGAGGACTTAGCTGTTATGAAGGCTCACACCCCTAGTACATTTAAGCAACGTTTGCCTGAGGGCTTCCCCTAACGGGACTCGAACCTCGGCTCAGGGCGTTGCTGGGACGGGCCCTAATGCGGCGAGAGAAACGACCGTGCCAGTATCGGGTAGTGAGAAGAGACGCGGAAACTGAAGGGCAGTTTCGCGACGTTCTAGGACTATCATGATGATCCCACTGCAGAGTATAGGCCTACTCCGTAGAACGCCATGCACTTCGGTCCTGCGTCAGTCTCATCCAGACCTCCCGCGGCTTTCAGGCCTCCCCTATCACCTGTCCATCTGGTGGGACTGGTGGGACTCTTACATTTACCGAACCTGGGCCACCACTCTGTCAGGGACTTGTTCCACCACCATTTTATCTTGACAATCAACATTGTAGACACAGAGCTGACGAATGACAGGCCGGAGTGGAAGAAGTATACATGTTGCGCCGATCCACTTAGCGTGGGACAACGAGAATGATAATGATGAACCAATGCTAATGATTGATGAGATCGAACCAACCACCAGACGGCGGGGCGTGGGCTTCTGGTCCTGTTATTGGTTCAATTTGACGGCAATGATGACATTGCTTGTCGTTTTTTGTCAAAATTAACCAATGATGTCAGTTTAGCCGAACTTGGCGCCTATGACACGCCATCCGGGATTTGGTTATATCTAAGGAGCCTATTTTTTGAATAGCTTAATTATTCTCTCCTGGCTGAATCTTCTGTCAGAACAGTAAATTTTATTCAGAGCAAATAATTTTGTCAACTGGTAATTTTGTCAAATGCTCCCTAAAACTATGATCTTATAACAAAATTGTTTCATGCAATATTCATGAGCATTTCATGAGATGTTATACCGTATAAATCACATCTAAAAATAAATACATACTAATCTATTCCTGTTTCATCGTTGCATTGCGTCAACGTCATTTCATTTGGTAATCTATTCTGCTAGTAAAAGACTTTGAGGAACAAAACGAAACACCGTGCTAAACTGACTATTGCATCGTGACGCCGATCTTCTGCTGATAGCTTATCAGTATCGTAAAGAATTATCGCGATGTTGATAAATATTTCAACAGTATGCGCCAAAAATACATAGTTACTGAATTTCTTAAGAAACCTTGACACATACGGTTGCTAAAGATGATGATAATAATGCCACTGTAAAGGAAAAAGCCCTTTTTAGGGTTCCGTAGCCAAAATGGCAAAAACGGAACCCTTATAGTTTCGTCATGTCCGTCTGTCCGTCTGTCCGTCTGTCACAGCCGATTTACTCGGAAACTATAAGTACTACAGTGATGAAATTTGATGGGAATATGTGTTGTATGAACCGCTACAAAAATATGACACTAAATAGTAAAAAGAATTGGGGTGGGGCCCCCATACATGTAACTGAGGGATGAAATTTTTTTTTTCGATGTACATACCCGTGTGGGGTATCAATGGAAAGGTCTTTTAAAATGATATAAAGTTTTCTAAAAAACATTTTTCTTAAAGTGAACGGTTTTTGAGATATCAGCTCTCAAAGTCGTAAAAAGTATGTCCCCCCCCTCTATTTTTATAACTACGGGGTATAAAATTCTAAAAAAAATAGAGGTGATGCATGCTAATTAACTCTTTCAACGATTTTTGGTTTGATCAAAGTATCTCTTATAGTTTTTGAGATAGGTTGATTTAACTGTAATTTTGGTTATGTTATTGTGCTTACACTGAAAACGATGGCTGAACCTATATTTGCTGCTACGGAACCCTTTGTGCGCGAGCCCGACTCGCACTTGGCCGGTTTTTTTCTTTGCATTCAGTCCCAATGGATATCGTTGTTTATTTAACTTGGATATCGTAGTGCAGAGGAGCTGACTAAACCCTAAGACGATGAAAAAGCCTAGCATTTATCTGGCTACCATTGAGATTAAAACTCTTCCACTAATAAACTGCTAAAAACGAAGTACTATTAAAAATAATGGGACGGCGAGCTAACGGCACAAGTGTTTACAAAATATATCAACAAAAACAAATCATCTCAGACACCGATTCCACAAACCTATTTCTAGGACATTTCCTAGAATATATTGGAAGAGAAAACCAGGTTTATTATATAGGATATAGCGGCTGTAGAAAGCATTGAGAACTGGGTTAACTTCGGTATTCGGATGGGGCAACATGGAAATGGATTCGAGATGCAATTGTTTATTCTTTGAAAGTGTACCTATTTGTACATACGATGAATGAACCCATAAATAAACATATATCACAACAAAAATAACTACGGTCATTTGATGAGATAACTGGCCGTAAAGAAGTAATAGTTATAAACAAAGCATTCACCGCATATTCCCATATTAAACACTATGCAATGAATAATATGTGCAGAGTAATCTTCTGCATAGACCTTTCTAGCCACTGACAACACTTATAGGTATACTCTTAAATACGAGATCGAACAATCTATACAATCATATAAATATTTAAGTGCCAATGGGTAGGAATCATTTATATCGAATACCAATAACAAAAACAGTTTTGGAAACATTTTTGTTTGCCTGTCTGTCGGTTAGGTCCCCCTAATATCCGAAAGGGCTGGACCAATTTTGACGCGAGTTTCACTTATAAATAGTGAATTTTACAAGGTATATTATAGGCTATTTAATCATTCAATCATTGTTGCCAAAACCATTTCCACGCGGACGAAGTCGTAGGCGGCCGCTTGTAATGAATAAATATACGTATTGGCAACACTCAGATTTTTAAAACCAGCGGTCAAAATAAAGCCACGGCATCCCAACGAACAAAGGACGAAAGCGATCTTGAAAATACCTGTTCAGATGTACACAAAACGAAAAACATGACGTCCGAACGAGATTTCAACATACTTCCATCGATATTTGTTTACTAACACCACAGATACACGTTGCGACATCCACGGAAGGCAAATATAGTGGAACACATGCATTCCACGGCTCGATAGTATAAATAGCTCACCATTTTACTGGCCGGCGTCTGCCCACTTCAAAACTTTACGCGACACTGAGATATTCGCATAGGTATCGATAAAAGTTTACGACATTTCACAATCTCACTTCGGCGTATTACTGGTATGTAAGGACGGAACGGGTATGATCGGTCTGTTTGCTATAACCAATTTGAGAAACTGAATGTGGGCACTTGTTTTGAGACTTTCGTTTTTCACTGTATCTGTGGGTGTAGGTTGTTGAAAATAAACATAATATCGTAAGATATCAGTGAGTTATTATTATTAAACTTAATTATTACTTCTTGGAGGATTAGTGTGTTAATTGGTCGGATTCGGTTTTATTTACAATTAATATTACTAAACTATTTATAATATGTATTATAAATCTAAATATTACTTCCTAAAAACCGTTTTTGCCATATATATGCAACTGGTAAAGTTCTTTCTACTGAGTCTGACAAATCATTCAATCGAATGGTCACTTCATAACTATTTAAAGCATAGTACACTAACAGTACAAAATATGTATGAAATATTATTACCATTTCTTAGCAAAGCCAAAATATGTTTTCAAGAGTATGGCCAATAACAATACATACAAAATATCTTTTGTTTCGCAATATCCCCCACTGATTTCATTTGCATTTCTTATCCATACAAGCGTGCAATAAAATACCTAACTTATTTGACATACGAATAACCACATTTTGTATAAGTTTCCAAAGAAAGTCGCTGTAGAGGCGATTTCATATTCATGGAAACTGAAATTTGAAAAGTTTTCGCTATTTTTGTACCTACCTACGCTTAGTGTATCCATAGTTTTAGATATTTAATGGAATGTCTTGTTTTATTATCACAGAAATAACATTCTCATGAAAGTAATCTCTTCATTCTTACATTTCTGTCTTGTAGATATGACTGTCACAAATTATATTATTTGGCTGAGTTCCTGATATGCACATTTCTATTTTCTTTCTAGGTACACGGAATAAATAAAATGGAATGAAACTGATTTTTTTTTATATTGAGCCTCGCAGGATGACCTCACTCCTGATGGTAAGTGGTCCTGATGTCCACATATGAAATCATTGGCCGACAGGCACAAGGTTTAACAAGCTTTTTTTAACTGTCTCTAATCAACTAAGAATAATCGTACATACATTGTGTTCATTACCGCTTCGATAAAGTAATTTGTTTCCATAAATAGCACCTACAGCAATTCTTATTCCAATGTTATTGCCATCATTTGTCACAATGTGCTGGGCGGCGACAAAACATGTCATAACAGAGCTCAAGATTATCTTATCTTGAGTGGACCTAGCAAATATTGTGAGAAGTGGGTTAACGTTTGGCGACAGGGTTATCAAATGTTTATTATTTTAATGATTTCACTTTTTATTAAGTAAAAAGACCAAGAATAGTTTAGTTTGTAACAAATACTGCAGTTCTGTAGACTTACTTGTAAATTAAATCTTTTCAAAGAACTTATATCGAAGATGGTGTAAAATAGAGTGAATATTCTTAAGCAGTATGTAATTCTAAGGCAGTTTATGACTGTTTTATAAAATAGAATACTTGAATGGAATGAGTGATCATCATTTCAAAAGTTTAAACAGCTATATTATGTATCTTAATATTCAATATTTTATAAATTTGCCAAAAACAAAATGTCAAACATTTTTGGTTCCTGCGATACAGGCCTTGAGTCTAGTGCAGTGGCCGCTGCTTAAATGTGTAATATTGTTAGTTTAAGATGTCTTAATTTAGTCAATTTTTATTGTATAAGTCTGTAAATGTATAAACTAACTTTCCTTTCATGAATAAATGAATATTATTATATTATTATTATTATATCTGTCTGTAACTGGACTGGATATTGGAACTGAAAAAATTTAATCGTTGGTTTTACCCTTAATCAAATACAGCATATAGAATTTTTTCATTGGTTTTCGCCGGTATTACAATTAGATAAGGTTCAAAATCTGGTGGGAACTATTTTCCCTGTGAGCTATTAAGGGTTAAACATTTTAATAACTCAAATAGGCACTATTTGCATGTGTGGCAGCCCTGTACGATGACACAACCGGCATTTGTTTTTGCGCTTACAAGCCTGTGTCATACATTAGGTGTTGAGCAATGCTCTAATGACTAGATGCGGCTGATTATAACTGATGTACAGAGTACGTATCTTTAGAATCAGATGGGACGATAGGTCTACATTAGGGATGCAGAGCGAGTCATAATCATATAATTATATTTAGTCAATATCTAAGTTTTTATATAAATATACGGGCCACGTATTTTATGAGAGAACACCGGGAGAGCACCCCATCTCCCGGTGACGGTGACATAATTTTGGACCTTAAGATGGCATTTTTCCAGGACGGCCTCTGTATCCACCTGATGGTAAGCGGCCCTGAGGTACAGTCATCAGGTCGACAACTACAAGCACAATACTATTAACCTTCTATCCCGCTAAAAGATTAACCAAATTGAAAACAGTTCACAAAATCGTGGGCGTGGCCAAGCAAAAGTGCAGTAAACAGTATGATAAGACGCCCATCATCAGATCAACAGTGTCTGGTGTGAAGTGGCTCCGTGACGTATCCATCACCGGCCTCTTCTCTATGTCAGCCGTGAAATTGTTTAATCTATGCCAGGGTAACCATGATATTGGGACCTAAAAGACATTTTCGTAGAATGTTTACTTACTCAGTCAGGGGATACCAGTTACAATAACGGTATACGGGTAAGCGACCCCGGCTCCTCGAGCTACTATCGACTCAGTCCAAATCATCCGAGGCGATAATATCCTTCCCCCTTTTCCTTCCCCGTCATATATCTTTGCTACTCGTGGGAACGCAATGACCTTGTTAAAAAAAAATTGTGCATTTTTTTTAACAAGGTCATAGTCAGGTCATGTCAGGCAGAATGGCGGTGACGTGGTCCACAACCCGTCACGTCACGTTTCCCTCAGAGGTGAAAAGTGGATTGCTGGTAGTGATCTCTGCCGACCCCTCTGGGAAAAAGGTGTGATTTTATGTATGTATGTAGGTATGTTTACTTGCTATGATGATGACTTTGAGGAACCTGGTCAACATAATTAAACTTCAGGGTGGGTCAAAGAATCATGTACTAATATCAGTTTTACACAAATAATACTTGCAGTAAAAATAAAGGATTCACTCACGATCACATACAATGATCTCCAAAAAGATTGGTAATGGTTTATCTCACACACAATGGGTCACTTTATGTGAGCATGAAATGATGAAATTGCAAGATAGGAAATATTAGTTAGTCTAACGACCAGATTCAAAGGGGAAAAAAATAGTTACATACTACATATGTGACAAAAATAGTAGAACAGTGGTCGAACTACAGGATTATCCCATCACCCACAAACTCACAGTAACCCTAACCCACTCCATGGTGTCTGACTAGCCACTCAACTGGATTAAGTTGTCATTCAACTCTGATCCTTATCACCGGTGCATAAGAGCCAGTGGCCGAAGTAGATTCCCCCACGCAAAATTAAATAGGCCGGTGACGCGCTAAATAGGCCAACGGATGACTAAGACTGGAACTACACACGTAATATTGGCAGCGGCTTTAAACTATGTATCGTTATTAGTATGAGATGGTTTAAGGCAGGATGCAGATGTATTGTTGATATGGTATCACGTTTTGATATAGGTTGTCCGTCCGATTTCGGCAATGGCAGTTGATCTCGATGAAAATCAGGCGTCTGCGCAGGACATATTGTGCACAAGTGTGCGCGCAAACACAAGTGAACTCTCTTGTACCTTACTAGGGAGTAGCCTGATCGGCCATGTCGGATTGCTCTCTCAAGGATTGCCTTGAGGGTAAACCGACATGACAAGGTGATAATGTGGATTGCCGCATTGGCCAATTCCGGGCTGAATAATTTCAAAAATTTCCTAATTGCTTTACAAAAGAAACTCACACAAATTTTGCCCGGGGACGTCTCGGTCCTTACGCAGCGCTTGCTACCAATAGACCAACGAGGCAGCTACGCTTTGATATAAAATAACTGGAAAGCTAGCAATTTTTTTAGCCCGTGACTGCAGGCGTGAATTCGTTTATCTATACGATATCTATATCTATACGATAAAAGTCATCACGCCTATTTAATACAGTGCTTTCTAAAGCGAAGTCGGTTGAAAAGTAGTCTATGGTCCTTTCTCGATTGTAGTATGTGACAAAATTTCATTCAAGTCGGCGAAGTCGTTATAATTAATTAATAAAAAAAAAAAAGGGGGACAGACATACGAAGTGACTTCCGCATATATTAAAAAGGTAGTAAGGATAAGACGGTCCTATTATCTAGTAAGCCCAATCTACACGACGATATAATTATTTTTTAAAGTTTTTAACGAATGAACTCAGTTTAAAGTTTTAGTACCATGATAGCCCACATGGACACGAGAATGAAATAGGTGTATAGATAGTTTGCTCTTTGCCCGTCTACGAAGAAAGATCGTAAAAATTAATCAGACGAAACATGCAAGGAATAATTGGAACTACCACACAGCTTATGCACCAGCGTAGATGAAAACCAATCAGTTCCTATTGTTCAGTTGCAAAGACCACAATTACTTCAGTTCACTTGAACCATAAAATGTTTAAAGTCAGTAACTCAACTGGGCAAGACAGAGTGCGTCGGGTTTAACCAAGGTCTAAGTTTAACGCAAGCATAAATCATTGTTACGATCGCACTTGCGAGGGGAGGCAGTCCCCCATGTCCGTCAATGCGAGAATAGATTGGAGTCTCTTCTGGGGTGGTCACAGTTCGATTGAAATACAGTAGCTTGACTTAATTGGGTTGTATTTTAGGGGTGAAAGCCATCGGCTCGCCCGCAAGTCCGATGATAATGACGAGGCTACTCCAAATCATCATCGTATGTCAGATTGGGAAAAAATCATTTAATTTAATAGTATGTAGGTAACAAATAGTTGTATAGGTACTCGTTATGTAGGTAACATATATTTGTGTTTTTAAATTATCACTATCATCCCACTGCTGGGCAAACCTGTCACTTGAAAAGATAAACATAATGAAAATAATTCTGTTAAATTGAGAAAATACTAAACTATCCTTTCAGACGGTTAAAAACAATATAACATGGTTGTATTTTTAAAGGATTTTTACAAGACTTATTTTCAAATTAATAATCTTTAATGTTAGACCATAATAAGATACCTACTCATTATTAAAAATATTTCTTAAGCCACTAACCACTTCCATTGAAATTGCTGAATGAAAAACATACTGTAGCCCGTTTTATATTGACTCCCGGTTATCAGTTCTCACTGACATGTGGGTATAGGCGATAGACGCTATTGCATTCCTTTCATGTTTTAACTGTCATAATTTGACACTTAATAAATCTGCCCCAATGTGCATCGCGTCAGACGTAACACATTGGACTTTCGTCCTTATGTAATGGGCATAAGCGATAAAATAGAACAGTATTACTTATTATATGCTGACTAGTGACCCGCCCTCGCTTCGCTTCGGGTAATCTTCTTAGCGGATGCATGCCAAATGTCAGCCTGCATGCCAATGATCTGACTGCTTTTAAGCTATTGCATAGCTACCATGAGCGCGGCGATCGAAAAGAAATTACGTAACGTTAAAAACCTATCGAGTTGTTTTTTTCATACGACCGATTTTAGTTCTTCGCGCAACCACCAGGGCTGTACAAGTTTTTCATAGATATATTCACGTAGGCGATATCGAGTGCGTAAGTTTTAAACTCATGGTAGCGCACACTGATCTGTCCAATGATTTGACTGCTTTTTAATTATTTATGTTAAAAAGAAGATTACTCATGACTGTACCCTAACGGCCGAATACTCGAATTCACACACCGTGAAATTTTAGTGGTTTTTTTCCCGCATTAAAATGATTCTATCTTAGTACCTAGTACAATAGATTTGTGCAGTTTTACAAAAGGTTTAACCGAAACTCGAAAGCACGTTCGAACCGCTTTATGACTTAGGGTGTCGAGCTTCTTTAGCTTTAAGCATCGATTTCATGCGACAAGCAGTACCTCATTACGTCACATCTTATAAAAGAACGATAGCTTCTCTCGTTTTCGAGTTGGAAAATTATTATTTTGAAAATTGAAAAAAAAAAAATTCCAGGAATTATTTGCATGATTCGATAGTATTACTAAAGGAAAATCGTTCTGCCACGGGAAAACAACCACTATTTCACGTCGTCAGTACAGAAATACTATGATTCTACCAGCACCGGTTCTGAATGATATTCTGCTCTGAAACAGTAATTCAATATTTCATTAGTCCTCAGCCAATAAGAATGATTTAAATACAAAAGTAGCAAAAATTATAGTGTGGGAATTTAGTATCTTGTTCTTAATTCCGTGTCAATCTTGATAAGCATTTATGTTATTATAACGTTTTAATCATAGTATTTAAAAAGTACAACCACAATACATATATTCTTTTAAATAATAGTCCAATAAATCAAACGTCAAAGAGATTCTTATAAATAAATAGCATAACTGAAGCATAAATCGTCGTTTATTTAATTGCACATTGAAATTAAATGAATTGCTTGATTGATAGCCGTTAGAAGTTGATTAATAGTAGTAGCCATATTTAGTATTCGCTAGCTGTGCCTACGACTTCGTTCGCGTGGAAAAGAGACTTAAGGCAGCATTTTTAATACTAATACCGCCTACAAAGCCAAAACGTCTAAAAAACGCCCGGCATGTTTGTCGTAATTCTTTAAATTAGCACAACTTTTTTATTTATAAACTAATTAACATGAAACAAACACAAAATGTTAAGTCGCAATCACCAAAACTTGACTGGCTCGGTGGAACAGTGGTTAGTTACCCTGGCTGGCGGTTCTAAGAGTCGCGGGTTCGATTCCCACTCGGGACAAATATTTGTGTGATTAACATCGGTGTTTGTTCCGTGTCTGGGTGTGATTGTGTATTTAAGTATGTATTTAAAAATATCTATGTAAGTATATCAGTCTCTGACGCCCATAGTACAAGCTCTGCTTAGTTTGGAGTCAGATGACCGTGTGTGGAAATGTCCCAGATATTAAAACATATTAGTGAAAACCTCATCTAAATCGGCTAAGCCGTTCCTGAGATTAGCGTGCACAAACTCACAGACGGACATACATTGTTTTGGGTCCACTGCCTCGATAAAGGTCTCCAACATAATATCTTTTCGCATAATATCATTCACATACAGACAGCAATCCGTCACATTTTTCTATATATTTACTACGCATAGTAGTGGGTAGTGACAGTTTTAATTTATAAGTATGGCTTTATCCTGCCACCTACGGATTCACTATTCATAGTAACGTATTGGGGTCATCGTGCACTTGTTATGCATTACTTGCAACGTTATTTATGCGAAATTACGTGATTTTATTATTGCATAGGTCACATTCGTCATGCAATACCTATGTTTTTATTTATTGCAGACTGGTAACATTAACGGTATAAGCAATGCGTTGTTTAAGCACTTTTAGATTGCTAATTTTTTGCTTATAGATTGGTGGTATTAAAAACATTTTGATCATATATACCAATTTAAACCAAACCTTTTTTTTTTATCGCGGTGAAATGCTTTTCGCACTGTCGCTGGGAGATGGCCTTCTCTCCCAGTGGTGTCAGACTCTCCAGCGGCTGGCGAGGAGATGGTAAATGCCAGTCGCGGCTCCTGGGCGGGGTGCAATGCCCAGGGGGTTTACCGACTAAAACACCGCGGTGTACCTCATCGCCTTATGGCGGCGTCATGGGACCGGTCTTCTACTGCCACGATATGTAAACCCAACCCATTAGTTTTTCGCCCTTGACTCTATGGGTGTAGTCTTTCTTTAATAAAATATTACTTCCTTATGGCAAAGTCATTAAAAACTAGCCTATTTCCTTTTTCAGTCTCTAAACTATCTTTATACAAAAATTCATTAACATGAATTCAGTAGTTTTGGTGCAAAGTGTATCAGACTTACAGATAGTGCCTGTCACATTTATAATATTAAAGCGGCCGAATACGTTTGATTATGCCATCGACTCGATAAGAAGAATATGAAAGTAAGGTTTGAATAAAATATCAATGCGATAAGTCATTATAAAGACCCTCCAAAGAATCAGCAACTTAGTTGTCAAAGTCCATCACATGTAAACGTTACTAGAAGCGATAAGGAACTGGTTAACACAGCTTGTTTCCTGTGACGCTTCCTTGGTCCGTGTTTATGGGAAACGGTGTCATTTCACAATGGAAATGAGTTTATCGAACTTATGGTGTGGTCCGAGTACCGTAGGGGAACTGTACGGCCGCGTCTCTAGTTGATAGTAGTTGAAAAGATTATGATGCACAATATTCTTCTTACTAATATTATAAATGAATTGTGGTTGTTTGAAATTTTGCACATGTACAATTAAGAATATGGAGAAGGATGTAGGGTGCCGTTCATCCCGAAAAAAGACAGGGTTTACGAAAAACCAGTAGTTTTGCTTCCTAAAAAGACGTGTGGCACTCGGGGACTGCCGCGGTATAGCTATTGCATAGCATCGTCCGATTTCGGAGCAGCTCGTCTCGATTCGTGCGAGTTTCGTAGAGTCGTACAATACGTCTAACCGCACGCACACAAACACTGTGCCGAAGTCTACCGAACTGAAACGACGTTAGACGATTGTGAGGATTTTTTCGTTACGGAATTTCTTGGTTCGGTCGCCGCGCTCAAAGCCCGCGATAAAAGCTATGCAATAGCTTAATAATCCCTACCCGGGACCAATTATGATGAGTATAATTTGTGGTGTATATTTATCTTTTAAATTACATATTCTGCGTATGTTTTACTACCGTTGTGTCTTATAGCCGCAGGACATTTCGATACTTACGCACAACTTACCACCAACAGAAAACGAGGCATTCAAAAGTCAACGATTAAAAATTACGTGGGCATTAGATGCACATGCAGTTTTTACTATATTGTGAGGGGTGCATTCGCGGTAATAGCGCAGTAGGCAGCCCGGTATTGCGAAGACATGTAATTTATGTGCACCTTGTCTTAAACAGGGGTTAGAAAGAAGTTTTTTAGAGTTCCGTGTCTAGAATAGATAAAGGGACACCATAGAGTTGCGGTACGATTCTTAAAGATGTTATGTAATTCTTTGGAACTGTGAAGAATCACACCTTTCTAGTCAAAGACACAGCAGTCACAGAGACAGCCATATTATCGGTTATGTTTACATTTTATATTTAACGGTCCTATTTTTAAATTATTAAATGATTTCATGGTGGCTTTTTAGAGTTTCGTGTGCTAACGGGACCCTCCCTATTAATAAACCTCTATTGTCTGTCTGTCACAGGGCTCAATCTAATGGATTATTAATGCTGACGTTATAACAACAAATAACTACGTAAAGTAGAAATATATGCTGAAGGGTAACTAACTCCTATAACAATCTTTTTTTTAATGGTACGAGTTTAGGGCGCAAGACCAACTCACACTTGACCGGTTTTTTTTAACCATCGCGTTAAACAGTAACTTACTAAATGTACATTATAAAGACGTACAATGTAATTAAAAATGTAAACTAAAACTGTTCAACCGTCTAAAAACGTTTATGGAATATTTTGGGAGTCTGTTTCTTATCCGAAAATCGTTTGTCCGAAAATCAAAATCCCTAACACGTTTGCTATAATCATCAAAATCCATAATGTTCGAATGTACGAAATTTCATAATCCCTAATTGTCTTTAATTCTAATCATTTTTTGTCATAATATCGATTTCTATAATAATCAAATCTCCTAAAATTACTTGCTATAAAGTTAAATGCCCGAAGTGTTACATAGTATAATGTTCGTTACTACGAATGGAGCTTTATCATAATATTATTAGTCCGAATTATGAATGATTATTTATTTTATAATTTTGTTTTATTCAAAAAATGTTTGGCCAAAAAATGGTTTCGTCAAATCATCATTTTATCAATGACTGACTTTTTGACCAAATGATCAACAGTTAAATTTTCATTTTACAAATAATTATTTTGCAAAATGAATATTTAACAACTGAGTTATCATACCAAACTACTATTGGTCTAAAAAGTTTGATAAAATGTTTTATTTGGCAAATGTTTCTTTTATTAATCGATCTGATAATAGATATGGTACGGGTCAAATTAAAACACAATATTTGGAAAATCATTATTTTGATAAATTTGGTTAGGTAAGGTTAGAATTTTGGTTAGGTTAGGTTAGAACTGGTGACCATAAAACGCGCGAGCCGAGCGAGCGACGCGAGCGAGCCGCGGCAGCGGCCGGCGAAGCGCCAGAAAATATTTACTACTGTTTAATTTCTATGTAACAGTGGATACACAAATAAAAATAAATATATTTATATATACCGATGTTCGTCACACATAATAAGTCAGTTTTTGTAAGATGGTACTGTTGTTAAATGTCTCGTTTGCCAAATGAATATTTAGGATTTGTAACAAATTATAGAATAGCATTGTGCATTTCACATATTATGGATTGTAATATTTATAGCAAAACATTTTAGGACCTTTAGTACTTTCGGACTTATGACGTTTATGGAAAAGCCTTTTATGTCTTTTAAACTTTATAGATTGTGATATTTATGGCAAAAGATTTTAGGATAAACAATATTTAGGGATTTCGATTTTAGGGCAAGTGATATTATGATAAATGTAGTTAGGGATAATGATCATTCGGGCAAATGATGATTCGGACATAAAACATTATGAGATGTAAAATTATGGATAAAAATTTTATGAGATGAAATAGAGAACCAATATTTTTGTTTACTATAAATAGTAAACTTTCTTCCTTGCTTTTAGATTCAGAATTAAAATAACAAGGTTAATAACATTAACAAACAAAACTAACATAGACCAAGCATAACGTGAATTTTACTGTTAATTACATTTACAGTATTTAAGTTGCTTTTATTTCAGTTTATTACCGACATTAAACACACTTTTTATGGTAAAGTTTATTTTAATCAATTTTATATCTTCTTGCGTCTTCATTCGTAATATACTTAACGTAAACACATTTGAAATTAATTCATGTGTACGATTATTCTACGCTTTAACGGTGAAGGAAAATATCGTGAGGGAACTGCACACCTACGAAGAAATTCTTAGGTTGTGTTGTGTAGTCGACTAACTTGCACTTGGCCAGCGTGGTTGACTAAGGTCTTATCGCCCTAGTTAAGGGTAGGCCCGTGTCCCAGCAGTAGGGACGTATATGGGCTGAAGATGATGATGATACAAAAACACATACATTTTCAAATAAAGCCGTCTGAATTTTGCGCAGTGGCCAACAAAGATGATCCTTTTTTTGTTTGGGCAAGTGAAAGATTTTAATAAAACGTAATTATATTGATACTGATAGACATAAGTGGCGAGCATTTGGGGAGACCTACCTATGTCCAGATCCAGGCGTGGACAAGAATGGGTTGATGATTTCATCGCAAAGGTCAAATTGTTTGTTAAAATTTTAAAAAGGAATTGACATAAGAACTGATTTTCGGTTTAAAAACACAAGTGTAACTGTGCTCAAATTGTATGCTTTATTAGATAATTCAATAAAAAAGAGATCTAAGGCTTAGGCCGCACTACGGCTAAACCGCCGCGGATTTTAACCGCCTGATTTTATGAGTAAAAATAACTAATGGAACGGCCGCACTGACGGTTTTTTTCCGCGACTGATTTTAAAACCGTGTTTTGTTACAGAATTGTTAGCGGGAAAAAACCGCGCTGCTCTCTTGAAATCCATCTTCAAACTGTGAAAATCGTGGTTCGTTTCGCGGTTTTTAACCGTAGTGTGTGCGTCTCGGGCGGTTTTGCGGTTTCACGATTTACCGCTTGCGGGAAAAAACCGTAGTGCGGCCTAAGCCTTAAATCAAGAATTTCCGATATAGCATTTTTATTTTTGAATTAATACTTTTCAAATAACATTAAAAATACTGTTACTTTGAAAACATGTTTACTGCAATACAATAAAACTTCAGATAACTAAAGTTGAGCATTTCACAAATCAACTGTTTAATTGGATACTTAATTAGTCATTTCCGCCCATAGTTTCGCCCGTATTTTAAAGCAATTAATTAGATATAAATCGAAAACACCCCTCAATTTGCCTTTATAACTGTGCATTCATTTGTGGTTCAAATAATGGTACAGTATTTTTGTAACACACGGATGCACGCTTGTGGAGAACCCATATGGGTTATTGAAATGACATATCATTTCTGATCACCAAATTGCTCAACAACTTTTTTTTTCCCTACTGACATTCGATGATGGCTTGGAGAAGCCTCGTCATCATCGGACTTGCGGCGGAGCGCATAACGCCCACCCCTATTGATCAACAACAAAATGATAAATATTACGTTGTAAATTGCCCGCACTTGACCAGGGTGGTTGACTATGGCCTTATCGCCCTAGTTTAGGGCCCGTGCACCAGCGGTGGAGACGTATATGGGCTGATGATGACGTTTTGAATTAGTTAGGTTAGAGAAATCCAATCAAAAACATAAATGTGAAATGAGAGCCAAGTTCAATATTATGATAATTGCCTTGATTGTTGACTTCAACGACAAAAGAAGTGAGATCTAAATGGGTGCCAAGTTCAATGGTCAACCCAGAAATTTATTTATAAGTAACACTATAACATACCTATCATATCTTCTTATAACATAAGATAATGTATGGTGGTAGCCTATGAAGGTCTGTCTTGGCTAGTTTCTATAAACCTACCAACGTATTATTATGTTCGCTCGCTAGTTTCTACCAACAATCCAAATTTTCGGAATTATAAAATAAATACCGACAAATACCAAACTAACCAAGACAACTTACTAGACTACTAACTAACTAACTAAAGAAAACTAGCCAAGACAGACCTTCATAGGCTACCACCATACATTATCTTATGTTATAAGAAGATATGATAGGTATGTTATAGTGTTACTTATAAATAAATTTCAGGGTTGACCATTGAACTTGGCACCCATTTAGATCTCACTTCTTTTGTCGTTGAAGTCAACAACCAAGGCAATTATCATAATATTGAACTTGGCTCTCATTTCACATTTATGTTTTTGATTGGATATCATTACTTTTTGTAGAAAAGTATATATCATCGTAACGCCGTAGGTCCTTTGAAAAGGACAAATTCAAAACTAAAACTAGACTTTATAAATATAAAACAATTGAATCAGTTACTGTATTTTCCTACGTTTACGGGGTATAACCCTAAGTAATAAATATGAAAACCGACTATAAGAGTACCTACTCTTAATTGTAAATAAGTAAGTATGTATACCTAAATATATACTTAGTGCTCTGCCTTCCCCGGTATATAGGCGTGATTAGGCACTAATTAGGTATTTATGTTAAGCGTTCATAATAGAACCTAACCGCAGCATGGTCTATTGTGCCTGTCGACCTCATATGTGGATCTCACTACCGCTTACCATCAGGTGGAGTGAGGTCATCTTGTTAGCCTCTTATAAAAATAAAAAAAAAAAATATTAAAAAATTGTCAGTTTTTTATTTTTTCCTTTGTATTCATGTAATTACCTATCTGCATACCAAATTTTAACTCTCTAGGTCATTTGGAACTGGGTTAGAATTTTGATCTGTCAGTCAGTCAATGATAAAAATGAGGATTTTTGGACATTAATATCTAAATAACTGTTTGAGATAAGCTTATGAAATTTAGAACACATATTTATCTCGCAAGTCAAAATATATGCGCCAAATTTGATACGTTTATGAGAAATAGTTTTTGATTTATGTGGGGTTCAAAAGTGGTTCCAAATGGTTCGTGTAATATTACACACGGTGCGGCTCGCCAGTTCTGTTTCTTGAACTTAGCTTGACACGCTACCGCGTGTCTAGATTGGCACTGGGCAGTATAATGTGTTATGTACTAGCTAGCAGCGCATTAATTCTATCTAGATTTTTGTACATCAGTACCTACTATTTCTAAAACCAAACATGTATGAGTTCTGAATTCGATTCTGACGCTTAACCTACTACATGAACTTAAAACATCGCTTATTTTATTTTTAAAATATCCCAACTTTGACAGTATTGGCGAGATTTAAAAAAACAATCTAGATGAGTTGATTGTTAGAATCTGCACTTAGGAGTACCGAAAAACCGTTTTCTCACGCTAATATCAGTCAAATGTATTTAACATCAACAGAATGAGTAATGCCGGACAAATTCGAAACGGTTCTCTATTTCATCTCATAAAATTTTTATCCATAATTTTACATCTCATAATGTTTTATGTCCGAATCATCATTTGCCCGAATGATCATTATCCCTAACTACATTTATCATAATATCACTTGCCCTAAAATCGAAATCCCTAAATATTATTTACCCTAAAATCTTTTGCCATAAATATCACAATCTATAAAGTTTAAAAGACATAAAAGGCTTTTCCATAAACGTCATAAGTCCGAAAGTCATCATCATCATCATCAGCCCATATACGTCCCCACTGCTGGGGCACGAGCCTACCCTAAACTAGGGCGATAAGGCCTTAGTCGACCACGCTGGCCAAGTGCGGGTTGGTCGACTACACAACCTAAGAATTTCTTCTTAGGTGTGCAGGTTTCCTCACGATGTTTTCCTTCACCGTTAAAGCGTCGAATAATGGTACATATGCATTTCAAATTTGAAAAACACATTGGTACCTGGCGGGGTTTGAACTGGCGACCTCTCGCATGGCAAGCAACGACCTTAACCACTCGGCCATCGACGCTATTCATTTGGCAAACGAGACATTTAACAACAGTACCATCTTACAAAAACTGACTTATTATGTGTGACGAACATCGGTATATATAAATATATTTATTTTTATTTGTGTATCCACTGTTACATAGAAATTAAACAGTAGTAAATATATTCTGGCGCTTCGCCGGCCGCTGCCGCGGCACGCTCGCTTCGCTCGCTCGGCTCGCGCGTTTTATGGTCACCAGTTCTAACCTAACCTAACCAAAATTCTAACCTTACCTAACCAAATTTATCAAAATAATGATTTTCCAAATATTGTATTTTAATTTGACCCGTACCATATCTATTATCAGATCGATTAATAAAAGAAACATTTGCCAAATAAAACATTTTATCAAACTTTTTAGACCAATAATAGTTTGGTATGATAACTCAGTTGTTAAATATTCATTTTGCAAAATAATTATTTGTAAAATGAAAATTTAACTGTTGATCATTTGGTCAAAAAGTCAGTAATTTATAAAATGATGATTTGACGAAACCATTTTTTGGCCAAACATTTTTTGAATAAAACAAAATTATAAATAATCATTCATAATTCGGACTAATAATATTATGATAAAGCTCCATTCGTAGTAACGAACATTATACTATGTAACACTTCGGGCATTTAACTTTATAGCAAGTAATTTTAGGAGATTTGATTATTATAGAAATCGATATTATGACAAAAAATGATTAGAATTAAAGACAATTAGGGATTATGAAATTTCGTACATTCGAACATTATGGATTTTGATGATTATAGCAAACGTGTTAGGGATTTTGATTTTCGGACAAACGATTTTCGGATAAGAAACAGACTCCCATTCGAAACACATGCGAAGCGCGAACTACAATTAACGTTTCTTTAATAAAATTAACCTTGAATTAAAATTAGTTTTTGCAGTTTGTTGCGTAAGCGAACAGAATTTTGAACTCGCCGTTGAAGTGACTTTAAACTGATAAGCTTCTCAAAGTGACCTGTACAAAAGGCTATAATTAATTAATCTAATTACTTTTGGATTGAAAATTTGTGGGAGCAAATGGAATTCAAATAAAGCAAAAGAGAAAGTATCATAAAAACTGAATTCAATGTGTATTTTTAATGCATCAAATTGTTGCAAATACAAGTAAATAATTGTTAAATACAAGTAAACCATACTAAGTTAATTACTATTTATTTAATTAAATGGCAAATTTAATGTTAATTTTCCCTATGTTTTATTTTTAACAAAAAACGATTTGATGTGATGGATTTTATTCTATTCGCGAGATCAAAATTATCGGCATTCGATTCCTTAACTATATCGTACCTCTTACCTACATCGTGGTTATCGATTATCACCTACACGTACAATTGTTTTGTGTTAAATTAAAAATAACATAAATGTCCTATTTTGTCTTTGTGTCTATTAAATGGTATCTTTGATGGCCTTGCTACGAGTATTCTACTATGTACTTTTGTATTTATAATAAAACCGCGTGGGAAATTGATAGACGTGGAATCAATCGTACGATATACTATAAAATAAACTAGAAGCTCCTACCTACAAATCAACGCAAATCGGAATAAGTTAATACCAAAAGCATATACACAGGTTATCGTCATTTCGATCTATGAAAATTCAATAAAATAACACCTACATTATTGTCTTCTTTTTTTTAAAAGAAAAACAGATGACTTTAAAAACTTCTTATTTTGAAGTCGGTTAGAAAAATACTACTTGCTGATTCGGCAACGTACGCATTGCGTATCTTTTATTGGTAAGTGAATACATCCAATAAGGTTTTAATCAATATATTGTTAAAGTCATCTTTAATATGTTACACCATAAGGTTTATTCAAGAAGAAGAAATACTAATGACTTGAAAAATCGAAATGCCGGCCCTCATGCATGATGAGTAAGCATGTCTGGAAATCCCCATTATGTTTCGAATGGAAGAAATAACAAAATCCCTTTGACAAGTAGAAAACTACGATCACACATCAAATAGATAATCACACGTGTCTATCTTGGGCAATGGTTAAAAGAAACCGGTGTTATAGGTTAAAATTTCAAGGTTAACTCACCATTTTTCCGGTTAGGTTCAATGTCGAATTACTACTAGGGAGTGACAAGGATCCAGGACAGTACTGCGCATGTCAAGCTGTGTTGCCAGGCAAAAGAGCAGGACTAAGGTTGGAAGGAGAAAAATGAGGGGTTTGGTAGAACATAAGTGAATTCGTTGTGTCATAGTATGAACTATGGATCGACAATATGAAAAAAAAATGTGGCTTAGAAGGGTCTTATAGAGCCTTCGACAATATGTGTGGTTCGTAATCGTACGCATAGTGTAAACCTTGGTGTAATTGTAAACCTAGGATGTCAGGTACTTCTTAGAACCTGGACTGACCTAAAGACAAATGCTGGTTCAAAATTGTTCAATAACAGGCAAGCAAGTAAAAATGGAATGTTGCTAGACAGGCAAACATAGGTACATGTACTTAGAATAAGTCGGTGGGTATGTCAATGATTTTTTGATGGATAACATGTTTTATGTACTAGACAATGGGGAATATGCACACATTTTTTTATTATCCCTTAATAAATCTTTAATAATGAAGAAATATGAATATAATTTTATTTTTCAATTTACTTTAATGACAGCAGAGATATACCTGTTTAAAGTTCCTGAGTAGACACACTACGGCCATACGCAATCCATTCAAAACTCTGTTTTGTAAGAAAGAGATGGAAAATTAACTTTAAAGCCTTCGTTTTTGAACCAATTTCCACTTCAAATTCACATTTTATTATATTTTATTATTTTTTTTTAAGTCTATTTGCATAAGTTGTTGAAAAAATCAAGATTGCTGGTTTATGCATATTCCTTATTATAAAGTTTAATCACCCAATTGAATATGGGTTTCAATCATCCATAAGGACAATGAAAGGGTTTGATAAAACACTGTATTTAACACGTTTATGAAACTTATACGAGAACAATTATATTCTGGTGATCTATTTACAACTTTGATACACCGCCGTAATCATTATTGCATTTTGGCCAGATATGCGAGTCGATTGATAAGAGCTAACCTTGATACATTGATGCGTTGGTCTATTGTAGTTTACTCTGTATTGAATCGATCCATTGTACTATTCTGCGAACTATACTGTATCAAATTAGGTACTTATATCGCTATGAGGCTTGACTACATACATATACAACTTTTGGTGTATCAGTGGCATAGAGCTCAATAAAGGTACCAAATCAAATATTTGACACAATAAGTGGCATTTCAATTCAAATTTTGATTCTAGAATTTACTAGAACGTCTAAAAGCCAGATTTTGAAACAAGATATATGTGATTTGTCTTTTCAGCCATTAGCGTACAAGTTTATGAACGTTTCTGTAGCAAAAAAGTAAAATTTGTTAAGTTGAATTTCGTTTACATTTATATCGACAATTAATTCTGTCTGGTTGTATAAATTTATTTGTACGAGTGAACATTTGTAATCCATTGTCGGTACTGACCGTAACGAAAGTGCTTAAACTACTTATCTCTCGATCTGAAACGCAGCAAGGAAGTTAGATAAGTGATGATGAAGTGATGTGAAGTTATTATGTGAGTTTTATCTGTAGACTAGCGACCTGCCCTGGCTTCGCTTAGGGTGAATATTACATAAAAACCTTCCTCTTGAATCCTTCTATCTATTAAAAAAAACACATCAAAATCCGTTGCGTAATTTTAAAGATTTAAGCATACTAGGGATATACGGACAGATAAAGCTACTTTGTTTTATACTATGTAGTGATGTAGCATTAAGAAGACATTTAATGTGTGGTGTTCGCGATTACAATTGAATATAAACGATTAGGTACTTTATTTCGCAACACTTTTGTAGGTTTTTATTTTATCCTACTAATTTAATGCGTAAAAGTTGAAATACGGATGATGGATGGATGTTTTTTTCTTTTTCATGCAGACTAAGCACAGATTTTAATTAAACTTTTCCGTATTATTGTTATAATCGTAATATCTCGCATCTATGATTCAATTTAACCAAATGCAGAAAGGTAGACTAAAGGTAATGGTACAGATGACTCTAACTAAAGTCGCAAGTCGCAAAAGATCGTTAGGGGGCGAAACGAAATAAATCCTTACTTCCTTACTATCCTTACTAATTCCTTACTTAATATTATAAATGCGAAAGTTATTCTGTCTGTCTGTCTGTCTGTTACGCTTTCACGCATAGAGTACTGAACCGATAACGAAATTTGGTACAGATATAGTCCAGAGCCTAGGAAAGGATATAGGCTACTTTTTAACCGACTGCACTATAAAGAAGTAATGTTTTACCCATTAAACGTCTCTACGCGGACGAAGTCGCGGGCGGAAAGCTAGTTGGGTACTAATAATAAGAAGAATGAAAGAAAAGGGATGAGAGCTCCATCGAAAATCTGGTGGTGATGACGAGGCAACTCCATGCCATCATCGAATGTTAGTTAGAAAAAAAAAT
Source organism: Maruca vitrata (assembly GCA_039566165.1). NCBI lineage: Eukaryota > Metazoa > Arthropoda > Insecta > Lepidoptera > Crambidae > Maruca > Maruca vitrata. Next base: position 7,621,718 of record CM076936.1, on the reverse strand, counting down.
AGGTAACTACTAAGTACCTTTCGAATGGCAGTATTTTAATATGTAATGACTGTATCGAATATTGATTGAGCGAACACTCAGAAAAAACGTGACCTTTGCCCCTGGGCTTTTAAAAGTAGGACAAGCTCATGCCCACGACCCTTGAAGGGACATTATAGGGGCACGGTGTAGTTATGGGGGCGATGCGAATAAATGAACCTACATACTTGGTGAAACCGAGTTCGTTGACCTAAATGAGAGCAGTAAGGTGGGCAGTGTAATCTCGGAAAATGTTTAGAGAGGAATATTTTGGTCTACACCTATTTCTAGACCTAGTAACTAGGTTTCATGTTTCTAGGAAGTATTATTATTACTAACGGGACAATACTTGGTATCGCTACAAAGTGTTAATAAAACAAAGTCGCTTTCTCAGTCTCTTTATCCCAATTTATGCTTAAAACATTAAAACTGCCTGACAGGGTCAGTGCCTGTCCACCTTTTGTTTGGATCTCACTCATCAGGTGGAGTGAGATCATCTTGTTAGCCTATTTAAAAAAAAAAACAAAAGAAAAGGAAGGTTTTTGTGTTAATACACCCGAAGCGAAGCAAGGGCGGGTCACCAGTATATGTACCTACCTATGAAGCATGGTACAATATTAGGGGTGAGAGCCGCAAGTCCGCTGATGATGACGAGGCTACTCAAAGCCATCATAGTAGTCAGCTAGGTAGGTTTATCAAAAGTTTCCCAAGACGTATCATAACATCTCTGATACCTATTTGCCTTATTCCCACAATATCAAGCGTAAAATACAATGTGATAAGTATCATTTAAATTGAGACTACGATGTTAAATAGAAATCCGACTTTTCTAGTGCAACATCGTGAAGAATTTAAATAAAATAAACCTTTAAGAGACCTTCTTCATTCAAGTAACGTGAGTTAACCCATAAAATATGGCGTAACGGCAGTCTAGTTAGATAACAGCGAATACGTTAAAAAGTATAAGTTACTGGGCAAGAATATTAATTAATTTATTATGTAAATTACAGAATGAGTAATAATACATTGTAGTACATAGGTATTTACTGGTTACGTCTTGCTTGAAGAAATCTAGTAAGTAACTCACTGTCACATTTCTACCTACCTACTTACTGTGGAAAAAATTTGTTTTGATAATTTTAGGTAACATGAAAAGGACGGGCTTGCCATTCAAATTGAAAAAAAGGTAGAGATCAACCGTATTAAAGAAGAAAAATAGTAAACATCTACCTACCTAATTTAGGTAGGTAAGTAATTAGGAATATGTACAAACCCACCTGCATTAGATACATTTAGGCACATATAGTGCACACGCCTGTGCCCACACACATGCATTTGGTGTACTCAGCACTCAAACGTAAAACATTGATTGCACAATTTGCAAATCATGATGGGACACAGTTGGCAAAATGTACCATGATCTTTCAGTTCCTAAAACTCATAAAGTTAGAAATTAAAACAGTTAAATACCTAACTGATAAAAAAACCAAGCTAAACCTACCAGCCATTTCCCTACCGAACTGTATTTTTGCGCACTCTTATCAACACGGCAAATCTATTCGTTAATTTTAAAACAAGTTGTAAAACATACCGATAATATTACTGCTATCAAATTGCCAACATAACGTGCAAAATAAGAATAAATTAAATTGCAAAACCGGAGAAAAGATAATGTAGGGCGGGAGAGCAAAAATCTATGGCCCCAAATCTATTTTTTGTGCCGATTCTTTCAAGATGCCGGCAACCTATTTCAAATTAGAATTGGGTCACTGTTAATAGCATTATAATGCACTAAACCAAAGACTTACTCACAGAGAAATAAAGCTTATTTAAAGCCAGGAAATTAAGAAGAGTTTTAATCGCAAAAAATAAAAATTGCGTTACATTTACGAACGCAATTTAAACGCGCAAAGTAACAGGTGTTCATTTCTTACCTGCAAATGAATGGGGACCTTTTTGACCGGTGCGTTCGCCATTATCACAAAATTCAATCACAATTCACAACACACAACGTATATTTTTGTATGGATAGGCGTAATCAAGTGTATACGGTGGTGTATAAGAGCACTTTCAACCCGCCGCGCACCGGTTATCGACAAATGTCTACTGATTTCCATTGAGTTTACTAACTACGCTCCCCTCCGTTGCGCATGCGTACAACCGTGCCCTTCGCCTTGGTGTTGCTCGAAGCAAAACACCCCATTTATGTTCACGTAGTTTCGAATGTTTTCGCTAGATGGCGGTAGTATTGAAAGCACATTTTGCGACTTTTTTATATTTGCCTTTTGTTTTGCTAAGTAAAAACATATGATTATATATTAATTAAATTTATCAATATTTTTAAATAAGAGGCTTTAGAAATATGAAGCAATAAATATTTAAAGGGAAGTTAAATGAAAAATGGTTCGGAAAAATTAAACTAGATGGCGTTATTCCGCATATTGGAGGGTCGATCATTACATTGGGATGAAACGTACCGACCCAACTAGACCAAAACATTTCAATCGGAACATGCGTCGGGCGGTGCTGATTTCGCGCCCGATCGGTCGCGATTTATTTTAATAAGAATTAAAAAACAATAAAAATATTGATAGAGTGCGCTACCACCACAGATGTAAAGTGAAGTTATAGTGCAGTGCTCATGCCAACCCTACATTTGAAGCCTGGAATTACGGTGAGAAAATGCCGACAGTTATCCCGATATTTTTATACATCTCGGTATAAATAGGCTCGTGTTAAGATTCGCGTTTGTTTTTCAACACGCTAAAAATATTTTCACGTAGGTTAAGAATCCGATTGAAGAGCAGCTTTAGAATTTTATAGTTTTTTTTATTGTTACGAGAAAGCCTACTGAATAAAGACGAAACGTGAATATGGGAGCTCTTTGAAAATCAGCCATTGGTGTGCGTATTTTAATGATCGCCATAAATTGTTGGGCTTCTATCTTCCCTCAACTCACAATTTCACTGTTTTATCAATGCTGAGAAGTTACTGCACAATTTCAGTAAGAAAAAAAGCTAGTAATAAAATTGTTTTCAAATCCTCAGCTGTAAGCTGATAATGTTTAAGTATCTACTTCATACAAAAAGTACATACATATTCAAAAACTGCTTAAATAATATTGGCGCCCAACGTGTCAATTTTAGTAGGTATTAACTTTTATGCATGCAAATACATTGAACATTTTTTTAATGCATAATGTATGTAAGTTTAGCACATATAAGTATATTTATACAATTTTTTGTCTTTATTAACTACGATACAGAAAATGAACGAACCTTGCAAACTTTATCTCTTTTATTTTAAACTACATATTTGACCCGACAGACTTCGTCCTGTCAAAAAAAATTTGAAAAAGAAAAGGGCTGTTTTTAGGGTTTTCCCGGCAATTATTTGATTTTTTCTTGCCGTAAGAACTATCCTTGGACTTCAACGAACATTTAAAAAAAATAATTGGCCAAATTGGTTCAGGCGTTGTTGAGTTATGCGCTTACAAACACATTTTGCGATTCATTTTTTTTATATAAGATTAGGTAACATCTGCACTATTTAAGTAATAATTGGATATCAAGTGAAACGTTAAAAGGATATTTACTATTTTTATGGCTAAATATTTTGTTTATAAAGGAATAACGATCAGTACGTAAGAATATGGCTTACTAAATTGTGAAGTCAATCAGACTGAAACCTAGCAACGAAAGTCTTATGAAGGACGAATTGAAACCTCAAATCTTAAATACACAAAGGTCATTAAATATGTAAGTAAGTATATTCGTATGTCGTTTATATTCAACGCTATAACAGTGAAGCAAAACATCGTGAGAAAACCTGCACACCTACGAAGAAATTCTAAGGTTGTGAAGTCGACCAACCCGCACTTGGCCAGCGTGGTTGAATAAGGCCTGTTCGCCCTAGCCTAGTGTAGGCCCGAGCCCCAGCAGTGGGGACGTATATTGGCTGATGATGATGATGATGATGTCTGTATCCAGTTATATACCGGTTTCCATTTTGTATTTGTGTTCACGTTCCGACGATATCAATAAGTGTAAACCTACCTACTTGTTATACCTTTCATACCTACGTAGTCTTTTGGTTAGTAAAGTCAAAGTTACTAACGCGACTAACAGCAAATGTAGTAACAGGTCTGAAGTGTATCTTTACATTAAACATTTGAAATAAAACGAATCTTACTGATTTAACTCGCGTGTATGTTTCTAAACATAGTATTTAGAGACCCGACGTTTTCAGCTCTTTACAACGCTCGTGGTCACGGGCAAGACCAGCCCGTGACCACGAACGCACGTGTTTTGCTGGCCAAGTGATGCCGGTCGGACGACTACACAACCTTATAATTTCTTCGTAGGTGTGCAGGTTTCGACCAGGCCCGTGACCACGAGTGCACGTGTCTTACCCGTGACCACGAGCCCTGTAAATAGCTCTTAACGTCGGGTCTCTAAATAAAAACGAATTGGAAGATTTGATACATTTATTTAGTGACATTTAGTGACAGTGTGGTGGGTGTGGGGTGGTAAAACAAACAGTGTTTTGTTAAAAAAACCGTCTTTTTACTAAATGGATACGAATCTACATCGGGTACCGATAAGAAAAACACAATTAAACATATTTTTCTGGCTGTCTGTCTGTTTGTTTCCGCTAATCTCCGAAACGGCTTGACTATTTTTGACGGGATTTTCACTAATAAATAGTTAATTTTATGAGGTACTATATGGGCTATTTTAATAAATCATTGCTGCCAAAACTACTTCCACGCGGACGAAGTCGTGGGCTGCCGCTAGTTTAACATAAACTTTTGAAAACTGAACCAATATCAAGTTGGATTCATGTCTGAAGATTGCCTTTAAACTTCACTCTTACAAAACGTATCTTTTAACAACACTGACATTGACAAAATAACCCATCATGATGGTAATCTATCCATGGCGTCTTACATATTCTTATGCAAATCATTATTACTTACCTGTTTGCTTCGAAAAATAGATCTCTAAACACTTCATTTTCTTTAGTTCAAAGCATTACACTGAAATATCTACGTCTCAATTCACAGTGATGTATAAGATATCCTATACAAATAAAAATATATGGTTAAAGAAATTTATTTCTCATAAAAACTTATAAATAGTTCACTTACAATGAGATTAAGTACAATTAATTTTATGTTATATTATATTATATTACATTATATTATTTTATATTATTTTACATTATATTATATTATATTACATTACATGATATTATATTATATTATAGTACATTATATTATATATTATATATTTATTACATTTTAATATTTTAACATTCTGGCATTTAATTGGGCTAAATTATATTGAATTGAATTGAACCGAATTGCATTAAATTATATTAAAATATATTGAATACAAATAAATAAATCACTCAAATCAACATTAAATTAGCACTTCTGGTTCTGCCTCCGGGGTCTACAGAGATTACAATATATTTGTGCAAAAGTTGTGAGATTACTAATAAAACATTTTTCTATTCTATTATAAAAGGTAATGCTAGCTTTCGTTACAAACATGTTTTTTAAGTTTGAGTTTAAATATACTTATTGTATCATATTCTTTTATTTCTTTGGGTAAATAATTGAAGAGCTGTGCTCCTTCGTAGAGTATCGTGCTCTTGCCGTAGTTGGTGCGCGGAGTTATTAGGTTAATTTTGTTTTGTTGTCGTAGGTGACGCGTTACTATTTTTTTGGTGAATTTTATTTCGGAATGGATAGAATTATTAATAATTTTTTGGATTAAGATACAGGTACCGTAGGTGTAAAGCTGTCTCAAATTTAATATTTCAGTTTTCTTATATAGTTCTTGAGTTGGGGTTGAATAGGGGTAATGGAATAGTACTTTTATAATTTTATTTTGAATCCTTTGCAACGAATTTATGTTGGTTGGCGCTGCCGAGCCCCACACTTCAACTAAGTATTCAAGGTGTGATTTTACTAAGGAATTATATATGATGGTACTAACTCTCTTGGGAATGCAGTTTGCTACTCTACGCAGTGCGCCCAATAATGGTATTAACTTGGTTTTGAGATGTTCAATATGTGACTTCCATGTTAATTTGTCATCGATCAGTAGTCCAAGATATTTTTCTTGATGTGAAATCTGTATCATTTCGCTGTTTATGGTTAGTGGATGGTAATGTGGAATAGGCTTATTTTTCGCGGCAAATATCATAAATGACGTTTTTTGAGCATTAACTGTTAATAAATTGTATTTGAACCACTCACTCAGAATGTCCAAATCTTTTTGAGCGTCATTGATGAGTTTTTTTATACATTTACCGAAGTAGAAGAGACACGTGTCATCTGCATATAACGTTAAGTGGCCTTTTAATCCTATGTTGATTATGTTATTTATGTAAATTAAAAACATTAATGGGCCGATTTTCGAGCCCTGGGCTATTCCGTACGATATGTTATGCATTGGGCTGGTGAAGTTGCCAATTTTGACCACTTGATTTCTATTGTGTAAGTACGATCTGAAAATGTTAAGAGCTGTAGCTGTGATTCCTATGTCAGAGAGCTTTTGTAAGAGCTTTTGATGGCTTACAGTATCAAAGGCTTTTTTTAAATCAATAAACACCCCTAAGCCAAAGTTTTTCTGATCTATATTTATTTTAATTTTAGTAATTAGATCTATTGCCGCGGCGAGAGTATTTGATTTAGCACGAAATCCGTATTGCCGGTCGTTGAGGATATTATTTTCTTGCAGATATGAGTTCAATCGGTCATACAGAATTCCTCGAATATCTTTGATATCACAGGTAACACAGATACAGGCCTATAGTTTCCCGGGTCTGATTTACTGCCTGATTTGTAGATGGGGGTGACCTTTGCCTTCTTTAAAGTATCAGGAAAAATACCATGGGACAAAGCCTCATTTATACAATTTGTCAACCTAACAATGATTACATCTTTCAGGCATTTTACCGCCTTAGTGCTAATTTCGTCTAGCCCAGTGCTAGTATTGCTGTCTAAGTTGTCAATAATGTTTGAAACTTCGTCTAAAGTACAAGGTGTAAATTCCTGCAAGAAACCATCATGTGACTCATGCGAGAGGGTTCTTCCGTGCATTACGTTGTTGTCGTTATTCGTATGATAGATATTTGGAATTTTATTCGCTAATTCTGAGCCAACCAAAGAGAAAAACTGTTAAACAAATTACAGATTACATTACCGTCTGATATCAGTCCTGAGTTTGACACTAGTTTCGGCGGAGCACTGCGTTCTTTGAATTTATTCCTTGCTAAGTTATTAATTAATTCCCACAATTTTTTTGGTTGGTTGTGATATTTAGAAAATAGATCATAATAATATTTTTTCTTCTGTTTCTTAATGATGGCCTTCACTTTTCCTCGTTGTTCCTCGTAGCTTTTCTTTATAACAGTATCGTGTGGATTAGTTTTGAGTTGATTCCACAGATCGTTGCGCAAATTAATTGAGTCAGTAATTTGTTTATTTATCCAGTCTTCGCGAGGGGGATAGTTTATTTTAGTCTTAGTAATTGAACTTTTTCTTATAGTACAGGATCCGTGGTGTATTTTTTCACTTGATTACTATCAAGCTAATTTTCCGTGAGTAGCTTCATTTTGATAAGACGCCCAAAAAATTCCTGTGCGAAAATTTTTGATTGTGGTAGCTAACAGAGGTATCAATGATTAAATATTTAGGACCGTAGGACCGGGACAAAGTACCACGGAATTTGTAGGACAATATGACCGTTACATTATATAAATATTAACTAAGTAAAATAATAAAAATCAGCTGGTTAGTAATCATTTTTGGTGATCTCCTCCCCCTCCAACTTGTATCGATAACGAGATCACCAAAAATGATTACTAACCAGCTGATTTTTATTATTTTACTTAGTTAATATTTATATAATGTAACGGTCATATTGTCCTACAAATTCCGTGGTACTTTGTCCCGGTCCTACGGTCCTAAATATTTAATCATTGCTACCTCTGTTAGCTACCACAATCAAAAATTTTCGCACAGGAATTTTTTGGGCGTCTTATCAAAATGAAGCTACTCACGGAAAATTAGCTTGATAGTAATCAAGTGAAAAAATACACCACGGATCCTGTACTATTATTTGTTCTTGCATAAATTTTTCCAAATGACGATAGTCTTTATCCTCGTGATCACAGTCAGCTTTTAATGCGCCATTGTATAGTTTTTTGTAATCTAAAGACTGGTATCTGAATTTGTCTCTTATCATAGGTGGTAATCCGCCAATCTCTAGATATATTTGTTTATGGTCTGACAGTGACGACTCAATTATTGAGACACTAAATGAGTGGTTGTTTATATTTGTATACAAATGGTCTAATATGGTATTTGTTCTGCTGGTTTCCCGGGTGCTGTGCAGTTTATTTATTTTGTTTAGTATGTCGTATCCAGCTTCATTTATGTCGTCTCGGTAACGCGTAACCCAGTTTTCCTTGCTTAACAGGTCGACGTTGAAATCACCAAAGATTAGCGATCTTTTTCTGCGCTCTAATTGCGAAGTAAATATCTCCATAAATTTCGGCAGGTTTGTATCTCCCGGTTTGTATATTGCGCCTATATTCAAAGATAATTTGTCGATTTTTACCCATAAGTAGTGGTTTCCGTTTTCGACTATATCTTCAGTCACTTCATATGCTATATTTTTATGTATGTACATGGATACGCCACCTCCTTTACTGTTATTTCTGTAATTATAGATATGATTGTAGTTTGGTAGCTCGAAAAGCTTAGCGTCATGCTCAGATGTAATCCATGTCTCCGCAAAAATTAACAGGTGAGTAACCGTGTTTATAGTTTGCAGTATGCACTTAATTTCGTCAAACGTTCCAGGTGATCTAATGCTCCGTAGGTTTGCATATAGAAATCTCAGCGAAGATGGGTGTAGTGACATTTCTTCATATTTGTTTACTAAATGGTGACACAGCCTGCTTTCAAATGCACGTTTTATATTTTGTGTTTGAGGGCATACTAGTTTTTTGGGTTCGAATTATTCTTGGTTATAGTTGGTATGCCTTTTATGTATTTAATTATTAAGTGGTCCTCACCGTCTTCACTGCGCTTTTTTAGCACTTCTTTTAGTGACTGAATGTATAATTTCTGTGTGGGCGTCTGATCCGTATATATGTTTACATGATCCGGTAATTTCGCTTTATTCCGAAAAAGAAGCTTCGTTGTTTCGGTGTTGTTAAAGCAAGCTTTAATCGGCCGGTTTTTATTCGGGACATATTTGCCTATTCTTATTAATTTCACCGGTTTAGGGCACGCTTCATATATCGATGTAGTTAATTTTGAAATATGATTATCGTCATGTAGTTTCCTTGCCTTGTAATTTTTATCATTCAATTCGGGTATACCCACAAAAATAATATTCTTTTCGCGCTCGCAACGGTCCTTTAACTCAAGGATGAGACTTTCGTGTGTAGAGACGGGCGATTTCGATGAGCGTGATTCGGCGGGTTGTTGATTTTTGATATGTGCTATTTCTATTTCGATACTTTTTATTTTATTCTTGGTTGTGTTATTGTCCGTTTTCAAAATTTCAATTTCGTTGGTTATTTGTCCAAATTGTAGCGTAAGGTTTTCTGTAGTAGCCTTTATTCCCTTAATTTCTGTGTTGATCTCTGCAATTTCTTCATGTATATTCTTCAGCTTAAAAAAAAATGATTATAAGATTGCATAAAATAAGATGCAAGATACTTACTTTTAAAAAAAGGCATTTCAGGTATCAGATACAAATACATTTATAAAAAGGTATTTGAAATACAAAAAAGGATGAAAAAAAATTGTAAACAAAAAAAAAACCGCCTTCAAAAACCCGACTCACTAAAAATTACAAATTAATAAAATACGAACATTAATCTGGGTATGAATTTGATATGTTGTTGAACGCGGTGCCGTTTATATTTCATACAGTTTTCCTCAAAAATTTAATTGGCACCGCCTTCAACAACATATCAAATTCATACCCAGATTAATGTTCGTATTTTATTAATTTGTAATTTTTAGTGAGTCGGGTTTTTGAAGGCGGTTTTTTTTTTGTTTACAATTTTTTTTCATCCTTTTTAGTGTTAAATTGTTTTAACACCCTATTAGTTCAGCTCACCTATAATTCTACTGATAATATAACTAGTAGTATCAATATGTACACAGATTTGAAAGAATTATCCCTTTACTCCCAACTATTAAGGAGTTGACCTTCCATCATCAGCTCAGCATCATAACATTATGATTGCCAGAAGCAAATGCCAATATAACTTCAGAAAATATGTAAAACGCGGTACATGTGCCTATAAAATTTGAGGGTTGCCCTCGATTACTCCTGGATCCCATTATCAGATCCTAGACTGGTCAACCTAATAGTTTAGCTCACCTGTAATGCTCCTGATATAATAACTAGTAGTCTTAATATGTATACAGTATTGAAATAATTATTCTTTTACTCATAACTATTAAGGAGTTGACCTTCCATCATGAGCTCAGCATCATAAGATTATGATAGCCAGAAGCAAATGCCAATATGACTTCATATAATATGCAAAACGCGGTACATGTCCCTATAAAATTTGAAGGTTGCCCTCGATTTCTCCTGGATCCCATCATCAGATCCAAGACTGGTGAAAATGGGACCACCTCGGAAGTGAACTCTACCCAACCAAAAAAAAATTTTTGAAATCCGTCTATAATTGACGGAAATATCGGTGAACATACATAAAAAAAAAAAAAAAATAATATTATACATACAGACGAATTGAGAACCTCCTCCTTTTTTTGAAGTCGGTTAAAAATACAAAATACCCTTTTCAAATACTTTACTGATAAAGTACTTCACTACTTAGTACAAAGCAAAGTCGCTTCCCACATCTTTCTTCGTTTGTATGTGTACCTTGTAAAATTAGTCCCGTCAAATTTGGTCCAGCCGTTTCGGAGATTAGCGAGAATAAACAGACAAACGGTGAAAAATGTTTTTGATTGTGTTTTTGTTATTGGTACCCGATTTATAATCCACTAACCATTTAGTAAAAAGTCGTTGTTTTAATATTACAAACAAACACCTCAATTTTAATTAGTTTTATACATGTATAGATAAGTCACATCTCTGATATATGATTGCTCTTAATACTGTAGCAAAATAATATTATGTAGATTGGAATGAGACTTTTTTTGGTTAGGTATTATTAAAGACCGGATTATATGAAACATAAAAAGCTTGTTATATGCATGAATAATGCTTAAAATATGCACGAAAATGTTCAAAATATGCACGAAAATGTTCAAAATATGCAAAATTAAGTCCCCAAAAAAAAGAAAACGTACCAATTTTCTCTTATTTTTTTTTGGGACTTCTGCCTATTAATTTTTTTTTCAATATCACCATATAATTAATAAAGAATTTTTTGAAAGGAGAAAACAAGTACAGTAATATTATATGATTTTATTTATAATTTTTGTCAACGCTGCTGACTGTGTTCCGAAATGTACATACATACATACATACAATCACGCCTTTTTCCCAGAGGGGTAGGCAGAGATCACTTCCAGCGATCCACATTTCACCTCTGTGGGAAACGTGACGTGACGGGTTCCGAAATGTAGTAAATGTAATTTCAAAACGCAGGGTGAGTGAAAAATATTGTAAATGTTAGGTACATAATATGCATCATAACTAGTTTTTAGGTAAAATATGCTATTGCTGCTGAGAATGGCTCAAATATGCATTTGCATATGCGTATATGCAAATGCATATAATCCGGTCTTTAGTTATTATATATTCTTCTTAGTATTTTTTTAGACCTGAAAATGTACACGTTTTGAAAAACATGCTGCAATAAAAGCCTTATTTACTTTAAGCCAATGAACGATATTTATTTCCTAATGGTGGCAATTAAAGAACAACAGTGTATGTCAAATTCATCATCATCTCCGCGTTTTCCCGGTTGCATCCTTACGGAGCCCGCTTTCCTACTTCTATCTCTCCACTTCGCACGGTCTTCGGCATCCTTCACGGCGAGTTTGTTGGCACGCATGTCATCCACTACGACGTCAAGCCAAGCCTTCTTGGGCCTTCCCCTTCTGCCGGGACCTGGCGGTAGCGACATAGCTAGACACTTGTTCCCTACGTAGTTTGCCGGTTTCCGTAAAACATGACCGTACCAACGTAGGCGGCACTCTTGCAATTTGTCAGCGATGTCTCGGACATGAAGGCTGCCGCGAATACGGGAGTTCTTTACGCGATCTGCTCGCGTAACTCCCGACATCCAGCGCAGCATCTTCATCTCCGTGACCCGCAGTTCCTGCTTGTGCCGCTCAAGTACTGGCCATGCTTCACTGCCATATAAGAGAACAGGCCTAATGATGGATTTATAGACCTGTCCCTTCAGCTTAACCGGCATTTTAGGGTCGCAAGTGACAACATACGTTTCTGGCACTCCCTACGACCTCAGGGCCCACCAAATCATCGCACGCGGAACACAGTCGAAGGCCTTCTCCATGTCCAGAAATAGGAAGTGGAGAGGCGTGTTCTTCGTCCTGTATTTCTCCATGATGATTCTTAGGGCCAAAACGGGGTCCATAGTCCCGTGACCGGGGCGGAAACCATATTGACATCCAGAGACAGTGCACTCCTGACGGATTCGAGAGTCTACTATCCGCTCGAATAGTTTCATGGTGTGGGACATGACCTTTATACCGCGATAACTACCGCACTCTTGCACTGATCCCTTGCCCTTGAAGACCGGGGTGATAACACTCAGTCTCCATTGACGAGGAATCCCGCCGATGCTGAGTATGCGGTTATAAAGGTCAGTTAGGATGCCCACACCACGACCACCCATTGCCTTCCAGGCTTCGATGGGGACTCCATCGGCTCCGACAGCTTTCGATTCTTCATGCGGCGAAGAGCCTTCTCTACTTCTTCAGGCGTTACCGGTGGCACAAGTCCAAGATTCGGAGGGAGGTCCGGTGGCAGTGTATGTCAAATTATATTAATTTAATACTACCTTCAAATGACACCAACATTACATATCAAATAATATAAGTATTTTAGCCATTTTAGAAACTTTTAAATCTATATTGCCGTTTCTAACCTGTAATCTCTGCTAACCGTCATTCCTTGCTTTACTAGAATGAACAATATAGGTTTAGGTTGTCGCGCTCACAAAATTTACGATGTCAATATAACAGGTATTAAACTGGTAATGTTTGAACCCTGGCCCTAAACCCGGATAAACGTAACGGTCAGAAGATATTGTTTTAGTACACAGTACCTACCAATAATAAGGCGTCCGACCGATTTTGGGCATAACGGCGATCTCAATGGAGATCAGCCAACTGCGCAGGATATATTATAGACTAGTGCACAAGTGTACGCGCTAATACAAGTACACTCTCTGTTCCCTTACCCTCATAGTTCGGAGAGACGGCAATCAGACCTGACCGATGAGAGATCGAGCGCAGGACCACCGGCTTAACGTGCTTTCCGAGGCACGGGCGTGCACCGCCAACTCCCTGACTGAGTTTTTCTGTCAAGAAATTACTCAGCCCGGAGCTGAGAGCTCGGACTCGAACCGGGGACCTCTCGGTCCTAATGCAGCATTTGCTACCAATAGACCAACGAGGCAGGCAAACACAGCTTTGGTTGCTCGTGAAAAACAGCCTTGGATGTAATAGTTCGTGGCTGTCTAGTTCGCCGCTCCTAAACGAATTAGTTCACTCTTCTGCTCTCTGCTCTCTCAGCTGGAAATGATCTGATCATCTTTATTTTTTAGTATACTACGGTGCATCTACCTCTTTATGGTTCCGCCGTAACCTAAGGGAAAAAACGGGACCCTATTACTAAGGCTTCTCTATCCGTCCGTCTGGACGGTCTGTCATACATACATAGAATCACGCCTTTTTCCCAGAGGGGTAGGCAGAAATCACTTCCTGCCATGTGCTACGGTCCTGGCACACCACATTCGCTTCTTCCACATCCATGCATGCTCGTCGATTACTACTAGTACTTTTGATTTGATCTGTCAGTCACCGCCAAAATTACTTCTATAGTCCACATTTAGTCAGAGACATAATAAAACATACATACTCACACACACACACACACACATACACACACACACACTCACACATACACACACACAGACACATAGGCAAAACATGATTTGTAAATGTATATATTTCTTAATTACTTCAATGTTTATATACCTACTTCAAGGTTTAGTTGTTATTTTTTTAGCTTATAAATTCATTTTAATATTAATTTAGTTAAATTTCCTAAAATATTGTATTCTTTGCACCGTTCGTTCATGTTATAATTATGTTTAGAAGCTGTTTATTGGCCGCTGCGAGACAAGCCAATGGCTTAGTGCAGCGACCGCTTGATAAGTTGTACTAAGTGTAATCATTTATCGGAAATAAAGTTTATTATTATTATTATAGTCAATTGAAAAATTAAAGGAGCGATAGAAGTTCGGTAGACACCACTACTTCGGACATAAATTTAGAACTAGTTCGTTCGCGAACTACACAGAACTAGCGAAAAATATGAGCGCAGATTTAATACTTCTGTTTGTTATAGTGTCAGAGGATTTTACGAGTTTTAAGATTAGACAATCCATGTGGGAAATGCTGAAGGAAACGCAGATTAAAATGCCAGTGAAAAATGAACTTTATGCAATAGTAATAGTTGCTATAGTTTGTGGATTGTAAGTCTTGAACTATGTTATCTACAGTGTTTACCATAGGCGCTCATGAGACCTGGACCTTGGCTTCTCAATGGATTAATGATACTTACATCTAAGTCAAAGTACATGTGGGTAATTAGTTATTAACCTACAGGTTAGTAATTAATTATATGTACAATAGTACACTTTTGTGAAGAAAACATGTTTTCTCGGTCTCTCGCCCCATCTATAGATACTCGTACCAAAGTACTCTTTTTAAATCTGATACGGTTAAGATCGAAGAGGATAAATTAGTCAAACATTACGCTATTTCTGTCAAAATATACAGCTCAAAAAATTTTGTTTTTTTTTTGGGTGGAATACACTCAGTGGAACGTAATGTACTGGAGTGGGAATGAAAAGATTTTTATATAATTATTGTTTTAAAGTACTGAAAAAAAGGTATAACCTTAGTACATTTACCTAGGAGTACCTAGGAGTACCTAGGTAAATGAACTAAGGTAATTTTTAACACAGAATTTAAAGAATTTTGGTGGTTTAGAGTCTAAACATAAGACCATCTTTGGGAGTTTGTCAATAATGTTGTCAACTCATACACCGTTTTTACTCATACAAAAATTGTACCTTATCTTTAATTTTAAAATTATTATTTTGATGCAACCAATATCCCTTGCATTGTAAAGGTAATGTTTGCAAATATCAACACAAATGACACAAGTCTCTTGACTTAGACAATACTTTTTCCCTTTCAATAATGTTCAATCATCACCTTAACAGAACAGAAATTACATATCTGATTAGTTTTTACTCAAGGTTAGTGAATACTATTCTTAGGTTTCCTAGATCATTATCTTGTGGTTGACAAGACGCTGGATATCTAGCCATTTGTGGCAATTAGTATTCCTAGATAAGTTATTCTCTGCAATTCATCGTCCAACTCTCAATATAGAAATTAGTGTGCTATGTAAATTTAGACATCACTTTAAGCTGGCCAGGCTTTAATACGTTGAGTTACGGTCATCGTTTTTGAAAATAAATATTTAACCAATGATTACTATGGGGCAGCATTTATTACTACCTAACGATCATCGATTTTTAATCAAGATTTTTTTAAACCGTTTATTAATTACTATCATTCATAAGACTTGACGCAAAATAGTGGTTGTTATGTGTTTAAAATCACGCCTTTTTCCCAGAGGGGTAGGCAGCGATCACTTTCTGCCATGTGCTTCTTCTTCTTATCGTATGGTTGATGAATAACCTGGTGTCAGAGTTTAAGCCGCCCGTAGGCCTCTGACATGGCTTCACACACCGTTGAAAAATCTCTCAGTTGTGCTGGTTACCTCACGATGTTTTCCTTCACCGTTAAAGCGTCGAATGATGGTACATATGAATTTCAAATTTGAAAAAACACATTAGTACCTGGCGGGGTTTGAACTGGCTACCTCTCGCATGGCAAGCAACGACCTTTACCACTCGGCCATCGACTCTTCATGCTCCATGACACGCTGCCATGTGCACGGTCCTGGCCCACCACTTTCGCTTCTTCCACATCCATCAACCTTAACGAATAGTACATATCTATACTAATATTATAAAGCTGAAGAGTTTGTTTGTTTGTTTGTTTGAACGCGCTAATCTCAGGAACTACTGCTTCGATTTGAAAAAAATCTTTTGCGTTGTATAGACCATTTATCGAGGAAGGCTTTAGGCTATATAACATCACGCTGCGACCAATAGGAGCAAAGATACAATGGAAAATGTGTAAAAAACGGGGGAAACGCGAACGAAGTCGCTGGCACAGCAGTCTACTTATAAACAATAGCGTCATTACATACCTCATTATACAGAAGCTTGTAGTGTTAAGACCTCAAGTGTCAAAACAGATTTACCCTGTCAAAAACAGTCACTCGCAACATTATGTAGTTCGCTATCTATTTGTTTGGACATACAGTGAGCATTACGCCTTATCTCTACATAGTATAGACCGTTGCCACGGTTACCTCGATCATTATTTGCCATGCGTCTTGTTTTTGTAGGCGCCGTCTGTCTGTGTTGCCATCTTATTGGTTCTTTTATAATACAGTCTGGAGTCAACTAAAAATATAATTTATGTGATGTCCCTGTTTATATAATAAATAAAAAAAACGTATTTAGGGTATAATAAAAATATTATGTATTTTGCTAGACATATATCTATTTTTCAGGTCGAATTTACTTATCAACCGTTTTACTATCAATTTAAGCCGCATTGTAACTTATGGCCGAGCATATATAGCATTACCAATGTTTGCAAATGTTGCACTACGCGATTAGTATTTAAACATAAGTAGCGCTACCATGAGTTATTTTAATAACACACTTAGACACGGAACTAACACCGATGTTCGTCACACAAATATTTGTCCCGAGTGGGAATCGAGCCCACGACTTAGTATAGCCATAAAAACTTTGACTTTGACTTGACTCTACACTAAAGGGGGACGGCCATTCCAGGCGGTTAGATACTCACTCACCCATCAATAATGGGATTCTTCTCTCTCTGAAAGAATAATGGAATTAATGGAGGATAAAGATAAATAATTTTCTTTCGAAAACCAATAATGGTTATTGGATGAAAACTTTGCGATCAAAGAATTAAGAAAGATGATTACCATGCGATACCGTGAAATCAACAGAGACTCGTGTTTGCGAACTTAAACAAAATTCAGTACCTACAAGGTTGAAAGGAAGTCACAAGGCTTTATTACATTTATTTTATACCATTATTATCACATTTTGCCAAGCCTTCTATTCCCAGATATTGACACTGCCTTTGTCACGACTGTTGGCAAATAGGATGAAAAAATTGCCGATTGTCAACCTATATCATATACTTTTCCAAAAAGCGTCGATTCGCGAGTGGTTAAGGTCGTTGCTTGCCATTCGAGAGGTCGCCAGTTCAAACCCCGTCACGTACCGCTGTGTTTTTCAAATTTGAACTTCATTCGTACGATATGTACGAATTCGATGCTATGCGACCTACGAAGAAATTCTTAGGTTGTGTAGTCAACCAACTCGCACTTGGCCAACGTGGTTGACTAAGGCCTTATCGCCCTAAATAGGGTAGGCCCGTGCCCCAGAAGTGGGGATGTAAATGGGCTGATAGTGATGATGTTGATGGACACATACTTTTCCTGTTGTCGTCACAGGCTTTCTCACCACAAGCGTCTAAAGGGAAATATATGACTCAATGACTACTTGGACCCTGGACCAATATATGTATGATGATGTAGACGTAGGCAAAGTCGCATCAGCAAGGCCCCTCTTTGAGGGTAAGTGAACAGAGAGTGCACTTGTGTTTGCGCGTACATTTGTGCACTAAAACATGTCCAGCGCAGTTGGCTTATCTCTCCCAAAATCGGTCGGACGCCTTATTTTTTTCCTCATTTCGCCTTATTGAGGCAACATTCGTAGAAATGGCTCGATAATATTGTATTCTGTTTCGGCATGGATTTTAAAATGCAATTTAGCTTAAACTCCCAAAACTCTGTAAACTTCAAAGCAGAGCTTTACCAATAAAGGTCTCAAGGACATTTCAATCCCAAATGAGAGGGGAGTAGCAATCTAAATAAAATTAACTTCCGTATCCGGCACTCGAAGAATTATCAAGTAATTAACATATCTTATTAGAAATTTAATTACTACCATTCCGTCTCAGGTCACACAACTACCTTAACGAGATAACCTGAGATATTTTAGTATCTTTATCAGTTGTAATCTTCATTCAAACATACCTACGTATGTGTTATCAAGACTAGACTAAATATTCTTGCCCCAATAGACACAAGATAGGTATTTCAAGGGGCAAATTTGTTTAGAGAACTATGGTATGAAATGAAATTTAAATAAAGAATAAAAAATAATTAAAATATCTTTCTTTTTTATATATTTAGTATTTAAAATAGTCTTTACGGGTCTACACGCGAGATTAGTAGTAGCAAATTACATAGCTACTAAATGCCCGACGTTTCGACTTGGTTACAACAATCGTGGTCGCGAGCGAACTGCTACTCCTAATATCGCGTGTAGACCCATAAAGACTAATTTAAGTGTAATGGAACGCGAAAGTCTAAAATCTTATATATTTAGTATAACAAAAAATCATTGAAAATGGTTGCAGTTGATTATATTTAAAGAGCCTTTAGCTAAGTATTTGGAAGTTAATGCGTATTCAGAAGAATAACACCTGCCATCTTCTCTTCTATTTGTTTTTTACGAATAAAGTTCTATAAACTTGAATGTCTTTGATTGTAAATTGCAAATTTTGGCCGCCTTTTTGTATGAAAAAGCCTTTTGCTAACAGTCAAAAGTTATAGAACAAAAGGTATTCAGGATAATGAGAGTGGGGCATTGTGTCTATTGGAATAAAGAGTTTACATCTTAGATTTGGAAAAATTGAGGATGAACGGCGATAAAATATTTATAGATTATATATTTATAAAATAACATACCTAGACACGAAACAAACACCGATGTTAATAACCTTAATGTTTATCCCGATTGGGATATGGGGGATGGGGGCACTAAGCAATGCGGCATCGAGCCATCAAGATACCGAAATGCTATAGAGATAACCAAAAGGTTTGTTGTCCAACATTAAGATGATCCGTTTCCAAGAGTATCATCATCATCATCATCAGCCTTTTATTATATCCCACTGCAGTGTATAGGCCTCCTCAGTAGAACGCCATGCACTCCTGCGCCAGTCTTATCCAGAGACCTCCCGCGGCTTTCTTCGTATTGCTTGCCCATCTGGTCGAAGGCAGTCCTCTATGGCGTTTACTGAACCTCCCTCCTATGATGTAATCCCATGAATTCTTCAGGTGGGGCGTGAAACGGCATTTAAGCAGGCCTTCAGGGTAAGTGTGACAGGGTCAATATGGTATTTTTGCCTGTCGACCTTATGTTTGGATCTCACTACCGCTTACCATCAGGTGGAGTGATGTCATCTTGTTAGCTTATTGTAAAAAAAAAAACTATTCTGTTCTGTTTTGCTCCACCTGCCGTCACCGCATCTTGCCAAGAGTATAGGGACCAAGAATTGCATTAAATTATGTAAAATCCCTTTGCATATTGATGCGTCCATTATTGCCCTGGCTGTTAAATATGTAAATGTATTGCCAGGCTCTGCTAATGAGTATGGCGATCAATATAGAGCTTATCAGATAGCCCACTCAATGATTTATCAATCAACTCGTACGATAACGCTGTGCTTTCACTGATACTTTGTATATTGTATGCATATTTGTAATTTATAGGTAAGGTACCATGGGTGGTACCTTACATAGGCGAAGGAGGGGCCATGGCCCTTGGCCCTCTCGCCTATGTAAGGTATTATTATGAAGTACTTTCGTATAGATAGACTTTATCCTTATCCTGACTAACAATGGCTCGGTGGAAAAATAGTTAGTGATTTGGGATCACTACGGTTCCAATTAAAAAACTGAAATTGTCCGGGATATTTACCATGTTGTTTTGTTTTAATGAGCTCCCGATATTTCGGCACTGTTGCAAGTGCCATGATCACGGCACGATTCCCACCCGGAACTAACATTTATGTCGTGAACATTGGTATTTGTTCCGTGTTAAAATCGAAAACAAAATCATAATCATCATCAGCCCATATACGTCCCCCTGTTTAGGCCCCTTTATATCTGAAACTGGGGCAATCAGGCCTTAGTCAACCACCCTGGCCAAGTGCGGGTTGGTCGACCCCACATTCCTCAGATTTCTTCCCAGGGGTGCTGGTTTCCTCACGATGTTTATCTGTCGCCGTAAGAGCGTCGAAAACCAAAGAATTTGTCAGAATTTTAATACTTTGAAACCACTAAGCTCGACATTCTTAATAATTTCTTAATTATTATTTTTGACAAAAAGTCTTGTCTTTGTTAACCGACTTCAAAAAAAGGAGGAGGTTCTCAATTCGTCTGTATGTATAATTTTTTTTTTTTTTTTTTTTTTTTTTTTATGTATGTTCACCGATATTTTCGTCAATTATAGACGGATTTCAAAATTTTTTTTTTAGTTGGATACAGTTTACTTCCGAGGTGGTCCCATTTTCACCAGTCCCGGATCTGATGATGGGATCCAGGAGAAATCGAGGGCAACCCTCAAATTTTATAGGGACATGTACCGCGTTTTGCATATTATCTGAAGTTATATTGGCATTTGCTTCTGGAAATCATAATCTTATGATGCTGAGCTGATGATGGAAGGTCAACTCCTTAATACTTAGGAGTAAAAGGATAATTCTTTCAATACTGTATACATATTAAGACAACTAGTTATAATATCAGTAGCATTATAGGTGAGCTGAACTAATAGGGTGACCAGTCTAGGATCTGATGATGAGATCCAGGAGAAATCTAGGGCAACCTTCAAATTTTATAGGGACATGTACCGCGTTTTGCATATTATCTGAAGTTATATTGGCATTTGCTTCTGGTAATCATAATGTTATGATGCTGAGCTGATGATGAAAGGTCAACTCCTTAATAGTTAGGAGTAAAAGGATATTTTTTTCAAATCTGTGTACATATTAATACTACTAGTTATAATATCAGTAGCATTATAGGTGAGCTGAACTAATAGGGTGACCAGTCTAGGATCTGATGATGGGATCCAGGAGAAATCGAGGGCACCCCTCAAATTTTATAGGCACATGTACCGCGTTTTATGTATTTTCTGAAGTGATATTGGCATTGCTTCTTGCAATCATAATGTTATGATGCTGAGCTGATGACGGAAGGTCAACTCCTTAATTGTTTGGAGTAAAAGGATAATTATTTCAATACTGTATACATATTAAGACTACTAGTTATAATATCAGTAGTATTACAGGTGAGCTGAACTAATAGGGTAACAAAATTTAACACTAAAAAGTATGAAAAAAAATTGTAAACAAAAAAAAAACCGCCTTCAAAAACCCGACTCACCAAAAATTACAAAATAATATAATACGAACATTTATAATCATCTGGGTATGAATTTTATATGTTGTTGAAGGCGGTGCCGTTTATATTTCAAACAGACAAGCACAGAGTGCTTCTTTTTCCTCAAAATTTTGATTGGCACCGCCTTCAAAAACATATAAAATTCATACCCAGATGATTATAAATGTTCGTATTATATTATTTTGTAATTTTTGGTGAGTCGGGTTTTTGAAGGCGGTTTTTTTTTTTAAATTTTCCGTCGTCAATCTGAACAAGTATTTTTTTCTTTATCTGTAATATCAGACCGGGGATAATATATTTCCCAAGGGACCAAGCATCGAGTTGGTCACGTTAAAACCGGTAAAGTGCGAGTAGGACTCGCTCTCTGAGGGTCTCTGTCATTTTTTTGTACGTAAATGATGGTTTGCTGAAACGCCTGAACATTCAAAGAAGAAATTCACATACAATTTTTGCGATAATAGAGCTTCCTTTCAATTTCAAATTAATTTTGTTTGTGGCACATAAAATGCATTTCTGTAGTGTTATTACATACAGCACAACAGTGTGTCAGTTTCTTTGGCTAAGTAGCAACTGCCAGACAATCTTAGACTGGCTCGGTGGAACAGTGGTTAGTGACCCTGGCTGGCGGTTCCAAGAGTCGTAGTTTCGATTCCCACTCAGACAAAGTGTGATGCACATCGGTGTTTGTTCTGAGACTTGGTGTGATTATGTATTTAGAAAAATATATATGATGTGTGTATATCCGTCTCTGACGCCCATAATACAAACTCTGCTTAGTTTGGGGCTTAATGACGGTGTGTGGAAAGGTCCCAGATATTTGTTTATTTATTTAGTTCTACCTTCCAACTTCAATGATTTTATACGATTTAGACAATGTTCAAGGAACGACCAAAGCAACATTATAACCCGCGTTCTCGAGAAAAAGGGTCTTGGCAGTCGGACAACGTTTTGGATACAGTATTCCTTTTGGTTGGTACAGATCCCTAAAAATGTCATTTCATTATTTTCGGGGGTTCCAAACACTAGACGTTTATTGGAAGTGTCGGGTAGTGGAAAGAGGGGCAGAAGTTAATAATAATAAGAAATGAAACTTGAACAGGAAAAAACAAAAAAGAAGTTTAACAGAAATAAGATGAAGTAGGTACACTATTAATATTTTATCTACAAAGATAATCCTTTTGGGATTAAAAACGCTGTTAAGCATTTGGCCACCTAAATCAAAAATGTAGCGGTACCATGAGTTAGCTATCGAAAGCTTACGTACGTTAAAGACCTATCTAATTGTTTTTTTTTTTTTCATACTGCCGATTTTAGTTCTTAGCGTTACCGCCAGGGGCGCTGTACAAGTTTTTCAAGAGTCTGTCACTTTTAAACTCATGGTAGCGCTACTGTTGGTTCTACGTCTGATCTTTTTCCATCAGGGCAGATTGCACGATCACGAGACCTTGAGCGCTTAAGTGCACCTGTGTTTGCGCACATCCATGTGTGCACTAAAATAAGTTGGTATAAGGTATAAGTTTATACCATAATTTTAAATGAGATTAGGCGCTGTGGCTACTCTTTAAAATTTTAAATACAAGGAAATATAATTAATTATTATATATTATATGTATATGAAATAATACATTTTTCCTTCTCTCACTGACGCCAACATCCGGTATTTACGTAGGTATTGCTTTTATCAGTAAAAGTTTATGTTAATGAACAGCCGTATCGTATCTAAATACAAAACAAATAACGATAATAATTTGTGTTTGTATGTAATTTAATAAAAGTACTTTCAGATAAATTTGAAATTTTCAACCGCAGCATCCTTATTTTCTATTGGCTACTTTACTTAGTTCATTATACTAACCTAAATAGGTATACTTCAATTATATATTTCGATAATTTTTTAAAAAGAGGCTATTTAGTAACTGACTAGCTCAGTGGAACAGTGGTTAGTGACCCACTACATACAGTTCCAAGAGTCGTGGGTTAGATTCCCACTCGGGACAAATATTTGTGTGAAGAACATCGGTGTTCGTTTCCGTGTCTGGGTGTGTGATTCGATATCTTATTTAAGTAAATTTGTGTGTCCACCGTTGATTCTGATATCCGTAAAACAACTAATAAAACGCTTGTAATAAAACGCTCTTCAAATAATAAAAAAAAACTTCAAATAACAAAAAAAAACGCGCCTGAATACGTGTTAAGCATTACGCCTTCATTTGTATATCTTAACAGGTGCATCACACACCTACTACACTATTAATCCGCTCTTACGACATGAAAGACATTAGCTGATGATGATGATCATCATGATGATCTACTTCTGCTGCTGCTGCTGATGATGATGATGACGATGATGATGATGTCCTTGTTTCAGATGGCACGGTACAAGAAGACGGGGTTTATGGACGACGACGCGGGCAGCGTCAGCTCGATTCAGCTGAACGAAGGAGTCAGGTCTGGGGGGACCCACATACGTTACCATATGGTAAGTTTAAATGTCTTTCAAATAACTGAAAGGTCTTTCAAAGAACAAAAAAAACACAGCATTTAGGTCTCTTTCTACTGTACCTACACTTTTTTACGTCTTTGTAAAGACAATTGAAAGTTTATGCCTACCGTCGTATAATGTAGTATTTTTATTCCTAACTGACTAACGATGATGGGCTAGCGGGGGAGCGGATGGCTCTCACCCCTAATAATATATAATGTAGTAGGCTTAATCGCAGCCAATCCATCATTACTTGTGTTTACGGTTTCTCTGTTAAGAAAGTAAGTACCTATTTATCAGTCTAGAGTTACTAACTTGTAGCGTATAGATTTTTGTAACTTATAGACACGTTCTATTCAATATTCAATCCTGCTGGCCGTTTAGTAGTTTAGTAATAAAGTCTTTCCGATTATGTCGGACTCGGATGGAATTATTCTTTGGAATATAAGTGTGATTGGTTTGGAATATAAGTACATACATTTGCACTATAATTGCTTCTACTCCTTTAGTCTAATTTCCACTTGTGATAGACTACGTGATTGAATACAATTGGGATAAACATAATTATCTTGTGAGCACTAGACTGAACAGTCCTTATCTTCTTCTTCTTCTTCTTCTTATCGTATGGTGGATGAACAACCTGGTGTCAGAGTTTAAACCGCCCGTAGGCCTCTGACGTGGCTTCACACACTGTTGAAAAATCTCTCAGGTGTGCTGGTTTCCTCACGATGTTTTCCTTCACCGTTAAAGCGTCGAATGATGGTACATATGAATTTCAAATTTGAAAAACACATTGGTACACATTGATGCAGTCCTTATAATATCATGCGTCTCAGTATCCCGCTAAGTATCAGCAAAAGACGTTGTTAAACCTAGCTGCATAGGCCCTAATATGTCAACACTAATTAATTTACTACAAAAAAGCCTTTGTATCGTCATAAAAGCTTGCCGGTAAAACAAAGGCGGAGCCGTCCATTATTCCATAATACCACAATGCGGGTCTTTGAAGTGCCTGACTTAAGTTGACTAGCAATATTACAGGGTAATGAAGTTTTGATCAGTAAATTTATAAAGGTATACACTTTAAAAGTGCAGCATTGGTTTGGTTTATTACTAACAAGCTGTAAAATGTGGAGGGGTTTGGAAACTTAAGCCTTGGTTCCTTAGGGTCACCTTGAACCCAAAACCTGGAATTCACGCTTATAGCGTGGGAACGGTAAAGACGGGATTAACATTTTGTTTATACCAGAGAGACAAATCTGCGATCGATGTTTTTTTAAAGTTTAACAACTTAAACATATTATAGAAGATAGATTAGGTAACACAAAATTATCAAAGTTCTTAACGCAAAAAAGGAGATACTTGTTAAGTCGACTTGACTTAATTGTATTTTTTGTGTTTAAAAGATAAGCAGGTTAAAAATATCTGTTCTCTGAACTCAGTCTGTCTGAAAATGAGACGTATTTTCACTATAAGGATAACCAATCTTTATGGCTACCTACGAATACTCGAGCCAATAAAACATAATTACAAATAACTTAAGTAGGTATTCATGTTTCAGCCTGTTTCTAACACAAATATAATCTGAAATCGATATCATCAAAAAGATGTTCGAACTAACTAGCTTAGTAAGGATATTAGTAAGGTAAAACTACTCGATATTGGCCCCAATGAGCCGCTCGCTAACTATTTAAAAAGTCACAGCTCCATAAAAATTAACCGATTTATAAGTAAATATTCGTAATAAATAACCAAATGAATCTAAAATTTTAATCGAAATCGCAGTTGATGAAAATTCTATCCATTTTATAATGAATTTGTAAATGATTGGTATATCGGTATAATTTAGTCTAACCGTTCCGACTAACTTCATCCTCGGTTCGAGTAAACTTTATATTGGAGGTTCTCAAACTGTCATAAAACAGAAAACATTTGGTACTAAATCCATGATGAAGGCAAGGAATCTTGAAGAACGCTTTATGTTCAGTAGACCAGGGTCTAAAATTTATCCAGAAACGAATCATTCCTTGATATCGGATTGATGAATTCAGCAGCAACATCTAGACGTCAGTCGGTCGCCAATCTTGGTTACTGTTGTTAGCTTACTATACACTTAATTGTGTGGACAGAAATAAAAGAAGCCCTTGTAGATGCTGATCACAAGATAAGGTAAGTGGATCTATGGAATACATACATACATGCATAAGATCACGTCTTTTTCCCAGAGGGGCAGGCAGAGATCACTTCCTGCCATGTGCTACGGTCCTGGCATACCACTTTCACTTCATCCACATTCATAACGGAATGGAATGTCATGTGGAATTCCATCTATGGAATAAGTGTAGGACACTGCAGGTACTTCTGATTAAATACAAATAAAGTTCACTGTCTGTCTTCGCCTGGACTAATCAGCAGCATTAGTAGACTAAAGGTACCAGTAATAAGGTATATAACCGATTTCGGCCAGAGTGGCCAACCTTAATGGAGATCAGCCAACGGTGCAGGACATAGTAGGTATACAAGTGTGCACGCAAGCACAGTGCATTCTCGGTTCCCTTATGGTGAGTCGGCAATCTGCCATGACCGATGAGAGATTACCCCCTGTATCGCATGTACTCCTGGTACATAGAACGGATGTCAGGAACAGTTTGGGTACCATCCATCCAAGTAATCCATTGGAGTTTCCTCGTCCAACAAAGTTGGTTATTAAACGCAATTCTTACGATGAACTCCATCCAAGTTAGAAGACGACAGGACAGTTCCAATTTATTGGAATTTTTAAAGAAATTCCTTTACGACGAGGGAATATTCCCAACATTTTCGTGAAATAATTTTGTCCCACTTTGAGGTGTGGGTAAGTGGGACGTTGTAGATATTTCTATAGATGATACTGTATTTAAATACGGTCTGTGAAGTGTTCCATAATCTAGGCTTAATTTCTTATATTTATTTTGTTACACAATTCTTTTCTTTTTACAGATGATACACCTTCCATAAACCTCCTCCAGGTGACTATCGAGTCTAGAACAAGTTGTCCTGTAGCGCTACCATGAGTTTAAAAGTTACGGACTCGATATCGCCTACGTAAATATGTCTTTGAAAAACTTGAACAGCGCCCCTGGTGGTTACGCTAAGAACTACAATCGGTCGTATGAAAAAAACAACTCTATAGGTTTTAACGTACGTAAGTTTTCGATAGCCAACTCATGGTACCGCTTCTGAAGAATATCGTTTGAGTCGAGAATCACTACATAGAGATATACCCACTTCAATAAATCCTTGATCTTCAACACTAAAATCTTCAGCAGGCAAATAACACTAAACTTAAACACGGAAACTCTATAAAAGTAAATAAAGTATTAAAGCAGATCGACCGTGCGTCTCGTAAAACTACCCTCTTGAATCCATTTAACATATACCTACATTAGCTTTGTTACTAACACTGTAATCCCCGAAGGGTAGACAAAGTCAACACAAACTTCATACTAAAACTAAATTTGACTTGGGTTAAATCGATATTTGTGAAGGTAAACGTGTTTTATGGAAAGTTCTAGAACAATTTGAGCAATATGTTCAGGTGGCTCGAATTTTTAAGCTATTGCATAGCTTTTATCGCGGGCTTTGAGCGCGGCGACCGAACCGAGAAATTCCGTAACGAAAAAAACCTCACAATCGTCTAACGTCGTTTCAGTTCGGTACACTTCGGCACGGTGTTTGTGTACGTACGGTTAGACGTATTGTACGACTCTACGAAACTCGCACGAATCGAGACGAGCTGCTCCGAAATCGGACGATGCTATGCAATAGCTATACCGCGGCAGTCCCCGAGTGCCACACGTATTTTTTTAAATTTTCGTCATCTACTCCCTTGTGGAAGAGCGAGTTCTGGCCATACATGATTACCAAGCGGTTCTCTATTTCATCTCATAAAATTTTTATCCATAGTTAGTTTTACATCTCATAATGTTTTATGTCCGAATCATCATTTGTCCGAATGATCATTATCCCTAACTACATTTATCATAATATCACTTGCCCTAAAATCGAAATCCCTAAATATTATTTACCCTAAAATCTTTTGCCATAAATATCACAATCTATAAAGTTTAAAAGCCATAAAAGGCTTTTCCATAAACGTTATAAGTCCGAAAGTAATAAAGGTCCTAAAATGTTTTGCTATAAATACTACAATCCATGATATGTGAAATGCACAATGCTATTCTATAATTTGTTACAAATCCTAAATATTCATTTGGCAAACGAGACATTTAACAACAGTACCATCTTACAAAAACTGACTTATTATGTGTGACGAACATCGGTATATATAAATATGTTTATTTTTATTTGTGTATCCACTGTTACATAGAAATTAAACAGTAGTAAATATTTTATGGTCACCAGTTCTAACCTAACCTAACCAAAATTCTAACCTTACCTAACCAAATTTATCAAAATAATGATTTTCCAAATATTGTGTTTTAATTTGACCCGTACCATATCTATTATCAGATCGATTAATAAAAGAAACATTTGTCAAATAAAACATTTTATCAAACTTTTTAGACCAATAGTAGTTTGGTATGATAAGTCAATTTGGTATGATAAATATCCATTTTGCAAAAAAATTATTTGTAAAATGAAAATTTTACTGTTCATTTGGTCAAAAAGTAAGTCATTAATAAAATGATGATTTGACGAAACCATTTTTGGCCAAACATTTTTTGATTAAAACAAAATTATAAATAATCATTCATAATTCGAACTAATAATATTATGGAAAAGCTCCATTCGTAGTAACGAACATTATACTATGTAACACTTCGGGCATTTAACTTTATAGCAAGTAATTTTAGGAGATTTGATTATTATAGAACTCGATATTATGACACAAAATGATTCGAATTAAAGACAATTAGGGATTATGAAATTTCGTACATTCGAACATTATGGATTTTGATGATTATAGCAAACGTGTTAGGGATTTTGATTTTCGGACAAACGATTTTCGGATAAAAAACAGACTCCCTTACCAAGCACCTCGAACGGACTGCTTCCTTGGTCTAATAGCGCTTAAGGACTAACCAGAATCTTTTATGACTCCGTTGTCCGGCCAAAGTGTGAGTTTTTCAGTTATTTTTAACGGCATTTAAGCACGCCTTCAGGGTGAGTGCGACAAGCTCAATATGGTCAATTGTGCCTGTCAACCTCATATGTGGATCTCGCTACCGCTTACCATCAGGTGGAGTGAGGTTATCTTGTGAGGCTATCTACACTATCTACACTTCTACACTAATATTATAAAGAGGAAATATTTGTATTTTTGTATGTTTGTAACGAATAAACTCAAAAACTACTGGACCGATTGCAATAATTTTTACACCATTAGAAAGCTGCATTATTCAGAAGTAACATAGGCTATATTTTATCCCGGTATGAGAAGTAGTTCCCTCGGGACGCGGGTGAAACCGCGTGAAAGGAGCTAGTTATAAAATAAAAAACTTAGCCCGGGGACGGTTAAGTTGGGAAAAGCACGCCCGTGCTTCGGAAAGCATGCAAGATGGTTTAAGCAACATTATGCGTGCCCCCTAAACGTCGGCACTTTGCTAAACTTCCTACTTTAATAACTTATTCCTAATCCAAGGTATCGAATCATACGCAAGGTATAGGCAGGACCAACAGTGTTACAATGCAAGTATTTACATACAAAATAACAAATTCACACATACATATTGGCATTAGTGATTTGATGACGAACGGACAGACACCGCTGTTTTGTTATTAGCGAGTTGTATTTGAGTTTGAGTTTAGAGTCCGCGCGAAATGATATTGTTCTTACACCTTTGGTACATTTCCATGAGTTATTTAATGATTATGTGTATACTAGCGAACCGGCCCGACTTCGCACGGGTTCTATAAAATAAGCAGCGTTTCTCTACTACTTTGCATGTATTATCTATTCATGAAAACATACCTCTTGAATCTCCATTAAAACAAACAGTATCAAAATCTGTTGCGTTGTTTTAAAAATATAAGTTTATCCGGTTAAGTAGCAGTAACCTATTTAAAATAGGCTCTAACAGTGGAAGCGACTTTATTTTATTTTTATACAATTTAGTGATGGGTTGTTTCGCTTCCTTTGTCAATTCCCGAAGTCCATTACCAGACACTGATTATGTCAAGTTACAAGAAAAAAAATACATCATCAGCCCTACACGACTCCACTTCTGGGGCACGAGCCTACCCTAAACAACGGCAGTCAGGCCTTAGTCAACCGCGCTGGCCAAGTGCGGGTTGGTCGACTACATAACCTTAGAACTTCTTCGTAGGTGTGCAGGTTTCCTCACCATGTCTTCACCGTTAAAGCGTCGAATATCATCTTAGTCGGTTAGGTAAAAAGTATCCCATCAAAAACATCCTGTAAAAAAACTAACCAAGTCTCGATGGAGCAGATTGCTCATCTCTAAAAAGGAATGAAATCTAGACAAAATCGTGCCAAGCCTAAGGTTCCTTACTGCAATTTCTTCATTATTATAGTTAGTGTTGTGTGACTTGGCCGTTGAAGGGAACACAAAGGTACATAACCAGGTTCTCCGTAACAATATTATACCAATCTGTCGCCAGAATCGCTACCTATTGACGATGAGTAATTGCCAATTGGACGAATAACGTTGAATGAATAACAACAAGTGAAAATTAAGGCTTGATACTGGTTTTGTACCCTTGAGTACCCTTCAACGGCCAAGTCACACAACACTAACTATAATAATGAAGAAATCGCAGTAAGGAACCTTAAGCTTGGCACGATTTTGTCTAGATTTCATTACTTTTTAGAGATGAGCAATCTGCTCCATCGAGACTTGGCTAGTTTTTTTACAGGATGTTTTTGATGGGATTTCACTTAATTTTGTAGAAGCAGCTAACCAAATTAAATATTTTTTGTAAAGGCGGTATGTCGTTTTTTTATATTTTTAGACGACTTTATAATATTGGGCTGATGTTTTCTAATCAGGATCACCAGGTACTCCAGATCTTCGATTATCGTAGTTTTATAATTTTCCCTTTATGTGACTATTAAACCCTAACTCCGTACCAAATTTCAGCGCTCTGAGTTTATGGGAAGTACTAGTTCTATTTTGATGATCATGAGTAGGTGAGTGTGTGAGTGTGTGTCATAAATGCGAAACTTTGCTTTCGCTTAACTTCGAAACTATAAGTCCCACAGACTTGAAATTTTGGATTTTGAGTATGATATCATAGGTTACTGGATGATAAAAATTTCAGCGTTCTGGTCTTATCCAGAGGTTCCCAAATAGGGGCCTGAAAATGCGGCGAAATGGTTCCAGTAAAGGATGGTACGGCAGTGTTTGCTTCTCGCTCGACTTGGCGGGGGCACTGCCGTGCCCCCAGATTTAATGGTTAATTGTGAGCGGATTTCATTAAATAAGTCGCAGAGACACTTCAATAACAGGCCACGGATTTATATAAGAGTTGCAGAATGAATATATTATTTTATATTAATTCTCAGCAACTCTTTTAAATTTCAAATTTGAAAAACTCATTGCTACGTGGCGGGGTTTGTACTGGCGACCTCTCGCATGGCAAGCAACGACCTTAACCACTCGGCCATAGAAGCTAGTCAACAAATGTCGAGGATCATAATAATTCTCGACGTTGCTCTTCCGTATACGTACGTATGCCTTTTAGGTGGTTAACACAAGCTCGAAAACTTCAGTATTATGTTATCTGTGACGCAAACTAATTTAAACTAACGTACGGAAACATCCGTTAAAATTAGTTTTCGCATAAACAGCTGCTTGTCGGGTCGAGCAATGGGATCTACGGCATATACAAATCAACACTGCATTTGAATACAATACGGGGTCGTTGGAAGGTCGCTGGCTGCAGCGTGCATTAGATTAACTCGTCAACTGTCAAGTCCACGAGTTGCATTCGGATTGGATAGGATATAGAAATCGATTAGCAATGAGCCCGGATCATCCTTCCTGAAAACGCGGAAATATTTGTACCACAATATTATAAAGCGTCGTTAAGGTCGTTGCTTGCCATGCGAGAAGTCGCCGGTTCAAACCCCACCACGAACCAATGTGTTTTTCAAATTTGAAATTCATATGTACGATTATTCGACGCTTTAACGGGGAAGGAAAACATCGTAAGGAAACCTGCAAACCTACAAAGAAATTCTTAGGTTGTGTGTGTAGTCAACCAACCCGCACTGGGCCAGCGTGGTTGACTTATCGCCCTGGTTTAGGGTAGGCCCGTGCCCCAGCAGTGGGGATGTATGGGCTGATGATGATGATGAATATGTTGATACGAACATTCAAAGCTATTTATGCGTTTTTGCTGACCGGTTGACGAAGAAAGATCACTGCCAATTATAAAAAAAATTCACCATTCACCGTCATCATTTCATATTTCACATTTCATATAACAATATGACATCACTGAATCTACACAGATGTACCTACAAAACAAATAAACACTACGAAAGAACTGTTCAATGTAACATGCGATGCGATGTAGATGCAATCATCTTCCATTGTTTTCCTGATACAAAAGTGTACACTTTTTCATTGTGACATAATTTAAGTAGACCAGCTTCTATACAAAGGTAATATTTATAGATGGTACACCGGTTCTAAAACCGTATCTACTAGGGTATCCCTTATATTTTAAAAAAAATCTGTCAAATCTAATAGTGCACCCTTTTAATGTTTGTCAATATTATAGCATATTCGTATGCGAAATTAAATTAATCTATGATTTTTGTAACCCGAGCTGACATGACGTCAAATATAAGGCGTCCGACCGATTTCATCCATGGCGGCCGATCTCAATTGAGATCAGCGTGCGCAGGACATATTATAGTGTACAAGTGTGCGCGCAAACACAAGTGCACTCTCTATACCCTTAATCTCATAATTCGACGAGACGGCAATCCGACATGACCGATGAGAGATCAGGCGCAGGACCACCGGCTTAACGTACTTTCCGAGTAATTTCATAACAGAAAAGCTCACGCAAATTTTTCCCGACCCCGGACTCGAACCGGGGACCCCTCGGTCCTTACCCAGAGCTTGCTACCAATAGACCAACGAGGCAGTTACGTACTACCGTGACGCTAATAAGGCTGCAAATCGGAGGTACGCGGTAGCGGTGGCGGTAACGACTGCGGTAGAAGTGCTTAAGTTAGAGGCATACAAGTACCTTAGTAAACATAAAGCTTAGTTGCAACAGGATATTGCAAAATTCCCACGGGAAAGGGGAGCTAGCGGGAAAAAACTTTTGTTTGAAAAATCCTGTAATCGCGGGCAGCTAGTTTCATATAAATTGCTATATCTATACTAATATTATAAAGCTGAAGAGTTTGTTTGTTTGTTTGTTTGAACGCGCTAATCTCAGGAACTACTGGTTCGATTTGAAAAAATCTTTTTGCGTTGTATAGACCATTTATCGAGGAAGGCTTTAGGCTATATAACATCACGCTGCGACCAATAGGAGCAAAGATACAATGGAAAATGTGTAAAAAACGGGGGAAACGCGAACGAAGTCGCTGGCACAGCTAGTTATGTAATACAAACAAAAGTTTATGAGAAAAACTTGCAGAAAATGCAGCAGAAGGTTATTTTGAAGACCCTTAGTAATAGATAGGCATCATCAATATTTAGTAACGGAATGTCTGGCACGCTAATGTAATTCTCATCACCATTTAGATAAAAGAAATGGGCTTGACCCAATACATAACGACTTAAAATGCCTCGTCCGACGCGGGCTTGCACTGCCAAGGCCAGATATCATCCAGGATTCAAAGTAGGTGAAAAATTTAAATTATGCTTTTTTTTTAGCCATACAGACAGTAAGTATAAACTTCTCCAGTCTCACATAACAACTAAGCAAAAAGAGTGCACTTACACTAAGCATTACGAAAGGTACGTGCCATTACTAAGAGATGGCTTATCATGTGTAGTTATGTGACCAAAAAATCGAGAATATAATTCATATAGATCCCCACTGCTGGGGCACGGGCCTACCCTAAACTAGGGCAATTAAGGCCTTAGTCATACACGCTGGCCACCTGATTATAATTATTTTTTAAGTAATTAAGTAAGTAAAACGGGCCTAAAAGGTTTCACCTTTTAGGCTCGTTATCTACAGTAAAAACCAATAAAAAAAGTCTTGTCAGTCAGCATTGAATTTACAGTATAAACCCGGAAAGCACAATAATACTGTCAATCAGCACTGAAACCTCAACCGATCGACCTGTTTGTTGATCCATCTGATCTATGTAGGACTAGGTAGTACACGTAACTGGGTCATTCTACTTTTTAGTGCAGGTTTTTATGACTTTAATTTTGATATTTATCGTACATTTAAATCTATACTTATATCTGAATCAAATAGTGATCTGCAATAGGATGTGTGTTTTACTATTGTTATCTTTTTATTTCGACGTTTTGTAATCTTTGATTTCAAAATTATACAACTTTGTTACGTCCCTAAAGGTAGTACTGTATTTTTGGGAAATACCACTGCGTTACCGGTAAAAAGTATGAATACATAATATAATTCTAAACAAAACTGCATAGTACGGTCCGCACACTGTTGCTGTCTATTTTACATTGATGTGTAATTTTTATTTTTATTTATAAATTTACCTTAATAATTTAATATTTTCTTCGGGGGACAAAAATACCTGCACTAAAACGTGGAATGACCCAACTATTATTGCACGTTTTTAGTGTTCGGTACCTAAAAGGTTAAATCGGGACCCTATTACTTAGCCTCTGCCGTCCTTCTGTCTGTCTCCAAGCTGTATCTCATAAACCGTGATAGCTAGAAAGCTGAAATTTTCTCAAATTATGATTTTCCATTGCCGCTATAATAACAAAATTAAATATAAAAAAAGATAAAATATTAAGGGGGGTCCCCATACAACAAACGTGGTTTTTCCTATTTTTTTGCTCAATAATAATAACGGTTACGTGTAGACGCTTTAAATGTTCACAGAATATATACTTGTGTATCCTTTAAATAAAAATTGTTAAATAATAATAAAGTATAAATAAAAGGGGGGCTAGTGTACAACAAGCGTAATTTTTAAGAAATTATAAGTCGGTCTTAAAAAATACAACGTAATTTTTAAACAATTTTTACTCGATCTCAATAAACACATACAACAAACGTGATTGTCTATTATAGATCTTAGTACGGAGCCCTCCGTGCGCGAGTCCGACTCGCGCTTGGCCGGTTTTTTATTTATGCGCCGGCGCACGCGCACAGCGACAGCCATTAGTATATTGCTGCGCTCCCTAGCGCGTAGACGCCCTACACATTCCCTAACATTAAAAACAAACCCGATAATGCTGTCATAGTCCGCGATTATCAAAAAATGCGTCGGAAATAAAAAAAAATAAGCCAGTTCTTAGTTTTGTTGTGCCTATCTGCAAGTGTGTTTCCAGTGAAGTGCCTGCAAATAGAAATGTTTCATTAATGTATAATTTTGTTCAGTGATGTTCTAAAGAATATTTAAGGTATCAACATTGACAACGGAACGCCTTTGAATTGCTAAAACGTTCTTCTCGCAACATTCTTCATCTCTATATTACTGGTGACTTCAAAATTATCAAAATCGATTGTTGATGCGTTAAAAATTGTTACGTTTCTATTTATACTGAAGGCGTCTTTTAAGCACGTCACGGAAAATCTAATTATAAGAGTCAAATAAATAGTCAAAAAAGGTTCAGTGTCAAAGTTTCAAGTCAACTTCACCATGGCCACACCACCACCGGAAACGCCAACACCAACGGAACCGGAAGAGACACCGTCGCCATCGGCGCCAGGACCAATCAACAAGTTCAATTGGCTACAAGCAAGAGCCGCCCAGAATCGAAGGGCTAACCCGTTCGTCAAGGCGCGACCTACCCTAAACAGGGAGAGTTCAACTGCAGAGCTGTTCTCGAGAGAAAATTCGAGCAGCGACTTCTTCCAGAATTCCAGATTGAATCTTTTCGAGACCACACCGAAACCGGAAGCCGAGAGTCAGGGGTTTCTCAAGGTATGCTCTTGTTTAACCCCTTATTTAAGGTTCTGGTGACTATTATTGCCGTCAAATGATTTTGTGTGGACTTAAGGTATAAAATCAATGAAAATTTTCAACATGCTGTGCCTGTTTAAGGGGTTTAGCTTCGTTTTTAGGGTTATGTCTCTTTGGTTACTCACCTTAAAATCTTCAAACTTGGGTTTGAAACTATTGTTTAAATCGAACACTTTTTTCAAAGACTCTTTTGTCTCTGAAACTACTGTACTCATGAGCGAGAAAGTTTAAATAGATTTTGCTCTTGTCCGATTTTATTGCAATGAATGAATGCTTGCGTTTTTCAAAGAAACATCCTAAAAAGTTATGAACGAAATGTTGATAACATCCAGTCGGTATAACCGAAACAATTTCGAGCTGTTAAGGCGAGATAAAATTGTGTAAGTCATTTTAATGTGTTATAAACAAGCGTGGGTATTACCTACCTGCTGAAAATTTGATATGTTTCTTTATATTTCCCTATTCGTATAAGTGTAATTTGGAATTAGATTTAAAGAGGAAGTTTTCTTTATTATTTCATTCGTCAAAACTCAACCATTTGAAAGAGCTCAATTTGGCCAACATCTGGCTTCATTTCATTTAGGAAATTTTTGAACTAGACCAAATTGAGAGCACTGGTTAAGGGGCTATTGTGTTTCTTACCCAAATCACGGCCGTTTATTCCAAGAATATTATAGATCGTAATGAACAAATTGCCAATATACATTTTCGATAACGCACAACGAATGTCGTAGGTTAATAATTATCATTTAGGTTAGTGTTATTCAGATTCAAATCAAGCATACAAATACTAAACACACAATGCAATAATATACAAGTGGCATAAGAGAATTAGACCAGTGCAAATGTCTCACGCACGTTTGGTTCTGTATCAATTTATTTTAAATTCATTATTTGTTTATATTTTCGTTTAAATGTATTAGAGGAGACTATCACTTTCATTTACCCTGAAAGGTGTCATAGTATTTATAGATTGGACTAATAAAATATGTTGTTAGCTTTCTCAATGTATAAGAGCATAGGTGTTCCTAATACCGCAACGAATCAATCCCAAATTGCAGATATTCATACACAACTCATTGCTAAGTAATTCAATATGTCCGTACTAATTTGCCTGTCTAAAATTTTGATACTACTAGATACAATATGGATAAGTTGTCCGACCGATTTCGGCCATGGTTGCTGATCTCAATGGAGATCACTGAACTGAGTGCACTTTGTGTGCGCAAACACAATTGCACACTCTGTTCCTTTACTTTCATAGTACTAATATATAGATAAACATCTAAAAGATGTTTTAACGTACAACCATTATTAATACATATGGGCATTGTACTCCGGAGCAGCGTCTGGCATTTACCATCTTCTGGCCAGTCGTCGGGGAGTTAACTTCTTACTTAAACTTCATCATCATCATCAGCCCATATACGTCCCCACTGCTGGGGCACGGGCCTACCCTAAACTAGGGCGATAAGGCCTTAGTCGACCACCCTGGCCAAGTGCGGGTTGGTCGACTACACATCCTTAGAATTTCTTCTTAGGTGTGCAGGTTTCCTCACGACGTTTTCCTTCACCGTTAAAGCGTCGAATGATGGTACATATGAACATTACTTAAACTTACTTCAATTTAATTTAGTTGTATAGATCCAGAATATCTGGTGGCTAAAATCAATGAAGATAAGAGAGTTATAATAATACAGAAGCTCTTTCTATTCTTTCAATTCCTAATATGTAACATTCTAAGGAAAAAAAACCAAATCGGAGCTGTTCCCGAGGATTTCCTAAAATTGCCAGTTCCACACCTTTATTGACTCAACTTTACGGATTTCATAGCTTCTGTTTTGGTTCGAGTCTGCGCGTCTGTGCGTCAGAGTACGAACACTATAAATAAGATCGATACGTTTGGATCGTTCGTTTGACCTCTCAATCGTATCTGTATCGCAGTAAAACCCTCATACCAATTTAACTGGAGGACCAATCTTTCAATAATGGTATTTGTTGACTGTTGACGGCAGTACGTACTTATCAGAAACCCTTAACTAGTTTTCAGGAAGTATCTTATTAAAGAAAGTAGGAAAGAAAGAAATAAAAACATTTATTGACCACGACATAGAAGTTACAATGATACATAAATACACAAACACAAAAAATCAACAAAGAAATAACACACATACGCAAGGACTATAAAATTGGTCAACGAACGGTTATTCGTTTTTATCTTTAAAATAATATGTCTGGTAGATTAGATACTATTTTAATTTAATTTACGAACTTTCCTCTTTCTTCTTTCTTTTCATACGTTGAATACTAATCAGCTACTATGTGGTATAAGCACAGGTTCACCAAAGCAATGTGATCGTCGTCGTCAGCTTATAACTCACTCCACTGCTAGACATAAGCCTCCCCGCGAGGTTATCACTCCTGCCTATCCTCGGCTACTCGCATCCATCTCCCTCCAGCCTTTCTGCGCAGATTCTTACTCCACCTGGCCTGAGGGCGTTCCACACCACGATTGCCTAGACGCGGTGTATAATACTCCATTATGATTTTATTGTCTAGGAAAACTTATTAATCAAACACTAATAGAACGGTATTTGTGTGATTATCTCTAAAAAAACATACAACTATGTATGTTAATCTCTTTTTAGTAACGGTCGATACAGCCATTGTAACTGAACATAAACTATGTGTTCAATTGTAAACAATACTCTTCGCGTATAGAATATGTATGAGGTCCATTAGTTTAGTTTAGTATCCGTAGGTCGAGTGACGTCTGTCAAGCCCAGCAAATACGCAAATAGAACACCCTATTTCGCGAGCCAGAAACAGTATACATTTGGTATGCATACTATACATACATTTTGTAGTATGCATGTAGTTGAAACATTCATTCATACATTGGACTGGTCGAGAGCCAAGACAAATCAAATCAATGGAATCAAAAATCCTTCGTTCATTATTAGGAAATTCAGTAATAACATGTTTCTACCACCGCACCGGTTCGGAATGCCAATTCTACCGAGTAGACTTCGGAAAGGAAAATGAAAGATACAAAGCAAATTTTACGCGAATGATATGATTCTTAACACATTTAGAGCCCCGGCACATTTAGGATCATAAGAGGGCTTATGATCACGGCAGACAAGTGTAAGAATATCAGTTGTTAACAAAATCATTGCGTAAATACAAGAGGCCCTGGCGTTAAATCCTGAAAGGTAAAAAAACAGTGTCATTGAGATTATGGAGAATTCCGTGAACAACTAGATCCTAGATCGCCGAACTGTGAGGAAGATCTTTAACTAGAAGTGGAAGATCTTCCGCCCAGTTAGAGTTTATTTGGCTGATGCAAAAGTGAGACCCAGGCGATTGGCATTTTTTATTCTTAACTGACTTACGATGTTGGCTTTGGAGTAGCCTCGTCATCATCACCGGACTTGACGGCAGGGGAGCGACTGGTTCTTGGTGTTATCATATGTTTGCTTGTGAGATGTAGGCTTTCAAACTAGTGTTGATATTGATATAGAGATATCTGAAAGCGTCATCTATTGGTTGTGGTTAGAACTTGCTAATTGGATTCCACCACACAGATGACATATCATTGCCAACGTTTCTCGGTCGACAAATTAATAGGAAGTAGATGTGCGGTGTTTATCGTAGTAACACTTCCGAGTATCTACTTCCTTAAGTCATAGATGAAGAAACTTATGGAGTGAATCTTATCTATGACTAGCTTGATGGCGCATTGGAAATGCCCCTGCCTCTTGCGTCAAGGGTCGTGGTTTCGATTCTCACTCGCGATAAATATATGTGAAGCATATTAAATGTGCTGTGTCTGGGTTGTTACTCTGTTGTTTCTGATATCAGTAACACAAGTGCTAAAAGACTTACTTCGGAATCAAAACAATATATGTGATGTAAGATGAAAAGTAAACAGCCTTAGATTACCGATTTGGCGAATTTGTTAAAAACTACAGTATTAGATAGATAGAAGGATTAGTTTACGAAATAAAAAAAATTGGTCCACAGCTAAAAAGCTAAAGTACCTACTGCTTATACCTACATGCATACAACACAAAAGTACCTAGTTTATTTTACATATTAAGTGAACTCCATTGCGACCTTAGTCCCTTATCTACAGTATCGATTCGCATAGAATATCGATTTCAGTTAAACGTATTAGGCCAAGGATCTTTATTTGTATAAAACAGAAGCAAGTTAAAATGCAAAAGCTTATAATATAATACCTACTACTTATCTAACTCACTACACCTGGCTGTCTTTAAAATATAGCTTCATAGCCTTTTTTTCTCGTTTTCACTTCTTTAAAATTTTTCTAAGGTGTATATAATTGAGCTTTTTTGAATGCTTATTATCGCTGAGTTAAGTAAAAACTAGCACCTACAAAGATTATTTTAAAGTGAACAAACCCTTATATTTTCTAAGTATTATTTGCGCAAACACTACACAGTTGAAATAAAAATATCTTCCTGTGACCACGAGACACGTAAGAGCTCGAAACGTCGGGTCTATACAATTATACTAATATTATAATGCCTAAGTTTGTTTGTTTGAAAGCGCGAATCTCAGAAAGTACTGGTGCGAATTTTAAAAAATATTTTTGTATGGGATAGACTGTTTATCGAGGAAGGCTTTTAGGCTACATAACATCACGCTGCGACTAATAGGAGCAAAGAAACAATGGAAAATGTGTGAAAATTGGGATAAAACGCGAACGAAGTCGCTGGCACAGCTAGTACTTAATAATATTTAGAATAGAAAAGGCCAGCAATGCCGAATTTAAACTCGCACGTCTAGATCCAAAGTCAAAGTCCCAATTTCGTTCAACGTAGATACGCAGAACATACGCAATAGTAATCTAATATCAGACCTTGTAAGCAAAGTACATAACAATAATAGGAGTTTAACAGCGGACGAAATAGGTTAAACTATTTGGCACGACTGATAAGATCGCGTTACGTTTAAAGGATAGATTATTATTACAAAATATTATGATTGGGATGATACAATGTTAATAAATGTATGTGATACTGATGAAGTTTTTGCTAGAACAATAATTTTGTTGGCAATGTTCCTAACTAACAAATTCTTGTCATTTTAACGAGATATTTTCACTGAAAATGTTTTTTTTTTAAATAATCGTACCTGGAATCCATCCGTACGAATGTTATAAATGCGCAAGTAAAAATGTCTGTAACGGATTCAGGCTAAAACTAATGTGATCGAATCAAATCCAGTACAAAGTTGATTTAGCGACCAAAGAAGTGAAAAAGCGAAAAGCGAACTTTTTGTATGCAAAAGTTCACTTTTTCCCCATTGATGGGGAATTCCAATGGGAATTAGTGGAATAACCCAGAAATAAGAAAAAGGACTTAGGCTACTTAGGTACTTGTTGCCACCACCAATGTTTTACACGATAACGGGCGGTATATTACTTACTACCATTGTATTGAGCAGAAAGCTATTATTAATAGCACGGAGAAATTCCTATTCATGTCTCCATTCAGGCGAAGTCACGAATGTGATTTTTTTCAAATTTTATAATTTACATACTTTAAAGGGCACTAAAACAAAAAAGACGTGCGGCACTCGGGGACTGCCGCGGTATAGCTATTGCATAGCATCATCCGATTTCGGAGCAGCTCGTCTCGATTCGTGCGAGTTTCGTAGAGTCGTACAATACGTCTAACCGCACGCACACAAACACCGTGCCGAAGTCTACCGAACTGAAACGACGTTAGCCGATTGTGAGGTTTTTTTCGTTACGGAATTTCTTGGTTCGGTCGCCGCGCCCAAAGCCCGCGATAAAAGCTATGCAATAGCTTAAAAAAAGCACTTATGGCAGACAAGTTTTTAAAAACTCGCCTTAATTTTATTTCTCCACAGACATACAATTCCATCATATACCTTCGCATCGCATACGTAACGGACCTACAACTCAATTTCTATTAGTATCCGATAGTTTACAATATATATACCATATACTGACCATACATCATCTTCGTATATCTTTTTCCTTTGCAAACCTATACGTACTGGACCCACGGATTAATTTCAATTGGTATCCGATAATTAAATAAATAAAATAAAATATTTCACAACATCACATACATTGATCTAATCCCGTGGTAAGTAGCTTAAGCACTTGTGTTACGGTTATCAGAATAAACAGCGGATACACAAATATACTTAAATATATTTAATAATAAGACACGGAACAAACACCGATGTTCGTCACACAAATATTTGTCCCGAGTGGGAATCGAACCCACGACTATTGGAACCGTAGGTAGTAAACCTGGGCCACTGTTCCACCGAGCAAGTCGTCCAGTCGTATAATTACAAAATGATAGTGCATTTAATTAGCTAATTCAATTTTAGGCTCAATATGGTCTTTTGTGCCTGTCGACCTCATATTTGGATCTCACTACTACCGCTTACCATCAGGTGGAGTAAGGTCATCTTGTTAGCCTATAATTTCGGAAATCACCTTAAAATCTTCTCTACTTACATTCTATCTTCGCATCGCATACGTAATGGAGCCACGACTTAATTCCAATTGGTATCCGATTGTCGGGCCCGGCATCAGTTCTTCCTGCTGTCAAGAGTCCGGTCGTAAAATGCAGTTTACGACGCGACAGACGCTATAAACGACGCTAGCTAACTCACTCTCAAGTGTTCGTAGCTGAGAAAAACCGGCCAAGTGCAACTCGGACTAGCACACGAAGGGTTCCGTACCAATTATGAAGAAAAAAAAACACGTTTATTGAATGGGGGAATGAATAAAAAATCCCCTTAATATTTAATATTTTTTTATTTTTATACGGTTTTGTTATACGGCAACGGAACGGCGACGGAAATTCATCATTTGTGAAAATTTCAGCTTTCTAGCTATCATTGTCTATGAGATACAGCTTGAAGACAAAACAGACGGACAGACGAACGGCGGAGGCTTAGTAATAGGGTCCCGATTTTACCTTTTAGGTACGGAACCCTAAGAATGGACGCACAAACGTTCTTGCCTTTGCAAGAGGAGGAATAAAAAATCTATAGTAAATAACATATACTGCAATTATTACACAACAACATGGAAAAAGAATCACAATGTAATTTGTATTTGTTAGGTACTAATGATCTGCCTTTTATTCTCACTAGTTCGATCGTCAAACTAGTTAGAATAATAAAACACAGTAAAGCATAACGTAGTAAAAATAAATTCTGTTGAAC
Organism: Maruca vitrata; assembly: GCA_039566165.1. NCBI lineage: Eukaryota > Metazoa > Arthropoda > Insecta > Lepidoptera > Crambidae > Maruca > Maruca vitrata. Next base: position 7,578,136 of record CM076936.1, on the reverse strand, counting down.
CCATAATACAGTGTGCCTCATATACGGAAAATACATTTTAATTTTAAACAATGGCACTTAAAAGCGATAATAATTTTTAACGGAAAAATTTCGGTTAATTTGAAATTTGTGCAGAGAAATATTTTTCCTGATGTGTATTAAATATACCTATAATCCTTACTAATATGATAAATCCGAAAGTAACTCTGTCTATTTGTTACTGGACCGATTTAAATGAAATTTGGTACAGATATATTCCAGACCCTAGGAAAGGTTATACTAGAAAAGGCTACTTTTTAACTGACTGCGCTATAAGGAAGTAATGTTTTACCCGTTAAACGTCTCTACGCGGACATAGTCGCGGGCGGAAAGCTTTGAAATAAAACAAATTTTACGGACTCAAACTAGCGTGTAATATGACTCTAGAAACATATTATTTACGGACCCGACGTTTAATACCCTAAAAATACCTATCGAAAAAATATCAATAGTTTCAAGTTCCTATTTAGTTCGTAACCAGCGTATGTAATGATTTTAAGCTATTGCATAGCTTTTATCGCGGGCTTTGAGCGCGGCGACCGAACCAGGAAATTCCTTAACGAAAAAAACCTCACAATCGTCTAACGTCGTTTCAGTTCGGTAGACTTCGGCACGGTGTTTGTGTGCGTGCGGTTAGACGTATTGTACGACTCTATGAAACTCGCACGAATCGAGACGAGCTGCTCCGAAATCGGACGATGCTATGCAATAGCTATACCGCGGCAGTCCCCGAGTGCCACACGTCTTTTGTTATTTTTTCAACGTGTGCGTTCGCCCAGCATAAAAGTATCGCCTTTCAAAAAAATAATGATGCAGATATTCTGTGCCTTATCTCGTGTAATTGTGCCCGAAATTTTAAATTTGTGCGTCTAAAGGGTTCGTTGTTATTTAAGATTAACTGATTCTGCTGCACGAACGTTCGTCCAGCAAAATAATTTTTATTTTTTTAGTCTGGCAGGATATAAAATATGCAAAAAGATAGCTTACATACGGCTGTAAATGTGCCGTAAGAATGAAATTTGTGCCTCTGAAGATTTTAGAGATATTAAGTTTTTTGCTGGGCGAACGTTTTGGCGAATGCTATATATCGGAAACTGTTGAACGCGCAGTGATGATTTTTTTTATACGGATACGGTATATTTGTGCGTATTTGTGCCCAAATTTTCAAAAATATGACTAGCATGGTTCAGGAGTTATGATTTTTTTTCCTAGAAAATGAAGAAAGGCTCTACCTCTTGAACGAACATGACCAAGGACTTCGCGTTAGTGCCAACAGGTACCAATTATATATTCCCACGATCCTATAAAGTTTCACCGGTCTACTTCATATCATTGGCGAGTTATTAACGATATTGTCTTTTTTTTGAGGTTATCTTGATTCAAATTACTTAGAATAGGAAAACGCTACTTTTCTGTGAACTGGCTTATTACATTCTTAAACAATAATTAGTGCCTTATTTTAAGACTACTTATACAAAAAATCAGTTCAATATACCCATTAGATTTAACAAAAACGATAAAAAACCATACGACTTATTTTTGGTAGATTAACCGACCAAATTCGAGTGAACATTAAAAGGCGGCCGCACGATACTTCAAGCTATTCTTCCTAATTTGATGGCGTTAATGAAATTAAAATACTACAGATACGTGCAGAATTGTTAAGTTGGAATATATTTTATGTTAGGGACACTAAATAAAATGTGTTTTTTTTCATTATAATTAAAACACTAATATGTAATGTGTTGTTATGAACAATATATATTGTCCTTAGAAAACGGCAAAAAAATCTGTTTTGTAATAATACACTACAAATTATAGTGTAGGTAAGTATTATTATACACAAAAAAAAGCACATGTTATTTAATGTCTCTATTATAAAATATTTTCCAACTTAACAATTAATCACGCATCTGTACTGTTTGAATTTCTTTACAACGCCATCAAATTAGGAAGAATAGCTTGAAGTATCGTGCGGCCGCCTTTTAATGTTCACTCGAATTTGGTCGGTTAATCTACCAAAAATATGTCGTATGGTTTTTTATCGTTTTTGTCTAATCTAATGGGTATATTGAACTGATTTTTTGTATACATATTCTTAAAATAAGGCACTAATTATTGTTTGAGAATGTAAAAAGCCAGCTCACAGAAAACTAGCGTTTTCCTATTCTAAGTAATTTGAATCAAGATAACCTCAAAAAAAGACAATATCGTTAATAACTCGCCAATGATATGAAGTAGACCAGTGAAACTTTATAGGATCGTGGGAATATAATAATAGGTACCTGTTGGCACTAACGCGAAGTCCTTGGTCATGTTCGTTCAAGGGGTAGAGCCTTTTTTCATTTTCTAGGAAAAAAAATCATAACTCCTGAACCATGCTAGTCATGTTTTTGAAAATTTGGGCACAAATACGCACAAATATACCGTATCCGTATAAAAAAAATCATCACTGCGCGTCCAATAGTTTCCGATATATAGCATTCGCCAAAACGTTCGCCCAGCAAAAAACTTAATATCTCTTAAATCTTCAGAGGCACAAATTTCATTTTTACGGCACATTTACAGCCGTATGTAAGCTATCTTTTTGCATATTTTATATCCTGCTAGACTAAAAAAATAAAAATTATTTTGCTGGACGAACGTTCGTGCAGCAGAATCAGTTAATCTTAAATAACAACGAACCCTTTAGACGCACAAATTTAAAATTTCGGGCACAATTACACGAGATAAGGCACAGAATATCTGCATCATTATTTTTTTGAAAGGCGATACTTTTTTGCTGGGCGAACGCACACTTTTCAACTGACATTGATGGCTTGGAGTTGTAGCCTCGTCATCGTCACCGTACTTGCGGAGGAGCGGATGGCTCTCACCCCTTTATGTTTATTTATTTATTTGACTGGCTGGAACAGTGGTTAGTGACCCTAGCTGGCGGTTCCAAGAGTCGTGGGATCGATTCCCACTCGGGACAAATATTTGTGTGATAAACATCGGTGTTTGTTCCATGTCTGGGTGTGATTATGTTTTTAAGTATGTATTTATAAATATATATATCAGTCTCTGACGCCCATAGTACGCTGCTTAGTTTGGGGTCAGATGACCGTGTGGAAATTCCCAATTTCTTTTTTAGTATTTTTATTTATTTAGGTTCACAAAACAGAATAACATCAGTGTAATGATGATTATCATGTCAATGTATGGTGAAGCAATACACGTTATTTATTTATACATAGTTTTGAGACAAACATCAACCTAGTTTCAGCTATGCCAGCCCTTGACACATTCGTGCTTCACGTTTCTTAGCCACTATTATAGTACAGAGTCCAGAATAGAAGTACAATAGACTAGTAGTACGCAGGTGCAATCATGAATTCAAATTGTACACTCGCCGTCACACAACTGTGTAACTGTATTGCTATATTGGCACAAAAATATGTGAGATTGGCCAAAAGTTTAGTTTAACAATGCTTATAAATATTGTAACATGGTGTAATATCGGCGTGATTGTGGAAGAAAATCTTTTTTGTGTTGAAATCCCCTTTCCTTCACTTCAAAGATGGAAGAGGTTATAAATTTGCCACTGTGTTTCTTTTGTTTTTTATTTGATTATACTTCTACATTTATGTACATGTTAGTGGGCATGAAACAAGAGAGACTAATACTGATAGGTTTTCAAACTAAAATTTGGGGACCAGGACCAGTATTATGAAAGTAAAGTAAAGTATGCCTGCTGCGCTTGAAAACCAAAACTGCTGATTAAAATTACAGTAACACGAATGGTCCAGTGTCTGATAAAGGGCATAATCTAATTTTTGACTGACTGCCGTAGGAAGTATATATGTTTTACGTGATATTGAGAGGGGCGGAGAGCTTAATCATCCATGTCACCATATTTTTATTAGGTAGCCAATTTTATTTTCTGCTCGTGTCTTTCAAGGATTTACATTGTACCTACAACTTACCACTCAAAATAGGCGCCTTGACGTCGAGTTGCGGATATCAGCCCGTTGCACCATAACCATGTACCTACCTACAACGTCTTGAACTTTGTACTCTGACTTAAGTACAGTGTATAGTGTGGGAGTCTTTGCATTCAATGTTACTATCTTAATTAGCACGTGATCATCAGTTAATAGTAACGGCCTGTCTAGACCTAATAGGCCACAGATCGACGGTCCATGTGTTTACATAATTGGAAAACACGTGACTGCAAACTGCATGTTGCACATTGTAGGGCTGAACAACTGTCTATTTGTAGCATTCATCATTATCAGTCCATATACGTCCCCACTGCTAGGGCACGGGCCTTCCCTAAACTAGGGCGATCAGGCTTTAGTCAACCACGCTGGCCAAGTGAGGGTAGGTCGACTACACAACCTTAGAATGTCTTCGTCGGTGTGCAGGTTTCCTCACGATGTTTTCCTTCACCGTTAAAGCGTCGAATAATCGTACAATGAATTTAAAATTTTAAAACACAGTAGTACGTGGCGGGATTTGAACTGGCGACCTCTCGCATGGCAAGCAACGACCTTAACCACTCGGCCATCGTCGCTTTTTGCGTAAAGTTAATCCCAGCGAAATATTGCGAAATGAGCTCCAAGTTCAATATGTGATCTTGATACGGTAACAAAGATCATAAATTGTAAAGTCAATACTTCAGCAACAAAGGAGTGAGATTTAAATGGATACCAAGTTCAATTGTCAGTCCTGAAATATATTTCTGACAGCATACAATTTTTGATATAGGTAGGTATACATCTTCAACTAGCTTAAAATCTTTTAATATATGCAGGCCTAGCCAGTTCCTATATGTATTTGGGTAGACTTGCATTCTGGAATACAAATATTTACTTTTCCACCTGCTTATCTGCCATACATCTTTTGTTATAGGTATTATGATTAAACACGTATGCTACGCATGCCAGAATCAACGGTGATAAAGAAAAATAAACTTAACATTAAATAAATAAAACAAACCTAGAACACAACACAATAAAGCACTAAACATGATTTTTTTTTCCCGGGAGCCTCCTTGCTTGAAATCGTTAAACAAGAGCACACACAACAAAACATGCAATTGAGTTAATTAACAAACACAAGCCACATATTATATAAAAACCGGCCAAGTTGCGAGTTGGCCTTGGTGTATGAAGGGTTTCGTACCATAATTGTAAAAAAAAATCACGTTTTTGTATGGGAACCCCCTGAAAATATTTAATTTTGTTTTTTGACTTTGTTGTTATACAGCCAATAAAAATACAAAATCTGTAAAAATTTCAACTGTTTAACTATCACCGTACTTTACATACTACCTAGTGAAAGACGAACGGTCTGACATCGGAGTTACATTAATAGGGTCCAGTTTTTACCCGTTGTGTACGGAACCATAAAACATACGTCGAACGTACAAACTACTACTGGAACACACTATCCTTTATGTACCTAGACTTGGTATATAGAAACTTCACTATGTACCCGTTCGCAGCATCTGTGGCCACTTTAGATCTCATGAATAAACCCCCTCTGTCTTCCTACAAGCATCTATTTGAACGTCACTCGAGAAACGCTGCGATAAAACATTTAAGTGGCGACGAGAAAGATTTTTAATAACCACACAGTTTGTTAGTTTATTAGGTTCATGGAAAGTTGAAAATTGTTGAATGATTTTGCTAAGTATGTAAATCGTACTCTTCTGCTCGTAGGCTTATTTGCTACTTTATACTCAATAAGTTTTTAGCAACAGAATAAGTGCAAAGTAAAGTCACTTTTATTAAACATACCTACCTATATATGAAGCAATGCTATGTGCATACTAAAGGGGCTGATTTGTGAATTATAATAATTATTTCCACCCGCGACTTCGTCCGCGTAGAGACGTTTAACGGGTAAAACATTACTTCTTTATAGCGCAGTCGGTTAAAAATTAGCCTATAACCTTTTCTAGGCTCTGGACTATATCTGTACCAAATTTCGTTTCAATCGGTTCAGTACTCTATGCGTGAAAGCGTAACAGACAGACAGACAGACAGACAGACAGAGTTACTTTCGCATTTATAATATTAGTAAGGATAAGACTTATCCTTACTAATATTATAAATTTAGTGACATTTGCAAACGAATATTAAGGCCGTACCTACTAAAGATGTTGACATGATAACGTAAAGTCCTAGCTGAGAATTGCTGCACAATTGACTGCCTCGTTGGTCTATTGGTAGCAAGCGAGAGGTCCCCGGTTCGAGTCCGGGGTTTTCTATAAAGAAATTAGTTACTTCAGGGGCGTAGCTACCGCCGTATAGCCGTATCAATTATACGGGGCCCCCGGACCACGGGGGCCCCCAAAGTGTGTATGGAAAAAATTAAAACGTTCTAATTTATTTATTTTACAAATGACAAGGAAGTTTGCGGTTGAACGCCCGTGCCTCGGAAACCACGTTAAGCCAGTGGTCCAGTGCACGATACCTCATTGGTCCTGTCGGATTGCCGTCTCACCGTAAGGGAACAGAGAGTGCATTTATGGCCGAAATCGGTCGGATGCCTAATTAATATGCATACAGTGCACAGTAGTCATGGCGTTTCCTCATTCTACTTCCTTCTTGGTTTAACTAGTACCAATTTTGTTACCAATCTTGGAGTTGAGTTGACGTTCGAATCTCATCGATGCTATCCATTAACGAAAACATGTATAGATAGTACCATCATGTTGAAAGTGGAGCTGAAAATAGCGTAGTAATTACAAGCGATCACGTCACCCAGTATTTTGGCGGTAGACGAGCAAGGAATTTATCGTTCAATCAGTTTCGTCTGGCCTTAGTATCGTTTTCCAATTACATTGAGATTTACGAGGTTTGAAATCGTTTTTCTTTGCTATAAATCTTTTTGGCTTTTTACGGATTTCTAAAATCGACTTGTCTCTCGGCCGTGTTCTTAGGAATCTAGGTACTGAATAATTAAATATTCAGCTTCTACTCGTAAGTGTCTGACGGTCGAATACTGGAAAAGTAAAATAGGTGACTGGCTCGGTGGAACAGTGTGTGTGTTATTAAATATATTGACTTAAATTTGTGTCTATACTTTTGATTTTGATATCCGTATCACATGTGCAAAAGCTACTTACCACGGATCAGATTAATGGATGTCGTTTATTTACTTAGGTATCTAGTAAGCCCGATTTTTCAGTAGCCGGGTCGGACGTAATTTTATTAAATCGCCTTAGGCTGATTTTACAGTCGCACTGACCGCACTCTAGCGTTTCCGAAGGTCCAGTATGCATAAGGCGTCCCACCGATTTCAGCCATCGCGGCCGATCTCAATGAGATCAGCCAAGTGTACAGGACATATAGTGCACAAGTGTGAGCGCAAACACAAGTGGACTCTCATAATTCGGTGAGACGGCAAACAGGTGGGAGACGTTTTGTCGACCGGTTGCTGTTACCACCATACAGTTGCGTAAAACCCGCCAAGTGACTCTGGCCTCTCTCGGTCAGGTCGCGTTCCGGGATCAGCACTGTACGAACCTGAGCCAGGGGGGACCATTTTTGCGGAAAGCGCCGGACCAGTGGAGTCTTAGCGGCGGCATTGTGCGGGTGGAGCGGGTCAGCCCGCCGGCCTGGGGGTCGCGACTGCATTCAAAACGGTGTTTAATGTTTAATTTTTCAGTGAACTACACTTGTAAAAACACGACTTCGATCAGTTATCAAACGCGATCAGGTGCCAAAATAGCTGAAATGCTCCTTGAAAACTTTGTATAGCGTTGGAAGTTTTCGTATCTTTTCACAGCCCGAATGTTTACAAATTTTGTAAAATGCATTAAGTAGAGTGTGAAATGGCAGTTCTGCATCTGCTATGAAGTGCCCCACGTCATCGTGGTTCATGCTCCCATCTCACGCTCCTTGGTACAACCCATCGTATCCCAAGAATACGATAAACATGCAATTGAAAATTGCCGTACGTCAGCAACAAACTTCATGGTCTCATCATCTTGTAAACACCTTATTCGTTTTATCTCTTTCGTCATTACTTTGAACTGTCGCGATCCAATCCTTAACTTCTACTTGTAACATGTCTAGCATCGATTCTCGTTAATTTGCATCTACATGAGCCATTCGAGCTCCTGCTCTGTATTCGTCTCCTGCAACTGTCGTGCAATCGGAATTAGGTCTCGCTTTGTCAATGTCGTCCGCAACGCATTGCAATCTGTTATTATTTTAAATTTCCATTTTAAATTTTTACAACCCGAGTAAATACACGCGAAAACGACTCAACGAAGCAATGACGGCCAATGTCTCAAGCTCAAATGAGTGAAGTTTTTGTTCGTCAACTGACGTTTTTCGACTGTAATAAGCAACAGACCTAAGTTGTCCGTCATTGCCTCGCTGCATGAGTATGCCTGCCACTCCGATTTTCGATGCATCCGTATGGGAGCTCAGTTTCTAGTCGGGGATCGAATAAAGCTAAAATTGGTCGCTCTATCAATTTTTCCTTTAAGGTATTAAAAGCTAATGTATGTTTTTCCGTCCAATTCCACTCAAACTTAGTTTGAGAAGGTCCGTCAAGGGACATGCAATTAGTGCGAAATTCTTGACGAATCGACGGAAAAAAGCTCGCCAGACCTATAAAGCGTCTGACGTCGTGCACATTTTGGGGTCTTGGGAAATTCGAGATCGCAGAAGTTTTCGTGAACCGGGGCGAATACCATAACCTGACACATGGAAACCTAAGAAATCAAGTTGTCTTTGAAAGAAGTGGCATTTTTTTTTAGTTTTAAGGTTAATCCTGCTTCTTTTAAAAGTTTTAAAACGTCTTCTAATCGTTCCATCCCTTGATCGAATGAAGAAGCCGGAATCAATATGTCATCCATATAGATAACGACGTATCTTAACTTAGAAAATACCTTATTCATAGCTCTCTGGAAAACCGACGGCGCATTTGCTAAACCAAAGGGCATTCTTTTGAATTGGTACTGTCCATCGGGAGTAACATGTGAGTTCCTGAGAGCTCTCAGATATTGGAATTTGATAGTAACCTGATGAGAGATCAAGCCGTGAAAACTATTAACCGTTCCTGGAGAGGAGTAATGCTCCTTGCGAGTCTTCCTATCTTCTATTGAGTCTTTTATCTCCTGTTTTCTTTTTCACTAACAGGATAGGACCTGAGTTAGAGAGATCAAGGCTAGGACCACCGGCTTAACGCGTTTTCCGAGGCACGGGCGTTCAACCGCCATCTTCCTAACTCCGGGCTGAGTAATTTCATTAAAGAAAAACTCACACAAATTTCGCCCAACCCCGGACTTGAACCGGGGACCTCACGGTCCTTACGCAGCTACCAATAGACAGTCAAGTCCAGTATGCATAGAGATATAGGCACGGTTTCAAAGTAACGCTGACTATACTCTTTTTCACCTAAGATGATCCCTGTGACACTTCATTGTGTTCTGAATCACGCATCTTACGATTGACAAACGAAAATAATTTTATTGCACACTTTTTTTATTTTATTGCGGCGTCATTAGGAAAAATATCAAAATAAATATTGAATAATGAAGTGTCACAGGGATCATCTTAGCTGAAAAAGACTATAGTCGGCGCCGACGGGAATCACTAGGAATAAAATGCCAAAAGTGATACTACTACAGATACTGAAGCGTCACTGAGCATTAATTTATAATTAAATAATAAATTAAAGAGTTATGTCATATAAGTATACCTATTGATAAAATAGGTATACTCTACACTCATAAATTACATAGTATATTTAATACTACGTTCTTACACGAAAGATAAGCTCGTCTCTAAAACGAGCGTTAAAAGTTTGAAAGAAATGAAACAGTCAATTCACTTGCACTTTAAGTAACGCAAACATTATGAATAATACCCACATCTCTAGTATTTTGTTTAGTTTGAATTAACAAAAGTAGTGCCCGTCGATTATACAAAGGACCTGAGGGCCTACCATGAGTTGGCTATCGAAAACTTACTTACGTTAAAAACCTATCGAGTTGTTTTTTTCATACGGCCGATTTTAGTTCTTCGCGTAACCACCAGCGGCGCTGTAAAAGTTTTTCATAGACATATTTACGTAGGCGATATCGAGTGCGTAAGTTTTAAACTCATGGTAGCCCCACTGAAACATTTTATCATTGGTTTGGAAGCGCGAAACGCATTGAACCTTTGAAATCCCATAAAAAATCATTAAGATAGGTATTCGAATTTTGACTAGGTACTCATGCATATTAGAATTATAACATGAAAAAATTCATCTCAAAATACAATCTTTACAAAAGTCACGTTTTCTACATTCCATTTCCACCATCCAATATTACTTCCCGCTACGCTGAGGAAAGGAAAGTTGAAGGAATCAACCTTGAAAAATCGTTCTAAAATGAACTTTATTGCAATAGTTCAAGAGCTATAGGTTGAATACACCTGATTCCTAGGAAGGAGGCCTACATGATATTACCTTCTTTCTAGATGAGCAATATATTTTATCTCCTGGGTTCTCATTTCTAGTTTCTAGGAATGAGATTGAAAATCTTCAAGGAATAACCTTCGGATCGGACTGAAAATTGTTGTAACACATTCATATGACTTAGCGAGCTTTTTTAGACGTTCTTTTTAATAATTTTCATCCAAATTGTGAAGAGGAAGGCACAATTTATTTTTGTTAAAAATCATGTTATAGAAAAATGATTCACAAAATTCAAGGTTAAATCTTTCTTTTGATTTGGAAATAGCAAATGCTGCAAAAAAAAATAACTAACCTGCTTTTTAAAGAATTGTACTTCTTCACGGGAAAGATAACATCACACACAATATCCGCCAAGAAGTTCTTAATGAGTATATTTGATCCAATTTCGGTTGCTTCCTTATAACCAGATTTTTCAAGGAGCATATACCTATTCACCAGTTATAACATAAATGTAGGTACGGTACATACCTAGCTTATATCGGTTATTTTAGCACTGTTCTGTAAACCGACTTCACCAAGGCGTAGAATCGTAACGAATTGAAAACACACCGTGTAGTTATTTCTGGTAATACCGCTATGGTGCAGTTTTGTTTACGTCCCAATATACTTCGTATAATGAATGACTTCTAGGTTACAGTTTCAATGTTTATTATTACGAAGTTTAAAACAACACGAGCTATTTTCAGTTTGTTTAGATTTCATTCAAGTTCAAACTCAAAGGCGATGTTGTGAGCGTAATCATGTATATCCTCGACTGGTTGTTTATGGCCGATAAGAACATATACTATTTTCTTTGGCTTTACAATCCTTGTGCTCGTAAGCTAGCTGTCAGTGTTGGCCGGTCAACATCACTGGGTTCAACCAAAACAGAAGTATAGCAAATATTTGTCTAACGACCTACAAATGAAGAGACTACAGCCACTCCGCTCTAATATAAAAAATTTATGGGAATTATGAGTTTGGAAGCTAACTACTAAATTATCACCTAATCAGCGCTCAAATATGTAACTTTTCAGAATTCAGCTGTAAGACGCAAATGTATCTAAATGTTCGAGCCAAGTTAAGCATTTATCTGTCTGAAAACAGATTACCAAATATTGTACTAAGTTATATTGTAGTAGTACTTACCCCGCTTGTGGGTAGCAGTTTTAAACTTTTCTCGTTCCTGAAAATGAGACAGGGTACATGTGGCAGTGAAGAATAGGAACTGGAACTTTATATATCAAGACCAAGACTTGCGAATACAAAAGGACGTGACGAAACTTAAGTACTAGAGAAGATAAATGCATAGTTGTGTAAAGAAAACTTAACTAATGAATCTGGAGTCCCTGAACAGTCTTATCTAAGGACCTTCGCATATGAGGCGTAGCATTTTTTAACCAACTTAAAATGGAGAAGGATTCGTTCCACCAGTTGTATTCCAGGCACATGAACGTCAACCGTGCGACCTTTTGTTAGATTTGTTTTAAACGTATGGAGCTTTTCAATAGTTTCATCTGTAACTGATAAATCGTCGATAACGCAACTCTTCGTGTCCAAAATCATGAATATTGGAAAAACATACAATCGACAATCAACTTTAATGATGCGTCATATGCACACGATACAATTACTACTACGCCGCAAAATATAATTTCACACAGCCATTTCATTAAGTTTACAATGCTTCATAACCAGACTACAATTTTGTGCATTATGGAAATGCTATAAATTGCTTTCCGTCGCGTAAAATCTTTTTTTATAATAGACTTTCAGGATAACCTTACTCCACCTGATGGTAAGGGACTGTGTGTGTGATCCAAATTTATTAAATCGTTTATCGCGCAAAATGTAACTCCTTTGTAAGGAAGTCGGTTAATAAGTTGCCTATACCCATTCTCACCTGCGCACCAAATACATTTTTGTCTTATGAGTATTTTTGTCTTGAAAAGGCAGTGTTTTTTTTTTCGCATTAAAATATAATAAGGAACTAAGGATATGAATAAAGATAGACCTATTTGAAAACCTGTCTATAGTAGGAAAAGCTCAAAAATGAGGTTTGTCGCAAAATGTCCAAAGAAAAACTTCCTTCCTTGTTCCTCATTCCATTGCGATGATGGCCGATGCAACCCAGTCGAAACGTCGGGAAGTTGCTACTGTGTTAATCGAGTGTAGACTCATAAAGAATTATTTTATACTAGCTTTCAGCCCGCGACTTCGTCCGCGTAGAGACGTTTAACGGGTAAAACATTACTTCTTTATAGCGCAGTCGGATAAAAAGTAGCCTATATCCTTTCCTAGGCTCTGGACTATATCTGTACCAAATTTCGTTTAAATCGGTTCGGTCAGTACTCTATGCGTGAAAGCGTAACAGACAGACAGACAGAGTTACTTTCGCATTTATGATATTAGTAAGGATGTAATATAAGGAAAGTCTTAAATCATACAATCCTCACTTGTTTCAGGGCGTATCGTTCATAGGATGGCACCAACGTACAAAGCTGGAAAGAGTACTGCTGGTCACCACAGCCATTCTGTTTCTGGGCATACTCCTCACTGCGGTCCTTCTTGTAGCTACGAGGGGACCTTCGTACCTTCCGGTGCCACCATGCTACCAGCCGGAGCCTAAAGGTTAGCTGAAATGTTTTTGCTGTTTTTGGACGTACTCAGTTCGATTGAATTTTTGATTGATTCATTTAAAACTTGTTCTTGTGGACACTTCAACGTAGGAATGAAACTTCCAAATTTCTTAAAACTCAACTCTCAAATGATGAATATCCAATGAATCCGTATATGGACGTAGCTTGATCTAAGTATCTAAAATACTTGCTTGAAGAAAACACATTTCTAAATTCTTAATACTGGCATGAAATCGTCACCTTCCTAATTTATTCTTGAGATTTCACAGGAACATCATCTTGAACGCAGAGATGTATTTAGGGAAAGTAAATAAATATAATATGATTGCGTATAAATAATATCCTGATTGAAAGATCATGTTTGATCAGTCAAGTATAACGTAAATAACATATTGATTGCTACCGTCCGGATGTGTTCTGGGCAATAACATATCTTTACTTATGTTCAATTACTTTCATGGCCTATAAAATGTTTCATAAGCATTTATCTGGTACGCCTTTTATCCTTGGAAGATTATTGGGCAAACATGTATATGTATTTTATTGTTTACCACTGAATTAGGTATTTTTATCATTTCTTATAGAATGATCTAGATATTTACTTTATAAATATTCCACGAAGAACAGTTTCAGCAAACGTTTCTTGAGACTGACTCTCACAGATATTTCCGCTTTCTCAAGAAATAGATTTCTACTTCCTATTTGTTGAATTTGTTTTTATCGCTCTATACACGGAAATTGTGGTACATAATACAATCACCTTTAAACCTCAATTCGGTCATTATAAGCACATAAACTGCTACACAATAGATTTTACAATTTCCTTCCTCGAGTCCATTTTAAAATAAGGCGTTTTCGTTGGGAAATGGCTGCTATTTACTCAACTACCCACGCATGTAACTAGATATGACGTTAGATAATGTTATGATGACTTTGTTAGTATTTTATCTGAGGTTATTCATACATGCTTTTACCTTCGGTACACCAGAATTGTGTCCATTAGCTAAAACAAGTCTAAATCAAAGGATTTAGACTTGTGTTTTAGTAATAATAAACGCTTTAACCTTTCCTTGATTAGGAAAGGTAAAGACCATTCCTTGGTAATAAAAAGCGTTTATTTAAACAATTCAATATAGATCCTTACTGAGTTACTGCCAGTTGTTTCGTTACAATATTACATAGTTCGTGAAAAGGTCTTGTTACTATTCACCGCTTACTTTTTTTTTCAGAAAAACCAGTTTGCTTGTCTAGTTCCTGCATCTACACAGCCAGCGAGGTCATCAGAGCCCTGGACACCAGTCAAGACCCCTGTGAAGACTTCTACGAGTTCGCCTGCGGAGGCTGGATTAGGAACAACCCCATCCCAGAGGGGAAGTCCAGTTGGGGGATCTTCAGCAAGATTGAACTGCAGAATCAGCTCATAATACGCTATGCCCTTGGTAAGTTTCCGTTGATTTAGTCCTAAAAAGACTGAAATACGATTTGAATAAGAGGAAATACAACACAGTGAAACATATACAATATACATACACTTGTCGGGATCACTGGAAATCATAAACGCAAGCTCGTTTCAGACGAGGTACGATATTTCAGGTTTGAAAGCCCATATCTGAACAAATACATAGTTCCATTAGTTTCACAAGCAAACACAATAAGTAGACAAACGACACACCATTAGAACTGTGACTAGCACTTAACTGATAGCATCAGTAATTGCTGGCTGTTATGAGGAACTCACGGTCAAGTTCACTTTGCAACCTTGAACTGACCGTAACACTATTATTAGAAGTTCATAGAAGTTTTAATGGTGGTTGAAACACATGGCCAATGCTACGATAAGTGGGCATTTCATACTAGAACATTCATGGATGGAGTTACCTATTAATGATTGACCGACTTTACTAACCCGTTGTAAACTTGAACTTCCAATTCTGCTATTTGAATCGATATCTAGTCTACTTGAACTTCGCCCTGAAAACCTAACCTTGATATCTTCAATTGAGCCGGAAAACTGATAATATCATGTATTTCCTTCTACGCAGCGCTTACTTTTGACACCGATAGCATCTACGCTCAACAAGTCGATTCACTTGTTGAAATACGGTATAAGCCCGGTACCTGTTATTGTCCCTTTTTGATACGCAACCAAATCTCGCCACATAGGTATTACCACCAGCTACAAAACAAACACAAAACAACTACCACCATAAAAGTATTACCAGTATTAAATAGATAAAAACGATTTAGCTTGTAAACATTATCAAGGTCAAGTCCAGTAGGCGCGCCCGTAATTCAGTACACAGCCGACAAATCGATTCTGGAACCGGCGGGTCGGGAGTAGATACCTACCTACTTATGTTATACAGTTCTGATCGGTTCTTTCCATTTTAATAGATAGGTTTCTGTGTGCCCTTGGCTGATGGATAGGTACAGTGACGGATTAATATGAAGGGCTTCAGGGGTGGCTTTTCATGTGAGCTAATCTAAATTGGTAGCAATGTCACAATGCAATATTTCATGATGAGAGCTATATTCAAAACTAACTTAGAAATAGACTTTGTACGTCGATATAACAACGTAATTTTCCAGTTTGTGCTTTATCATACCGAATTGTTTTCACAATTACGGTATGTGATTTTAGAATGAAGAAGTGACATCCGTAAAAAATTACTTGTAGTGGATTTTGTCAATAATAAAGCTGAAAAGCAATTCTTTATTCGTATTAATACAAAAGTTAGATACTCTGACACACGCTTATTTCCTCACAACATAATTTTTCAGAGATGCCTTATACTAATAGGAACCATTGCAAAAATTATCACCTCACGAAAACCGAACAAATATATGTAAGCGCCTCTCGATCATGCCTTATAAAGATCTCGCGCATGTATTTGCTTGTTCCTTTATTACTATTACTGCTGAAAATATGGTGTGCAAAACAATCGATATTGTATCCATCTCGAGCCATATGGATCGGAATATTATGGATTTTCCTTTACAGATTAAAGAATACTTAAGTTAAAGTAACTTTGTCTGTCTGACTTGCTTTCACGACAATATTTCTGAACCAAATTTGATACACGGATAATTTTGATCCAGAGAAAGGACATAGGACACTTTTCCTAGAGTGAAATGCCTCTTTATGGGATTAATGTTTGACGTGTTAAACGACACAAAATGGAGTCCCGGGCGGAAAGCTAGTCTTATAAAGGTTTCTTTGTAGTGTGTTAGAAGTTGAAACACGTACTTACAACAACTCTTTCCTACGACAGATTGATTGTACACATTATTCTGCTTTTGTTGGGTATTTGAAATAAAAGACGCTTTTTATTTATCACTATTACACTTCTACCCGCATTTCATTCGTGTTTTGAATACAATATGGTCCCTAATAGTCACATCAACCTTCGTCATACTATGGACCAGTCTGTGGTTTTATAAAATTGATCATGTGTTTGTTGGGCTGAATGCCATTGTTTATGTTTCTTTATTTATTTCATCATCAGCCCATATGCGTCCCCACTGCTGGGACACGGGCCTACCCTAAAGTAGGGCGATAAGGCCTTAGTCGACCACGCTGGCCAAGGGCGGGTTGGTCCACTACACAACCTTAGAATTTCTTTTCAGGTGTGCAGATTATTAGATTTATTTATTTGATAAAAAAATGTTATTTCTGTCCTTGAAGTATTCGACATAATTTGCATTTGTTTTCTTATTGCTCTTTCTTCTAGCAAATATTGCTTTTATTTCTTTTGCGCGGTTTTTAAAGTGTACCAGTTTTTTGGCACTAGGTAACTGGTCTATCTGAAAATCTCATACCTATATATGCTAAGTTTAGTATTGCAAAAGTATTAGCTTTTTTTAACTTCGTATATTAGTTCTAATACCAACTGGTAGTAGTCATCATCGTTCGCTCATTGTATCATCATCATCATCATCAGCCCATATACGTCCCCACTGCTGGGGCACGGCCCTACTTAGTCTTAGTATTAGTCGACCACGCTGGCCAAGTGCGGGTTGGTCGACTACACAACCTTAGAATTTCTTCTTAGATGTGCAGGTTTCCTCACGATGTTTTCCTTCACCGTTAAAGCGTCGAATGATGGTACATATGAATTTCAAATTTCATTTCATAATACTGTATTTTCGTTCGTTCCATTTTACGTCATATTATTATGTGGAGTCTCCTTTTTGCCATCCATACAAATCCATTCTCGCCTGAAGACCTAAAATCCACCACACACACAAATCTTCACTAATATATCAAATTAGATGGGCATTGTGAATTCCATCTCATCGTTTTCCGAGCATATATGCGGTGCTTGTTAGCCATTCTCTTATAAAGAATTATTGTGTGTACACATTTTGATTTATTTTGTTTTCGCGTGTATTCGGGTTTTCCTGTAACGTTGGAGGTGAAATTTATTTGATAGGTCACACGATTTATGTGCTACCTCATATTTACATCCTCTCAAAATACAAAACTGTTTATGTGTAATATGAACATCAACCTTTACAACTTCATTTGATATATTTATTGTGTGTGGGAATCTTGTTTTGTTGTATACGCAGTTTTGTGTGCTCTTACATATATTCTAACTATCCTCTTACGTATTTTAAAATATGAACTGAAGTGCAATATTTATTTCAGATTTGCTTCCTCATTCGATTACAATAAAATATCAGCCTAAATACAGAACCACTTTATCACCATCTTCTTCACCAAACATACTTATAATATGAAACAACATCTCTCTCATTACAGAAAAGGTGAACATCTCAGACGGCGGCGCGGAGTCAAAGGCCCGAATCTACTACGACGCGTGCATAGACACAGATGAGACCATAGAGAAGTCCGGCCCGAAGCCGCTGCTCAACGTGCTCGAGAAGCTTGGAGGCTGGCACATCATCCCCAACACGACCACCAAACCGCACCAGTGGAACCTGCAGACGTTACTACAGGATGTGCAGAACACGTTAGTTTCATATGTCTTTAAAGAATAGGAATTCTGAGACAATAGTCTCAAATAATACAGCAGATATCTTCGCCTGGACGGAAACTTGAATTTTTGTACATAAAACAACTTCGAATAATTTCATGAATAAATAGCAACGAAGATTACTTTCTTGGATTTGGATGTCTTGATATAGACATCCAAATCCAAGAAAGTAATCTACCCATATATTCTTTCTTCAGCTTCATAATTATCGACTAAATTTGTTACAAATTGAAATTTGAATACCACAATGTTTTCTCAGCTGCATGCGTGGCCTTTGCTACTTTACGATATAACAATCAACTTACAGGTACAATTTGGGTGGCCTTTTCAATTGGGCTGTGACGGAAGACGACAGGAACTCATCAAAACACGTTATTGTGGTAAGTTAAGAAGTATACGAAATAATAAGGATATTGTTAAACTATTAAAAGGTTTTTAATTTCTTTTACAGCTAGATCAAGGTGGGCTAAATCTCCCCACACGCGACAACTACCTCAACAAAACGGCACACAAGAAAGTATTAGACGCATATCTGGATTACATGACACGCATATGCATACTGCTTGGTGCAAACAAGACTGAAGCCAGGATCCAAATGAGTAGGGTGATTCAGTTCGAGACGGACCTGGCCAATATAACGACGCCTTCTGAAGATAGGAGAGACGAGGAAGGGCTGTATAACCCGTACACGATCAGGCAATGGCAGAAGGAGGCGCCATTTCTAAACTGGACCATGTTCTTCAACGATGCTTTCAAGTTAGTCAATAGAAGTGTGAGTAAGATACTTCTTAATAGTTAAAACGGATTCACGAATTGAAAAATACGTACCAAAATTAATCACCAAATCTAAGTGGAAGATAAAAACAGAATCACGCAAACGATGCAAATGGTTTTCGTAGTACCTAAAGTAATTTTCCTACAAACTGATTTCGAAGCACTCAAATATACAATTTTGAATTACAGATATCAGATACTGAAAGAATAGTCGTCTATGCACCTGACTACTTCAAAAACCTCACAAAAGTTATAGAGAAATACAACCGGACTGACCAAGATCAAAAGTAAGTCTATCATCCATATTTTTAGGGTTCCGTAGCCAAAATGGCAAAAACGGAACCCTTATAGTTTCGTCATGTCCGTCTGTCCGTCTGTCCGTCTGTCCGTCTGTCACAGCCGATTTACTCGGAAACTATAAGTACTACAGTGATGAAATTTGATGGGAATATGTGTTGTATGAACCGCTACAAAAATATGACACAAAATAGTAAAAAGAATTGGGGGTGGGGCCCCCATACTTGTAACTGAGGGATGAAATTTTTTTTTTTTCGATGTACATACCCGTGTGGGGGTATCAATGGAAAGGTCTTTTAAAATGATATAAAGTTTTCTAAAAAACATTTTTCTTAAAGTGAACGGTTTTTGAGATATCAGCTCTCAAAGTCGTAAAAGTATATCCCCCTCTATTTTTATAACTACGGGGTATAAAATTCTAAAAAAATAGAGGTGATGCATGCTAATTAACTCTTTCAACGATTTTTGGTTTGATCAAAGTATCTCTTATAGTTTTTGAGATAGGTTGATTTTTATTATATTTGCTGCTACGGAACCCTTTGTGCGCGAGCCCGACTCGCACTTGGCCGGTGTTTTTAATTAAGTGTGTTTTGTAGTTAGCTGATCTCCGTGGAGACTGGCTGTCATAACCGAAATCGCTTAGACAACATTATTATTAGGTTTATTAGTAAAAACGAATAAAAATGTACTGACCTTATATTTCATTTATTTTCAGGACCCTAACCAGTTACATGATGTGGCAAGTATCAAGATCACTATCGACTTATCTTTCGAAATCCTTCAGAGACGCTACGAAGATTTTGAGGAAGGCACTCTTCGGCTCGGAGGGAACGGAGGAGTCTTGGAGATACTGCGTCACAGACACAAACAATGCAATAGGTATATTTAAAGATTTTACTGGATAACACTATGGGAACCAAGAGTGCCATAACAAATAGTACCTATCGAGGCAGAGTGGCTATGGGCGTGACTTTCCACGCAAGAGAACACTGTTACGTGCCAATGTGATTTTAAATATGAAATCCATAATGTAGGTACGTTTGCTCGACGTTGTTTTGGAGAGGGAATGATCGTGAGGAAACCTGCTGCACACTTGTGAAGTTCTAAGGTTGTGTGAAGTCGACCAACCCGCACTTGCGGAGGCCCGATCGCCCCAGTTTAGAATAGATACCCTTCGGTGGGGATATATAGGATAAATCAAGAAAATTCCACTTTAGTCGAACACTGTGCATTGACCCCAAAAATTTAAATTCACAGGTTTCGCGGTAGGTGCAATGTTTGTTCGAGAAGTATTCCACGGTGAAGCGAAGACCCAAGGCGAAATAATGATCGACAACATACGAACGGCCTTCAAGAGAAACCTGAAGAACTTGGACTGGATGGACGCAGAGACCAGGCAGGCGGCGGAGACGAAGGCAGACGCCATTACCGATATGATTGGTAAGAAAGAAAGAAAGAAAAAAAACATTTATTGATCACATATACAATAACATTATTTAACAGACACACGTGCCGTAAAAGTGATCAACAGGTTCTGCCTCAGCATGTGCTGCAGCGGCCGCTAGGTCGCTACAGCGCTGATATTCTGGCAGGACCTTTGATTGACTAAACAAGAAAAGCAAATCCTTGCTTACTACTTGGTGCTGGTGCTGTCTGTCTGTTTGTTTAACTACTGATCCAAACCTGCTAAGACCGAAAAACACATAGGCTGTTTTACTGTACTTCATGAATCGACTCACTAATAACGAAGTATTGTTTATGCGATAAACACGGACGGAGAAGCAAGCTAGAAGATAAGACAAATGTGCAGGCACTTTCAGGGACGATAACAGTATATCTTATCTATTACATTTATGGGTAGTCATCTAGCAGAGAATCTGATTTGCCTCCCCCTGGCCCAGGACAGGCACAAACAAAGTGGCTTTGAGCGTACCCAGGTCCTGAAACCTGGGATGTAGGCAGTCATATAATAAATAGTTATAAAGTATGATTGTAACTGACTAAAGTTGATAATGGCCACTATAGCAGGCAGGCAAAGCAGTATTATCCACTAAGTTGAAGTGTTTTTTATTTATATTTAAGCCACACACAGTTACATACATATTAACACTTTCAACTCTATCAACCAAATGTAAACTAAAAATAACTACATCCTTTTGACACCATTTTGACTAGCTCGGTGGAACAGTGGTCAGTGACCCAGATCCTATGGTTTCAAGAATTGTCGGTTCAATTCCCACCCGGGACAAATATTGGTGTGATGAACATTGGTGTTCAGTCTGTTGTACCTACTGTTGATTCTGATAACTGTAACACAAGTTAACCTACTTACCACGGGATCAGATCAATGTATGTGATGTTGTGAAATATTTATTTATCTTTCTACTTTTTTTCAGGTTTCCCGGACTACATTCTCCTCAAGCATGAGCTGGACAAACAGTATGAGGAGTTGAAGGTGAAACCCGACCAGTATTTTGAGAACAACATCGCTTTCAACATCTACAGTCTGAAGAATGACCTCAAGAAGCTAGATCAGCCCGTTAACAAAACTAAGTGGGGTGAGAAATAGCTACATTTTAATTCTTAGAATATTTGACGCTAAAAAGACATATAATTTGTTATTACTATACTCGGATTTGTAATTCAAGATCAAAAAAACTACGACAGATACGTCACTGTCAAAAGTGGTAAAGTCACTTATGTCACTCTCAAGTGATGATTTCAGGTTTCGACAACCTTTTCGTAATATAATTATTTAATTTAATGCCAGCATCACTTATTGATAATTAAGGCGTATAAAATAATAATTTCTTAAAGTAAAAGGGTTCATACTATATCTAATAATTAAATGCATTATTTAGATATAAATTATACGTTCTCAAAATTGTATTGAGCCTGACTATTACTTAGGTATTATAACTTCTAGTAAAAAACTTATAAATAACTCATGTCTAACTAATTTTAAGAAGACATAATTTTGAGCAATAGTGGAGGAGTCGGGAAGATAAATAAAATATTTTCTTTGTTACGGATTTAAACAACAAAAACTTAACTCAAAACATACACTTAAAACAGAACAAAATCACCACGGAGCAAAAACATTCGAACACTCGGAACAGTTACGGATTATTTCCCGATTAGTTATGATGTGTATTATTAATTGCGTCCGAGTATGTTCTTAACTTATCTTGTAGTTTATTGCACCAAATGTTATGAATCCCTGAAGTGTTACAAGTACAATACCATGTTTGTTACTAAAAATTACCGATGTTTAAGTTTTTATTAAGTCGTCTTGCATTTATGGAAATATAAATAACTGGAATTACTGATGAAAATCATAGGATTAATATTACCAATAAATTTGTTGCATATGGTTGTTTTTTGCAAAAAACTGAATTTACTATTGTAAAAATATTTTATTGCAGTGGCAACCTTGTAGTAGTTTTTTTGATCTTGAATTACAAATCCGAGTATAGAGGTATTTTTACCATTTTATTTCGTATACATTTCTTAAATTGGGTTCTTAATTAATTTGTCTGTTACAAAAACAACTTAAGGTGGATCAAAAGCAATAATATAAGACCGACATGCCATAACCAACCATCCTTACTAATATTATAAATTAAAATGCGAAAGTAGCTCTGTATGTTCCGCAATCACGCATAGAGTACTGAACCGATTTAAATGATATTTGGTACAGATATAGTCGGGAGCCTGATAATGACATAGGCTACTTTTTAACCGACTGCGCTATAAAGAAGTAATGTTTTACCCTTTAAACGTCTCTACGCGGACGAACTCGCGGGCTTTAATTTATCTTTTATGCTTGGCTTTTGTAAGACTATTGTGCTAACTTACCCAAATAATATATCATAGAGAATAAACAAACATTCTGACCATTCCAGAGTAGGTAACAATAACATACACATAAGGGTGCGTTTAGCCGACACACAATCTTGTCAGCACAGAAAGAAAAATGGCGATTGCTGAGTAGCATAGGCTGACGCGGCTGAGGAATGCTAAGTGGCGATATTCAGATTAATTGATAGATTCGTCATATGGCGGAATAACAGCTAACTTCACTTCTCTCATTTCCACTCAGCATGGTTCTGGCCGATACTGTAGTCAGAATTGTCAAATGCTGTTCAGCACTCTCAGATTCTGACCAGTCTGTCTATCGGCTAAACGCACCAGCCGACACACAATCTTGTCAGCACAGAAAGAAAAATGGCGATTGCTGAGTAGCATAGGCTGACGCGGCTGAGGAATGCTAAGTGGCGATATTCAGATTGATTGATAGATTCGTCATATGGCGGAATAACAGCTAACTTCACTTCTCTCATTTCCACTCAGCATGGTTCTGGCCGATACTGTAGTCAGAATTGTCAAATGCTGTTCAGCACTCTCAGATTCTGACCAGTCTGTCTATCGGCTAAACGCACCAGCCGACACACAATCTTGTCAGCACAGAAAGAAAAATGGCGATTGCTGAGTAGCATAGGCTGACGCGGCTGAGGAATGCTAAGTGGCGATATTCAGATTGATTGATAGATTCGTCATATGGCGGAATAACAGCTAACTTCACTTCTCTCATTTCCACTCAGCATGGTTCTGGCCGATACTGTAGTCAGAATTGTCAAATGCTGTTCAGCACTCTCAGATTCTGACCAGTCTGTCTATCGGCTAAACGCACCCATAGTCAAAAAAACATTCACAATTTCACATTTCACTTTTTTAGTTTCGCGCGATTTTTACCTGACAGATAGGTTTTTTTTTATTCATATATAATAGCTTATACCAAAGCCGCTCTAAGTTGGCCGATTTGCTACATGTCAGACTGACTGCACTAGTGAGGGACAACGGTAAAATTGCCGAAGTATATAAGTAACAGTTATTTCCACTTTATAACCAAGCAAGGTCTAATTATAACAAATTTTTATTAAAAACATTAATTCACATCCAAAAGATTGAATTTAAGTTCCTTATTTATAAATATATTTATTTTTAAAATACAATACTTATTAAATCCTTCATCCTATTTAAAAAAAATACCTGGTGAGTATTACCCACTACGTCACTATGAAAACGTGTCAAACGGCGTAACCTTGTAAAAGCGTAATACAGAGTGGAAATTTTACGTTTTCTTTTTATAATTCAATTATTTTAGGTAATAAAAGACAAATAATTATATAATTATGTGCATTTGAAATTTTGAAATAACGTATTATTTTTAAAAGTTGTTCTTTATGATTCGCGTAAATATGTTCCTCTTAACAAGGATAAATGCAAAATATAAAATAAAAAGTGTCAAATCAGTCTTCTAAGAACGGCTCCGGTATAATTATCTAGTTATTTGTCTTTTATTACCTAAAATAATTGAATTATAAAAAGAAAACGTAAAATTTCCACTCTGTATTACGCTTTTACAAGGTTACGCCGTTTGACACGTTTTCATAGTGACGTAGTGGGTAATACTCACCAGGTATTTTTTTTAAATAGGATGAAGGATTTAATAAGTATTGTATTTTAAAAATAAATATATTTATAAATAAGGAACTTAAATTCAATCTTTTGGATGTGAATTAATGTTTTTAATAAAAATTTGTTATAATTAGACCTTGCTTGGTTATAAAGTGGAAATAATTGTTACTTATATACTTCGGCAATTTTACCGTTGTCCCTCACTAGTGCCTTTGAGTATAAAGCCACTGGAGATGCCATAACGTCAACGCTTCTAACAAATTTTTTCGCCACTTTTAGCGGTGGGCGAGGTAAACACGTACAGCACACCACCAAAAAATTAATAACTCAACAGACACAAATTTTGCTGTAACGATAAACGCACACTACAAAAATGTTCAACACTTCAAACAATACACGCACACAAACAATGTTTTCACGTAACTACGCAACACACATACGAAAAAAATAGTGATGACACAAAGAATAAAATAAAATCAGTTTGGTGAATGAACTGAACTATCTTGTACTGATTATTGTAATTCAATAACATTTTGTGGGATCTTATTAAACAATTTTGTGCTTAAACCCAAGAACGACTTTCCAGTCTTTTGAAGCCTGAGCCTTGAAACGGCAAACTTATGTTTATTACTGGTGTTAAAATGGTGAGGATCCGATATTAAATGATTGTATGTTCTTGTAAACATATAAGATACAGTCCAAAATGTACTGAGAGGATACGGTTAAAATATCTATGTCTTTAAAAATATCTCTAAGGGAGTCACAGAATTTCTTTTCATTTTCAGACTAAATTTCAATATCGTATGACCAGAGGAAAGAAAAGTAATTTTTCTAATTCATCTTACAAGATTTAAATATAACATATGTTTAGACCTTTTTATTTAAGTTAAAGTTAAATTAAAAAACGGATTATACAACTAACTGCAGGCAGTGAATGATTCATTCAAATGTCGAGTCGCCTTTTTGACTTTGTGACATCACTAGCCCCCGTACCACTGTATTCTTGTTTATTTTTTTCTGTCGTTTACGTATCGCAACGACTTTTTTTTTTAAATGGCAATTCTTCTTAAATACACGTTTAAAAGTTAATAAAAACACTTAGATATGATACTAAACGCGCTCTTGTTGCGAATTTGAGCTCTCGATCGCCTTTTACATGAGAATACTGCACAACTAACCATTTTTCAAGAGTAACGTCACGCGACAGGGATCAATGCAAAATGGCGGTGGTGCAGCGACAAGTAGTTTTATTAAACGTGTTTGAACAGTTGACCAATGTACTTTGCCGGAGGGGGTCGCCCGTGTAAGGCATCTCCAGTGGCTTTATACTCAAAGACTAGTGCAGTCAGTCTGACATGTAGCAAATCGGCCAACTTAGAGCGGCTCTGGTATAATATTTTGTTATCATCACTATTTTTTCGTAAACGAAAACAGACTTGGATTATGTATAGACAGCCGTATAGAAAAGTGTTATCTTTTTTATTAAGTTTTAATTATTTTAAAATAATACTAAATAAAAACGATTTATTACTCTGAAATAAAATCGACGGATACTGATTCTTACGTACATACATAATTTTCAAATGGACAATATTTAATTTACAGGCATGACACCATCAACCGTGAATGCCTATTACACACCAACTAAAAATCAAATTGTATTTCCTGCTGGAATTCTTCAATTACCTTTTTACGACGGAGATAACCCTAAAAGCGTGAATTATGGTGCAATGGGAGTAGTCATGGGTCATGAATTGACACACGCCTTTGATGACCAGGGCAGAGAATATGATCGGTATTATATATTATTTTTACAACAATTACTATTACTTAATTCAATAATATTGTAATGGTATGATGTATTTATCTTTTAATAACTTCATTCCAGGTTTGGAAATTTAAATCAATGGTGGAATAATGCTACCATCGCACGATTCAAAAAGCGAGCTGAATGCATTAAAAAACAATATGCAGATTACAAAATGGACGGCCAACATTTGAATGGAAAACAAACTTTGGGTAAAGATATTTGCACAGATATGTGACTTTGTTTTTTTTTGTTACTTTTTTTAACGTTCCATTCGCTCTTTGTCTTCACAATTAATTGCATATAAATAAATTGATTTCAGGAGAAAACATTGCTGACAATGGTGGACTGAAGGCATCCTTTCACGCGTATTTAGACTACAGTAAATCATCTAACGAAAACCTTACCCTACCAGGTCTTGACTATAACCATCGACAGTTGTTCTTCATATCTTTTGCTCAGGTAGGTATTTTTTACCAGACTCAAAATTCATTCATATAAATACAAAAGTATTAATTTGGATTGGGGTCTCAGGTATGTTAAACCATTTTAATTTTATTTCTAGGTGTGGTGCTCAGCAATGACCAAAGAATCAACAAAAATGCAAATAGAGAAAGATGATCACACTGTTGCCAAATATAGAGTTATTGGTCCCATTTCGAATCTTAAAGAGTTCTCTGATGAATTCCAATGTAAACCTGGATCAAAAATGAACCCGATACATAAATGCGAGGTTTGGTAAAGTAAGGCAATTTGAAGAGGAGGTGGTATATTCTTGCTACGCTATGAGCTTAGGCCGTTCTGCGTATTTATTTGGGGCAGCTAATAAATGTAACGCTAATTTCCTCTACAAACCTGCAAAGAAGAAACGTAAATAAACACGTTTTTGGTACAGCTGTGTAGCGACAAGGTTAAGCCCAAAACATTAGAGAGTTTAGTAAAAAATAAAAATGTGATCTGGAAGATTGGACGAAAAACGTTACATCATCACTTTATTAAATAGTTTGAAAATAAAGTCGTCAAGTAATTGAAACTGACATGTTATAAAGTATGCATTTAGTAAAACAACGAGTCTTTTTCAGTAATAAGCCAAAATGATCACATTTTTTTTATTTAACATGTAAATAAACTAGAGCTTATCAGTGGTTATACTGAAAAAAACGGGTATCTTACTTATCTAGATTCTAGACTTTAATTATAATAAAATGAAACGCTATTATTGTTACAAAAGAATAGATACTTTTGTTACAATATTATGTTTGTATTTTATTTTATTTATTATAAAATTGAGCTCTAGTTATTAGTTCGAATACTTGAACTATCTGACCTGTTGTGCTCCTTTGGATTCAGCAAATTGACTCTTAGGCTGTTAATAACTTATTGTTTGTTATTTTCTCGATTACATTAATACTATTAATTCAAATTTTGTTATTATGAAATTATATTGTATTTCACCTAAATGACAATATAATGTCTATTATTCTCAATTCATTTAATAGAATAAATGCGAAAGTAACTCCGTCAGTCTGTCTATCGCGATTTTAAATTAAAACTACTTAAATTAAATTTGGTACCTGAGAAAGGTCATCATAGGCTGCCCTATAAAATAATAATGTTTTACGCGATACACACATCGTGGATAGAGTCATGAGTGGAAAGCTCGACTTTTATATTTTTATGCTAACATTGCAAAATTGCAAAATTATTATCCTTAGGAGTACAAATATAATCGGCGAATAGAAATATAGTGCTTTTTCCGCAAATAAGATAAATGTACAATTATGAATTATGCTCTGTATATAAATGTTTAAATTAATATGAAATCACTATAATATTTTATTATGTTACCAGTACCTCTTATATTTTTATTGTAGTAATCATTAAAATATTTTTTATATTACATTGAATAACATTTATTACGGGTGTACCTAGCTACTTACTGCCCGACCCTGGTTTACAACAATCATGATTGCGAGCGATATACATAGGTCCTGTGAACGTTTCCTATTGTGTTTATCGTGAGTAAACCCGTAGTAAATATTATTAATATTTATATTAATTATAGCCATTCTAAATGATGAATGTGTGCAATGTTTAGATGTACTTAATTTTAAGCCAAATAATAAATATATTTTTTATTTTAGTGCCATTTCGCAGACGACAATGTTTTAAATAACTAACAATCACTAATATTACTTTTTAACTTTGAAACCTGTTTTAACTTAATGCTGGTCATTGTTGCATAATAGGTAAATTACCTTATATTTATCGAATACCTAAAAATATAAGTTTAAACACAAATTATTTATGATTTTATAAGATTTGTTCACAACTTAATGTTCTGTACTATGTCTTTAGTTGTATTTCAATCAAACTATAGTTCAAATGTTTAATAGGAAAATTAATGTATTTTACCTACATAATAAAAAGGACAATAAAGTGTTGTCTCTTGGTATTCCATAACATAGTTGAACCTAGTATTGTTTTGATATGTTTTTGCGATAAGAGAAGACAAAGCGTTATTTTGACACGTTTGCATAATATCCATTTCCTATTCCAGATAGCAACTATTTATAATGTAAAAAATCTCGAGATTCCATTTTACTCAATTTAAGCCCATTTTATTTATATGTATAAGTCATTTCATTGAATTCTTGACGCATACAGACTGAAAATAACACTTTTATACCAAATACTGAAAACAGTTTATGGAACATTGTAAAAGATCTGTTACAAAGAGTTAAGCATTTGTTGAGTCTTATAGATTATTTTCTGGACACGCCTAAGAAAATTGTGCTTAGTGCAATAATCTCATTAGCATTAAATGAACATGATTGGCTCAGGTCGGGTATTGATTTCATTAACAGATGGTGTCTATAATATCAATGTAAGAATGCAAGAATCAATCACACTTTGAAACCATTTCCATATCATTACGGAATTGTAATAGAGTAGTTTGAGACCAAATAGGTAGATAGGTAATATTGTACCGATCTTATATTTAACATGAATAAGATATGAAAGAAATAGTCTTTTTTGAGCGCAGAAGTTCAAATGTGTTCGTAGATTCACAAATAATGAAAAAATCGCACATTTTATAGAATAAAACAGGAACAATACACCAGTATTATTAAAATATTATTCAAGTAAGATCACTTTCATGTACTTCCGCAGTCATATTTATTAAGTAATTAATACCTAATCAAAATGAAAAATTTTAATAGATTAGTAAATGTTTATATTATAAAAGTTATGTGTGATATCATTGGTTCAATAGTTTGTATTTTAAGTACTAAATAAAAATATTATCCGTGCATACATATTTCAATAAAGTTTCAGTACTTGTTTCTCAGTACTTGTTTCATTATAATAAATAGCAAGGACCTTTTATAAGATCATCTAAAATGTATAAGCACTAATATTTTTCAATGTTAGATAATATTTTATGAAAACCATATTTTTTGTGCACTGATATATTTCGTACAAATGATCAATAGATTTTTATTGTTACATAATGATTGATTTAGCTCATATACGTACTTTAAAAGTAAGCGATTAAGCCCTAGTCGACCACACTGCTCTAGCACTGGTTGTTGACTTCACACAACCTCAGAATTTCTTCATAGGCGTGTAGGTTTCCTCACGATGTTTTCCGTCACCATAATTTGGCGTCAAATAAACGTTCATTGTGAATTTTGTAAGAACATTGGTAAGTGTGTAACTGCCTACCTTTCGCATGTAAAGCAACGGCCTTATCCACCAAGTCGTTGACGCTCTATTTTGTTAAATAATTAGCAAAAATGTATAAAATTTGTTATATCTTTTGTATATCACGTGATAAAAATATTTGGGATTATCTTAAGTAAGCAGTCATATTATATAAAACTAACCTGAATGCCAAAGTATTTAAAGTATAAACTTCGGTGCGATTAAATTTTAAATATTTTTATCACTGTATAGGTCCATTTATTTTTATTGGGATAAATTTTAACTGTCAAAACATTTTAATTAAAGTTATTAATATATGTATATATTTTCACTTTATACTATGTTTAGGTTTCTCTTACTTCTTACATTTACTGTGTTTAATTTTCTCTGCTATAAGAATATAAACGTATGTGTAGAAACCTTTTAATTTGATTAGAAATGTGATATATTGTTACCTAACAAAACAAAATATTCGACGATAGAGCAAACAATCCTAATACCTAGTTAGTTACGTTAGTTATTTTATTCTTTTGGATGGTGTATAATTTTGACTGATTTGATTGAACGTATGACATTACATTTTGTGTCTTATAACTTTGTTTCATTTAAATCCAAACAAATCTAAAATGATTTCTTCCATATGAGTACCTATGATATACTGTAAGTATATTGCGAAGGTGTAATTGAACGAATAAGTCAAAGTATTAATAAAATATCTTATTAAAATCAAATTTTAAGAATGGTCGCTACTTTATTAAATTTCGTACAAATAAACACTTTTATAGTTTTACAAATTTAAACGTCCTTAATAATATGTAAATTAAAACTGAAGCCTATTAACCTAGCAGCAGTTCCTTATTACTATTTCGCTCAAAAAAGGCGAAAGTAAATATTTTTCATTGCATCGCCTTTGAAACACTCACATTAATAATGTCTCATAGGGTCCATATTGACTCTTACATCATATTCTTTGTCTTCATACCGATTTGTGTTCATAATAATCACTCTTCATAATTTTATTTGTCATACTTATTTTGTTCATAATTTTTTTATTCCTAACAACGGAGCTCATAACAGCTAATGATCATAATTTCTTTATTCATATTGTTTCTACCAAGAATAATTTTAAATACGATTTTTTTTTCTGAATTTTTTTCTTCATAATATTTAATGATCTTTAATGAATAATGATGTTACTAAGAACATGAACACAAACTGTCAATTCCCATAATCGCAATTAATAAAAATAATTTAAATTTATTAGTAAGTGGTAGGTAGGTAAAACTTAATACATATAATGATTACTTAGTGTAGAATCCAATCCATACAATATCAGTTAATCAAGTAAATAATCATTATGCATCCATGCATTAGTATCTCCTCGTCTCCGGCGCTGCGGGAAGTGCAACCCTTCCGCCCCTGAGTAACGAGGCTCTGGCCCCCATGCTCGCTTCCGCAGCTTCTTGGATCGCCATCGGCGCTTTCGGCGCCTCGACGACCAGCCTCATCCGCTCCAGCTCGCCCGGGCGCCTGAGCCTCGTTACAGCGAGCGAAGGCTACTACGTGGTGTCGGTTTTGCAGCGATTCGTTTCTGTCACGTTAGTTTTGTAGCAAAATATTGCCTATTTTGGACCATTTCAAAACAACCATTTAATTTATTTATACCAATTACTTAAGGCGTACTCTCATTTTTACCTTAATCTTTTTATAATTCAGAAGAGTATGATTGGTGAAATTATGAATTTCAATGATTATCATTAGTGATATTATGAATTTCAAAGATTATGAATAGTGATATTATTAATTTCAATGATTATGATTTGCAAATGTAGGAATAATTTTTTTTATGAAGAATGATGAATATGATTTAAAATTTTATGAGAAACATTTTCGGACTTCCAATGTTATGACTTAAAAAAAATTGTGAAAAAATGCGCCCCCGTCTCATATTGTTATCAATTGAACATTTTGATAAATGTTCAAATATTCATCTTAATTGGAATAAACTTCAAAGCAGTCCCGCAAACAGTGAAATTTTACTTTATTGACCTCACGCTACACTTGCACCCCTAGCGGCGATTATACGCGATAGCCTCATAACGTATTGCACACAAACTTTAGCACATATAATATTATTTTCGAAAAAAGTATTCATGTAATTTTAAAAGTAAAGAAGGAGTATTACAATATGAATTATGAATACCTGGCACTTTTATTTATTCCTATGTGGTTACACGTGCGTGAAAAATATTTGAAACGTTTTTCATCTATCCAATAATTATCCATTGCAGCGCCACCTATGATGAAGCAATAAAATACTTTTGTGTAATGAGAACATACTGATTTACTAGGAACAATAATCGAAAGTTGACACTGACAGACAAGTTAGACTTAAAATGGCGGATCGAAACGCTTCTTGCGTACAATAACCGCATTGCTGCGCTTTAATACTTTCGTGAGATTTCGGACCGAATTCCATCAATGTTTTCGCCGCCAATGTCAAATTAAAGTAAAAACATTGCAATTTGTTTAGTTAGTTCTTTAAATTATTCTCTAATACGTTATGATTAGTCTTTGCATTTGATTGATAATACTTCTATTGTTTGTTCAGCATAATAATTTGCAGATACTCAAGCGAAGCTCACTGTGTTATTGTTGAATGTCGGTCGAGTTAATCTTGATTCGTTAAGTTTTATTTACTGTAATAAAGCTGGCTTTTGGTATCGGCGAAAGGTTTTTGAAAATTATGTTGTGACTAAAAAAAATGCAGTGATTATTATCTATCAGTCGCTTCAATCATAACCTAATCGCAAACAGAGTAGGCCTTTTAGATTTGACTTTGTCTCTGTTTATATGTTCAATAAGCTTAACACAACATTTTGTTTTATTTTCAGTTTAGGTAACTTTCAGCAACATGGAGCAGATAGTGGTTAAAACAGAGGTACAGCCTAATGGGGAGATTTTGCTGTACTATGTTGATGGTAAGTAATTATCATTTTAACCATAGAAAACATAAATAATTTGATGGTGATATATTTATATTTGTGCGGTAATTTCTGGGATTGCTTGCAAACATTACGAGAAGCAGAATATTTTCAGTTTTTACTCCATATTACCAAGTATTACTTGGTACTCACCAAGTGGTGTATTTTTTTCAACCAAGCATTCTGCTAAGTTACTTGGTTTCATCAAATTCTTATATTGTGTAAGAAAACTAAAATACAAACTGGTTAATTTTTTATTAAGTTTAGCTAAATGGAAAAAATTGTAAAGTTGTAATGTTTGTCTGTCCATCCATCACACGAATTTTCCTGAACTACTATTTAACATTTATTTTATTTTATTTATTTATTTTTATTTTTAAGGCACATCAACAATGTAAACACAAACATTCTTAAATGTAGTTTGCATGAAAAACTTCTAAAATGGTACTGGTTCTGGCCAATCTCTAATGTTAGTTTATTAAAATATGACATTTCAAGTGTTTGGCTATATTGAGATTTTTTGTTGCACTTCTGATTGAATACTGAAAATTTAATAAATAACTTAAGGTTAGGTAAACTGAGGAAATTTCAAATTTTTTTATAAGTTTTGATTTTTGAATCAGTTTGACTACTTAGTGCAAGCCAAATGTGCCTTGACGCCAGCCAATTAATTGTTATTGTCTGTATTTCGTTTTTAGTCATTTAGTTAAAATACCCAACTTCTATTGCTTATTGAACCCAACATGAGTTAATTGAGACATGTACCTATTTATTTATCAAACTTATTATAATGATATGGGAGTGAAAGGAGTAGACACAGAGCTGACGAATGACAGGCCCGAGTGGAAGAAATACACATGTTGCGCCGACCCCACTTAGCGTGGGATAAGGGCAGGAGAATGATGATGATGATTATAATTTAAAAAAAAATTGCATCCATGATGATTTTTCGAATTATAAAATTTTAAAAACTTTCATTAGGGCTTTAAATAGCACTAAAACAATAAATAAATATAAACTTATTATTTTACAGATAATGAGGCTGCATCAGTCAATATTCAAAATCAACTACTCCAAATGCATGAGGGCAGTGAATTTGAAATACAGGAATTGGAAACTCTAGAAAATAAAGATTGGCAAACAGTGGAAGAAGTTGCCTCAAATGTCAAAGACAAATGGGCTGAAGATGATGTGAAGAGACTACTTGTATTCTTCATTGACAACAAAAACCTGTTTGCTAATGGTACAGCAAAAAAGAAACACCTGTTGTCCATCGCTTGCAAAACTATGCTGATAGGCAAGAACGCTCAGGCTTGTGAGGTGAAGTTACAGAATTTGAAGAGGAAATATTCTAATTTGTTGTTAGAACACCAGAGAGGTGCTCAGGTCACTTGGCCATTATTCGATTTATGCCATCAAGCATTCCAAAACGATACATACATTCAGTATATGCTGCGGGAGAAAAATAATCAGGAACAAAAGCTTGTTAAAGTACCAATTCAGAAACCTGAAGACCCCAACACAGGTGTTATTGTTGTTAAAAACGTTAATGCAAATTCTAAGCCCATATCTGGTAATGCCAAAGTAGAAATGATGCTGAATCTCTATTTGAGATATAAAAAGAACTTCCAAAAAGATTATTGGCGTCAAGGACTGTGGGAGACAATCGCTATTGAACTGGGTGAGGAAGACGCTGATTACTGGCATAGGAGGTTTCTAAATTTTAAACAGCACTACTTAAGATTGATAGCCAAGCGGGAATCTGAAGGCCCAGGTACAGTGAGCTGGCCGTACATGAATTTGTTCGATCAAATATTCGCGAACGACCCTGAGTTTCAAAAAAAGTACCTATCTAATATCACAACTGCTGTAGCAATAGAGCCCCCTGAAGTGTACAATGACTGGAATGATACGGAAGTTATTATTCTTGCGAAATATTACTTTGACTGTTTAGACGAATTCCAAGATCCAACAATACCCGACTATTTCCTATGGAACGAAGTCAGTAGATTGTTGGATAAGACACCGGAGGTTTGCAAGAAAAAGTTTGAAGAGACTAGACAGGCGCATTTAGACAAATACTTCAAGGGAATCTATGGTTTACATGGGAGGAATCCATTAGCGATTTTGTTCGACAATATTATTTCTAAAGAGACTGAGATGGAATTGGGCACAGAAAGGGAGAAGATTAAGAAAGAAGATACGTGGGATACGGATGATTTGGATGAGTTGGTTAAATTCTTGTATGAGAATATAGAAATGTTCAAAGACCCAGTTGGTTTCTATGTTTGCTGGGCAGCTGTTGCTGGCAAGCTGGGGAGACCTGTACATGCATGTAAGAAACAGTGGGAGGACCTAAAAATGTTGTATAAATCCACATTGGATGATAAGAAAGAGAACCCTGATATGCAAATTGATTGGAGATATATTGAGCTATTTGATAGGATATTTGATTATGGCATGGATACAAATTTGATGAATGACTTCAAGGAGCAAAGGACCATACAAAAGATTGGAGGTAATTTTTTTAATTATTTATCGCTTTCACTTTTATGTTTTCGTTACAATGTACCTAACAGACTAATAGAAATATTTCATTGTTCCATAGTTAAGTAGAGTATCAACTAGGTGCTGTAATAACTGTTAGATATTGTGATATAATTAAAAATTGTTTCTTTTCGAAGATTTATTATCATCTAGTATGAAACCAGTTAAACTGATAATTATCTCGCAGTCATATAATGCCGGACACCAATAAATCAAATATTTTATCACTTATACAAATTTCAAAACTAAGCTTCACTGTTATAATCAAATACTTATTGGTATTACACAGTTACAGTTTCCCAGCATATGTCTCATGATTACAAATCTTATGTTTCAGTTAAGAAAGTGCAAATCAAACCGGAAACTGACCCAAGCGATGTGATATCTGACGAAGAAGAATTTGACGAGAGAGACTACACAAAACGCTCCAAACGCGGCGTAGGCGACTCCAAAGCGTTCAAAATACTGGAGTACTACCAAAAGCACAAAGACAAGTTCTCCACAACACAGCGGAAGAAACAAGCTCTATGGGAAACGTTGGCCACACAGATTGGTATCACTGGGGAACAGTGTGCGCATAGATTTAGAAATCTCAAGCAAGTCTACACAGCATACGTACAGAGAGAGATAAACAAACCAGAAATGCCTATACTATGGCCATACTATGCCTTATGCAAAAAAGTATTCGGCTACCGAGCAATAAAATCCAAGTTGAAGAACAACAAAGTCGATTCGGAGGACAATGAGGAATGGGTCGCTAAGGAAATCAAACAGATCATCAATTACTTCGCTGCGAATTATAAACAGTTCTCGGAGAGTCCGGATGCTGACAGTAGCAAGTGGTCCGGCTTAGCACAGGCTATGGGCAGGTCGGAGACCGCTGTGAACGACAAGTTCTTGGAGCTGCGAAGGTCATACAGAAAGTTGAAGACGATGAAGAAGAATAACCCAGAATGTAAGGTGTCGTGGAAGTACTACAGTTTGTTTGATGAAGTTTACAATGCTGAGGGGAATGAAATGGAAGTTGAAGAGTTGGAACCCGATGAGTTGTCGTATGAGGAAATGGAAACGGAGGAGGTTGAAATTAATGAATCTCAAGATGGTATGTATGTGTAGTGTTGTAAGTCTAGTGTACTAATTGTGTAGTGACCAATGATGGTTAACACATATGAGAAATTCACTAGATGGCAGTTCATAGGTCCAACTGCAGCATGATTGGTGAATATTGACATGTTTGTTAATGTCACGTCAAAAATAACTATCATGCTGCAGTTGGACTCACGCCTACGTATTGCCACCTAGTGAATTTCACATACGCATTAACCCTCATTGGTCAGTAGCGCTACTATTTAAAAGTGACAGACTCGATATCGCCTATGTAAAAAATGTCGAAAAAATGTACAGCGCCCCTAGCGGTAACGCCATGTACTAAAATCGGTAGTATGAAAAATAAATCGGTTTTTAACGTACGTTAGTTTTCGATAGCTAACTCATGGTAGCGCTACAGGGTTTGAAACTTTACTGCCCTCAAGTAATTAGTGCTTTATGGAGTTATGAGTTCTTTATGATGTCATGTATTTGAGTCATGTCATCTTATTGGTTCATTAGCTGTTTATCGAGTCATGACTTTTTTTTGTTGTTTTCATGAGTAGCAATTTACCAGAGCCCAAAGATATATCATTTAGCTTTAATATATCCAGTTTTCTTTTTAATTTTAAGTGTTATGTTATGAAACAATTAAGACTTGTGTTACAAATCTTAAATCCATTATATTCAAAGGTTATGAGATCTCTGATCCAACAATACATTTTTGTCTGCTTGAATAAAAAAGGCATGCACACAAAATCTATCATTTTGTTTTTTAATTTGTTTGTTAATTATTTGTAAATATTCAGTGCATACTGGATAATACTGAAAACAGTGAATCACATTACACTTTGTATTCATTAAAATTATTTATCGTTCGTAAGCATTGTCAACTTACGCTCTGTATTGTTTGAAAATTGTTATCTGGAATAAAAAAAATTAAACTAGTATATTTTACTCCGGAATCCAAATTTAATGTTCTGTATTCAATTCTTAATCAGCATCATTAAAAATATAGGCACTGACTATAATAAAAAATATCTCATTAGTTCGCTTTTTATTCAAAATGACTTTATTCTGAAATAGATGCATCATCAATTCGCGAAGGTACCTATAGACTTTGATTAACATAAATAAAAACATTTTCTTTTAATGCATGAAACATTGAAATTTTTTTTTCTTTTGCAGAAGAAGATTATCAATGCATCATTGTAATACCAGAGGGGCAAGACATATCTGACATTAGTAATGCGAAAATCATGATCCAAAATGGTGAAGCGTTTGAAATGCAAGAGGATCAAGAAGAAGTTGAATCGCAACCAGAAGTACTGGAAAACCAGTTGCAACCAGAAGAACTGGAAAACCAGTTGCAACCAGAAGAACTGGAAAACCAGTTGCAACCAGAAGAACTGGAAAACCAGTTGCAACCGGAAACCCAGCAACCAGAAACCCAGCAACCAGAAAACCAAGATGACACGCAATTGGTATACCAGGTGGTGGTTGAGGAAAACCAGCCGAAACCGGTCACTAAGTGGGTTAAAAGGACGAAGAAGAGACTACTAATTTTGTATCTGAATTATGTAAGAGCTAGAAAGAGTAGAGAGATCAATCCGACTGAGATGTGGGCTGAAATATCGTCCAAATTTACTGATAAGTCGCCGTTAGCTTGTAGGAAGATGTTTGCTAAACTCAAGAGCAACCATATCAAAGTGGCCAATGAAGATGACGACAATAAGAAGAAATCTCCGTACTACACTTTGCTTGAAAAAGTGATGACTGTCAAACCCAGGTTTGTCAAGAAAAACCTTAAGAATTCTAAGGATACTAAAGTGTATAAGGATGTTTTGTTACCCACTCCCAAAGTGGAATTGGCTTTGCAATATTACTTACAGCTAATAGAAGAATTCAGTAGTCCTAAATTTGAAAAGAAATATCTATGGATGGAGCTAGCTAATTTTGTCTCTGAGCCTGTCAATAAATTGTTCAATAAGATCAACTATTTGAAGCAATACTACAATATGGAAACTGATGAAGTGAATGGTGAGAAAACACTGTTTGGTGAACTTCTCAAACAGATTATAATGAAAGAGAAGAATTTGGCAGCGAGCGTTGACACTGAGCCAATAGTTATGGAAGAGAATGAAGATGTTGTGTGGTCTGATGAGGAAACTGAACAGTTACTTGTCTGGTACTTGACTAATTTGGAGAAGTTCAAGAATCCGAAGTTTGTCCGCAAGTATTTGTGGATAGAAGCGTCTTCTATCCTAGAGAAGAGTCCGTTGGCATGTTCAAAGAAGATGACTGAGATCAGAACTCAATATAAGACTATGATTAAAGAGAGTCCACATGAACTGAACACTTGGCAGTTTTATGAGTTATGCCAGAAGATTTATGGTACGGGAAAGAAGAGTGAATCAGCCAATGCTGTTATAGAGACTGTTTAGTATACTTGCGGCCAGATATTGAAGAGACAATTTGAATATTTTACAGTTTAGCCATTCTGAATTGAAAACTTGTATGGGAGTTTAAATTTCGGACCTGCTTAATCAGCAAATCAGCGCTCAAATATCTAATCAATATTTCAATATCCGGCCATTAGGCTACATTTTTGTCAATGAAGAGCAAGTGTTTTCCAAGAGCTATATTGCATTAGTATATGCAAACACAAGTGCATTTGTGTTTGAGTTTGTTGAAACGGCAATTTGAAATGACTGGACATTAAGTGTGGATCAAATGTTTTCCTAGTTACGGCATTAGTTCCTTTCCGAAAAAAATAGAACCGAGATGTAATTATTGCAGTCTTTTTTTCTAGGCTTGCTAATCATTATATTGGTACTACTTACAATATATCGATACCTTAAATCTCAAATGGCGTAACCACCAAAACGCAACTTTTCAGGAGAGCAAAAACACGAAAAAAAAAAGTTTTTTTTTTATATAACTTTGTCAATTTTAATGCAGTGAAAATGTTTTATACATCAAATTTCTTAGAATTTTGAGATAAAGGCTTCAGTAAGAACTCTTTG
The DNA here is from genome assembly GCA_039566165.1 of Maruca vitrata. NCBI lineage: Eukaryota > Metazoa > Arthropoda > Insecta > Lepidoptera > Crambidae > Maruca > Maruca vitrata. Next base: position 7,538,323 of record CM076936.1, on the reverse strand, counting down.
CACCTAAATCTTATATTTAACAAACTAGAAGTCGGTTACGCTTGTGAAAATATTACGAAAAGGCGTTTACGCCTCATAAAAAACATAATTTTTAAGAGGTGAAGGTCGTATCTCCCGAAAGTAATTGTCTTTTGTGCTTTAAAATAACTTACTAATGAAAGAAAACGTAAAATTTCCACTCTGTATTACGCTTTTTACAAAGTTACGCCATATGTCACGTTTTCATAGTGATGTAATAGATAATACTCACCTTGTAAGTTTTATAACAGGATGAAGAATTTTTGTACATGGGAAATTTCACTTATAGTTATACGTAATTCGATTAATTTTGTCATTCGTAACCCCCGCTGCTGTATATTCACCATACATTTATCTATGTATTCAGCCATTTGCGTACTTGTGCGCATAGATTACGTTCCTCCGTGTAATTATTATTTTTTGTGACCGTTACGTTGACTTTGGCGCGTTATTGGTCTTTGATTCTGATTTGAGTATGGACTTTGAATTAAAATGCCGAAACAAGGAAATGCAATAAATAGCCAATGTCTCCGCAATCTTAATCCCCCCGAGCATCAATACTAACAATAATAATGACAATCATGTGTTCAGCGATTTTGGGTGTAAACGCCTTTCTTTTGTATTGCAATTTCGAAAAATAGCGTGTCTTACGAGTTACGCCGGAAAATTATGTCCCTTACACCCTTTTTTTTGACATTTTTTTTACGTCATAATAATTTCTAGGGGCGTAACCACCAAGTAAATTAGACTAAGCCTTTTACGACCTGTTTACCTTATGAAAAGTGTTCAAATCTATAAAAAACATTGGGTCGTAATAACCTTTTTTTTGCGAATTTGAGGATTTTAAATATACAGATCGATAGAGAAAAAAAAACTGAATAAAACTGCATTAAAAAGTCATTTTGACCAAATTGGCGGTTACGCCATTTGAGATTTAAGGTAGCGATATGTAATACTGTAATCAACGATTCATTGTCAATGTGGGATATTCGCAAATGCTTTGAACTCTTTACATTTATAGTGAGAAGATTTTGCATTGTAAACTTAAAGTTTACAATGCAAAATCTTCTCACTCATCAAGTTCATTTGTAAAGAAATAATTGGTTACAAGCTCATGAAGAATATTTAGAATGTATTTGCGTTACATAATAATGATATATTATCTGTAATAGTATTTTTAAGGGGGTCTAAAGATTGATATATGTACATAATAATGAAATTATGTTTACTGTTTACTAAGAAAGTAATTTTTAAATACTTAGCTGTATGTTGGTATTTAAAGTTGTGATCTATATTTTAATAAATACATATAAGATAAATATGTTTTTTGATTCCCATGATGTTGTTCCTATGTATAGATTTTTTCCTGACATACGATGGTGTTATTGGTGCTGGATGGAGTGTCTCACCCCTAAAGCGAATAGCCCTCACCTCACACCTATGTAGATTGATATTCGTATTGTATCCACCTAACTTACCTTCAGTGCAGGAGTGTTGGCAATATAATTAATTTCTAATTAAACTCTATCTAACACACAACAAAAAAAAATGTTTTTAATCCGTCTATAATTGACGAAAATATCGGTGAATATACATAAAAAAAATTATACATACAGATGAATTGAGAACCTCCTCCTTTTTTTAAGTCTGTTAAAAAGGAGAGACTGACTGACTGACTCACATATCAACGCACAGCCTAAACGGCTAAACTTGGACACTTGACATTTGGAAGGGACGTAGCTTAGGTACCGTAGAGGTTCACTTAGAGAGGAATACCCGAAATTCCACGGGAACGGGAATTAGTAGGAAAATCCTTTTGTATGAACAATCTAAACCTTAAATTAGTTAGACGCTTGAAATTTGGTATGCAGGCGTTTGGTACCTTAGTAAACTCAAAAGTTTAGTTGCAACAGGATATTGCAAAATTACCACGGGAACGGGAGTTAGTGGGAAAAAACATGAATGAAAATATCTAAACCGCGTAAGAAAGATGATTGAAATTTGGCATGCCAAATAACTATGTACTTAATGAACAATAATCTTACTTGCCACGCGATATTCCCACGGGAACGGGGGTAATTAGGGAAACATTTTTGTACGTACAATCCTGTAGTCCACGCGAACGAAGTCGCGGGCACAGCTAGTGTACTATATTGGGACTCCTGTTATAGATAGATTCATTTAGGTAAGCTTATCACTAAAGAGTGCTATCTGGAATACCGACTGTTAGCAACGAGTGAAGACCAAGGGCAGTCCGCTTGACACAACCACACCCACAATTAATCCGTTTAGGATGTCGCAGAGTTAGATAAGTCCTGTGGAAGAGACTACAGTTTGTTTTGTGAAGATTTATTGGCTTTTTTCTTTTAATCAGAGTCGGTGGAAAAGTGGTTAGTGACCCTGGCGGGATGACGGTTCCAAGAGTCGTGGATTCGATTCCCACTCGAGACAAATATTTGTGTGATGAACATCGGAGTTTGTTCCGTGTCTAGGTGTGATTATGTATTTAAGTATGTATTTATAAATAGCTATGTATATCAGTCTCAAACGCCCATAGTAGGTACAAGCTTTGCTTAGTTTGGGATCTGATGACCGAGCGTGAAAACTGAGATCTCTCTGACAGATGGACCTCAGTTATCACCAGAGGCCCTCTGGTGATAACTGAGGTCCATCTGTCAGAGAGATCTCAGTTTTGGGATCCTTCTCTAGGTCTGAACCTTACGATGTGCTGTATAAAATGTACCTACCTTGCTGTAGTCTGTTTTATATAGTTTCAACAGGCATAGGTACGAATAGTCCTACTTTTGGTCAACTATTCTAAAATACTCTTACAAGATTATATTAAGAAATAAAGAATTCAAATTCCTTGCCCTATGATATCACAAGTAAGATATTATCTATGTCATTGCATTTCAGGCATTTCTAGTATCTCTAACCCTGTGATTTCCGACTGAAAATATCGGACACCGGCCGGGGTGAAAGAAACAGCGTTGCTATAGGTACTTTACTTAGTTTACTGTAGGCCCGTGCTCCAGCAGTGGGGACGTAGGAATATGGGCTGATGAACAGGGCCGTCTTCAAACTACTTGAGGCCCAGGGCACATTAGGTTCATGGGGCCCCTATGACCTTGAGAAAACACTATTTAGTTATATCATCAGATATTTCAAAATTAATGCTTTTCAGTAATACCTAAATACCGGTAATTTGGTATTCTGGCAGGAACTATGGGGCCCCATTAGATCGCGGGGCCCTGGGCACGTGCCCATAGTGCCCAGTGGGAAAGGGGGGCCTGCTGATGAAGATGAACTACTTAACGCAAACAGATCAATAGTCAGATCAATAGAAGTAAAATTGTGCCTGTAATAGGTATAAGATAAAATAGTTCGAAGAATTAATATTGTAACATGACCCTATAATATGATATAATTCTATATATGGTAATTGAGGTTGTAATAGTATCTAAGTATAAACATCTGTAACCTGAAGCCTAGCCTACATACCGTAGAGGGCAACAACCTATGACACCATCTAGGTACTCATACTATGAGTCATGTAAACCCTAATTAATTACTATATATAGGGTCCATTTATTAAAATACAGTCAGTCTTAAAACCAACTCCTTGTATTTAATTTCTCTCCCGCGTACCGCTATCACATGGCGACCCTGCCAGTGCGGCTCGCTTTAGGTTCGGGTTAAAGTTACTAATATGGATAGGCGCCGGTAGTGATCCATAATTAGATGGGTGTCTTATAACATTAAACAAAAAACAATGTTTCGTCTCTAAGATGGGAAAACAATACAGTACTCCTATACCGCCGGCTGCTCCTGCAGGTCATAGTGATATTTATAATCAATTCGGGAAAACGAACACTATCGAGCAAAATACTTCGATCACCCAGGGAATCACAAATATAAATTTCTATTTGAGCATATTCGTATTGACAATAATTCTAATAGTTGTTTTCGTACTTATACGATACTGCATTTTATCCATAAATAAGAAGATTGAAAGAAGAGCGCGTAGCCAGGTTGTAGACTTGAGAAAAATTGGTGCGTAAAGAAGATAGAAGTATGGAGCAGTACATGAAGGAGATAGCAAAGCACATGGAAATATTCAGTGAAATTTATGAAATAAAGTGCCAAGGTATCCGAATAGGGAACAACCAAGGAAGAACTGTTGTCGAAGCATTTATAGAAGGCAGGAAAGGTCATTATCGGCTATGCCCAGGGAAGATAAATAGCCGATCATTCAGCCTGATGTCTAACTCACTGGATATCGAGTTGCATGATGGGACAACTGCAGTAGCCCAGCTGACGTTGCTGAACGAAGGGAGACTATGCTGGATTTGGAAGATTGAGTGGGAACGTGACTCTACGTACAATAAATGGTAGTGAGTGGTAGTGTGTAGTGTTTGTGAAAAAAAAAAAAAAACTGAGCAACGCGACAATATAAGGACAATAAGAAAAACTTATTATGTAAGTACGTAGTCTAATGATTAGTTTTTTATCCTTTTTGTATTCGTCGTATTAAGTAAAAGTAAAATAAAATAATATGTTAATTAAATGGCAGATGAAATCAAATCGCTTATTACTAAGTTAAAAGAAGTTAGAACTTATTTAATAAAGTTAGGTCCGAAAAGGCGGAAAGGCGAAATCTTACTTAAAAAAGCGGATGAAAGTTATGTGCTATTTTCAAATTTTTCTTCTGTTCTAGCGATAATAAGCGAACAAATAAAACTAGGTAAATCTGACAAAGAAACAGAGGAAAATATAAGTGAATTAAGTAAAGAATTTCGTAAGTTGTACGACGAAGTCAAAAAATTGTGTGAGGTTGTAGAAATGGAAGCTTTTAGCTTAAAGACAGCGTTAGGCTTATTGCCATTAATGACAGATGACGAAACGGTTACGCGACAGTTGATCGATAACATAGAATACTATGGATCCACACTGTCAGACTCAGCCTGTAAGACAAAATTAATTAACTTTGTATTAAAAAGTCGACTTTCGCAAGCAGGAAAATTAAAATTATCAGAATCATACGCGACCATACAGGAATTAATTCAGGATATGAGATGTAAATTACTTGCGCAAAAATCGGCAAATGCAATCCAAATTAAGTTGCAACAGTTGAAACAAAATGACAGAAATATTAATGACTTTGGTCAAGAACTTTCACAGTTATTTGTTGATCTAACGATTTCACAGTCAAAGGCGATGCCAATAGTTATAAAGTATTAAAACCTTTGAATGAAAAGATGGCTATAAAAAGATTTGCCGATGGACTACGAAATCGCAGATTGAGCACCATCATTGCAGCTAAAAACTTCGAGTCACTAAAGGATGCTGTACAAGCTGCGCTAGATGAAGAAGTAACAACGACAAGTTCCGACGTAATAGGTACGTATAACTCATATCAATCTAGATTTATTTATCAAGTTAGACGTCAACCCAAGGGAAGCTTCAGAGGAAACTTCAGAGGAAATTACAGAGGAAGCTACAGAAGAGAGTCCAACTTTACATCTAGAGATAACGGCTATAAACGACAAACATATTCGCAGTATAGAGGTAACGGAAAAGCACACTATAGAGGACGTGGCAACCAGAGAAGAAACCAGTCAAGTGAGTACTATAATAATCAAAGAGGATACAATAGGGGGCGACATCACCCTAGGGTTAATATCTTGTCGGAAAACACAGAAATAGAAAATAATAAAGGTTGTGATACGGAAGTAAATGAAAACAAGTTTTTTCGGGACTAATGCCATACTATCCGGAGGTAATACAATTACACTCGAATTAAATACAAACAATATAAAATGTTCATGGTTAATAGACACAGGTGCAACAATCTCAGCTGTAAAATATAGTTATATTAAAAATCAAAACGTTCCAATAACTAGGGATAGAATGATAATCAAAGGTATTGGAGGTAATTTAGAATCAATTGGATACGTTAAATTAAAAATTCAAATAGGAGAAGAAATAATAGAACAAGTAGTGTATGTATTTAACTCATTACCATGTACAACAATAGGAATTTTAGGACATAACTTTTTAGATAAATATAAAGCAGAAATAAATTATGGGAAGAAAACCATTTCGTTATTAATTAATAATAATAAGACAATAACTTTAAAATACAATAAAACGGGGATGCAAACGTGTTATAATTTTGAAAAACGATCAGAGTCAATTTATTATATTAATACTGATCAAGTTGATGAGTGTGTAATATGTGCGGAAGAAATATGTAAAGGTGTATTCATAGCAAGCACAATTGTAAAACCAACAAATGGTAAAATACCTGTTCAGATTTTAAATACCAACCAAGAAGATGTGCAAATAAGTGAGTTGAATCCAAAGGTGCATAATCTTGATGACTATAATTATTGTTATTTCGGTGATAATATAAAAGACGCAGAAAGGGTAAAGAAAGTACTAAAGCAACTTAACCTAAAACATTTAACATTCGAAGAACAAATAGAAATAGAAAAAATATGTGCAAAATATGCTAACATTTTTCAATTACCGGAAGATAAGTTGACAGTTACTAATACATATAAGCATAATATTCAATTGAAACCTAACGTAGAACCAGTTTTTGTTAAAAATTATCGATTGCCGCATTCACAGAAGAAAGAAATTGACAAACAAATACAAAAAATGTTAGTGGATGGAATAATAGAACCAGCACAAAGTGAATGGTCGAGTCCAATTTTGTTAGTGCCTAAAAACCTGATGCATCGCAGGAGAAAAAATGGAGACTTGTGATCGATTACAGAAAACTTAACGAACGCATACAAGATGATAAGTTCCCTCTCCCAAATATAACAGAAATATTAGATTCATTGTCAGGATCGATATATTTTAGTCATCTAGACTTATTTTCAGGTTATTACCAGCAAGAATTAGAATTGGACTCAAGAAAGTATACAGCATTTAATTCAGGACAATACCAAATGACCCGTATGCCGATGGGACTTAAGACAAGTCCAAGTGCGTTTAGCAGAATGATAACTTTGGCAATGTCCGGTCTAACCTATGAAAAATGTTTTGTCTATTTAGATGATATAGTAATTTTTGGAAGAAGTTTGGAAATACATAATAGAAATCTAATACAAGTTTTTGAAAGGTTACAAAAAGTCAATCTTAAATTAAATCCGTTAAAATGCGAATTTTTGAGAAAGGAAGTTTTATATTTAGGACATGTAGTGTCTGCAGAAGGAATTTTACCGGATCCTGAAAAAATTAAGGCAATACAGGAATATCCTGTGCCAAGAAGCGAGAAGGAAGTAAAGAGTTTTGTTGCTTTGGCTAACTATTATAGAAAATTTATACAAAATTTTGCAGAAAAAAGCATTTCATTTAAACAAATTAGGAAGAAAAGATGTAAAATTTAAATGGGATGACAATTGCCAGCGGTCATTTCAAGAATTAAAAAATGCTATTATAACACCGCCTGTATTGCAATATCCTGATTTTAGCGAAGAAAATGAATTTATTTTGCATACAGATGCCTCAGGCTACGCGATAGGTGCTGTTCTATCTAACAGTAATGGAAAGCCTGTAGCTTATGCAAGCAGAAGTCTAAATAAAGCAGAGAGTAACTACGCCACTATAGAAAAGGAACTATTGGCAATCGTTTGGGCAACAAAACATTTTCGCCCATATTTATATGGTAGACATTTTAAAATTAAAACAGATCACAAGCCTTTGATATATCTTTTCAACATGAAGGATCCATCAAGTCGATTACTTAAGTTTAGACTAGCGTTAGAAGAATATGATTTTACGGTTGAGTATATTAAGGGTAAAGAAAACACCGCAGCTGATGTATTATCGCGGATAAAAATAACATCAAAAGAACTAAAGGAAATGAATGAATGTTTATACGTAGTTACCAGGTCAATGACAAAACGAATAAATGAAGAAAAGGACAATGACGAGTCAATTAATAAGGATTCTATGCACAAAAGGTCTGATCATCCTAGAGTGGTAGAACTTATGACCAAACCTAGGGAATGTGTAGAATTAAGATTTATTACGAAAAAAGAGCTCTATAAAATAAATAAAAGTAACAAAATTAATGTAAAGGAATCAGAAAAGTTGATATATTTAAAAGAAGGAAAAACGTTATATATAAAACCTTTTTCTCCATCGCAAACGACGCGACGCGCCTTTGTGCGAGAACTTGGTATAAAATGTGAAGAATGGAATATAAATAAAATATTTGTAATGAAAAATGAGAATAATAATATATTTGTAGGAAAGCTAGCAAATGAAATAACAAAGACAAAGAAATGGACCGGTCCCCGATTATGTATAATAAATGATGTAATAAGAATAAATGATAAAGATGAAAAAAAAATTATATTAAATGATTTTCACATATTGCCTACAAGTGGCCATGCTGGGGAAAAGAAAATGTATAACAATATAAAAAGAAGATACTTTTGGTCAGGTGTAGAAGAGGATATAAAGAACTATGTACAAAAGTGTGAGAAATGTCAGAAAGAAAAATATTCAAGATATACTAAGGAACCAATGACAATAACAACAACAGCTACACAAGCATTTCAAAAAATATTTATGGACGTCGTTGGACCATTAGAAAGAGATGAAGAAAATTTTTCATACATTCTTACTATACAATGTGAATTAACAAAATATATTGAAGCCTATCCTATGGAAACAAAAAGCACGAAAGAGGTTGCAGAAAAGTTTGTTAATAACTTCATTCTTCGGTTCGGGATACCCGAAGTCATTGCTACAGACAGAGGAACAGAATTTATATCTTCAACATTCCAAGAGGTATGTAACTTACTGCAGATAAAGAAACTTACATCCACAGCTTACCATCATCAAAGTATTGGCGCATTGGAAAACAGCCACAAAAGCCTAGGTACGTATTTACGTATTCAAACTGATAATCATAGTGGACATTGGAGTAAATGGATAGCGTATTGGTGTTTTGCGTATAATACGTCTGTCCATACAGAAACTAAATTTACACCATTCGAATTAGTATTCGGAAAGCAAGCCAATTTACCAAGTAATTTAACATCTCATCCAGAACCACTTTACAATCATGAAAGTTACCCTTTGGAATTGAAGTATAGACTTCAGTTGTCACAAACGGAAGCAAGAGAAAACTTAATAAAAAGTAAAATGATAAGAAAAATAAGATATGATAAGAATTGTAATCCAGTAGTATATAAAGCTAATGATAAAGTATTAATTAAGAATGAAAATAGAAATAAACTGACCAGCATATATTCAGGTCCTTATGTAGTTGTAAGAGATATATCCCCAAATGTAGAGATCTTAGATAATGGAAAAATAAAATTAATACATAAAAATAGAACAAAACTGTTCAAAAACTGAAAAAAAAAAAAAAAAAAAATTAAATGTAATATTATTTTTTTTTTCTATGAAAAGGGAAGATGTAATAGGTATAAGATAAAATAGTTCGAAGAATTAATATTGTAACATGACCCTATAATATGATATAATTCTATATATGGTAATTGAGGTTGTAATAGTATCTAAGTATAAACATCTGTAACCTGAAGCCTAGCCTACATACCGTAGAGGGCAACAACCTATGACACCATCTAGGTACTCATACTATGAGTCATGTAAACCCTAATTAATTACTATATATAGGGTCCATTTATTAAAATACAGTCAGTCTTAAAACCAACTCCTTGTATTTAATTTCTCTCCCGCGTACCGCTATCACAGTGCCTGTCGACCTCATATGTGGATCTCACTACCTTAACATCATGTGAAGTGAGGTTATCTTGTTAGCCTTAAAAAAAAAAATAGTTGCTGATATAAGAGTCGCTTATACAAATCGCTCGCTCTCACACAAACCCTAGCTCACAGTTACACGGCGTATCTAAAGGAACTTCACATAGCGTTCCACGTTCTCACTAGCCAATAAGTTCATACATTTACACCACGCGAATGCATAGCTATTTGTTTATGCAGTTCAAAATGTTATCGTGACAGTGAACTAGTTGAAAATCAAAGAAAACAGTTTAAAGTGCAAAATTTCTTGTGCGAGTTTCGAATGGTGTCGTTGTGTTAGTTTCAGAGTGGTTCTGGGTATCTTAAAAGAGGTGTCTTGTTCATTTAGAAATTTATATTAGTGATTTTTTGAGTTATTGGGTATTATTAATTGACTTCAAAAGGGAGAAGGTTATTGATTCTTCTAAATGTTGCTTTTTTACTCATAATAGGTAACTAGTAGGTGGAAGAATATGACTAGGAATAAAATTACATCGTTGTTGACCGATATAATATTTATTAATGACATTTTATTTATGTACATGGTACCTATTTACATAATTTATCATTAATCATACTTTTTATTATGATTAGGATCCACGATGAATGGTAGTCAAATATCTATATAATTCTTAAGCTGTATAGGTAACTCTTATTAATTATTAGTGCATTCCAGAGATAATCTAGGTACCTACAATATTTGTTCTATATTATATATTTACCTAGTACTGACTAAGCAATGGGTATTAGTACCTAAAACATATTAGATACTACTTATTGATTGACATTGATAGCATTGACCCTAATTAATGGCGCCCAACGTGTGGTTTGACCTGTTAAAATGTTATGTGACCTGTTATTAAAAATGTTAGCAAGAAATGATTTTGATAGTTGTACTGTTTGTTTTTGCTGTTTTAAACAATGTTCGAAACAGTTTTGTGTATGAATATTTCTAAAATTTCTTGGTTTCTTCTAAGCGAAGTGGTTATTTACCTAATAGCATTTCATATTGATGAAAATTTTCTTATTACTTAGTTTTTGTCCCGCGTCTGCGTCCGCACGTAGTTGTTTATAGGGACAAACATTTCCTACTATCTTAAAGCAAAGCCAGTTTAAAAATAACCTATGTTCTTCTTAAGGACCTGTACTCTCTGGGTAGTGCGTATTTAATTCAAATCGGTACAGAAAGATGCAGCTAATTTCGCATTATTATAAGTATGATCTATTTATATATAGAGTATTGATATGTGATATCGATTTTCATATAGATTCGATTGTCAACATTTAGGAATTGGAATATAGTCCTGCATTTTCCTTCCTAATCAATTTAGGGCACTGCTCTTTCCAGTCAACCAGTTAATTACGCAATAATAAAAGCATTTAATAATTATTATTTATAAATTCTGTGTTTAGTATGAATTGAGGCATAGAACAATGCGTGCTAAAACATTATAAAGTGCCTTTCGCGCCATACTGAATTGTAGGTGATGAAGCCATACAAAGCATATCCGTATAAAGGTGTACCTATACTTAGCTGCATTCACCTTATTATTATGTATTATATACCGTTTTAGACTTATGTACAGTTGTTATTTACATAAGTGTTGTTTCACGAGATTAAGGGAACAGAGAGTGTAACTAAATATAGTTATAAATGTTTAAAAACATACATTTATCTTGTGTTACGGATATCAGGATCAATAGCGCTCGCTACACAAATATATTTAGCTTATGAAATATTTTATTTAGATGATTGTGAAAAAAATATAAACATAATCGATAACAGAAAGCATGTTTTAAAAGAAAGTGTGAAACCAACTTTGAACTTGCACAACTACCTACCTATACAATGTACCTAACTATTCTCGTTGCGAACCCTTTAACCGGATTAAACTTGTAGCAGTGTAAGACTTCAAATTTAATAAAAAACTGCATTACATCTATACTTACACGATATAAATGGCAGGCAAATCGACTTGGTGTGTATGTACCAATTTGTCAGTCTTTATGTCTTTCAGGGAAGATCTTTCAAGTTCATAATTATAAAGAGTGACATGTATTTCTTTGTTCACACTTATGTATTAGAATAGATTCATCGATTTTTCGGTTTAATATGCTGCAAACATCTTATAAAATCCTAACAATCATTTATTTAGAGAAAGATCTGGTCTAAAACTTTACATAGCTTCCTACTTCTTGAATGACTTCAGTCCGGTTAACATTGTATAAAAATAGGTAGAAACCAGGACATTAATTAAATTTTTGTACACATTAATAATCAAAACGAAGAAATCAATTTGATAATTTAGTTTCTAGATAAAGAAGACGAACACAATACCTAAATATCATCCTACCTAACTACAAACAGAAACTGCGGTAAATGAAACAATTAAAAAAATGGCGCTCGAAAAATAAAAAAAGACGCAAAGTGTAGTGAGTGCGCGAGTGGAGTGTTAAGATGGACTCGAAAGTGTTGGTGATGACGTCACTGTTGCGGCTGCTGATCCTGCTGAGCAGGGGCTGTGAAGCGGGGAGGGTGCAGGCTGCTGTCAGTTTCTTGTGAGTAATTACTATTTTTTAAATTTTATCGTCATCAGCAGCCCATATACGTACTCTTTGCTGGGGCACAGGCCTACCGTAAACTAAGGCGATCAGGCCTTAGTGAACCACCCTGACCAAATGCAGGCTGGTGGTAAGCGGTAGTGCATATGCCTGTCAAACAGGCACAATAGACTTCACCCTGAAGGCCTGCTTAAATGTCGTTTCACACACTACCGCCTGAAGAGGCCGGGAACATAGGAAGGAAGGTACCTTATCAAGAGCTGGAATGGCATTCCATGCTTAAAATGGCACATGTCTGACAAGAGGAACTGAAACTTTTGCTCCAATCCACCAGCGCTTGTATGGTATGTTTGGGTAAAAAAACTGGCAAGGCGTGACTGTGTTGTGACTTTTTTAATGTTAACTTTTTGCTGTTGTAGTCTTCTTACCGATTTCATGATTCTAGGTCTTAATCAAGAAAGTAGGAACTAGAAAGTTATAAGAGGTTCCAACACAGTTCCTGTTTCCATCCCAAAAAAAAATTGTGACGATTTTAAGGAACACTCATCTCAGGACTCTCATTGCAGAACAAACTCAACGTACCAAGAGATAGAGCTCAAATCGGAGTCCAGCCTCTCGCTCCGAGACATCCTGCCCGTCAAGGCGAAGTACTACGACAAGAACCGAGCCCCAAAGCTCCTGGGACAGCCCACGGTGGTCTACTTCCACGTCACCGTGCTGTCTCTGGACTCTATCAATGAGGAGAGTATGGTGAGTTAATAGGATGGCAAAAACCTTACCCTACCTATTTACCTACCCTTGCCCTAGGTGCTGTGCATCATGAATTTTTACACGTTAGCAAAAAGGTAGGTTTAAAGACAATTAGAGCATTATTAAGTAACTTTAAGAAAAGGAAAGATCAACGAGTATGTACTTTAAGCATACGATATCATGAGTGTTTACCCGTGGTCCCATTGGCTTGACCCATTAAAAATATTAATTATTCTTGTTGCAAATGGCTGTAACCGTAATTATCAAATGACGAGTCTATAAGGGTCCTGTTTTTGCCATTCGGCTAAGAAACCTGAACAGAAAAGAGATGAAGGATACTGAACAGTGTTTTGTGGCAATGGTGATCTGATTATGTCAGAACCTAGCAAATAATCACGATGCACAGAGGACTGTAGCTTAAGCCGTCTCCTCTTTGTACCTACTACCCCTTTGTATCATCTCAAAATATACGCACGCGAAAGATTACATTAGATTTACAAATTAACGTATCAAGAAATCGGAAGCTCGGACAGCCCACGATATCTGGACTCCATCAATGAGGAGAGCATGGTGAGTGAGTGGAACAAAGTAGAGACCTCTTAGAGTACATCAAGAATTTTGTTACCTAACAAAAAAGGTAAAGGTAGTTAAGGCAGTTTTCAGGTGGGAGACATTTTGTCGACCGGTTGCTGTTACCACCATACAGTTGTGTAAAACCCGCCAAGTGACTCTGACCTCTCATGGTCAGGTCGCGTTCCGGGATCAGCACTGTACGAACCGGAGCCAGGGGGGACCATTGTTGCGGCAAGCGCCGGACCAGTGGAGTCTTAGCGGCGGTATTGTGCGGGCGGAGCGGGTCAGCCCGCCGGCCAGGGAGACCCGTAGACACGGGGGCCCTTCCGTCCGGCGGACTGGCCAACTCCGACCCGCACAGCTCAATACCAATGCGAGACTCCACGCCTTGTCTCGTTGTTGCCGCAGCAGTGGTCTCCTTTTTCACGGCTTTCAGGGTGAGTGCGACAGGCTCAATATGGTCTATTGTGCCTGTCGACCTCATATTTGGATCTCACTACCGCTTACCATCAGGTGGAGTGAGGTCATCTTGTTAGCCTCTTTATAAAAAAAAAAAAAAAAGGCAGGTAGGGTAGGAAAGAGCTGGATAGCTTCGAACATAAGAATAGGATACTTTAGGTAGGTAATCACTATTAATAGTGATGTGGTTTATGACTGTATACTAATCTAATGCATGAGTTTTCAGGATTTTTTTAGAAGGAAGCTAGATACTGCGCTATCTAGCTCAGCAGTCTATTGTCTGAAGAAGTCATATGAAATTACTTTTAATGTTTTACTATGGCTTGGAATGTTTGAGAAAAATATCTTCCTGTCCCCAGGGCCAGAGATTATAAATTTTTGAACTTAGTTTTAGTAAAAGGAGATTAGACTATATCTACCTATAAATTTGTAGTATGGGCATTAAATGTATTGCTTAAATTGAGAACAACTTATATTATTATATTAACATCCGATTTAAAATCTCTCCAGACCTACGTAGCGGACATCTTCCTCGCCCAATCCTGGCGGGATCCTCGTCTCCGTCTTCCGGAGAACATGCACGAAGAGTACAGGATCCTGGACGTGGAGTGGCTGAACAGCATCTGGAGACCTGACTGCTTCTTCAAGAACGCCAAGAAGGTCACCTTCCACGAGATGAGCATACCCAACCATTACCTGTGGCTGTACCATGATAAGACTCTTCTTTATATGTCTAAGTAAGTTGACTGCTTCGAAAAGGCGGGAAAAATACGGTAATGTAACTGTTTGCAAATTGTGATTCGTAAATTTTGTGTGGCTTAGCTAAACAGACCAACTGGTAAAATATGTGGAATACTATATGCAAATAAATCATTAATTCTATCTCTACATTCATTGAGTGCATGTAAAGACTGCGAATACCAAATTCGGATGAAAGCATTACTATTAAACAGTTAAAAGTATGAACATTGGTTTTGAATTTACATCTTATTTTACAGATTAACTCTGGTCCTGTCGTGTGCCATGAAGTTTGAGTCATATCCACATGACACTCAAAGCTGTTCTATGATGATTGAAAGCTGTAAGTTTCTAGTATCCGATTGTGGTTTGCATTGAATAGAATATAATAGTAAACTTTTTTTTCCTAACTGACATACGATGATGGCTTGGAGGAGCCTCGTCATCATCACCAGACTTGCGGGGGAGAGCCATCTCTCACCCCTGAAAATAGTAAACTGTTATGTGTGTTCCGTTTGGCATTCTTTCCTCTGAGATTCTTGTCTCTTTAACCAGGAGAAATGGGTTCAATCCTCACCCGTTAATTATATCGAAAATAATGTAGCCTGATATCCGTATCGCAAGTGCTTAAGGAACTTATCTGAGTATCAGATCAGTTTTTTCACGATATTCATTGTTTTATTATGTTTCCAGTATCCCACACGGTACACGACTTGGTGTTCATTTGGAACCTGACGGACCCTCTCGTCGTGAACCCGGACATCGAGCTGCCACAGTTAGATATATCTAACAACTACACGTCCGATTGTACCATCGAATATTCTACAGGTATGATATATTATTGGTTACGAACTCAAAATTATCAACTAGTATTTTTGCTTAATCTGGGAGCAGAGGACTGATGCTTCAGGTTTTTGTGTTACTGTCATCGTTATTTTAAAAATCTTCGATTTTTAGTTCAGGGAATATTACTTTCATATATAACTATATTTTGCAACCTATTTTGCAATCAGTATTTTGACCACTTTCTTGCTAAGTGAATTTGGGCACACGCTCTCAACTCTTTGCTTTTGGTCATTTAGTAATATCTACAGGACGATCTACATATTTTTAATGGTTAACTTATGTAATGAGTACTAGCGATTTCAAATAAGTTAATATTTAAGTCTACCTAAAATTACATGTATACCTAAAATTGCTGTGCCCTTGCAGGGTTTATGTGAGAACTATGTAACCTTACTATTAAGAACCAGTGTAACCACATTTTTGCAAATAAATAAATAAATAAATAAATAAGTTTTAAATTAAGATTATCCACCAACCACTACAACTTAGTATGACTCAGCGAATTTAAACCACATCTTTGTCACCATCAACTTTCGAAAAGTCTAATGTAGAGCTAGAAGTAGCCATGCCTTTATATATGATTTTACCCGCGTCCCAAGGGAACTTCTTCCCGTACCGAGATAAAATATAGCCTATGTTACTTCTGAATAATGCAGCTTTCTAATGGTGTAAAAATTATTGCAATCGGTCCAGTAGTTTTTGAGTTTATTCATTACAAACATACAAAAATACAAATATTTCCTCTTTATAATATTAGTGTAGATATCTAACATACTTTTATTGAGATTTGGCGTTATTTTATTTTCTAACTTACTCATACATCCTTCCTCCAGGCAACTTCACCTGCCTGGCGGTGGTGTTCAACCTGCGCCGTCGTCTCGGCTACCACCTGTTCCACACGTACATCCCATCCGCGCTGATCGTCGTCATGTCCTGGATATCATTCTGGATCAAGCCGGAAGCCATCCCTGCACGGGTCACGTTGGGCGTCACCTCTTTGCTGACTTTGGGTGAGTTCTGGGTTCTTTTAGATAGGATGTGTCATAGTTATTGTTGTGTGGCCGCATAGTTTGGTTAAGTTATCCAGTGGGGCTACCATGAGTTTAAAACTTACGCACTCGATATCGCCTACGTAAATATGTCTATGAAAAACTTGTACAGCGCCGCTGGTGGTTACGCGAAGAACTAAAATCGGCCGTATGAAAAAAAACAACTCGATAGGTTTTTAACGTAAGTAAGTTTTCGATAGCCAACTCATGGTGGCCCTCTGGGGGCTAAGACAAAGGAATAATATCAAAACGATAACGAGGTTAGATAAAACCCAACTACGACAAAAAACGACGCTGAAAAAGTATAAAACAAGACTTTTAGAACACTGAACTGAACAAAGTTGCTTATGTAGTTCCAAGTAAATGGACACAGTAGACTCTACCAAAATGCTTATGTTGAAAATTGACAATAATGTCATACAATACTATTTTGAAGTATGCAATATTCACTATGTAGAGATAGGTTTTCATGTTTGGAAAACCGCAGTCACACGTTGTCAAAGTGCTACGGTAGGTAGGTACTTGTGTATGGAACGTGTGACTACGCCTTTCCAAACATGAAAACTTATCTCTACATAGTAAATATTGCATACTTCAAAATAGTATTGTATGACATTATTGTCAATTTTCAACATAAGCATTTTGGTAGAGTCTACTGTGTCCATTTACTTGGAACTACATAAGCAACTTTGTTCAGTTCAGTGTTCTAAAAGTCTTGTTTTATACTTTTTCAGCGTCGTTTTTTGTCGTAGTTGGGTTTTAGTTTTTAACTTTTTATTATTTGTACTATTTTGGTGTTAAAGTGTATTTGTGGCGCATAATATTATCAAAAGTTAAATTGATGAACCAACATGTTTTATATTTTAAGGGGACCTGGGAAGATTTCTTAATCGATAACTATATGCAATCAGTCCATGAATATACGTAAAGTCACATGCAAATGCTAGTAATATATATATATTTAAAATGTACAAGTAAAGCGCTTTCCAATGATACCAAACACGGCGTATTTATCTTAACTTTATTTTTTTACTCTGTATGTTTTGTCCGCTAGTGGGCGCCACATTAGATTTTGTGGAACCCTATATAGCCTATAACCAGCGGACAATTAAGACGCTTCTAATGATATGTCATTTGTCGAATTCTGACAAGCAATTTAGAAGTTATGTGGAAACAGATGAACATACATACATACAAACATACATACATACATACATACATACATACATACATAGCCTGTCAAAATCATAACCCTCCTTTTGCTTTGCCGTAGTCGGGTAAAAATAATAAAATGTGTTGGACATTAGTTTGACATGAGATTGACCACGTGATTTATCGCGACTAATGTCAATCCCATACATTTTATTCTTTTCGAAATTCGTTTTCGTTTTGATATTGTTACGTAGACAAAAGGCACCTGGTTACTTACGTCTTCATAAACTTTTCGAGACTTGGTCATGGGTATTTTTATGAGTTTAAACTCCTGTAAATAATAGTAAGTATTAAAACTCGCCGAGAACTGTGCCACCGAGCCAGTCAAAATATACCATGTATGAATCGTTCGAGGCGATTGAATAGGTTATAGGGCGTCCGACCGATTTTGGCCATGGTGGCCGATCTCGATTGAAATCAGCCAAGTGTGCAGGACATGTTATAGTGCACAAGTGTGCGCGCAGACACAAGTGCAATCTCTGTTCCCTTACTCTCATAGTTCAGTGAGAAGGCAATCCGACATGGCCCATAAGAGATCCCGATCTTTTATCGGTGTAGGACCAATGGCTAAACGTGATTTCCGAAACATGAGTGTGAAATCGTTAAGTTCTTGCCTCTGGGCTGAGTAATATCTTAACAGCAAAACTCTCTCTTCTGCCCGACTTCGGTTTTGAACCGGAGACCTCTCGGTACTTACGAAGCGCTTGCTACCAACCTAATAATATCTCCATTATCTTCCAGCGACCCAAAACACCCAGTCTCAACAGAGCCTACCCCCGGTCTCTTACGTGAAAGCGATCGATGTGTGGATGTCTTCCTGTTCAGTCTTCGTCTTCCTCTCCCTGTTCGAGTTCGCTGTGGTCAACAACTACATGGGTCCTGTGGCTACGAAGGCCATGAAGGGGTACTCCGATGAAGACCTGTCCAGGGATCTGGATGCTTTTAAGGTGAGGTTTGAATGACGTTTTTAATGTTAGAGGGTGCTGTTATATCAGGAGCGAGATCCTTCCGCAAATCCGGAGATCAGGACTGTGCCTCTTCTCTTCCAGATGAAATCCATACATACATACATACATACAATCACGCCTTTTTCCCAGAGGGGTAGGCAGAGATCACTTCCGGCGATCCACTTTTCACCTCTGTGGGAAACGTGACGTGACGGGTTGTGGACCACGTCGCCGCCATTCTGCCTTGTGCATTGTTTTAACAAGGTCATTGCGTTCCCACGAGTAGCAAGGATATATGACGGGGGAAGGAAAAGAGGAGGAAGGATACTATCGCCTCGGATGATTTGGACTTAGTCGATAGTAGCTCGAGGAGCCGGGGTCGCTTACCCGTATACCGTTCACTAACCACCGGACAGATAGTTGTGACTGGTACTTATCCTCTGACTGATGAATGAAATCCAAACTGGTTCAATGGCAATTTCCTCGTTAGAGGACTCTTTAATATTAGGAGTGAGAGCCTCCGCAGGGAGCAAACCTGGGTAGAGGACTGTATTTTATTTACCATAATGATAATGCTACTCCAAGTCATAATCGTGTCAGTTAGAAAAAGAAACATACATAATATTGGCGAACGTATTGGCTTTTATTAATCTGATTTTATCAAACTAGACCATGAATTGTGAATACCGTTGTCAAATCGAACTATCGCGTTGAGGCGTAGATTTTGCCGCTTCATAAAACCATTTTTATAGCTTGCATTAGGAAAAAATAGCGGGCATAATTTTTTTATTTTTACCATAATAAACTTTTCGTTAATATTATTTTTGCATCGGCAGCAGTCCCTATTTTAAAATACCAAACAGTGCTATTAGTTTAGGGGTGAGAGCCATCCGCTCCCCAAGTCCGGTGAAGATGACAAGGCTACTCCAAGACATTATCGTAGTCAGTCAGGAAAAAGCATAGAGCTTAGCAGTCTATTATATTAGAATTCACTTTGCACTTGATCAATAGTTCTAGGTGTAGTCTTCTTCGTACAGTAGACCTTTATAATAAGAGAAATACTCAATACTCAATACTCAATACTTTATTACTTCTATAAGTGTTTACAATCTTTATTTAATGAGAGGAATTCTTTACTGATCTACATTTTTCCAAATGCTAGTTGACTCTACTGCTTAGCATTGCCACTCGCAACACAACTCCACTGGTTAGGTACCAGTGAAGATTCTGCGCGAAATCTGATGTCTCTGACTTTAAGTAAATGAACTTATGTATACCTACCATCGTAAGTCAATTAGGAAAAAAAAAGTTGATTTCCCCGTTAGTTATATTATACCTATGTTCTTAAAATTTCTTTCTTTCCCAGCACATATTCCCGAACACGGTGGACCCCCGCGCGAGTACTTCAGCCTCCATTCCCCAGTACGACACATTCTGCAACGGGAGGGAGACGGCAGTATACATCGATCGGTTCTCTCGCTTCTTCTTCCCGTTCTCCTTCTTTATACTAAACGTGGTTTATTGGTCTACGTTTTTGTAGATTTTATGTAAATAGTGTTGTTTGTAAGAGTGGAGCATTATTGCATTACCCGACAAGGGTAACTAAGTATTAAGATGTGTTAACATTAACACCTTTAACAACACTTAGTTCGCAATAAAATCTTTGACTTTTTACTTTTTGGAGATACAATAAGCGTATACTATTAAGTATCTAGTATATTTATAATTAAGATTGCTACTACACCGAATTTGTTCTCTTTAACATCATTAGTTTTCAGCTGTCGTAATAATAGCATAAGCATAATACGAAGAATTTCTAAGGTTGTGTAGTCCACCAACCCGCACTTGGCCCGCGTTGTTGTCTAAGGCCTTATCGCCCTAGTTAAGAGTAGGCCCGTGCCCCAGCAGTGGTGACGCATGTGGGCTGACGATGATGATTATGATGAAGCATTATAATAACTGTTCGCAGTATTTTTAGGGGTAGTAGCCTTCTACTTTCCCGTATGTCCGGTGGTGATGACAAGGATACTCCAAGACATTATAGTAGTCAGTCAGGATAAAGCATAGAGCTTAGCAGTCTATTATATTAGATTCCACTTTGCACTTGATCAATAGTTCTAGGTGTAGTCTTCTTCGTACAATAGACCTTTATAATGAGAGAAATCTTTATTTAATGAGAGGAATTCTTTACTGATCTACATTTTTCCAAATACTAGTTGACTCCACTGCTTATGATTGCCACTCACAACACAACTCCACTGGTAGGTACCTATAAAATTATGCGCGAAATCTGGAGCGGTACCATGAGTTGGCTATCGAAAACTTACGTACGTTAAAAACCTATCGAGTTGCTTTTTTCATACGACCGATTTTAGTTCTTAGCGTGACCACCAGCGGCGCTGTACAAATTTTTCATAGACATATTTACGTAGGCGATATCGAGTCCGTAACTTTTAAACTCATGGTAGCGCTACTGATGTCTCTGACTTTAAGTAAATAAACTTATGTACACCACGCTCATTGCAGGAAGGTATATAGTATTTTGCAAAGTTATACATACCCAGGTTCAAACATAACGTGTTCATTGCAAACGCACTGTCTGCGAATTTAATGAAATTAATTCAAAGCATTGTTACTACGGCACAATGGCTTGGGTTCATTTGGCAGATTTTAAATAAATACCATACTTACTATGTAATTTTCAATCTATTAAATAATGCTTGCATTATATTCATAATCTAAATTTAACTATTTTTTTTATATAACACAGGAGATAAATATTTCATGTAATTTAATTTATGATAGTTTCTTATTTGTTCTACCAATGATGCACTTAGTACAATCTATTTTAATTTTAGGATTTAAAAAATAAGTATTGAATGTTGAATAAATTAATTTATTTATCTATTTTACTTAATAATTAAAAAATAATGTATTGTAGGCTGTAGTTCTTACCTGACTAGATAAAAGTTATAAATTACCCACGTTTTTTATTTCTTCTTTTACCTTGCCCATAGCCAGAAAAGTTAGTCATTCATAGAGCTCATACTTACATTAAATTACCACTTCTAAAGCATTAAACATGAATATTGAAATACGATTTATTAATTAGAATTTATATAGATCATTTCTTAATTTGTAGTAAATATGTACATACATACATACATAAAATCACGCCTTTTTCGCAGGAGTTGGCAGAGATCACTTCCTGCAATGTGCTACGTTCCTGGCACACCACTTTCGCTTCTTCCACATCCATCAACCTCTTCATGCATGCTCGTCGATTTGTATTAAATATTAGAAAAGGATGTTCCTATGTTGGCATATTTACAGTGTGTAGGTTTATCAATTGTGTTTTATAAATTGAGCGACAAATGGTGTATTTTTTATCAAAATTTAAGTCCCCATTCGAATCATTCTGTTACAAGTAGTTAATTCAATAGACTTACATTGATACTGTTTTAAGTAGTAAGTGGTACCTATCTACGGATTCCTTCGCATATATTTCCGACTCACACTTGACCAGTTTTTTACCCCCATGACAAAAGAATTATTTAAATGGCTGCATTCTACATTACGGTCATGCCAAGGTCCGATGGACAGACAGATAGACTGCTAAAAAGGAGGCACCTGGCTTAGTCTAGCACTGAAATTAGGCATGCGTTTGAATAACTCATTGTTCTAGTCTAGACTATATGTTAAGGTACAGACAATTTAATTGACATGGAATAATATTTAGAATAAAAAAAAAATATTATACACACAGAAATACATGAAATATACATTAGAATAAAACAAAAAAATATTAAAACACAGAAATAATTTTAAAAAAGTTTTGCGTCTTTTTTTTCTTTTTCATTCTTTCTTTCTTTATTTCTGTCTTTCTTTCTTTATTCATACAACTTCTTTTGCTTGGAAAATCTATGCATTACACGGTAAATTGTATAGATTAGAGACCAGACACGATAGTTTTATTGAAATCAGTTTAAGGTTGTTATAAAATCAAAATTACTTTTTTCATACTTTACCTATTTAAGGCCAAAGCATAAATGTATATACGAGTCTTTGCTTGAATTTCTTTATCATGGATCATGGTTTGACAAGCTCAATGGCAATTTCTTTGCTTTGAACAATTTTTCTTGTGCTTCCGTTTCTTGCGTTCTGAAAGGGTTCGATCTTAATAATTCCACCGGGCACAAATATTATTTGTATAAATTTAAAATGTTTAATTTTCGCCAAATTGAAGGTAGGACCTTGTACCAGCAGTGGGGACGTATATGGGCTTGAACTGGCTGTACAAATAATTTGACAAATGGAAAAAATATGCGGGAAATTTCGATGGCTTTAGTACATAGCTGCTTGCTGTGATTGCAATGCACGTCTGGGCGCGATTCCCGGAAGGGCGGGTGTTCGAATCCCCGGGCCGAGAAGCAGTTACAGTTATAGTATCATTTCACCTATTTATATACCTAGTTCCGGGTGTAGTTCTAAATCTTATAAGAAATAAGACATCCGACCGATTTCGGCCATGGCGGCCGATTTCAATTGAGATCAACTAAATGCGCAGGACATATTATAGTGCACTCTCTGTTTCCTTACTTTCATAGTTCGGTGAGGCAGCTATCCGACATGACCGATGAGAGATCGGGCGTAAGACCACCGGCTTAACGTGCTTTTTGACGCACGGGAGTGCAACCGCCCACTTCCTAACTCCGGGCTGAGTAACTCCTTTACAGAAAAACGCACACAAATTTTGCCCGACCCCGGACTCGAACCTCTCGGTCCTAACGCAGCGCTTGCTACCAATAGACCAACGAGGCAGTTCTCAATATAACTAGTAACTAAAACTCAAATCAGACCTAGGTACTTCCACTTAAGCCCACCGATTCTGCATACTAATAGGATTGCCGAAAATCGCATCACAATCGGAATTTGCATACAACATGCGGCTTGTCTAGACGGTACGTGAGCGGCATACTGGACATGTCTACACATGCAATCGCTGCAATCTACCAATTGGCATTTAAAGTCTTTTTAACAGTATTTATTGGCTTTCAAACGATTTAAAAATCTTTTAATGTGAGGAAATGAGTGTTACCGTATCCACGAACGGTGTGTAGATCTTGTAACGTTGGGTTTACTAAATAATTTTCGTAAAATCGGGTAAATTTAACCCTGAGGGGTAACTTTGCTCACACGGGAAACATCGTCTTATTCAATCAAATTGATTGCTAAAACAAATAAACCATGAAAATAAACTAAGTATGAATTTTCTATAATTAATGAAGTGTACTCTTTTAAAATTAAAATGCTTAAAGCAAGAGCTAAAGTAACCAGACTCTACCAGTATATTTAGACTCGTAATACATATACCTATGCGAGTTTTAAAATGTGTGTTATTTCAAAAGTGCTATTTAGCCAGAAGTTTACTGCCCTTATTAACTAATTTATAAATATCAACTATTAGGAGATGTTTCACGGATCACGACAAATTTTATGGGCGGCAAATCATTTCATAAATGTCGCTATTTTATTACCCCACGCGATATTTTAGTTTAGTCAAAGGATCAGTCGTAGTTAAGTGGGTATATTAGGTTAAGGTTTAAAGATTTATTTCCTTAAAGGCTTAGAGTAAGTCACTTGCAAGAAAATGATATTTATGAAATTTTAATGTGTATAAAGACTTACTCACTTAATTTGATGTTTTTGTGGTACTTTTAGCATTTTTTTCTGTTGAGTCCAGTTTTTTGCTTAGCCCGATTTTTCATATTTTTATTATAAAAATACAAAAATTCAGCTCACAAGGATTTTATTCGCAGATTGGGGTTTAAAAAGTCTTAAATTACAGGACTATTTTGTTCCAAAATGTCTTATCCTGTCATGGGGAGACATGAGATAAGTTATTTATATTTCGATGCGAATAGAAATTAAAATAAAAGTTTCCTTTGTGGTTCCCGGTTTCGTCCTTTACGAGCCCTTTGAGTATTGCGTACGCGCAGTTTTTTTGTACCAAAATAGTAGGTAGTAAGGGAAGTAAGTCAACTTGGAAAAAAAGTTAATAATAAATAAATTTTACACAACATAACATACATTGATCTGATTCCATGGTAAGTAGCTTAAGCACTTGTGTTAAGCATGTCAGAATCAACAGAGGATACACAAATATACTTAAATATATTTAATAATACACCCAGACTCGGAACACCTATGTTCGTCACACAAATATTTGTCCCGGGTGGGAATCGAATCCTTTTCGTTCTGGTGGGGCGCGGGCCTACCCTAAGCAAGGCCTTAGTAAACTACGCTTGATTTGTTAACCAACCCGCATTTGGCCACTGTGTAGTTACACAACCTAACAATTTCTTCGTAGGTGTACAGGTTTCCTCACGATAATATACCTACCGTCTGTCGTGACCATAATGGTCATATGGTCATTTTTGAATGTATTATATTTATGGAAATACAAATTCATAATAATGATTTTAGACTTTCGCGTTCCATTACACTAAATATTAGTCTTCTTATTAGGTCGCGAGCGAACTGACCATGATTGGTGTAACCCAGTCGAAACGTCGGGCAGTAAGTAGCTATGTAATTTGCTACTCCTAATAACGCGTATAGACCCATAACGACTAATATTTAGTCATAATAATGAGTTTGAAAAAGAAAGAAAAGAGAAAAAATCATAACACAAATCATAAGGTACGTATTGAATTGGCGACCTTTCGTATGAAAAGCAACGGTGCTAATATAAGCACTAAGCAATCGACGGTCTCCTACTCTCTATAATATACTATGGTTGATGAGTCGCGCATGCGCGGCTTGTCAGAGTGACGTTTACTGCGTCGCCATATTTCACAAACCATTATGGCCGTTACTGGAAAGGGGTTTATTGTCTATTGAGGGATTATTGTCGTCTCTTCCTTTATGAAAATAATCCACTTTATGCGCGGGCGGGTAAAAATAGCGGGCAATATAATTACATTTATGTAGCTATAAACTGGACTTTAACGATTTCTGCCGCAGTGGCAAAAGTTTACGAAAGATTTTTTGGTTTCACTTCCGTTATTCATAAAGTCTTTTTAACGGATTCGCATTCGTACATACAGTCATATACACCGTGAAATTTTAGTGGTTGTTTTCCCACAGTAAAATGATTCTATCTTAGTAGTACAATAGATTTGTGCAGGTCTTTTTTGTTAAAATCAATAAATGCCGGTTTTACGAAAGGTTTAACCGAAACTCGAAAGCACGTTCGAACCGCTTTATGACTTAGGGTGTCGAGCTTCTTCAGCTTTAAGCATCGATTTCATGCGGCAAGCAGTACTTCATTACGTCATATCTTATAAAAGGACGATAGCTTCTCTCGTTTTCGAAAAAAAATTTTTTTTTTCGAGGAATTATTTGCATGATTCGATAGTATTACTAAAGGCAAATCGTTCTGCCACGGGAAAACAACCACTAAAATTTCACGGTGTATAAAATCACGCCTTTTTCCCAGGGATAGGCAGAGATCACTTCCTGCCATGTGCTACGGTCCCGGCTCACCACTTTCGCTTCTTTCACATCCATCAATCTCTCCATGAATGCTTGTCGATTACGGGAACTTTTAATTTGAGCCTTTTTCAAAATTTGACCTATTTGGTCATGGAAGGTCTTTCTTGGTCTTCCCTTTTCCGCATTTCCAATTATACTTCCTCTATATACTTATTCCTTTCGTTAATCGTCTTTTATTCATTCTCTCAACATGACCAAACCATCTTAGCATACCTTTCTCAACCCTAGTCACTACATCTTCTTTCACACCACAACATTCGAATTCGGAACGAGAAGAAGCCTTGATATCCTTATAGGCTATATTATATTATTTGTCGGAAATGCGAGTAACTATAATAATAAATAAGTAAATTACTATTACATCTTTTTTATTTCACTCCCTGATTCACAACGTTTTAGGAACGGTATCGAATACGCAACCATAATCTCTCAGGTATAGGAAATAACTAATATCAACTATGCAGACTGTCTGTCCGTCAATAAATGTTGATTGGCCTTGCATCAATTCGTGACCTAGATGTCTGGTGCATTATTGCATTAAACGAGACCCTGACGTAACTGATTGCCAAAATTACGCAAGTTAGCTGAGACAAGGCATTTGAATACTAGGTCTCTCGAAGATTACAAATTGTACAGCCTGTACCTGCCTGCAAAACCTAGGGGTGAGAGCCATCCGCTCCCCGCAAGTCCGGTGATGATGACGAGGCTACTCCAAGACATTATCGTAGTATGTCAGTTAAAAAATATAAAAATAAAAAGACTATATATCCGTTTGCGCATAAATGCATTGGTTACAAGACATCATTTAAAATTTGAAATCGCATTCTTGACCCCGCCTGAACGGGGACTTGAACCATCTGTCTTCCGATATCGCGTCAGGTGCTCTCATGACACATCACGTAGAAATGTTTAAGTCTCTTTACAACTAAATAAAATTGAAGTGTCTGTTTGTAGGTAATATTAAAATAACGAATCTTTACTCTATGCATGAATTTATATTGAGTAAGTACCAATAACAAAAAGACAATTTAAAAATATATTTGTCGGTCTGTCTGTTTGTTCCCGCTAATCCAAAACGGCTGGAGCAATTTTTAAGTGACTTTCACTTATAAATAGCAAATATTCCAAAGTATATTATAGGCCATTTAAATAAGTAATTGTTGCCAAAACCATTACCGCGCGGACGAAGTCATGGGCGGCCTCTAGTGAAAAATAAATCTGATTATTGCAATCCTTTTTCCACCTGTCAACTCCTACGCTTAAAAATTTATATCCTATACTAGCTGAACCGACAGACTTCGTCCTGTCAAAAAAATGTGAAAAAGAAAAGGGCTGTTTTTATGGTTTTCCCGGCAATTATTCGATTTTTTAAAAGCGTCGATGGCCGAGTGGTTAAGGTCGTTGCTTGCCATGCGAGAGGTCGCCAGTTCAAACCCCGTCAGGTACCAATGTGTTTTATCAAATTTTAAATTCATATGACCATCATTCGACGCTTTAACTGTGAAGGAAAACATCGTGAGGAAACCTGCACACCTACGAAGAAATTCTAAGGTTGTGTAGTCGACCAACCCGCACTTGGCCAGCGTGGTCGACTAAGGCCTTATCGCCCTAGTTTAGGGTAGGCCCGTGCCTCAGCAGTGGGGACGTATATGGCCTGATGATGATGATTCGTTTTTTTCTCGCCGTGAGAACCATCCTTGGACTTCAACGAATATTTTAAAAAAGAATTGGCCAAATTGGTTCAGGCGTCGTTGAGCTATGCGCTTACCAACACATTTTGCGATTCATTTTTATATTATAGATTATTGACTTGAACGTAAGTATCTAATGAGGATTTTCGCATATGAAAAATCCACTAGATGGCAAGACGTGGAAATGAGGTCTTCTAACTGCGACGTGATTGGTGAGTATTGGTCTATCAAAGTCACGTCAAAAATAATCAATCATGCTAGAGTTGGACGCCTACATATTGCCATAGTGAATTTCTCATACGCGAAAACCCTCATTGGTGAAGATAGAAGTAAATTAC
The DNA here is from genome assembly GCA_039566165.1 of Maruca vitrata. Lineage (NCBI taxonomy): Eukaryota > Metazoa > Arthropoda > Insecta > Lepidoptera > Crambidae > Maruca > Maruca vitrata. The sequence continues at coordinate 7,509,788 of CM076936.1, read as the reverse complement.
TCTACCTGCGAGTTTTCGCAGGCAGAGTAACTTACTTCTATCTTCTAGTGGTTTCACTATGAAATACCACTCCACCGTTCCTCACACGTTTTTTACCCGTTCACTGCCTCGTTGATCTATTGGTAGCAAGCGCTGCGTAAGAACCGAGAGGTCTTCGGTTCGAGTCCGAGGTCGGGCAAAATTTGTGTAAGGTTTTCTTTAATGAAATTACTCTGTCCAAAGTAAGGCAGTTGGCGGTTAAACGCCCTCGGAAAGCACGTTAAGCCGGTGATCCTGCGCCCGACGAATTATACGAGTAAGGGAATAGAGAGTGCACTTCTGTTGGCGCGCAACTTGTTCACTATAATAAGTCCTGCGCACTTGGCTGTTCTCAATTGAGATCGGCCGCCATGGCTGAGATCGGTCGGACGCCTTATTTACCGTTTTTATGCTTAAGTGGAAACGGATCTCCGTGTGGGGCGCCCGCATAGTTCGTCGGAAGGGTCTGGGAGACCCCACAGGGAGTCCTGATGACAATGACGATAAGATGTGGGATGGGATCTCAGTGATTAGCAGATTAGCGAGCAGATATTGTACAGTTTTAACGGAGAATTGATATCGGTAGGTCATTTAATAAATGGAATTGAACATAATTTATTAATAAATTTTTGACTGGCTCGGTGGAACGGCGGTTAGTGACGGTTCACTACCTACGGTTCCAAGAGTCATGGGTTCGATTCCCACCCGGGACAAATATTTCTGTGACGAACATAGGTGTTTGTTCCGTGGCTGGGTTTGTTATTAAATATATTTGTGTATCTACTGTTGATTCTGATATCTGTAACACCGTGCTAACTTACCACGGGGTCAGACATGTGATGTTGTATAATATGAAAAAAAATTTACTAAAGTTTTTGTTGAATTATTGTCTAATGACTTTTTTTGTGATATATCTTACTTTATCACAAAATATAACAAACAACGTTATCCAGGGACCAATTTCAACACAACCCCAGCAACCAATCAAATTGTTGATGTCTCAGATAAGCCCCTCCCGTTGTTTCCTTCGCGATGCCATTATACAGGGTGTCCCAAAAAATAGTGAATTTATCACTTCCGCTGCGGAAGTCCTGAGATAGAACACGATTTTTTCGATTCGCGATTTTTTATAGTTTTCGAGTTTTGTTTTTTTTTTCTAAACTTTGAGAATAATACAAAACAAATCATCATTTTGAAAATTTCCATCTAAGTTATGAAGAGAAATATTTTAAGCATTAAAGAAGTACTCGTGAAAATTAATTTGCAAAAAGAATTCCTCAAAAAAAGTCACATACTTTTTTTTAGGATTTTTTTTAGTCGGCTAGTTTAATTATTCTCAAAAATTTAGAAAAAATATCATTCAGCGGGTGTTTCGGATGCCCCACGGGGTGTTCTTTCTTAAGACTTCCGTTTGACACAATTTTTTGGGACACCCTGTATATATCCATCTGCCAGCGGAATTATTGGACAATAAATTTCAATGGCGAATAGAAAAAGAGTATGCCCGCATCGTTGATCGGGTATTGAGGTGAAGGACGCCTTGTGGGGGGTATCAGGGATCATTCGACACAGGGTACGAACATGATTTGTTTATCCACTACATGGTATAAGACAGAAGTATTAGGGGGAGGCCTATGTCAAGCAGTGGACAGGGATGGATTGATGATAAGGATGAGGACATAGTAAAACAAGGAAATTGCGCGGTAAGTTACTAAAATAATAGGTGCTATACAAAGCGCTGGGAACTCTAGTTGAAATAAATATATCATACAACACACATGTTGTAAATTCAAAAAATAAAGTACTAAAACTTGCAATTAGCAGTTGAAATATTTTGAAAAACGAAAAAAATATCTAACTGCTCCGCCGCGACCCGGGGCTTCGACCCAAACGTACATTACCTCACACCAAAGCAGGTATGTCTGGTCTGAAACCGTCAATTTTTTCGTTTTTCGAAACTTACTTACACATATTGTTTGAATTTTGGAGAAAGTTGCTTAAGCACTTGTGTTACGAATATGCGAAAAAAAACAATCAACGCTAATGGGGAATATGCACACATTTTTTTTTTTGCATAAGTTGTTGAAAAAAATCAAGATTGCCGGTTTATGCATATTCCTTATTATAAAGCTGAAGAGTTTGTTTGTTTGAACGCGCTAATCTCAGAAACTACTGGTTCGAATTGAAAAAACATTATTGTGTTGGATAGATCATTTATCGAGGCAGGCTTTAGGTTATATAACATCACACTGACATGGGTTGCTCCCAAACAATGGAAAATGTGTAAAAAACGGAGGAGAACGTGGACGAAGTCGCTGGTATACTTAGTGGTTTGTACAAGTGATAACACACCCAGACACGGAACAAAATTTCGATGTTCAACACACTAATATTCGTCGCACGTGGAAATCGAACCCTTGTTGCATGACACTGGGGTACTATCTATCTATCGAGCCATCGAGTCTCTTTAACATAGCAACATCATAGTTTTGTCTATTATTTGCGTGAACACTACACATCCTTACTAATATTAAAAATGCGAAAGTAACTCTGTCTGTCTGTCTGTTACGCTTTCACACAAAGAGTACTGAACCGATTTAAATGAAATTTGGTACAGACATAGTCCAAAGCCTGAGAAAGGATATAGGCTACTTTTTAACCGACTGCGCTATAAAGAAGTAATGTTTTACCCGTTAAACATATCTACGCGGACGAAGTCGCGGGCGGAAAGTTAGTTTAAAATAAAACTCAAACTTGCCCGTGACCACGAGCGCTAAAGAACTCCAAACGTCGGGTCTCTAAATAATATGTTTAGAATAACAATGCACGCGAGTTTAATCCGTAAAATTAGTTTTATTTCAAACTAGTGATCCCGGCGAATTTCATACCGCCAATACTGATTCTTTTTCTATATTTTCTCATTTAAACCTTCCCTGGACTACGACGAACATTTTAAAACCAAAATTACCTAAATCGGTCCGGGCGTTCTCGAGTTTTAGTCAGACTAACGAACAGCAATTCATTTTTATTTATAAGAAGATTGCGGCATCACTTAAAAGTTTCTAATTACATAGTAAATCACTCGTGATTTTCATAATAACCGCACATTTGCCGCAGAGGAAGGAAACCATTTGAGCTTTATAGAGGATGGAGGGAAATTAGAGGTTAATGATGCCTCAATAAAAAATAACGAGGGGTGGGTGTCGACGGCCGAGTGAGGTAAATACCTAAGTGCTTGTGACTTGTACCCAAGTTCTTTATCTAAGGTAAAATAATTAAATAACTTAATATCACACAGGATTACATACATTGTTCTGATTCCGAAAGAACTTGCTAATAGGAAGCGAACACCAATGAAAAAAAAATAAAAGTTTTGTAAGTAAATTTAAAATTTAAAAGCACAAAAACAATAAATAAAAATAGCTTTGTATGTTTTAGTAGTCGCCCTAAGGTTTTAAATGATTTTTTTCCCTGATATATAACATTAACATTAATGTTAGAGTCCGTAGATTAAACCCGATTAAATAAATATTACATAGCATTAATGTGCTAACCAAATGTTATACCAGCTTAAATAATTTATGTTCTGACTGTTTCACATGTAACTGAACGTAACAATTTGCAAATTAAGAATGCGGATCGTAAATATGAATCAATTCGATAAATCGTGACCCAAATTTTGGGGACGTTCGCCGGACATTTTGTGACCCATTTATTAACAGAACTCTTCCTTAGTACAGTGAACTTAACAAAAATTTAAAAATACTGTACAATAAAAACAAAAATTTGAAATAAAAAACATCGGTTCAAGTCTCCGTTCAGTTCAGTCATGAATTTTAATTTACTTACAGATCTTTGAATAGCATTAAAACAACAAATAAAAATATACTGTACAATCTTACTTACTTATTACGTACCTAACTATTAGAATCAAGTCATATACTTACCTACGTTTTATACTTAAAGATTAGTCACATTGTGAGCTAAAACGTGAAAATCATAAAAAATACCACCAAAAAAGATTTTTACAACATACTGCCTTTTTTTGATCGACACATAAAATAAGATGGTTCTTAAATCAGTTCTACAACCATTCTTAGCCTAACTAAGCGATAAACAGTGAGGAAGCATAGATTTACCAAACCTGAACGTTACAAAAATGTTGTCTTCATACACAGATCCTCCATCCCTCCTACAGTAATATTTCGCAATGTACAACGCTACAAAACAAAATGGTAACAATTCGGGTTACAACTTTGTTTTTCTAATTTCCATAAAAAAATTGCAATCCAACTGTCGTCGACTGTACTTCAATAAAAAAAAAATAAGGTCATCGGCCAATACCCGTCCCTCCCAACCCATATAGCCGGAGTCCTCAATAAAAAGATCGGCGAATAGTCATATAATTAAAAATGATTTGTTGGGAGGGCGAATGACCTTATTCCTTGCTAGTGATGGGGCGGCGGTCGATACGATTAATCCCGTATAACCTAACGTTAATCCTTTAATTTACAAAGCCATATGATACACTGGACTATGAACTTATGGATTGCCTCGTTGGTCTATTGGTAACAAGCCCTGTGTAAGGACCGAGAGACAAGAAACGAGGTCGGGCAAAATTTGTGTGAGTTTTTCTGTTACGAAATTACTCAGCCCGGATTCAAGAACTTGGCAGTTGAACGCCAGTGGCTCGGAAAGCACGTTAAGTCGGTGGTCCTGCACCTGACCTCTCATCGGCTGTAGAAGAAAGAAGTTTTATATGACTATTAATCAAAAGAATTCTTTTAATAACTATGATAAATTGATAAATTATGAATAACTGTAAATTATGATACTATAATAACCTTAAAAGCACTTACAAATCACATTTGGTAGACCTAGTAATACAGTTACTTATTAAAATCGACCAGCAATAACGGTGTGGTAATATCACGAATTTTAATATAGGACACAATACTACCGTAGGTGCGATAACTTTTACAGGATGTCTATTAATTTGAATGTATGATTATTTACATATTAAGCATGCCCAAAAACATGACAATCGGATTAAAATCACACTCGCTTTGCATTATAATGGTGCCGATAGGATCTATGGGCAGGCATCACGTGTTAAATGACTCAATAATATGACGCCTAACTGTCTGGTAGATATAAGACAGTAATTTTAAATTAAGGCCAAAAGAAATAAATTTTATTAACTTGTTGTTCTTCAGACAAAAGTAAAGTTTTCTTTTAATATTGATATTCACTGGGTGTTGTAATTGACTCTCAACATCTGTTATTTTCTCTGCTCATAGTGATCTCATGACAGTGGTCTATAAATTATGTCAATAGATCTTTCTTTTTTTCATTTATGTCAGCCGCAGCTAGCGCCATCTACATCATTACCTGTACTCTTCTAGACCCTTCGTTGACTGTCTCGATGGTTTCCGGTTCGAGTCCAGGAGTTACGTAGGGACATTGCCGGTCTAATTGTTCTTTACCGTCTCTATAATGGGGAATGCTCTGAAGAGTTATTCCAGCTAGTCCCTCCCTCCCGTTCCACTCCCGAACGACACGTGCTGGGCAGCGCTGCTATCCACATACAATGCAGGCGCTGGTGGCTCGGACTAAGAGGTTTACTTCCTCTTTTCTGCCACGTGTCATTAAGGCATGGAATGCCCTTCCAGCTCATGTTTTCCTTTCCTCGTATGATCCCGGGCTCTTCAGGCGGGACGTGAAACGGCATTTAAGCAGGCCTTTCAGGGCTACCCATAATCCCGTAATCCTATCGAGATCGTGGTCCCATCCCTGCTCTCCCATACAGGCACTGACCGCATCCGGCCGTTCGTGAGAATGGCCCCTTTCGCTGACTCGCGGCCAACCTTGGGATGCGAACTGAGATATATTGCACTCGCTGTTTGATGACACTAGCTAATGCCCGCGATATTGTTCGCTTGGAATTTTTTGTAGTGTAGCTCAACGTCGGGCAGTAAGTCTAAGTAGCTATGTATTTGGTACTCCTCGCGTGTAGACCCATAAAGACCAATATTTAATAATAATAATAATAAATAAATATTACACAACATCACATAGGTACATTGGTCTGATCCTGTGGTAAGTAGCTTAAGCACTTGTGTTACAGATATCAGAATCAACAGTGGATACACGAAATTTACTTAAATATACTTAATACACACCCAGACACGGAACAAACACCGATGTTCGTCACACAAATATTTGTCCCGAGTGGGAATCGAACCCACGACTCTTGGAACCGTAGGTAGTGAACCAGGGTCACTAACAACTGTTCCACCGAGCCAGTCAATATATAATATATATAATAATATTTTGTGTAATGGAACGCCAAAGTCTAAAATATTACGTAGTTTGGCTCAGTTTGAATAACTAGCTGATGAATGTGATTTTGTTTGATTGAAAGTTTTGATTGGATCGGAGTTTGAATCGATATTTTTTGGGGATTTTCAAACATTTGATAATCTATTCGGTAACAATGTTTTCGTAGCATTCTTCAATTTTGAATTCAATTTCCATGGGAGAATTAAAAGAAGCCTCATTAATAGATTCTGTGTATTTTAGCTACCTTCAATGAAAGTGCAACTAAAAGCCGTAATTTTGGTATCTTTGGTAGATAAATTTTACGTTTTAAATGAGAGTAGTTTCTAAAATAATAAACTGGTGGTTATGCTTATTTCCGTTAAAATCTATTATTCCGATTTTTCTATCATAATAAAATACCCGAACTTACCAAATGGTGTAAGTATTGGTTTCATAACTAGCAAATGTTCATTTGTTTTCACAATTTTGGGTCATAAAATTTCGCTCAGTGTCAAAATCTTTGGAGAAGCTTACCTGATCCTCAGCTTCTTTCAACTTTTTAATAGACAATGGTCTCCCCGTTTACGATATCCCCATTTCTCTATTGATTGTCTCTTCGTGTGATGTATACGTTACAAACTTTTTTAGTTATCAAACCGTACCAGCAATGCAGATTGGTCAAAATTAGTGACGTGTGAGCGAGTACGATGTCCTTTGTTGTGTCACTTGACTGTTTGGGAGGTTCGTGACCTTTCGCATCTGTAGAGCCAAATAATACCCTGCAATCTTTACAATGTACTCAATCACTGGCGACCATTTTTAGAGTAAATTTTTTATCATCATTTTCAACTGATGATTGACTTCCTCTATCTTTCTGCAATTATCAGAAAACAATTTCAAAGATACTAGTAGACTACTTTTTTTTTTTAGAATTCTTAAGGCCTTTTGCACAGGGTTTGTCAATATCTTATCTCATCTACGAGTATATGTTGTTATTTACAACAAAGAAGAAATAAAATACTTTGGTAAAATAAAGAGATCTGTACGGAAACCTGTTGGGGTCCATATAACAGGTTCACAATGCTAAGATTGACTCCTGGACCATCCTGTGTACTCCTACTGCCTGTCCTCTACTTTGTGAAATTTGATGTCTGTTTTTTGTATCTTTTCAATATTGATGGTAAACAAAAGATTATCTTCTGCTTATCTTGTTTGCAACCAGAAGTTGGTAAATCCACCATATATTTCTGGTTTTCAGTACATTGTGTTAACAGGACAAAGTTATTTAGTATGATGCCTATGCGATACCATGCCATTGAACCATCAAATCATAACCGTATGACGCAGTAGATCCCAAACAATGCAATACTATCCATCAGCGGTCACTTTGAACACTTCTTACAACTTTAGGCACGTCAACTTTAACCATCCAATACCGAACGGGTTTGCTGCAGTTTCTCGACAAACCATCTCCACGTTATTGACTTAAAGATCAAAATGGTGTAGCAACAGTGTGCCAACTACAATTTGGGCCTGGTACATGTATTCGTATGTGCAGATATTGGATGTAATTATTTAATGTAGCCGGCATTTTGGCATTTGACGAGTTACGATGGAGCCGAAGAATTTGGTGCGAGTTTGTGACGAAAATAACGTTCCCATTTAATTCATTGTGTTAATTAAAACGTTATATATAAAACTCTAGAGCCTTTGCATTTCATAGTATGAGCGGTTGGATAACAAATTTGAGCTAAGATTAAGAGGTCATTGGTTTGAACCTGATCATCATTGGGTTTTTTTTTCTTAAAATCTAAGTTGATAAGGAAATATCGACGTTATCACAATTTACAGTTGCATGGAATTTAAAGATTTTAAATGTATCAGCAAGATTTTAAAGGCACTTAAGCTGATCACTGAAAATATTCTTCATATGTTCTACTATGCTAGAAACATCCATAGAAGTCCTGAATAAGATATGGATAATGCTAATAGACTAAGGATATCATTGGTTGTTCTGTCTTTGGGAACCCAAGGTTCTATTTGTGTTTGATTACGCAGTTGTGAAAGGAAAGAGCTCGTTGAGTTCAAGCATCAGGTGTCGACCCTCGTATGTGAGTGGCTACTATCAAAGAACTATCACAACAGCGGTTGGTATGAGTGATGATGTTTCTAGTTGTATCTTAGGGTTGCTTGTTACAGCATCTATAGCGTTTATTACTTTAGTACTGCCTCTTTGGAATACTGGCGATGAGCCCCACTTTAGGACCCAAAGATCGATGTTTTAACTCCAAAGTTTAAATGTCAGGAAGCACGTAATTGTTCAAGGATCGACACCGAACAACTTTTTGAATTTTTAAATAAAATCTAGCCTAAAACGTTTGGCTTTTGGAGTAGATCCCAGTGATCAGAAATTGGTCTACCAAAACTATCAATATGGTAACCTCTTCGGTCATGTAAAACTGCCTTATCTCACCAAACTTGAGGAACGAGAAAAGGAACATGTGTTTGGACACTTATGAACTACAATAATTGACATACGTCTGCCACATGATCTATGAATCGTAGAGTACGTTCGCACAAACGAATATAATCAATCAATCAGCCGTACGTCTGATAGGCATGTCCGTCTGTCTACCAAGGTGGATTGCGTAGGATGCGTCAGCAGTGACGGACGCACGCAATCCATTTACTTCGTTGGTGACATTTGCACTGAGTGTACTGGCGGCAAATATTTGCTACTTTGCTGTTCTTTGCGAATACTTCTTTTTTTGAGCTGCCAGTTATTATTCAATATGAGCCAAGCATTATTCTAACGGTTAGTCAGCTCTAGTAGGATCATGGTAAGCGAATTGAAGTCATTGTATTGCGCTTACGTGTATTTCTTTTATCGAATTTAGCCTATTCATTTGGTTTTTCTTTGTTTGTGTATTCTTCTCTCTTTCGAATAAAGGAAAGCCTAGTTATTTTTTCTCTTTGAGTTTAGCGTGTGTGTAACTTCAAGTCAGTCCATTTATTCCGGAAATTTGGACTAAAATCTCAACCGATTTTCTAACTGCCAACCCTGTTCTCGTAATTGCGTAACAAGACAATTTCGATAGTAAATATACCCTTTGGTGACATTGGCGTAAGTGTGCATGCATTGTTTGGGCGATTTCCTCTGATCACTTCCCACAAAGGTCATTCACATTTGGATCTATTGCAAATTGGTTTTGAAGTGTTATGGTCACGATTCACGAGACTCTTAGTGAGAATTGGAAGATGGATAAAAGCAACATGGGAATGTGGATTCCACGTTGATTTAAGTATGATATTATTGATTTGTTTTATATATTGTTGTTTTCATCATGCATGTTATGAAGGGACAACTTATGGTAATTTGTATACATACATAGAATCACGCCTTTTCCCTAGGCAGAGATCACTTCCGGCCATGTGCTACGGTCCCAGCACACCACTTTCGCTTCTTCCACATCCATCAACCTCTTCATGCACGCTTGTCGCTAATTTGTATGGCACATATAAAACTCGCTATATTTCCATAATTTCAGCTAAGTTCAAAAAAGCTCTATCTGACTTTATTGGAGTTGTAGGCAGTCTCTGTAATGTAAATAAAATAATATGTTTGGTTTGGACGACTGTTGGGGTCGATCCCTACACAGGACTTATGTGTGTGATGAACATCGAAGATTCTACCGTGCGTGGTAATAAGATAAGTAATTAAATTAATCTATTTAAGTTATTTTGTACTATTCCAATTTTGTTGTTGTTGATATCTATAGCGAGATACTTATCTTAATATAATAGGTAGAGGAGGACATTAAACCTCCATCCTTCAATTTTGAACTGGTTCTGTAAACTGGCATGATGACCAATTGTGAAGCTTGCACATCCAGCATTAGGCCTTTTGCCAATTTGGGTGGGCCACGTAGGCTCTTGTCAAACCTTGCAACGGACATAATAATATTTAAAACTTGTGTGTTCTTGTCACTAAGCAAACCTGGGAACATTTTGATGAAATCCGCTCAATGTCTGTCCCGTTGACCTGACCGTTGCTTCGGGTGCTAAGAGGTTATCTTGAATGCACATGCTCTGACCACGACCATTTTGGCTATTTTAGTGGGTCAAAGACTGATTATTTAATTTTTGTGGGTTATCAATGCAGAAAAATTACTTATATTGCTAATTAATGTACTTTTAAGGCGCAAATTATACAGAGATGTCTCGGAATATTGATTTGTGATCTGATATTTCTCATCATCATTAAGGCCTTATCGCCCTAGTATAGGGTAGGCCCGTGCTCCAGCAGTGGGGACGTATATGGGCTGATGATGATGATGATGATTTCTCATCTGGTTTCTGGCTGGCTAGAAAAGTCCATAATTTATAATAATAGTTTTGATATTCTCATAGGAAAGCCTTTGGCGGTATCTGGTTTACTTACTTTGTGACACTTTGCTCAGAGTCAGTAAGTATGTCCTGTATAGTATATGTATCCTGTGTAGGTAGAGCTTATTTGAGATTGGCCGCCATAGCTACAACATATTTTATTCAACGTCATCAGCCCATATACGTCCTAACTGCTGGGGCACGGGCCTACCCTAAACTAGGGCGATAATTATATTTTTATATATATATTACTTACTTAACTCGTATTTCATTTGTAACGGCAACAACTTTTTACGTCATTCTACCTACCTGTTTTATAAGTTGCAAAAATAAAAATAAACTAACCCATTATTCCACATAAACACGACGTTATCGAACGCATTCTATTATTATTGCAGAATAAATCATTCTTGGACAAGATTCCGATACGGACAGACAGACAGACGGCGAGATAATGGTAATTAATTGAAACATTTCGTATTATTGTAGTATTCAATTTGATTAGTTTGTAATGAGATGGTAGGTACTTATTATATCAGTTCGTATTTTCAATACTTTGTTTTTAAATGTATTTTGCATTAATTTTTAAAGCATTCGTTTTTAATTACTAGTCTCTTCACCATTCGAATATTAATTTTTATTGTTTGTACTGATTTTATTTATTGATTGACTTTTCTTACTTGAATAATATCATCTAGTATTTTTTATGTAGGTATATCTGTTACATTTCGAAAAAGTTCTTGACAATATTAATAGCAAAAAATATGCTTCCTGTTCAGTCAATATTGAAGTGTAAAGCCAAATTATTTTACTTTCCTCATTTCTATCTTTCTCTTTTGCTTGCTTTCCTGTTTTTATTTTTTCCTTGTTGTCTTTTTTATATATTTATTCTCTTTCATTTCCTTTTTCTTTCTTTTCCCACCCTTTGAGTGTTTTACCATCTCTGGTGTTTGCCATCAGTCAAGATAGAGTTGTCGCGTTAGCGTTTGATTATTTGATTGCGTGTTTCCACGAGGTCGTTCCCGTTCGCAGGATGGGTAACTTGCGACAATGACCTTTGGAATTAGTTGACACAAACAAATCGTATCTGCAAAGTTTACAAGGGGTTTGAGAAAAGTGGACACGCTTCGTCACGTAATCCGCCATCTTGGAGAGGCGGTTGTATTTTCAACTTCATCATCATAATCATCATCATCAACCCATATACGTCCCCACTACTGGAGCACAGGCCTACCCTAAACTAGGGCGATAAGGCCTTAGTAGACCACGCTGGCCAAGTGCGGATTGGTCGACTACACATGCTTAGAATTTCTTCGTAGGTGTGCATATTACGATTTTTCTTCTTGCGATTTTCTTGTAATTTTTATTGTCACCAAGAAAATACTGCTTCAAAATTGAATAAGTATTTGGTAGACACACATATTATTTTGTTAAAAAAATCCAATCCTTTGAACTTTCGCATTGTTTCTTATTGATTGTGTTGTTTTATTTATTTGGAGGAAACTAGCTTTGATATTTAACGATTTATAACAAAATTTTATTAATTTAACAGCCGAACAATTACTAATGATATTACATATGTGCTTGCGCTTTGTAAAGTACGAAGTATGTCCGAAAGGCAATTTAAAGTCTTTACTTAGTACTTCACGTAATTGCTTATTTACTTATTGCATCTGTGCCAAGCGCCGTGTAAACACTGAAAAAACCCCAGTTTTTAATTGTGTTTGAGAAAGTAAAGACCCTTTTCAGGGTAATAGAAACTTTTGTTGGTACTTAGTGATTCGATACCAACTTTCAGTTGATTACTAAAGGTTTACTTAGATATTTTAAAAAAGTAACTATAAAAGTATCTATTTAATATAAAAATCAAAATGTAATTTTAAATAACTACGGCCAGATCACCGTTAAATAACTTAAAAAATATGGTGAAAAATAGTAAATCAAACTAATTATGCACAATGTACATTTAGGTAAATGTAAAAAAAGTTTTGCAAAAATTGAAAAAAGTACTGGCCAATGCACGATACGTGGAACAATTAAACGAATTGGCAAAATTAAAAAGGTAAACGCTCAGATAACGCGGCGCTACCGCGAAATTGTATCTTGCTCGTAAAGAGCTTAAGTCCATTTTGGGATGTACTCAGTTCGGTGAGTACATGATTCAATCTGCTTGCGTGAACCCACGCGGTTTATTTCACCACAGACTCGGTCTATCTCCATCAGTTTGGAAGTGAGTGCAAAGGGGCGCGCGCGTACTAAATCAATATGGCATTCGCGGATTCCAATTTCGAAAATCACATTCCGCCTTCGCGCGCCAAACGAAGATTCGAAATGACGTTCCGTTTTCGGTGATTTTGTGTTATTTTTTTAATATTGTAAGTTGGTTTTCCTTTGTTTCGGCGCGAGTCTACAGTGGTTTGTAATTTTTTTCTTTTTAATTGTTTTTTTAATTTACGTGTCTGTCTTTTTAATCAGTGAAAGAGTTTTCTAAACAAAAGAACTAGTATGTTAGTAGCAATTATTTTTGTAAATTACTTATTTATTTATTTATTAAATAAGAAATTTATTCATTCTCAACAAATATCATCGATAGAAGAATGTTTTGCAGTAGAAAATTTATTTTTAAGAAAATAAAGTCATATAATCTCTTATTTGCATAAAAGCTTCAGAATTTTTATTTAGTTTATTAAGTACAATTATTGTCAGTAGTCTGTAAGCATAAGTTTTGTGGAAGAGAAATAAAATTTATTGATTATTATTATTTATTATAAGTAACAATAATTACTGAAATAAATAAAATATAGGATTTTTTGCTTAAACTTACGATTTTAATTTTAAGATTTGTTTGTCAAACACCATAAAATAACCGGCACAATATATTACAGTTTTAAATTGTTAAATAATGATAAGTTTTTCGATCAGTGCCATATCAAGGAGCTTATATAGAGTGTAATTCAGCAAAGTTGAGCTTTCTTATTGAACTGGATTATACAAATAAAGCCATTTTGTCTGTATCAATAAATGTTTGGCATGAACGTGAAAGTGGGATTTTCATAAATAAGCAAATTAATTATATTGCACTTATTTGACAATTTAAAAATATCATTTGATTTAAAAAAATATTTTTTTATTATTTATTTATTGAGAGTTTATTAAATTGAGTTCGTACATTATGATTAACCCAAAACACTTTTACTATTAGTATCTTAAAACAAAATGCTAGTCTGACAATTCATTTTATACATTTTCAGTTTTAAGATAAGCTAGAGAAATGTTTGAAGTAAATATTTAATCAAATTCGAAGATAGTCTAGACTTGTCATCTAAACAATTCTAGATTTCTCACTCACAGGATACAAGCTTATCATCGTTCATAATGAAATCGTTCAGTAATTTCTACAAGTTTGTAGTCTTAGTAATGTAATCTTAAGCACTTACTTTTATGAGTTTGCAAAGAAAGAAAGGTCTTTTGTTTGAGATCATCGCAATCCTTACTAATATTATAAATGCGAAAGTAATTCTGTCTGTCTGTCTGTATGTCTGTTACGCTTTCACGCATAGAGAACTGAAACGATTTAAACGAAATTTGGTACAGATATAGTCCAGAGCCTAGGAAAGGTTATAGGCTACTATTTAACTGACTGCGCTATAAAGAAGTAATGTTTTACCCGTTAAACGTCTCTACGCGGATGAAGTCGCGGGCGGAAAGCTAGTATAGTATAAAGCAAAGTCGCTTCCCGCGTCTGTCTGTATGTATGTATGCTTAAATCTTTACCAACGGATTTTGATGGTTTTTTTTTTAATGGATATGTCACCGGAAAATAACAAGAACCGTAAATTTATAACTTTCCTAGAAAATTGATAAACTTTCGTAGGATTCTACACGACAGATAATATGTATTATTTTACGCCTAAATTCTAGGAAGTTTCGTAAGATTCTACGCGGTTCGGCCAATCACAGAAGAGTGTTTAATTTTACGCTTCTTATAAAACGGAAAATAACACACAGCTCTCTGATTGGTTGACGCAAGCAGTGGCAATGTTTTTTATGTCCATAGACTTAGGTAATCTTTGACATGTTGCAATAAGTAGACAAGTTCAGGAATCTACTTATTACGTTTGATTTGTTAAATGTTTGTAGTATATTTTAGAACTAGAGGACGCCCGCGACTTCGTCTGCGTAAAATCTGATGTATGTATTTTGTTTGTAGAACCTGACCGTGTATTCCCGCTGTCACGAATTTGTGTGAATTTTCACCCCCCCCCACCCATTACCGCCATGGGGGTTAAATTTTAAAAAAAAATAGTGTTGGTGTCTCCCCGGAGTGCCAGCTACCTCCATACCAAGTTTTATAAAAATCGACAAACCCCCCCCCCCCAAACCCCATGGGGGTTGAATTTTGAAATAAAAATTAGCACATATATTATTCCAGAGTGCCTGCTACCATCACACCAAATTTCATGAAAATCGGTTCAGACGTTTGAGCGTGAAAGAGTAACAAACATCCATCCATTCATCCATACTCACAAACTTTCACGTTTATAATATTAGTAAGGATACGATTTCTGTTCGGGTTACGATTCTGTTTCGGTAAAATTTATTTTATTATAAAAACACTTTTTAGGACCCTAATAGTTCTTTGTTTTTTTTACTAATTTGGCATGTCTGATTTTACCTAAGTCTATGGACTTAAGCATTGCCACTGCTAGCGTCAACCAATCAGAGAGCTGTGTATTATTTTCCGTCTTATAAGAAACGTAAAATTAAACACTCTTCTGTGATTGGCCGAACCGCGTAGAATCTTACGAAACTTCTAGAATTTAGGCGTAAAATAATACATTTTATCTGTCGTGTATAATCCTACGGAAGTTTATCAATTTCCTAGGAAAGTTATAAATTTACGGTTCTTGTTATTTTCCGGTGACAGATAGAGGGATTCAAGAGGAATGTTTTATGGATAATATAGCCCAAGCAAAGCGAGGCCGGGTCACTAGTACCTTATACGTTAGCTTTTTTTGCAAGCAATTCCGTCCGCTTTAACTTGTTAAAAATTCCTCTCTTTGAGAGAAAGCCGTTAGGAGCCTGTATATCCTTCTTCATGGTAAAGATTAACCCTGGGATTTTTTTTTATGACATTTCTATAGTTTTAGGTGAAAGCGTAACAGAATGTCAAATTACTTCATTTTGTAATATAAAGTACTGGAGTCAAATAATTATACGAATTTTAGTATCAATATCATCGAAGTAAACGTCAATGATGGAGAACTATAAAAAAGAAAACATTTTGTGTGAAATTGGTAAATTAAATGATCGACTTACTAACTGGTATCACTGGCAAAATAGTAAAAATAATTAATTTTACACATTATACACTTCACATGTTTCCACCACTGATTTCACCTTATGAAATCAGAGAGGATAATCCCATAATAGATGATTATGCTTTTTTTGTCAAATAACAAATGTAATATTAAATAAGACGATGTCTATTTTACATTTTCGAGCATGGTTTGTATAGTATTTTATTAATACTAATTAAAGTTAAAGATTATAAAAATGTCTCAGTAACTGATGTCACTAATTTATAAACTAGTCCAGTCAAATTAGGAAAAAATCTCGGAATTCGAGATACCCAGCTGTAAGTCTGTAAATACTTAGATATTGACACCCTAAAAGTTGTCTCAAAACCTACATATTGTAGGGTGTACGCAACTATAAAATTTTCAAGGTCAAATGTCACAAATATCAGTTTAATGAACTTTTAAGCAAAACGGGACGTTTTATCATAAAAGTGTGTAGGAGAAAATTACTTATCTTCCATTTATCTATTAAAATTGTCTGTACGTTTTATTCCTAAGATTCACCATTTCAGAGATACAGCGATGCAAATAGTTGAAAAAGTTGTATTTTCAAAAGCTTCCAGGCCCACGTGCGATTGTGCTAGACAGTTAAAATTTTCACGAATGATGTATTTTAGTAGCCTCTATAACATCTTATACTAGAAAAAGCTTAAAACCAATGTTTAAGTGGGTTCTCATACAAAAATTTTGGTGTTTCTTCTTGCACTTAGCCGGTTTTTAACGTGGTTACCCCAGTAAACCTATTCCAGACGACACCTTTTATACATGAAGAACACGTTGTTTATAAGGAAGCCTAGTTAAATAATTGTTTTGTGTTGTTTTCAGTATTCAGAAGATTTAAGATTTCTGCGTTTCATTAAATTAAATTTGGTTAATATGGATCTTCACGTTCATAATAGAGTTAGATGGACAGTTAACATTTTTAAAATGTATTTTTTTTCAGTTATACTTCAAACAGAAATTCTAATAATTGGTTATTTCGTACTTTTTGACCCATAATAAGCAGTTTAAATGTACTGAAACGTATATGTATAGTACTAAAAACAACATAAAACAATTATTTAACTAGGCTTCCATATAAACAACGTGTTCTTCACGTATAAAAGGTGTCGTCTGGAATGGGTTTACTGGGGTAACCACGTTAAAAACCGGCCAAGTGTGAGAAAAAAAAATCCATAGTTTTTGTATGGGAACCCACTTAAACATTGGTTTTAAGCTTTTTCTAGTATTAGATTAACATCTAATACCTCTAACCTAATAACTATATAACCTAGTAACTTAATATAACCTCTATAACTAGAGGCTACTGAAATACATCAGTTGTGAAAATTTTAACTGTCTAGCACAATCGCACGGGGGTCTGAAAGCTTTTGAAAATACAACTTTTTCAACTATTTGCATCGCTGTATCTCTGAAATGGTGAATCTTAGGAATAAAACGCACAGACAATTTTTATAGATAATTAGATGATAAGCAATTTTCTCCTACACACTTTTATGATAAAACTTCCCGTTTCGCTCAAAAGTTTATAAAACTGATATTTGTGACATTTGACCATGAAAATTTTATAGTTGCGTACACCCTACCATATGTAGGTTTTGAGACCACTTTTAGGGTGTCAATATCTAAGTATTTACAGACTTGCAGCTGGGTATCTCGAATTCCGAGATTCTTACCTAATTTGAGCTTAAATGACTGGACTAAACGTGAAAGTTTTTATGTATGGATGGATGTTTATTAGTCTTTCAAGCAAATACTACTGTACCGATAACGATAAAATTTGGTATGCAGGTAGCTGAAGACTCGAAATAACACATAGGTTACTTTTTATTCCGGAGTTCCCGCGGGGATAGAGTTTACACGCAGACGAAGTCGCGGGCGGAAAGCTATTACCTATGTTATATTGCAATTTTAACATTGCACCTCAAAACGCCTCATAGAAAACGTTTCGATTGACATACAACAATACCTCAAGGATTCCATTACAAGAATAACCATAAAAATTAACCCTTAAAATTAAATGCCTCGTTGGTCTATTGGTAGCAAGCGCTGCGTAAGGACCGAGATGTCCCCGGTTCGAGTCTAGGGTCGGGCAAAATTTATGTGAGTTTTTCTGTAAAGAGTACTTAGCCCGAACTTAGGAAGTTAGCGTGCAACCGGCATGCCGGTGCTTTGGAAAGCACGTTAAGCCTGTGGTCCTTGTTCTGATCTTTCATCGGTCATGACGGATTGCCGTCTCACCGAACTATAAGAGTAAGGGAACAGAGAGTGCACTTGTGTTTGCGCGCATACTTGACTTTATATGTCCTGCGCACTTAGCTGATCTCAGTTGAGATCGGCCACCATGGCCGAAATCGGTCTGACGCTTTATCTTATATAGAAAATTCTCATCTTATACATTAAATTCTCGTGTCACAATGTTCGTTCCCGTACTCCTGCCAAACGGCTTGACCGATTCTCATGAAATTTTGTGAGCATAAGTATTCAGTAGGTCTGAGAATCGGCCAACATCTATTTTCATACTCCTGAGTGATAAGGGTTGTCCACACGAACGAAGTCGCGGGCACAGCTAGTTTTACCCTAAAAATCGAACAATGAAACAGCTGATGAGGAAATTAATCAATTTTGGCGCCAACCTTCCCCTGTGACCCCTACCAGGCGGCCATTAATCGTTTCCTAGTGCGTTGCGATAACGGGTGCGTGTGCGCCGATTATATTTGGCACATTTTTTTTTATCTTTAAGTCAGATTTGGGAGAGACCGGCCTTCTTTTGCATTATCATTATCAAAGTCTTAATTTCCTTATGCGTGGCTGCAATGTCAATATCAATTTCAAAATCAAAAAATCTTTGTTCGTGTCTTTAGGGTTCTTTGTATTATTATCGAAATTAGCTTATTCATATCTACTTGCATTATCTAAAATATCAATGTCGAAATCAAGAAATCTTTATTTGTATCTCTATGGGTGTCTTTGCACTGCTATTAAAATTAGCTTATATCTGCTTTGTCCATATCAAAACTAACTGATTCATCATCTATCTCCATTATAAAAATCAATTTAAAAATCAAAAAATCTTTATTTGTATCTGTGGGTGTATTTGCACTGCCATTATCGAAATTCGTTTTTTCCTATCTGTCATCATATATCTGCATTATATAGGTATTTGCATTGTCATTATAAATATAAGCTTATCCATCTGTCTGCATTGTCAATCTCAAAACTAACTTACTCCTAATCTGTTCTATCTGCCTTATATTTAAATCAATTTCAAAATCAAAAATTCTTTATTCGTGTGTATGGGGTCTATGAATCGTCATTATCAAAATTAGATTATTCGTTTGTCTACATCGTCAATTTCAAAATCAAAAGTACTTTCTAAAATATCTTAGAATTTTTACATGCACTTATAAGTCGTAGATACAAAGAAGTATTATCTCTTCTTTGCCAAATTAATATTAAAATCAATACATTGTTCTATACTTACTTTTACAATGGACTCGGGATGTCGATAAACTAGTTGACGTGAAAGCGCGAGAAACCGATGGAGTTATTTTCACTTATACGAGAAATTAAGGATAATAGAGCGGGCTTACCTGTGGACTAAAAAGTCAAACTTAATTTTGCTCCAGAATAATTTCAAATTCCAAAATTGGCCGAGTAGTTTAAGTCGTTGCTTGCCATGCGAGAGGTCGCCAGTTCAAATTCAAAATTTTGCGTCAGACATAAGAATAATCGCCAAACGGTCTCGCACAATGCCATCCTCGTACGCAATTCGGAAAAGTGGGTGGGATACACGTGCTAGGCTCCTGACCTCAATACATCTCCTTGAGCATCCAGGCATTAATAAAACTCTTAGTTGGTTGGCAACAAACACTAGCAATTTATTTATAACGACGTGAACGGTTCCTAAAATGCAAATACTGTGCGATTTCCTGAGCTTATCAAGATGCAACTAAATATCAGCAAACACTTGCTATATTGTAAACAGTCGATGACAGATAGGTAAACAATCCTCCAGAAGATATGTAGCCTCTTTGGTCGGTAAGTTTTTTTTTCACTAGTGGGCGGAATAGTATTTCAACCACGAATAGGATTATCGAACTCGATATTTTTAGACACATCTCTTACACCTGCTTTGAATGAATCAGCTGAACGCAAATTGGAATCGCGAACTATATCTTTTGTTGACCTTCTGTGGAATCTCTTACATTTTTCTGGTTCGGTGCAAACTCATTTTGTTAGTACGTGTATTTAGATGATTGTATTGGATTAGCTTCCGTTCTGAAATAAGATGTGAATTATAATATCAGATCTAGGGCCTGCACACTGAAACACCAATTAGTTATTTGAGTTATTTGCCGACTAAGAGGATTTGGAAATTGAAAACAGCCTCACAAAACTTGATTTTTAGCATTACTTTAAGAAATTGTCTTCATAGAGAAATCAGATTTACAATAACTATTTTTTGTTTTGTTTCAGGTACACCTACATCATGGATCGCTCTGGGCATGCATTAATCATATTTAAGCTAGATTTACTAAAATAATGTATACTTATTTATTTATTTATTTATTTATTTATTTATTTATTCATCAAATCTTATCCTATCCTTACAGGCTAACTTAACCTAATGCGATAGAACAGACTACACTTACAGTTCAATTAAACTATTTATAAAAAAAAAAATACAATATTATGTTATTATTTACACTTACACAATTATTACTAAAATAATGTATACTTGATTGATCTATCTATGTTATTGATACAATTTCGATTTGGAAATGCTTTATAAGCAAGTAACTTATAAAGTTAAGTTTTTGCGGTATTGCCGATTGTCGTACCTACGTTTATTTAAATTTTTGTTTGACTCCAACGAATTTTCTGAACGTTTATGGAATGGGTATATGGTGTATAGTCCTTTGAGTGGCGGCTCTTGGGTACTATACGACCATAGACAAAGTGTAAGATGATGTATGCTCGTGTTTTGTGGGGGTTAAACAAATTTGGAAATAGACGTAGGTATCGGTTAGTATGTAAGTTAAGTTAGGCTATGACTTGTTTGCCTTTTGGGTAATATGTAAAAGTCAAGCGTGAATTTGAATACCACATTATCATTACGATGTTAAGACGTTAGAGACTTGAGTAAGTAATAAAACGTTCAAATATTCAAATGAAATAATAATTTAAGACGTTCAAAACTTTAAATTTTTCACTGGTCGGTCTGTTTGAACTAAAAGTATGGTTCCACCCTTAGTTCAAGCCATTTCAAGTCATTTATTTTCATTATAAGTTGGAAGTTATTTGATGTAGGTACTACATATATTTGCGTCATTGTCAGACATAAGAATACTGTATATATTTTATTGTGACTGTACCAAAAGTTCTGAACAGCATAATTAATTTACAAACTTTATCTGAGAGACCAAGTTCATAGTATATTATACTAATAAAATGACCATTTTACTCTCTTTCTGTTTGTAAATATCAATTTTGCCAGTGTCTAATGACCTCTATGAAACACAGATTACATTGGTATGTACGCATATAAACAATTTTTGTAGTGTAGATAACACGAGTATTCTCTAATTCATAATACAAAGCTCTTCTAGTGTATATTTCTTTTATTAGCAGAATGTGAATTTATAAATAGATATTGATAGCGGATAAGAAATATTAAACCTTTGGAACGATGATATAAATTGTACCTACTGAAGTTTTGTAAGTTGATTTTTTACGGAGATAATACGAGACAGAATAGTAGATATTAAAAATAAATGTATGTCGCTATGTTCCTGATAAAGTAAGTAGGTATTCGTATGAATAAAATTACTCACCAACTGATCTAAAGGCATTTTTAGATTTAATTTGTGTATTAATAAGTATCCATTTCCCATTACAAATGTACTTTTTTAAAATAAGATTCAAATTTCTCCCAAAATACCACATAAAAAATATCAATTTCAACTGAAAGATATGGTCAACCTAACCTAACTCAGGTTACAACTTACACACTAAAATTACCAGACTCTATTTCTCCACAGACACAAGAAGGCACAGCCACTTCAAAGGTCTAAACATCATCAACTTCCGGTTCACAAACAAAGTCCTCCAAAACGAAATACACGAAGCAGTCTTGAACATTCACGTGCAAGAATTGGAGCCAAAAGTGAATACTACCACCATAGAGAGCGATGACTACTTCACAATCAACTTACAAGTCAGTAGGATTACTAGAAACAGCCAAGGGAGTAAGGCATCGGTTCCGTACATGGATAACTCGGTGAAGATGTCCAGGAAAGAGTTGAAGACAGGCAAATGGTTGAAGGTGAACGTCACCAACATGGTGGCGGAATTCTTCAGATTGCCGAGGGAGTATTTAGCGATAGTCGTGAGAGTACAAGACTCCAAGAACCGTATGAGTTTGGTGGTGCCGCATCCGAGCTCAGAATCAAATAATGCGTTGGTGAGTTGCTTTTTTTTCTCTTTATACCTAGACCACTATCATCTATCCACTGCTGGATAGGCCTCCTCAAATGCACACCACTTCTGACGTTCTTCGGCTATAAAAATACTACATCACAATAGACTAGTTAAGTAACTAAACATTCAGGCTAAGCTTAAACCTGTAGATTGACTCCCACATCTTATTGATTTGAGTTTTCTAGAATAAAAAAGATGGTTATGTGTGAGCTGTGCTTGTACTCTTAAAAACCTGTATGATTTCAGGTGGGAGACATTTTGTTTCAGGTGGGAGACATTTTGTCGACCGGTTGCTGTTACCACCATACAGTTGTGTAAAACCCGCCAAGTGACTCTGACCTCTCTTGGTCAGGTCGCGTTCCGGGATCAGCACTGTACGAACCGGAGCCAGGGGGACCATTGTTGCGGCAAGCGCCGGACCAGTGGAGTCTTAGCGGCGGTATTGTGCGGGCGGAGCGGGTCAGCCCGCCGGCCTGGGAGACCCGTAGAAACGGGGGCCCTTCCGTTCGGCGGACTGGCCAACTCCGACCCACACAGCTCAATGCCAATGCGAGACTCCACGCCTTGTCTCGTTGTTGCCGCAGCAGTGGTCTCCTTTTTCACGGCTTTCAGGGTGAGTGCGACAGGCTCAATATGGTCTATTGTGCCTGTCGACCTCATATTTGGATCTCACTACCGCTTACCATCAGGTGGAGTGAGGTCATCTTGTTAGCCTCTTTATAAAAAAAAAAAAAAAAAAAAAAATGATATTTTATTTGTAAGTATACCACATCAAATTATCAATCATACAAAGAAGTTAGATTTAGACAAGCTTTATATATTCCTTAAAAAGCGGTACGGTAAGAAGAACCGTAGAGTTTCTTGATTCAATTTTGCCTTTAGAGTTGCAAAATCAAAATGACAAAATGAACCTATACCTACGTAGTTACATTTGTATTAAGCTTATTACACGCTTTTCATTTTTATGAATGGGTTGCCAAATTAGTGATTAGCCATTTTAAATGTGACCTCTAGTAACATCTTATCTGGCAAATATAGTAATTCCATGCGGAGATTGTATAAGAATGTTATCGTTAATGCCTAATTAAAGCTAATGAATTATACCAGACATTCTGAAAGAGGTACAGACCAATTGCGTACTAAAATGATCGCTAAATAATATTTTGCTGTATGACCAAAACCAATATGTACCTGTTCTCAGTAGCGGTAGATAAAATACATATTATTGAATTGCGAAAGTGCATTTCAAAAAACCCATTCTGATATGACCACACGTGATTTCTACTTATCATAACAGTTCTAAATGACTGAACTGATTGGTGTATTTGGCAGAGCTTCTGTCTCTTGCAACGCTCTAGAGTTCGATCCCCATTCGGGACCAATAGTTGTGTGATAAACATCGATGTTTGTTCCGTGTTTGGGTGTGTTATTTGTCTATTTGTGTATACCACTGTTATTTTTGATATACGTAACTGAAGTACTTGAGCTACTTATCTCGGAAACAGAAGAAGGTTATTGATGTTGTAATATGACATATGTATATTATTAAGTTTATGTTGCAAAAGCACTTAAGGGTCAAACTGCGTTACACCGATGTGAAATCCAATTATACATTTGATTTTTTAGGATCCTTTCATCATACATTTAACTTTTGGATTATCCCCTCCCCCGCAAGCCTAGTGGTGATAACTGACTACTCCAAACCATCGTAGTTAGTCAGAGTCCCAGCTTTATCCTTTACATATTCAATATAATTGATCGTTTCCTCTCATTCCAGATGCCATACATAGAAGTAAGCCTCAAAGACAACTCTCACAAACGCACGCGCAGAAACATCGGCATGGATTGCACCGAGAGCACCAAAGAGGTTCGATGTTGCCGGTACCCCCTAGTGGTCAACTTTGAAGAGTTTGGCTGGGATTGGATCATAGCCCCAAAGTTGTACGATGCCAACTACTGCAGTGGGGAATGCCCTTACAGTTTTCTCCAGAAGTACCCTCATACTCATCTAGTGCACTTAGCAGCCCCTCAGGGCAGTGGAGGGCCTTGCTGTGCCCCCAGAAGGATGAGCAGCATCTCCATGCTTTACTTCGATCATGATCTAAACATCATATATGGGACGATACCTGGTATGGTGGTGGATAGTTGTGGGTGTTCATAGCAACGTTGTAGGTTAGTGGGGCTCCAGGTTTTGTTGGGATTTTATGGTAACAGGAAATGTAGGCTACTAGATTTTTTCACAGAGTTACTGTCATGGACCATGACTTTTTAGATAGACTTTCGTATCCGTAGATTGCCATCTTTTCGCTTGGTCTATTGAAAAATATCAAAGGCGTCTCTTTCGGTTATTAATTTTGTCAAGTGCAGGTATGCCTTATTTCAAAGCTAAATGTATGATTGATTTCATTATCAGATTATGCCCCGGCTTTACTTTTTTTTTCAAAAATGTTTGAATAGTGCAAGAAGATTTACTGTAACCCTTTTTGCTCTTAATCTTTTACTTTGGTGTATTGATTGTTTGCTTATTTTTGTATTTGAGTGTTCAAGCAAAACTCAGTGCGTTACTCTAAATTATTATTACTTGGAGCCTCTTTTAAGTGTAGTGTCTTTCGCTATGTGATAATTTGGTTGAAGACTGTGAACCTTAGTGTTGTGTGCGATGATGTGTGAAGCGTCCTTCCATTAAAATTTATCAAAAAAATATTTTAGGTCAATCTGTCAAAAAGCTTTCTGGATAAAACAACTTATATTGCTGCATGGTCCAGTTTTATTGGTAGATTTTAATGGAAGATGGTATACATTTGTTTACATTTGTACCTACATATAGTTTAAATTCGATTCTATTTTTAAGGCTAATATCTAGGCCTAGACAAATATTTGCATGTCAATTTAGTAAAATACAAGCGTTTGTAAAATTGAACTCCAATCTTTTGTTAACAGCTTTTTTTGAAAATTGTATACAGTTAAAGAAAAAATATCATTTTTTCTATAAGTGAGACTGCTTAAAACACATTATTAATTACTATTCTTGGTGATGAGTTTTCAATTATCAATTTGGCCTGTTGAAAATATCGCATTTAATCTTTCCATAATAAAACTTTCAATAAATTGCCTGTATTAGTCAAAAGGATTTTATCTGCTTAGCTGTGTGTAATTGTATTATTACTAAATCAATAATCTTGAATTTTTATAGCAACTCAACCTTATGACATATTTTATTTACAGACTTCAGATAACGCTGTATAAGAGTTCAAAACGATAGTGCATTATCATTATTTTTATGCATTAATTATTATGAATTTATCAAGCAATGCCTTATACCCGTTTACATCTCAATGTGGCATTTATTTTTTCACTATTAAGTCTCGACTTCTTATTCTAAGACCATTATCATTTCATTACCAATACATTTTTGTACATTGTCGCCCCAACGACACCCTTCATCATGGTAAATTTATTTATAGATATATTTATTACTTTCACAGCCATTTTCAGAAGATTTAACGGACTTTTACAAAATGTCCGCTAACCTTGTATGGCGCCATTTTGAATTTGGCCATAGATTGTAATTTTAAAAATACTTAAAACGTGCCTTATGTGCCTTCGTATTCATCCAATTCGTCTTCACTTTAGTTAGGTGCCTACCTAATGTTATTTTATCGTCTAATTTAATTTTAAGTAGGTTCTATAATAATTTGATGTGTTTCTATATACGTACTCGTGAATTTTCATTTCAATTTATTTTCGAAATTGTGTTTTGGAAAATATATAGAACTCTAGCGGGTGGTGCTTAATATATTCTTTTATTGTATTAATTACGATCGAAGCAGCGCCTACCCAAATTTATTAGAAACATAATGTGACGTATTATTTTGGCGTGATTAAAAATATAATATTTTTTGGATAATTTTTATTGTGTAAGGTTTAGAAAAAAATGTCGGAAGATAGAATTTCAAAAATTAGATCTCATTCTAAGGCAACATTGTTTGTCTTTACAAGGATCTCTCAATACTTTTGGATAACTTGCAAAATTTGTAAATGTTTTTTATACAAACATTTTAGTCTTAAGTCTTTCGTAATAACTTTATAATTTTATTATTGTCAAAATTAACTAACAAATTTCGTGTTGTAAGTTTTGCGAAATAAATTTTCAATCAACTCATATATTACGATTTGTATTATTTTGTGGGTGTAAAGTCTTTTTATATGGAAATATATCTCTATCAAATTATTTTGGAACATTTTATTCCTGTCCTTTACCTAAGTTCTTAAAAATATAAAGATGAGGGATTTGATGAAAACATATTGATTAATTTGTGGTCATTCTCTCAGAATACCCACTCTTTATTTATATAAACTTTAAATTATTTACACATTTTGTTTGTCCTACTTTACATTAATATACTTATCAACGTTGTTAAAATACAATCAAAACAAAAATATATATAACAGAAATACACAGGACACAATGTACATTTACTATATTTAGACAGTGGGAAAAATAGATGGACTAGTATACCCAATTACAAAAAATAAGATTTTCCCACAATTTTATCAGTTTTTCCCATTAAAAAAAGTATTTCATAAATTTCGGCTCCACTAAAATTAATATCTTTAAAAATTACCTTATTCGAACGCCGGAAATTTATTAAATACTTCAGTCTAATATATTGCTTAGTCGATCCAAAATATACATGAGAAAGAATGATTTACATTGTACTGTACTTGTATCAATTCGTGATAAACAATTCCTTAGCCGACGGCAAAACAACAGTTCATTCATGGCATTAATAAAATTAAACCTATTAACACATGGTGGAAATAATATATTTTTTGTTTTTTTTTTAAGTAAGTTTTTTTAAACACTAATTTTCTAATATACAGGAAGTGCACAACATTAAGTGGTGTCAGTCTATAATAGGTTGGATGGATTTTTTCCGAAATTTAAAAAACAACGTTCGTAATGATATAAAAAGCTGCAGTATTAAAAAAAACTTAAGTTAGCCGCAAATATTGCCACAGTTAAAATACGCGTAAAAAGATTCGTAGGTAGTACAAAATTGTAGGTACAACATGGCAACACTGTTAAGATGATAAAATTCGTTACAAATTCAATATTTGTGGGCTTCTATTTACAAAAACATACTTATTTGCT
Source organism: Maruca vitrata (assembly GCA_039566165.1). Classification (NCBI taxonomy): domain Eukaryota; kingdom Metazoa; phylum Arthropoda; class Insecta; order Lepidoptera; family Crambidae; genus Maruca; species Maruca vitrata. The sequence continues at coordinate 7,482,065 of CM076936.1, read as the reverse complement.
TCAAATGTACTTATTTTTGTAGACAATAACATTGGTATCTAAGAAATAAGTAATTTATCGATTTAGTAAAATTGTTTCTGCTTAAGAAATATAAAATGTGTTGCTACGTTGGTACCACAATAGTTCCTTTAATATGGCAGTGTACGTTTTTTTTACTAAAAAAAAACTAAGCAAACTTAAACTAAAGCATAAAATGAAACATCACAGATTTTTATATCTACAACAAGAGAAATGCAAGTAATGAGGAAATGCCATGATTATAAAGGAAAGGTCGATAGAGAGTAGTAAGGTCACATTGGAAGTACTAAAAGTCTAGTACTAATCGCTATTTATATACAAATCGCAGTAATTGTCCGTCCAAAAATCCATGGGACTTAACAATATTTAAAGTTAAAATATTTATTGACATGATTTTTATATTAAAGTAGCAAGTTATAACAGATTGAAAATATTTTATATAAACTATTTCAGTACCGTCAATTTTTGGACATACAACAGGTAGTTGCATGCATGACTTCGAAATAGATGTTTTTGACTACATATTGATTCCACGAAGTTAAATATATTTTATTAGTTATTGGTAGCTAGCAAGTCGGCTTGCGAAAAACAACAAAATTATTATTATCAGCCACTCCGCGAAATAGTTATGAAGTGTTGCCAGAATACAACATGCATGCAAGAACCTACATCTCAAAAAGAAAATGGTCGCAACACTGAAACTTGAGCGTTTATATTTAAGTAGGATCACAGTGGAAAAGTGATGTAAATTACGTTATTACTATGCTATAAATATAATATGTTATTTAAAGTCCATATTATGGCAAGTTTCTACATAACCGCTATCACTTATCGTGTCGCTATGACATCTATGACTACGTCCATAGAAAAATTCATTCGCTATACTGTACACCGTTCCTTTACAAGTCACTAACACTGACGATGAATATAAAAAACTGGAGCTGTTCAGCTCGAAATCACATCTCAATTCACTGATTTAAAAACTGGGTTGGGATACAGTCCTGGGGTTGCCACTCTGCGGTTGGTACACATCGTAGGAGTTATGTGGCTCCAGGTGGCAGACCACGTTGTTCTCGCCGTTCAGAACAGCAGCCAGAGCTCGCATGTTGCTTTCTTGGGGCTGGTGGTACTGCGGATGCATCAGTCTACCGCTCTCATAGTGCCTCGGGTCGTAGCGTTCGAGGGTGTCCCACTTCCCATACTTCCCGTAATGCTCCTCATGATGGTGCCTCTCCCCTGGACTGTACGATATCAGAGGACGATGGTCCCCGAAGAACTTGGAGCTCGAAGAGCCGTGGTGTTGGTTCTGCCTGCAATTGTCCGGCCCGGAGTTGTCATCGGACATATCTGACATCAGAGTCTCGTTCCTCTCTATTTCCTCATAGACCGGATCGTCCTGTATGACTCGGAACTCCTGTTCAGATCCACGTCGGTACATTCGGCCTTGCTGGGAACCGATTTCCGAGTAGGTGTGGTTAACGTTTTGGCTGCCATGGTGGTGGTGATGGTTCTTGCGCCTGTTCTCATCTTTGTAGTGTTTCCGGAAGATCATTTCCTGGCTTCCCGGGGAGTGTTGGGACATGTAGACGTGCGGGTTCCGGAAGTCGTGGTTGTAGCTGCGAGTTGTGTTGTATCCCTGGTGGTGGAGGGGGGATTCCTCGTCCTTTATGGCGTGTCGGGGGGAGCCCGGGGCAAGAGGTAAATCGCACTCGTTGTAAGGGCTGTGGATATGGTTCTGCTGAGCCATTTGGCGAGAGAGCGTGTCGTGGTGGGGGAGAGTCGCAGCGTTCCCCGGATGGTGCTTAGAAGAAGTGTTCTGTGAACATACGGTACTCGTTAGAGGTTTTATCACAGACGCTGGTCAAATAGTCGTTCTTAACCTTTTCAATGCGATTGATGACAATTAGCCTCTCTGAAAACCACCTTAAGTTATGACTGTTAAAAATACGTCTACAAGATGCCAATAAACTGATGAGGTCTTTAGAGTATTGGCTGCTGATAGGCACGGGGTTAGAATAAAAAGCGTTTGCTTTTTTTGTGCATTGAACAGGTTAACAAAAAAGTATTTACAGAATAATAATAAAAAAACAGCTCAATTCCTTTAAGCTTGCCTTAGATTTGCTGAAGAATAAACACTGCTGAAATCATACATTGTAAGGCAAACATACGAAAAAGATGAAAAATATTTACATTAAAATGATATTCTAAGCTATGTATAACATTCCTAGTTATAGAATGTTAGTAATAATGAATAAAAAAACGTTTCTAAGATAATGTCATTTGTTTCGTAACATTGTGTTTGTGGCTAGTTTTTTTTAAATGTAAAAAATAGACAATAGAAAAGTGCGTTCTTGCGTGCTTATTTAGACTAATCTAGTTTTCTATGGAGTGTTATAGAAGGAGGTGGGCAGGGCATGTATGTATGTACAATTTTGTGAATTTGGATGACGTCATGCAATGATCTATGGTTAGGTATCATGCGGATCGTAATGTGAGTCGATACGTTTTGGTAAGATCTCCTGGCTCTGTTAATATGCTATGCTAGAACTATGCTAATACAAAATATAAAATAATTCTACATATACTCTACAAACTACGAGTTAGTAATTATTTATTTTCTAACGATTAATTATGTTCATAAAATCCATGCTAGAATCGGTAATTAGTGGGTAGTCCGATTTAAGCATTAAAAATTGTTAATCCTTATAGATTTCATAAATAAAACTATATAGGTAGTGTGTTTCATTGTGCAATGTATGAGAAAATTGTTGTGATTTATGTGTTTGCCCTCAGTAAATATTTTCTTTCTTCTTTCGAGACATTTACAACAGAGCATAATATGAGTGTAAGTTTAGAGGTCGTCACTGGGACGACTTTTTAAACAGAAGCGAACATAAAAAAGTTTTACTGCTGCTGATTTTTTACAAAAGCATAAAAAGTTAAAAGAAAAACCTCTTCGAAAACTATCGAGATCTTACCAAAGCGCAAACTAAACAACACCGTGATCTAGCACACTAAGCAACAGCCCACCCCTCACCTTCCAAATACCGCCACCGTTCGCCACAAGCGTCCAATCGTTCCCGCCAATCGACGCCGCCATCTTGTTCGAGAAACAAGATGGCGACCGCGAGCGCAAGTTCTGGTAATCGTTGGGCACTTCGATATTGTTTCTGTAGCTGTGCATGGACGCAATGCTTTGCGTGTGCGATGCGCTATGCGGTATGTTTTGCGGTGTGGGCACGCGAGCGTTTCTTTCGTCACTCGGAACGTATATAGGCGCGGTAGGACGGACATTCCACCGCGCTGCCTCAGGATGGATGTTGTAGCTCTGTGTATATAATGTACACTTACTTATATAGATAGTTAGGTACTTAAATAAGGAAATATAAAATACTAAATGCTAATTTCTTCAGTCCATCAACGATGGTCATCATAATCGTCTCCTATAAGAAGGCATAGATATAGGTATATCCTATTTCACTCGTAGGACACAAAATATAAGGGGAGATCTAGATTAAGCGGCGGCCATGTATAATGGCGGCCTCGAGAGGGTATTTAGGATAAATCCATTTTTTTACTCTCTTAGACCTTCGTTTATGTTCACACCCTGATCATACCCTGCAAATCCACCCCAACTAATGTTATAACCCTTTTAAGCCTTTTTTTATCAGGTGGATCAGGTCTTACAATTGTAACACCTGTTATTTGCCACGGTATAATGTGGAAGTAGGCCTAGCTCGACTTGGCGCATCTAGGCCTAATATTCCTTTGGGGCCACACACAGTTGTGACCTACACATTTCATGGCGTTAGCAATTCATTTCCATTGCCATCTAACTCAACAGTTGACCATCCGGTGTAGACATATGATATATTTATAGATAAATATACTATGTATATAGATATAACTTTTAAATGGCGAATCAAATAACTGAAGACGATAAATGCCATACTCTAGTTATTTCATTTCACTCTATATGTGTTTTCGCAAAATTCACTTTTGAATGAAGAGCCCAAAACCCATTGCAGGATTTTCATAGAAGGTTTTTCATGCAATAAACTTTGACATACAATTCTGTAATAACCATTTTAGAAGTTTGTATGTATAAAGTACATAATATACTTAAAAGGTATACAAAATGACGTATGTAAATAAGTAATAGCATTCGTAAAAGCCAGCGATCTGAAAATTTTGCACAGAAATAAGATGACTAAAGTAAATACTTCCTAAAATAATGTTTTGGATAGACTGTACCAATTTTAAGACACATAAAATGGCTGATTTCTAAAGGCGAGATATTTTAAATATATTTCAATGGCAAGAAAGTAACAGATACGCATTACGCAGAGATAGGTTTCATATGTTTAACTAAATGTATTGAGAATTTACATTAGAAGCATCGACAGAAGTATTTCATACATCAGATGCTATCTATACCACCACACCACTAGAAATTGAGTTAGTAAGAAATTATGTTAAGAAGGAAATTAGTGAGAAAGCGTTAGTTTTTTAGTAACAACAAAAAAAAAACAAAAATTACTCACTTACCGTTTAAATATTTCAAGGTATAATGTGCATACATAATACCTAGGTATTTAAAATGTCATTTTTGATTTCGACATAGATACCTGTAAATACCATTGCGCAAATAGTGCGTTTCATTTCACGCAGTGCACATTTTAAAAACAAAACAAAAATGTTAGTGACACAGAAAACGTACACAAACAAAATGTTAACGGAACGAACACAAATTAAAAAAAAATTGAGCTGTCTTTTAGTAACATTGAAAGCCAAAGTGGTGTCTGGTGGTTTGGTAGTTAAAAAAAAAATTTAGTAAGTCAATTTCGACTGTCCTATCTCTGCGTACGCACCTTGTTGAATATTCTGCCTATATCCTTGTGGGTACCTCCCACTTCCGGCATTCATTGGGTTTCTAAGATGGGACATTTGGGCGGCTTCCCTTTCCGGTATGTTGTGTGGGAAACTGGCCCCTGTCGCGTTGAGAGTAGGGCCAAAGTTGCTTGGCGGGCCGAAGCTCTGATTCTCCTGGGAGTTCCTACGGTTTCTATGGGAGTGGTAGCTATGGGCTGCAGCCGCGGCAGCTAGGGAGGCGACAGCTGCGTTGTTGATAACATTGTTGTTGTTGTGATTGTTGTTGTTGACAACAACGTTCAGGTTGTTTATGACAAGGTTGTTTGTCGTTGACGCCGATACTGATGTGCTGGCTGTGCTCTGTTGCAATTTTAATACTTATTTACATATTTCATTAAATAAGGTTGTGGGGTTAGTATGGTTTAAAACTAGTATTATACGAAATATATTAAAATATCTATTAGTATAGTAGTATACTACTAGTATAAAAGATAATAGATATTTTAGACATGTTTCCTAATAAACTATCGCTTAGATTCGTACATTTTTATAAAAGTCTAACAAGATGACCTCACTCCACCTGATGGTAAGCGGTAGTGAGATCCACATATGAGGTCGAAAGGCAATATACCATATTGAGCCTGTCGCATTCACCTCTTTCATATTATGAAATGACGATACATTCTTACAACTTTGTAGTTTTCATTTATGTAATAAATTTCAGTTTTAAACATTTGGCTGAAAACCGTTATACCTGCGTTCGTTAATAAAAAAATACTCTTGACAATTATTTTATTTTACTACAACTGAAAGAGTATGTTTGTGTCGGTTAATATGTTAGACTATAATACTCTCATAAATTTCTGAATAAATCAGAGTCCTAAAATGTTTAAATATCACAAAATGACACAAATTAATAATCTGTATAAAATGGTACACATACGCTGGTACCTTAAGTACTTATTAAAATTTTGAAAAATACTACGTTAATATTATACAATAACCCTCTTTTCCTACAAATATCTTAATTTCAGTATAAATTACAGCTCTTATAAAAAATTTTTTTTGAGAATTAGACACATTCATTCACCACATTCGGCACTTTATCTGTTATTTAAAACGTTATTTTGAACAATATTAGATTATTTTGTTTCTTTGCATTAAAATGCTTCTTTACATTAAAAACATACGAATTTGGTTACCCAAGATACAGGCTAAGCCTAGTTTGGGATCCCCTGTAGTACTCGACACTTCTTAGGCAGCAATTAACCCATGTCTAGTTTAAGTACATGTATAACCTTCAAATGTATACCTAGTCTAAGTAACATTCTGAGAGTAATAAAGCATTTTCATTTTCATTTTTTTCATTTTCAATTAGATTTTTTTTTTTTTTACACAACTAACTATCGCACCGCTCAAAAGCTACATACCGTGACATCCCTCGGGTCGACCGCGTCTTCGGTCTCGGCGCCCTGGTACCTTCGGCTCTTAACGCTGCCTTGGCGGGTGTCTACGTGGGACGCGGCCGGCGGCGGAGACAGGCGCGCGCAGCACGACAGCCAGGGGTGGCGGTGACCGAGGCGGGCGCATTCCTTCTGGAACTGGTGGGGAAAAGGTTAAGTGATTTTTTTTTTAATTGGCGGGCGCACTCGTTCTTTCAAATTGGTGGGTGCATTCCTTCTGGAATTGGCGGGGAAAGGGTAAAGTGATTTTTTTTTAAATTGGCGGGCGCACTCGTTCTGGATATGGCGGGGAGAGGGTTAAGTGATTTTTTTTAAATTGGCGGGCGCACTCATTCTTTCAAATTGGCGGGCAACACTCATTCTTTCAAATTGGCGGGCAACACTCATTCTTTCAAATTGGCGGGCAACACTCATTCTTTCAAATTGGCGGGCGCATCTTTCTGGAATTGGCGGGAAAGGGTGAAGTGATTTTTTTTTTAATTGGCGGGTGCACTCGTTCTGGATATGGCGGGGAGAGGGTTAAGTAAGAATAAGAATAAGAATTTATTTATTGCTCACATGGAAATTTTACATAATATGGCACAAATACAAAAAGGAAAAAAAAAAACAAGTAATGAGCAAAAGGACGTGGCTCAGCTTGTGCTGACATAGGAAAAAATCCTTGCCAGCGCTGATTTTCAGCCACTCCAATGTCAACAAGATGGTAGGTGTGACTGATGGATATGAGGGCTACTATACTAACAAAATTAAAAAAAGTGATTAAATTAGGAAAATCAAAACAAAAGGTAATTAAACTCTACTTAAAAAAAACAAAAAGTGACTTTTTTTTAATTGGTGGGCGCACTCATTTTGTATATGGCAATAGAATAGTTGTCTGTCCGTAGGCGGATGATAAGAGATTCGGTGGAAGAGTTAACACTTAATCCATATAGTGAACTCAAGGCTCTATTTGAAACGGGTGCTACAAGTGTTAAAAGTGTGTATTATGGTGGAATAAAATATTTGTAGATCAAACCTAACAAACTCAAGGGCTGTTGGAAGGGTTAACAGTTTTTTTTAAATAGTTTGATTTAAGTATTTCATAGTAATTCTATACAAATATACCTAACCTTATTTGTATATTAGGTTTTGATGTCAATACCTAAATTATCGGTGTGTCTAAACTAAAATAACTAAAAAATATGTAGACCTACAATTCTCAATTTTTTTTAGAAGAAATCTAAATAAATACTCACAATCTCATTCTGCAAACAGTGGAAGATGAATATGAAGAGACCCTGGAGCGAGTTGAGTATGGTGAAGGCGTAGGCCACTCCCACCGTCTGCTCGTTCAAGTACAGAAGGCCGAAGGTCCACGTCAGGCCTAGGAGGAAGGCCAGGACTAGGGAGCTGTTCAGCCAGACCCTAGAATAATAAACAAGTTGGTTAGATAGCCGCTTTAGCCCAGTGATTCATCATCAGCCAATATACGTGGGTTTTAAGCCAATTTTAAAAAAGGGAGTAGTTGCTGTTGATGGACTGACACACCACGATGCCCGGTGATGATGACGAGGCTACTCCAAGCCACCAGCTTGGAGTAGGTACTTGCAGGGGAGCGGCTCTCACCCCTAATAAAGGAGTAGTTGCGTAGTTAGACCATTTATATTTTTTCTTATCACAAGATCGTATCTTATGCTATCATCATCATCATCAGCCCATACACGTCCCCACTGCTGAGGCTTCCCTAAACTAGGGCGATCAGACCAGGTCAACCACGCTGGCCAACTGCGGGTTGATCGACTACACAACCTTAGAATTTCTTTACAGGTGTGCAGGTTTCCTTACGATGGTTTTCCTTCACCGTTAGTGCGTCGAATAAAGCCCAGTGATTGGAAGAGTCTTTTATAGCGAGTGCTGTGGTCACAATAGATATTGTGGGTTTGAGTCCATGTTCACACAACGTAATGTGTATTTTTTCCAAGTATGCATTAGGGCTCGATGTAGCTTAAAAAAAACTGCGTCAAAGTATAGCTGATTTTTAATTTCGCCTTTTTTATATAACTCAAAAGCTCTCAATGTTATAAGTGAATAAGTGAATATCTGGTATTTTGATACCTCATTTTCAATATTATGCCTGATAATTACCCAACACAAGTGTCTTAGACAACTTACAGGGTAGTCTCGGCCACAGTTTGCAACTAAGGTTATAGAAATAAATGTTTTTTTTTTAATAATTTATTGATTCTGAAGGCCGGCCTTGGCCGCAGATCGAGAGCTCTGGAGTAAAATGGGGGAGGCCTTTGCCCAGCAGTGGGACAGCATAGGCTAAATAAAAAAAAAAAAAAAATTGATTCTTACCTTATTTTGTAAAGTTTCGAGTTCTCCTTCGCCTTTATAGAGACGGTGGAGTGATGGCACATCATGTATATCACCATGCTGAGGCAAATCCAGTTAGCCTGAAAAAGACATGAACACACATTTGTATAGATCGACAATGCTATTTAATTTTTACCAAGTGTAATAGATGGTTGGGTGAGTTTTCGATTGGTCGTTAAGTACAAAATTTAAATACCTTCTGTTACCCTGTATCACATACCGAGACCACTGGACATCTTACACATTTTCCATTGTTTCTTTGTTCCTGATTGATTTCCACGGTTTTGCATTCGTCGGAAAGGTCTCGGCCTCCGTGAGGTTTAAAGCAAAGAATTCAGGAAAAATTTCAAAGGGGGAAAATCTTTTTACACATAGGTACAGCGGCCATCTTGTGGCAAAACGGAGTTCGCCGGGTTTGTTAGTTTATTTATATTTATACTCACCAAAAACAAAGCCAAAACCAAAGCGACCGGCCCCACGAAGCTCATAACGAACATACGGTCCGTGGAGAGCCAGCAGTGGTTCCGCGGGCGCGAGAACGGGCGCAAGGTAATTTACAAGTGTATGCTTCAATACTCACCAACTGCCTCGTTGGTCTATTGGTAGCAAGTGCTGCGTTAGGACCGAGAGGTCCCCGGTTCGAATCCGGGGTCGGGCAAAATTTGTGTGAGTTTTTCTGTAATGAAATTACTCAGCCCGGAGTTAGGAAGTTGGCGGTTGAACGCCCGTGCCTCGGAAAGCACGTTAAGCCGGTGGTCCTGCGCCCGATCTCTCATCGGTCATGTCGGATTGCCGTCTCACCGAATTATGAGAGTAAGGGAATAGAGAGTGCACTTGTGTTTGCGCGCACACTTGTGCACTATAATATGTCCTGCGCACTTGGCTGATCTCAATTGAGATCGGCCGCCATGGCTGAAATCGGTCGGATGCCTTTATTTTTACTCACCAACAGCACCAAAGCGACCGGTCCAACGAAGCTCATAACGAACATGCGGTCCGTGGAGAGCCAGCAGTGGTTGGGCGTGCCGTAGCCGGCCGGGAAGGCGGCGGCGGACGCGAGCACGACGACCGCGGGCGCGAGGTATGCGCACGCGCAGTACCAGCGCGCGCGCGGGCGCTCCGGCTCGAAGACCTCTACTAGCATCGCGTAGAGGTGAAAGCCTGGGGAGGTTAGGTTAGGTGAGGTTAGAAATTTAAAAAAAATAGAGTAGTAGTTCGACCATTTTTGTTTTTTCTTATTACGAGAACAAGTGACTCGAATACTATCTACTATCGACTAGTATCGCGAGGGAGTAGTTCCTTTTTTATCCTAACTGACATAGTACGACGATGGCTTGGAGTAGCCTCGTCATCGTCACCGGACTTTCGGGGGAGCGGATGGCTCTCACCCCTAATAAAGGAGTAGTTGCGTCCATTTGTTATTGACAAAAAAAATTAAAAATCAACTTACACTTGGTACTTAATACATGCTTTTGTATGTAGCGTATTTTTCAAGTCTTTTCGATTAGTTCAAGTGAAAGTCAAGACTTAATAATTTAATTAAACTACGAGATTGTACATAGCATTGAGTAATCAAAATCATCATCAAAAATGTTTTTTGGACAAGCAAGTGACCTAGGTTTAAAATTTGATAAAAAAATTATAGCTCGATGTAGCACTAACAACAAATGTTAACACAATCAAAAAAGCCTACCTTCTAGAAACATCCAAGCGAACGCAGCCAAGAAGAAGTAGTGCAGCAGACCAGCGATGACACCGCACAGGATCCTGTTGTCGGTCTGGTCGATGCCCCACATGAAGATCACCTCTGCGATGAGGAGACACGCGCAAAGGTTCTTATGGATCAAGACCCGGTCAGACTGGAAATAGAAAGACGTAAGTAAATAAGTCAACTGCTTACCATTTACGGCTGCACCACTTAGGTAAAGATTTCGATTAGGTCATCATCATCATCAGCCAATATGAACTTTTTCGTTGGTGTGCAGATTTCCTCACGATTTTTCCTTCACCGTTAAAGGGTCAAATAATCGTACATTATGAATTTCTAATTAGAAAAACACAGTGACAAAAGATATGTTATTCCTAGAGTCTACTGCCTGGTCTGGTGGAGGTCTACTTGTCGGACAGAGACTTCACCTTGGAATGATGCTAGTTGTGACAAAACGTCACGGTCTTTTCTCCGGTAAAAGAAGATTGCCGTCTACTACAGCCCACAGTATCCGATAGCGTAGCAATGGAACCCAGAAACCTTGAAGAAGGTATTCTTACTACAGAAGATCCCAAAATCACCTCTGTGGTAAAATCTACTCCATAACTGAGGTTTGTTATGAACTAGATCACCAGATCTATCACCAAGATAATAGAGACAGGTGCTGCAATGTGCTGAATCCTGTGATCTTGTAGGAAGCGTACTACAAAAATCCTGAAGACTTCGCCTAATTCAGGGTGACGAACCCCTTTGGTGGTAAGTACAGGTCTACTCGGCTACTAACCTTCATGTTCCTAAAGCAGTGGAAGACCAAGATGGCGGCGGCCAGAGCTACGGCGGACACTGCGCAGCCGACGAGGGTTAGCAGTCGCAGTGCCAACTCGTGGCGTGCGCCGAGCTGAGCTCCATGAACATCCATCAGAATCGCAAAGTTGGTGAGGTGAGAGCATGCGCAGCCCGTGTGGGAGGCGTTGGACCACTCCACTGTGCAGCCTTCGGAGGACCAGCCGCTGTGGAAGGAGATAAAGGTTAGTTGAAGAGTTTTTAAACTTTTTAGAGCTGTCTGGAGATAGGGTTGCCATCTGTCCCGATTTCCCCGCATTTGTTGTCATAGTTTGAATTGAGTAAGGGTCTATCTGGTACACGTTGACCTGGTACACTGGTAAGGACCTGTTTGCTGTCGCAACAGACCCATTTTTTATGGGTAAGATTTTTACTATTGTCAATTGTTTTCGAAGGCGTCCGGGGATGAAACCTTATTTCGATTATTATGTCCGACAATGAGCATTTAATGGATTCTGTTCTAAATAGCGACTAAAACTTTCGTAACAGAGCAAGAGAAAGGAATGTGAAAACGGACAAGTAAAAGCTATAGGGGTAGATCGTGTAAGGTTCAGAATACAAAATAAATAAAGAATCCAGAAATATACATATTCATGAAAACTTACTGCAATGTGTAATCCCAGAAGACGCAAGCTGGATTGGACACGTTCTCAGTCTTGAGATGCTTCATGGTGAGGTGGACCATCTGGGACAGCTCGATGTGGCGGCCGTTGCCCAAGCTCGCTGATATAACCTGTTGACAAAATGCAAAACATGTAAACACACGAAATATAATGTCAGTAGGTAAAGAAGTTTCTGTTCTTACTGCAATATATATGCAGCTGTAAGGGAGCAGGCAAATTTTAATGCCTTGATCAGTAAAAGCATTAAAATTTGTCTGCTCCGTGACTTGTTTGTGTGGTATGGTCAGAAAGGTAGCGTCCAGAAACTAATATGGACTTTGTAAGACACTAACACGAAATGCGTTGTCTGTTCATTATTCTAATACTTCAAAATGATGACACAAGGTCAGTGATTGACGAAATATCCAAGACAAAAAGGGAAAAAGTAAAAACACCGTATCCTGAATTTTATAAGATTAAAAATTCTTGACACAAATTGTAAAAACAAACTAAGACTGAGATTCAAACTCAGGACTTGACTGGCTTCATAAACCAATTTTCTGAGTTCAATACTCAACATCACTCGACAGTTGGATATTTAGGTAATTTCTGATAACTCAATAACAAAAAAAGATCTTCAATCGTAAAACAAAAACAAACACTATCCCCTTACCTTAGAGTTCAAAACCCTGGTGAGGTTCCGCTTCTCCGAGTTGATGCTGGTGGTAGACGTGAGCGAGGAGTCCGAAGCGAAGGCCGCGTACTGAGGGTTCTTGATGAAGGTGGGCGGCAGGATCTGCTCCAGACGGTCGAACGCGAAGAAGACAATGCGGACGAGGTCATTCTGACGGTTGTCTGGAAAGGCAGAGTGGGTTTTAGTTAGATTCAAAGTGGATAGAGTTGAAAATAAGAATAAGTAGCAATGATTACAAGATATTCAGGTGGGAGACATTTTGTCGACCGGTTGCTGTTACCACCATACAGTTGTGTAAAACCCGCCAAGTGACTCTGACCTCTCTTGGTCAGGTCGCGTTCCGGGATCAGCACTGTACGAACCGGAGCCAGGGGGGACCATTGTTGCGGCAAGCGCCGGACCAGTGGAGTCTTAGCGGCGGTATTGTGCGGGCGGAGCGGATCAGTCCGCCGGCCTGGGAGACCCGTAGAAACGGGGGCCCTTCCGTCCGGCGGACTGGCCAACTCCGACCCACACAGCTCAATACCAATGCGAGACTCCACGCCTTGTCTCGTTGTTGCCGCAGGAGTGGTCTCCTTTTTCACGGCTTTCAGGGTGAGTGCGACAGGCTCAATATGGTCTATTGTGCCTGTCGACCTCATATTTGGATCTCACTACCGCTTACCATCAGGTGGAGTGAGGTCATCTTGTTAGCCTCTTTATATAAAAAAAAAAAAAAAAAAAAAAATATAAACTAAACTTATTTTATTGAGAGTTTGAGAGTTACAATAAAATTTAATAAAAGTACAAGTTGGTTTACCAAACGTATTTTTGGCTGCCAACATTAAGAACTAAGCTACTAATCTTGTAAGGTACAAGTCAAAATGTATGTAAAAAACCGGCCAAGTGCGAGTCGGGCTCGCGCACAAAGGGTTCCGTAGCAGCAAATATAATAAAAATCAACCTATCTCAAAAACTATAAGAGATACTTTGATCAAACCAAAAATCGTTGAAAGAGTTAATTAGCATGCATCACCTCTATTTTTTTTAGAATTTTATACCCCGTAGTTATAAAAATAGAGGGGGGGGGACATACTTTTTACGACTTTGAGAGCTGATATCTCAAAAACCGTTCACTTTAAGAAAAATGTTTTTTAGAAAACTTTATATCATTTTAAAAGACCTTTCCATTGATACCCCACACGGGTATGCACATCGAAAAAAAAAATTTCATCCCTCAGTTACATGTATGGGGGGCCCCACCCCCAATTCTTTTTTTTACTATTTAGTGTCATATTTTTGTAGCGGTTCATACAACACATATTCCCATCAAATTTCATCACTGTAGTACTTATAGTTTCCGAGTAAATCGGCTGTGACAGACGGACAGACGGACAGACGGACAGACGGACAGACGGACATGACGAAACTATAAGGGTTCCGTTTTTGCCATTTTGGCTACGGAACCCTAATAAGGGTGATATGAGAGGCATCCGCTCTCCCACAAGTCTGACAAGGCTACTCTAACCCATCATCGTATGTCAGTTAGGAAAAAATGTAGGTGATATTATAAAAGAAACGATGAAGTAAGATTCAGGTCACTGCTTTTGAAAATTGTACTACTACTTTTTAGGGTTCCGTAGCCAAAATGGCAAAAACGGAACCTTTATAGTTTCGTCATGTCCGTCTGTCCGTCTGTCCGTCTGTCCGTCTGTCACAGCCGATTTACTCGGAAACTATAAGTACTACAGTGATGAAATTTGATGGGAATATGTGTTGTATGAACCGCTACAAAAATATGACACTAAATAGTAAAAAGAATTGGGGTGGGGCCCCCATACATGTAACTGGGGGATGAAATTTTTTCTACCGATCAACATACCCGTGTGGGGTATCAATGGAAAGGTCTTTTAAAATGATATAAAGTTTTCTAAAAAACATTTTTCTTAAAGTGAACGGTTTTTGAGATATCAGCTCTCAAAGTCGTAAAAAGTATGTCCCCCCCCCCTCTATTTTTATAACTACGGGGTATAAAATTCTAAAAAAAATAGAGGTGATGCATGCTAATTAACTCTTTCAACGATTTTTGGTTTGATCAAAGTATCTCTTATAGTTTTTGAGATAGGTTGATTTTTATTATATTTGCTGCTACGGAACCCTTTGTGCGCGAGCCCGACTCGCACTTGGCCGGTTTTTTATTAAAAAGGAAGATCAAACGCTAGACAATTTTGAACACGACGAGGATTAGACTCTACACGTTACAATTACAACTTCTTGTTTAAAAGCCAGTACAGAGTATAAGGTCATCATTATCATCATCAGCCCATATACGTCCCCTATGCTGGGGCACGGGCCTACCCTAAATTAGGGCGATAAGGCCTTAGACATAGTATATCATGATACTTTGTAACTTTCAGTTATTATTAGTACCTTAGTTCTTGATGGTTCATTCTACAAAATGCTGTTCTTAGTTTCATAACTTACCAAGTAAAGCGGCCTTGGGTATCGTGATGGTGTCCTCGGAAGCCTTCCACTGGTCCTGAGTGATCAGGGACGGGAACGTCTCGTCTTCAACGTTCTTTACTTCTAAAACCCTTACAGAGAGGCCTGGGGACAAATCATTGGTTAGCATACGCGTAGCTACTTAATAAGTATACACATTGCTGTATAATAAGACTGTCTTTGGAACTAGAATAGTAGTTAACAATTTACAAAAAAACTTGATCAACAATCCACAAAGCTTAATCTGTTTCAAAGATATTTTGAGAAAATAGGTGGTTGCCATCTTATAATGTTAAAGGATCAATGAAAATTAGATACGAACACAAAAACTATAATTAAGATCGTCTTTTTACCAGAAAAAATCTTTAAATAAAAGGAATATAATGGCAGAAATAATAAGCTTAGATTTGTGATTCTATGGCTGTTAAAAGTAACCATATATGATTTCAAAGTATACTTACAGATATTCTTGACAACTTGCAGTATAGTCTTCTCCTTAGTGACAGCATCAGCCAGGAGAAACGCGTTTTCTTCTAACTGTGTTAGGAGGGCGCTGGCGGCGCGATTCTGAGCATCAGGACTTAAGTCCGCCCAGGAGGCGCGCTGGCTTTCTTCTAGAAGATTCGAGCCTGAAAAAATAGATATCCTAGTTAAAGGCATGTAATTTTCATAATCATCGTTTATTCTCTTACCTTTATCTCAAGTCTCAATTATTTATTAAGCTATTGCATAGCTTTTATCGCGGGCTTTGAGCGCGGCGACCGAACCAAGACATTCCGTAACGAAAAAAACCTCACAATCGTCTAACGTCGTTTCAGTTCGGTAGACTTCGGCACGGTGTTTTGTTTGTTTGCGTGCGGTTAGACGTGTTGTACGACTCTACGAATTTTTTTATTTAAATTTGACACACCAATAATACATATCTAGGTTCTGATACATGCATCAGTTGCAGATGTGTACCTACAACTTTAACATTTGTGGGTGCAATTACCTACCCTGAACCTAAGGCCTTAGTCAACCACCCTAGCCAAGTGCGAGTTTATTGACTACACAACCTATTTATAAACTTACATTATATTCAACAAGTGTTACTTTAGCTTAGCATTCTACTTTGCACGAGAACTTTTTACTATGCTCAAGAACAATGAGTTGACAATGCTGTTACTTACCAGTCTTGATGACTCCCAGCAGCATATCGGTGACAAAAGCTTCCCTCTGCCGAGGGTCAGGAAAGGTCTGTACATTGTGTGACATCCTCTGAGCTAACTTCTTCATGATCATCGTCGTGGTCATCATGTCACCGCCGTATAAGGTCTTCGAAGATGTCACCTACAAGGAAAGTGTTATTTGCATTTAAAACAAGATTTGTATCAGCAAGTTTGAATGGCATTTTCTTTGTTTATGTTTTAACTTTATCGTCATTTCCTACATTATTTATACTGTTAAGAAAAGTATCTACTTGATATTACTTCATATTTTCCATATTGAAAAATAAATTGTTTTTATGTAACATTAACGTGAAATTTCTGATCATTAATATAACACCACAATAAAAATAGACAATAGAATAAACATTACCTGTGCCAAATCGTTGCTAATGCTGAGCAAAGATTCTCCTTCTCTAACCCTCGCTTCTAAGCTATTGAGCCACACAGACCGGCACTCACTAAGATCTGGTGTAGACCCAAACCACTCTGGCATTGCGTCCGCTGAAATAAATATCAATACTGGTTAACTATGCTATCAGCTGTAGTCGATCTTTTATGCAGTCAGACTTCTTAAGACCTGTTTAGATATGGAATGGATTGAAAGGGTCTTATAAAAATATAAGGCATTTTGTACCTTGTAAAAATACTCTATGTTTTAGATTTCTACAGAAATTCAGACCTTGGCCTTAGTATTTAAGAAGGTACAAGTACAGTAGAAGGAGTGAAATTATATTTAACCCTTGAACAAATACAGCATATAGAATTTTTTCATTGGTTTTCGCCGGTATTACAACTACATAAGGTTCAAAATCTGGTGGGAACTATTTTCCCCGTGTCTTATTAAGGGTTAACTTTGCTGAACAGGTAAGATGACTTGAAAAACAAAATAAGTAAATATATCAAACTTCACTATATTTGCAAGCTTAAATATTTGTGATATGGACTTACGATAAGCGTATTCAGCACTTGTGGTAGGGTTTTGACTAGACGCCTGCGCATCCGGCAGACCGACTCCTCCCCGGTAGTCTATCAGGTGCTCGGCGGAGTCACCATCTCGACCTTTTGAAAGAAAGAGTTACGGAAAATTAATAAAATGAGCGAAATAAACTTAGGTGTTCCGCAAGGTAACGTATAAGGTTGATTATTGTTTATAAGATTTTAAGTTTTCTATTATAGCTAAATGGAGTGAAATGACTTTGGTTTCGAAATAATTGAAATTTTAAGCTAAGGTCATAATTGTAAATTCTTGAGTGTATTAACACGTGTCTGCATCGAATTAACATCAACATATCATCACGATAATAAGAGAGTTAAGTATAAAAAAAACATTGCTTGATAATACTGAAACAGGAGTAACTAATAACTAACTATACCGAAATGGCAATAATACCTTTGAGTAAAGCCTCCGATCCCAATCTCCTTATGAGTTGCAGCTGCCTATCGTTGGGCTGGTCTAGACCTAAGTCGTGGTAGTTCTCTCCTGATTGCAAGCCTGATCCGCGTCTTCTTGGAGTTCTCCTGTCTTCTTCAATGAAGTGGTGTGATGATAGTGTGCATCTGGAATTGGAAAACCGATTTTAGTTATAGAAAATAAGTAATATTAACCAATTAGTATTCATGAATCCTAATTTTTTCTTTGATAAGCAATCTTTCTAATTTGTACTTAAAAAGTTCAAATGGATGTGCAAATTTTATTTTTTTTATTCGATTAGAAGATTTTCCCTTAATTGTTCTACTAGAGCAAAATAAAACAGTGAAACTTCATGTGACTACTTTGCGCTAAATGGCTGGACTTAACACTGCTAACCCTGCATTTATCCATATATGTATATCAAAGTGATCATGACTATACTCACTTCCATCTGGCGAGACCAGTGGCGCCCCCCGGACACGGCTGCAGCGCGTACGAGCCGGCTAGGGTCCAATTCCAATCCAATCCTCTAGCAGTAACTTGAGGGCAGTAAGCCCTTCTGCCCAGAGGAGTAGCGTTGGTGGCTGCAAGGGATAACATTAGTTATTTACGTAATCATATATCTCTTTTCCCGATGCAATGAGAGATACGAGTTCAATATCAATGAAAACCTCCACAGATCTGATCCCAATGTATTTTGATTACTGGTGGTACTGAGTATCACAGTACATTGTTGTGAATGTTATTTATTATTGTCAGTGTTTCATTCTCTCATCATAATAAGAATTATTTTGGGTCGATGCGCTCTCCTAGTTAGTTAATTAGTGGTACTTACAGAATGCCTTATCAAACTCGCTATCAGTCTCTTCTGGTCTTATTTCCTTTGGTGTTTCTTGTACTGGTGGCGAAGATTCTGCGTCTTCGTCCTTTACTGGCCATTGCATGGTTTCTTCTGTTACCACTGCAAAAAGGAGATAAAATAAAAAAAATATTGATAAGATCCACATAAAGTATCGTTACGTATGTGTCCTTTAATAAAATGTCATCTATTTTTTGTAATATCAAAACATCATCAACAATAATGTATCCGTTTTATCATATTTAAGCATACTTTGTTTGTTTATGTTTTTCGTCATCTAGACACGCGGTAGCGTGTCAAGCCAAGGTTCAAGAAACAGAACTGGCGAGCCGCACCGTGTGTAATATTACACGAACCATTTGGAACCACTTTTGAACCCCTCATAAATCAAAAACTATTTCACATAAACGTATCAAATTTGGCTCATATATTGTGACTTGCGAGATAAATATGTGTTCTAAATTTCATAAGCATATCTCAAACAGTTATTTAGATATTAATGTCCAAAAATCCTCATTTTTATCATTGACTGACTGACAGATCAAAATTCTAACCCAGTTCCAAATGACCTAGAGAGTTAAAATTTGGTATGCAGATAGGTAATTACATGAATACAAAGGAAAAAATAAAAAACTGGCAATTTTTTAATAATTAGGTTAGGGTCTATTATGAACGCTTAACATAAATACCTAATTAGTGCCTAATCACGCCTATATACCGGGGAAGGCAGAGCACTAAGTATATATTTAGGTATACTTGCTTATTTACAATTAAGAGTAGGTACTTATAGTCGGTTTTCATATTTATTACTTCGGGTAGGTACCTACATAAAGTCTAGTTTTAGTTTTGAATTTGTCCTTTTCAAAGGACCCACGGCGATACGATCATATATACTTTTCTACAAAAAGAAATGATATCCAATCAAAAACATAAATGTGAAATGAGAGCCAAGTTCAATATTGCCTTGGTTGTTGACTTCAGCGACAAAAGAAGTGAGATCTAAATGGGTGCCAAGTTCAATGGTCAACCCAGAAATTTATTTATAAGTAACACTATAACATACCTATCATTCTTCTTATAACATAAGATAATGTATGGTGGTAGCCTATGAAGGTCTGTCTTGGCTAGTTTTCATATATGAATTATAGCCGTCGCAAGTTCTAAGCCTACAAGCATTTGTCGGTTTTTATTTTATAATTCCGAAAATTTGGATTGTTGGTAGAAACTAGCAAGCGAACATAATAATACGTTGGTAGGTTTATAGAAACTAGCCAAGACAGACCTTCATAGGCTACCACCATACATTATCTTATGTTATAAGAAGATATGATAGGTATGTTATAGTGTTACTTATAAATAAATTTCTGGGTTGACCATTGAACTTGGCACCCATTTAGATCTCACTTCTTTTGTCGCTGAAGTCAACAACCAAGGCAATATTGAACTTGGCTCTCATTTCACATTTATGTTTTTGATTGGATTTCTTTTTTCCTCCCTGGCATACAATGATGGCTTGGAGTAGCCTCGTCATCATCACCGGGCTTGCGGGGGAGCTCTCACCCCTAAGTTTTTCGTCAATACAATTATTTGGTAAATCACACTCACCACTGTCATCATCTTTGTTAGGTTTGTCGTTCCTTGGACTGTGGTCTGCTTCGATGGCTTTAGGTGCATCTTCTTTGACTTCAGGTATGTTGTCTCGTGGCGACTGAGGAGGGTCCCTCTCTGATGATGAGTCCGGTTGTCTGGTGGTAGTCTTCTGAAAGCAGTTCATCATGTTACTTCCGTGCATTAGGTGGTATAAGGTTAGTTTCGGAAGTAAATAATTTAATTGAAAGAATTTTTTAAGACTCTTCCCAAGATTATAATACGAGTCATTATATAATGTTAAATTTATCATGGTCCAGCAGTAAGTAACTGGTTTAGCTTCTTTATTTAGTAGCGCGTTTCATCACCATGTTTACATTTTAGTGTAAGAGAACACAAAACTTTTAGGAATCGGTTATTAATATGTTGGTGAATGCTCCTTTATAAACCATTATTTAATACTCATTACTAATATGGGTTAAATTCGGTGTTGAAGTATAGAAAACTGTGTTAGCAATATGAGCTAAGCTAAATTAGCTTAGTTCTTGGTCTGCAGCCCGCATAAAAGTCGTACGTATCGCCTATAAACTTTATGATGCGCATATAGATCCCTATTCTTCATTGACACTGGCTGTAAAGCTATTGCTATCAGTTATATCACCACATCCATATCCTATAAGGAACTCATCACCCTTGCATCCTTACTTACCTTGGTACCAATGTCTCCAAGCTTCACCTCTGGCGGTAACGTGATATGCGGCCTGAAGGTCGGCGGAGTAATCACGGTGGGTTTCTTCCTCTCTCCTTGCTGGACTTGGACTGGACTCTTCGGAACTGGGGCCACGGTGGACCGCCATACTGTCGGCTGTGATGTGATCAGCCATGGTGGCGAAGGCCTGTTCGTTGTGCTGGTCGTAGACGCTGGAAGATGAATGGATGTTGGGTTAAAGAAAAAATATATTAATTTTTAAAAATCTACAATAGTGTAGGGTACAGTACGTTTAGTAAGGTAAGGTACTGAAACATAATAGAGATAAGATTAACATTATTTAGTATCTAATGGATATATCCTACTGCACTAACATGAAAGCATCTGTACTGACCTTTATAATTAACTTTACATTTGGGTAGGTTTAAGTTTTGGTGCTTTGAGAAATATCTAGTTATTTTTCAAAGCGGCAATCGGTATTATACTTTCTAAAATAATTTGTTTATTTCGAAAAAAAACGTTCATAGGCGATTGAATTAATAGAAAATGGAAATTATTCTATTGGTGTTCGATTTAAAAAAAAACAACAAGTCATCAAAATGTTTCCATGTACAGTTAATTTTTATTCATAGTTTCGAAATTAATATCATAAATAAACTGTTTAGTAAACAAAAAAACATGCGTATTCCCCTGGAATTTGAGTTTCATAGCAGATTCATATTGCAAATACCTGCGTCGGTATTATTGGAATTGTATTTGGCTGTATCGAGTCTCAATGACTCTTGGTGACTGACAACAATGGATGCGAATGCAATATGGATATGTAACTCAACGCTCACTTAAACGCAACACAAGCTTAAATGCTAAATGTACGAACGATTTGAAAACGATATGTTTCTAACCCGCTACAAATTGAAGCTTGATTTATTTCCATATCCTTGAGAACATTTCTTGAACTCTTCCAGCGTAAGTAAACACAAATTTAATAATAGTTTTGATTATTCAGTCTAGACGTTGAAATTTTGTTGTGTTTGCAATCAATTGTTAGGACTTTACAAGATTTCTTAACTTATAGTTTTAGTCAAGTTAGTTAACTAATTCTTTGTTCCTATGTAGGATGTGTAGGGATTATTCAAGAAGAATAGTGTAGTATAGGAATGGAAGTTATTGAAAAAATGCTTTAGCAATACTATTGAGAATAAGTCCACAAAATGGCGGACAAATCTTCACTAAATATAAATTTAAAAATGCAGTTGAACACAGAACCCCTTCTGTAAAGTCGTTCAAAATATACAACAGGACATATGAGCTAGAAACATGTTCTTACCTGGCACACATTGGTAATGCGCTTCTAAATACTTCAGTGTATTCGGGCACGGGTCGCCGAAGACATTCGTACTCGCCAATATACTGCAGTTTTGGTGCATACTACATCTGTGGACAAGGATAATTGCATATTAACAATGGTACTTTAAAAAAAACAACATTGAATCAGGATCTCTTTGCAGCAGAACAGCACTCCCGATTTTAATTTAAAACTATAAATAATAAATCTACTTCTACATTGTCCGTGCAATATAGAAACGAAATGATAAAGCTAAGCTAGAACTTGTCAGCAGTATCTGTTCTGGGTCCAAACGCAATGGCGAATCAAAATCCGAAGAAATGAAATACCAAAATCCAAAGGAATCTTTTTCCCGAATCCGATAAAGAAAACCTTTTACTAGACTAGTACTAGACTTTTTTTGCAACGGAGTGAACTGTTATCTATGAAAAATGCAGCAAATAAATAAATAATAAAAATATTTATAAATAAATATCATAGCTAGAAAAAGTACATTCATCAATTAAGTACGCTAAGTACTTACTCGATTTTTGATTCGTTATGAATGTACTTATGCTACATTTGATATTTCAGAAACCGAAAAAAGATACGTGTTACCGTTTTCTTTCAGCCTGACTAGATAACAAAAATAAGAGTTTTGACGTAACTCAAACAAAAAAAAAAGATATTCGAATCTTAACTTGACAAGCTAAGTGCTAACATCCAAATCCGAAAGTGTCCGAACATCGCCATCAAAACGCGTCTACACCATGACGTGTAATGTCGGATCAATTTGTCCGTCATTTGCATGAGTTAGGCCGGGCCCCGCGCAGTTTATTGCCAATCTCGCACGGCTAACGCGATAAACTTGCCTGTAGCGAATATTTAATTTTCGGCAATTTTCGCCAATCCCCAAACGGGTAACATGTTTATGGTTGCGTCATCGGCGCAGTGTACGCGAAGGGGAACGAATCTGGATGACGGATGACGGACGGAAAGATAGCTCGTAGGTTTGTCCGGGATACTTCTGCTTATAGCCTCATGATTGGGCTATCTATACATCTATGATACAACTTAATCAAATTGAAGAGTCTATTTGTCTAATATAAAAATAACGACTTTTTAGTAAATTGGTATGAATCTATATTGGGTACCAATAACAAAACACAACTAAAAACATTTCTGTTTGTTTGTTCCCACTAATCTCCGAAACGGCTGGGCAAATTTCGACGGGATTTTTACTAATACATAGCCAATTTTACAAGGTATAATATAGTTATAAATTAAATATACATTAGAAAACATCAGTATATATGGAGTTAATTTCACGTTTGAAAGAGTTGTACGAATTAAATTTGTTAAAATAGGAAACAGTTACTTGAATTTTTATTTAATGAAAAATCGTAGCCTATAATTTTGTATCATGTTTTATGTAATTTATAGTTTGTGTATTTTTCCCTAACTGACATACGATGATGGCTTGGAGTAGGCTCGACATCATATAGCGAAGAATGCGTAATGTATATATATAAGTGTACCACTGTCGCCCTACCACCAGCGGCTGAGCAGGAAGATCCCGGGGGTGTTAGCCGGTAGAAGTCCGGCACAACCACAGCACTCCCCGGCGCTGTGGTATCCATGAGGATTTCCCCCGGGTGAAATAAAAAGGCTCGTCATCATCACCGGACTTGCGGGGGAGCGGATGGCTCTCACCCCTAAAGTAGATTGTGTGCTTATTGACGATATCTTCAAACGGTTATCTTATTTAATGTTGAAAACCTATACATGCCTGGTTTCCGATACAGTCAATGTTTTGGAGACTCTTTAAATCGTGCAATACGTTTTCCTCCAAACTGTATTACGTTACGTGGGAAAATTTATCGACAGATAGCATTGAATACGATTTAATCTATGTAATTGCTTTTATCAATAACAAGACCGTGTTTCCTATTACACTTATCCGTTATAAAGATCAGTAGCCTTCTCTTCTTTTAAATTGACTAATTAATTGAGACACAAAACGAGTTTTTAATTACAAAAATTATACTACACAGACATCTTTAATCGTTGGGCATAACAATTTTTGATCGGCAATTTACCATTTTACTTTTTCGTTAGGAGCATTTGTATTATAATTAATTGGTTGAAGATAATTATGTAATACGATACCGTAGCTTAATTGGCGACATGATACCATTAACGTCGGCAATAATAATGTTTTTCTTAAAAAACGAGATCATTTATAGAACTTGATAACGATTAAAATAAAATTATTTTAAAGTACAAAAGAGATATTTCGGCGAAAACGTGATGAAAGTATTTCATTAAATTTGTTATTGGATAAATAACTTTACAATGATTTGGCGAAACGCTTCATTAGCTTCTGACTATGATAATAATTCCTTTAGCTAGAATCAAGGTATTCGAAATAATTTTACTTAACTTAAAAAAGGCTTACAGAGAAATTTTTTAGAGCATTTTTTTCAGTAGATTTTTGAGTTTCTAAAATACTTTTTTTTTCCTAACTGATGTACGATGATAGCTCGGAGTAGCCTCGTCATCATCACCAGACTAGCGGGGGAGCGGATGGCTCTCACCCCTTTTCCAATATCCGTAACACAAGACAAGTGTTCCACAACATAAGCTATCAATAACAGAAGCAGAACCATGTATGTGACATTGTAAGATATCCTTACTAATATTATAAATCCGAAAGTAACTCTGTCTGTCTGTTACGCATTCACGCATAGAGTAGGTAATGGACCGATTTAAATGAAATTTGGTACAGATATAATCCAGAGCCTAGAAAAGGTTATAGGCTACTTTTTAACCGACTGCGCTATAAAGAAGTAATGTTTTACCCGTTAAACGTCTCTACGCGGACGAAGTCGCGGGCGGAAAGCTAGTTTATTTCATAAAATAAACCTCAAGGACACATCTATCTTTCAACTTGCTATGAATTCTTTATCAATAGCTGCCCGTTCAATTTGGCTTGAACAATATCTAATACCACATCCGTTTCAAACTAGGATTCACTAACAATTACTGGGACAAATGGTCACCGCAAATAGGACATTATCGTTTCAGCAATATCAATAATGGCGGATTATCTGATGCTTTTGGATTAGCACACTTCGGTCTAATCCGGGCTTATACCTGGATGTAGGTAATATAGT
The DNA here is from genome assembly GCA_039566165.1 of Maruca vitrata. Lineage (NCBI taxonomy): Eukaryota > Metazoa > Arthropoda > Insecta > Lepidoptera > Crambidae > Maruca > Maruca vitrata. Next base: position 7,456,755 of record CM076936.1, on the reverse strand, counting down.
TGATATTATACATATTACAACTACAGACCGATGGGATTAGGCACGGGACCAACGGGTTAACGTGCTTTTTGAGGCACGGGAGTGTGCCTAAGGACTGAGTGATTTAGTTACATCGAATTTAGACATTTTTAGCTCTAACATGGACTCGAAATCAAAACCTCGGTTGTTAAGTAGTTCCAACAATAGAAATGATGTGGCTGCCTTCAATAAATTTTTACGTTTTTGTATGTGTTACTATTGTATGTTAATTTTATGTTTTCTCTAATGTTAATGTCTCTGGCTGTCCAATTAAATAAATAAATAAATAGGCCAACATTTTGAACCAAAAACATATTATGTTTTGCATTAAATTCATAAAATTTTCTATGAGAGATTAGGGTTAGGACCACCAGCTTAGCTTGCTTCCCGAGGCACGGAAATGTGCCATCATATCACCTGTTTGCCTGATTTAAATTTTGATAATTTCTTAACAAATAAAAACTAGTTACAATTTGCACAACTAGTCAAGACGGGAACCTTTCGGTCTTCAATAATACAGGGGTCCGCTCCCCCGCAAGTCCGGTGATGATGACGAGGCTACTCCAAGCCATCATTGTATATCAGTTAGGAAAAAAAGTCACTAATGTACGAGGCAGTTAAAACATATACTCATGCAACAAAATATACCTGCTATGAAGAACCCTCAAACTCCTGGTGGACATGCAGTTCACGCTCCAGTCGATGTTCCCGTGGTCGTTGCAGATGGTGATGGAGAACCTTCCATAGTTGGCTCTGATGAGGTGGATGACTGAACCTTCGGAGCAGCCGATCTTCAAGGTCTTCCCTTCGCATGCATATGCCGTCTCGTATCTTGGTTCTGAAAGAGGAAAGAGTATGTTAGATTGGTGCTTAAGTCGATTACTTGCAGGTGATTGGCTTAATACTCAAACGATTGACGTAAGATAGGTCCTTCAGTAGTATACTTGAAGGTGATTGGCTGAAAATGGATTCGATTCCGATCGATTGAATATTTGATGATAAAGGGTCTAAATGCAATTTTTTTTTGAGTCTTGAATTTCGGACCTACTGAGTTACTCAATACATAGTCATTCTTAGTTAGGAGTCATAGATGTTTTAATGGCTTCAGAATACGGCTTTTCGTATGCTATCTATCAAGTAGTAGACAATTGATGAGCAAAATTGAAGTTCTGTTACGTCCAGAGATACTTTTTTGGTCAATTGAATTTACCTACCCTACGGCCTACGGGCGGCTTAAAAACTCTGACACCAGGTTGTTCATCAACCATACGATAAGAAGAAGAATTGAATTTAGTCCGGTTTTATTTATTTCCTTAAACATACATTAACAAAACAAACTAAGTTTTAATGTGTTGGATAAGTTCACTTATGTGTATACTATACTTATGTAACTGAGTAAAGATGGAATGAAATGGAATCCTTTAGCAAAAACACCTCAAACGGCCGCTCCACATCTTTATCTCTCCAAAATTTATTATAACCCGTCCATCCCGGATAAAAGTCAACATTGTGACGTCACCAAACGAAGCTTAACTTTGGCCAACGTTAAAGGTTAAATTTATTGCGAGGACAACCGGCTTATCGGTAATCTGGTGCTATGTTAAATTGCTTTAACTTTTGATTAATAGTACGCGGCCATATTACAGTCCGAGTGAAAAACGAGATGTTATTGTTTCACCGTAATTTATACTTTTTGGTGGGAATTTTAAAAAGGGTATGGTATTTTTTTTTAATTATCTACTCAGGTGACGTAGGTAAAAAGAAGGAAAGATGCGTTTTACAATATATTTTTAGATGCGTTAGTTTTTCGTAAGTTAAGTTCATGTTAACTTGTAATCACATCACAAGAATTGACTGAATCCATGAACAAATAGAACTAAGTTTTATTATTGCTAATTACACCAATAAACTTAAAAATGCCTCGAATACCAGTAATAGGTTAAGTTACGTTACTTATCGCAAAGCAATTCTTGACAGTTGCAATGATTGATATAATCGACACCTGCAAAGTCATACTTAGTTACTCTTACTAGTTTTGTAAGAAACTTAACCCCCAGTTACTGCTTTCTTCGATTTACTGCAACAACGCTGCATTTGATCTAAGCTATTCGTTAAAGGGCTTATTCAACGCTATGACTCGTCTGAAAGTAAACGATATGTCAGAACCGTCATTAATTTGCCCGATTTATTATAGCTCTTACAATGCATTCTAGGGTCGGGGAAAGTCGAATGAGTTGAGATTTACAATGTCACGCCCAAGAAATATTGTACGTACATAGACCAGACTACGCTATTTTCCTAACTGACTTACGATGGTGGCTTGGAGTAGCCTTGTCATCATCACCGGACTTGCGGGGGAGCGGATGGCTCTCACCCCTAACTACGCTACTGTGCACTGTGATTCTCAAATAGGTCCTGAAGTCATTGCATCAACAATGTTAGAAGACTTGGCATAACATTTTTTTTTACAGTAAGTATTGCCTCACTCCACCTGATGGTGGCCTCTTATGAGGATGGCCGTGATCCTCATAAGAGGTTGGCAGGCACAATAGACCCTATTGAGCCTGTCGCCCTCACCCTCAGGCCTGCATAGGTACTGTTATACGCCCCGCCTAAAGGCCCGGGATAACATGAGGAAGGAAACAGATCTGATGTCATCACGTCAGCAAACTTAGAAATCGTTGCCTATATTTAGGTGTCCGACCGATTTCGGCCATAGCGGCCGATTTTCGAGACACGGGCGTGCATCTACAAAACTTCCTGACTCCAGAGTAATTTCTTTACAGAAAAACTCATACAAATTTTTCCCGACCCCGGACTCGAACCGGGGACCTCCCGGTTTTTACGTAGCGCTTGCTACCAATAGACCAACGAGGCGTTGCCTATATAATAATAGTATCTCGAAAAACATAACACTCTTTTTGACGCATCGGGTAATAATGCCTTTTTGAACCTGCTACCTCTCCCCCTGAAAGGGCTTGTGCAAAAGGGTCGTCATTACACAATCTTGATCATAACACCCTAATAATGGCAAAACGGATGTGTTCCGTCCAGAAATTGATTGTGGAACGTTGAGTCGACAGTTTTTCGTTTTGTCCCTGGTGTTCTCGGACAAATGGTTCCGAACGTAACGAGGGGGCAGTGCGACGAAGCGCAGTAAGGCATCTCTACTACACTCAGTATTTTCTAGCCCTTTAATAGGCAGAGTATGTTGATTTTTTAATTTTTTTTTCTCATTATTAACAGCAGCAGGGAGGTTTAAATTTTTTATTATTTATGGTTGTTCTAGTTTGTGTCAGGCTGATGCCTGTGTTGGTTAATACCTGTGTGACAAGATACAGTGTGAGTATGTGTGTTGTGTGTATATTTCATTGCTTTAGTACCGTAAGTTGATATATTATATTCATCATCATCATCATCATCAGCCCATATACGTCCCCACTGCTGGGGCACGGGCCTACCCTAAACTAGGGCTATTATATTTAAAAATTTAAATTAAAGTGGCTGGAGATATATCTGCCTACGCTTGCTAAAGAGTTTAAATCCATTTAGGATCAAACTTGATACATTTAGGACCGGAGTCATAAGAAAGCAGCTTTTTTAAAACCCTTAAAATCCGTATATTACGAATTTAGAACCGCATTCTTTAAAAAAAAAGTTGTTTTCGATTTTTAATGGGGCACTATCCAACATTACGTCACGTAATATCACGTTACGTCACTGTTAAGCTATTTACTGTGGCGTAGCGTTTAATTGGATTTATTTGCGGTGAGCGGCGAATGTTGTTCCCGGGCTGTTTTGAGAGCGTCCCGGGAGTGTTTGTCGATGCCTTCTTTGATCGAAACAACCGCTTTTGGAAACGATTTCGAACAATCCCCGTGTGATTTTTGTAAGTAAAAAATGGTAAGAGTGTAAGCTTACTCATTAGAATTTATACTCAATGATATACGTATAGTTTTGTAATGACAAAACATTAAAAAGCGTACAAGTTTGTAAAACGAATTTAGGATAGAGTGTAGAAAATTAATTTAATTTATTAAATTTTCGCTCACAATTACAAAAAACCTTAATTTGTTTTAGTTCCTCAATAAGAAAACTCTAATGTGTGACATTTTAATTAATGCAATGTAAAGTAAGAACGAGTTTCATGTAATTTACTTATTAACCTGCCTTCAGTTACACGGCCATTATTACCAGAATTGCTTAATAAAAATATTAATATCATCATCAAATGTAAATTAATGAACAAACTTAATCCTCACGTTCATTCGCAGCTGTAATTATAAACCATTTAAATGGAAAATGGATTCGGATTGAATTATGTAAATCACCGATGATTATCGCCGTAACTAACTAGTAATAATGGAATATGGATTTCGACACACCCTATTATAAGCACTAACCTAGTTATATATTATGTTACAGTCAAACTCTTAGCCGGTCAAAACCACTTTTGACTGCTAAAATCTGACAAAACTGTTTTTAACTAAGGGTGTCGGTCAAAACCACTTTTGTCTGATTTTGTCAAAAGTGATTTTGATCGGTTATGAGTTTTGACTGTAAAATATAGATAGAAGATTTCCTGAGTTTTTTTCTTTTTTTTTAATATTAAGCTAGCAAGATGACCTCACTCCACCTGATGGAAAGCGGGAGTGAGATCCAAATATGAGGTCGACAAGCACAATACACCATATTTTTTTCCTAACCGACATACGATCCGGACGGAGCAGATTCATCATCATCACCGGACTCTCACCCCTAAAAATTATTTTGCACTTACTTAGACATACATAGTATCCTACATACAAAGCTATATCCTATCTATACCAGCCAACGACACACCCCTAGTCGGTTTTTAAGATACAATCGATGGTTATCGATGCAAACTGCAGTTTCGCGTGTTAGGTAATAGTGTTGCGTCGGAATATCGATATCGATAAGGATCTAGCTTCAGGCGATACTGCGGAGTATCAGGCTTTGTGTCGATATTAATGCTTTTTAGAAAAAGAAAGCACATTAAATTACCATATACTATACTTTGGTTGATGTGCGAAGTGATAAGTATGCCAAGAATGCGATGGCACGCGGTTTCATTGTGATAATTCGTAATACATTTTTTTTAATGGAGACATTATTTATCTTAGTAAAGAAAGATGTACCTTAACAGGATTGATTTTATCAATCAATTGTAAAATAATGCCCAAATAGAATAAATCGGGAAGTATTAATGTGCCCAGTTCACATTACTGGCTGGCTTAACCATGAACACTGCTAACATTGTAAAAAAAAAAACACCAAGATTATAGATCCACTAACTGGTCATTAATATTGGGGGCCTATGACCCCACAAGGTCGATGAACTCTGAATATTGTTTATAAGATACTCGGACATATAACTCCCTTCGACCCTTTACTCAAGAACCCTTAAAAATATGACCGCCACTAGAAAAAAAAACTATTTTAAATCACCCAGTAATGCTTAACGTCGAAAACGCTAGTCACCCCCCTAATTCAAAAGGTGTGAGGGTGAAGCTAGATCATAAAAATGATTTATAAGGGATGTCCAGCGCCCACTTATGTTAAGGGTGGAAAACAATTTACAAGAAAACCCCTGAAAGGGGGATAGGATAATTATTGTAGAAAGTGTATGTAAAATAAACAGACAAGGCAATTTATGAGCCAATTTTCAATAGTTCCCTATCCACCTATATTTGTTTTTTAAGGAAAGGGGAGGGAACATTTTCAGGTTCGTTTCGATGTAACCTTTCATTAATATTTTATGTGTGTGTCAATATATTCGTGGACATAGTAAATCTCTATGTTAAATAATGGCTTACGTTAAAACCAATAGTAAATTTATGTATTTTATTCTATTTATTTATGCACAGATAGAAAACATATGTTAGACGCTACATTTAGTGAATAATCTCATAATTCAGAAAATCGACTGTCAAAAACAGAATATCAAATTACAGCAGACGTTAAATTAATGCTTATTCATCCAATAAACTGCTTTGTTTTTTATTAAAAGCACCTACCGTATGAATTATATTATAAAATACTAGAACACATTTTGAGGCGTGTTTTTGACAGTTTACTTTTTAATTTATTTCAACGGTAGCGCAGAGGAATCAGGAAATGGAATGGATGCTACCTAGAACAGGACCGCAAGTTTGGAATATAAATTCAAGTGGTTTGACTTTTATGGCATCTCATCAACGCCGGGACATTAAATTTTAACGTGAAATGTATATTTAAAGCGGAATTAACAAACAGATATAAACCAATTTTACTGCACTGCAGAATACGGGACGTTTCCCGATCAAAATTTTGAGGTTATGACCAATTTCGTGTGTTCCCATCAGAGATAGAAGTAAAAGTTATTGTCACAAATCCTTTTGTCAACCCCGAAATCATTACTATAACCGCAATAAAATGTCTGCTAATAAAATTCGGCATAATCCCTTAGACCACTACCAGCGCTCTCGATTAACGACAGGCAAAATTTAATTCGGCGGGAAACCAATATTGTTACATCTGTGGCTCCAATAAAACGCAAACAGGGGGATGTGGACCTTGTGCCTTCCAGAATAATGTTTATTTTTGTTAAATCAAGTTAAATACGTAAGCGGGAGATCATTCGGCAGCAGGATATCAAATGGCAGTCACATGTATGGCTAACGAGGTACCATAATACGCGTATTTCGCGTATACAGCTATGCTTGGTGATTTTGAACCTTATGTAGTCGACTTAAGGCCTTCTGGTCGGGTGGGGGAGCGTTTAAAACATTTGGAAATAGGTACTGGGTAATTACGGTATTTGAAAGAGCAAAATGTAGGAGAGAAACGTTTGGGTGCGGTTTCAAAGAATTTGAATTTTAAACTGGGCTCGTATCTTTTATACGCTCTTTGTAATCAAGGCAATGAATGAAATTTGCGTTTTATGTCTGCCAATAATGACTTATTTGAAGATATTGAAAGAGTAAATTATTTTAAATGGTTCTATGGCGCAGTTGCTAGCGGCCCTCTTGAAGGAGGAGTCGTAAATTCTATCCCTAGCTGGCAAACATTTTGTTTATTTCGTGTCTGGTTGTGAATGTATTAATTCAATCGTAAATTTTGTGTACACAAGTGTCAATCCTTATAGATATCCGCATTTAGACAAGTGCGTGGGGTGCGAAAATTCTCCTTAGTTTTTTTCCCTAACTGAACTGACTTACGATGATGGCTTGGAGTAGCCTCGCCATCACCGGACTTGCGAGAGAGCAGGATCAGATCAATGTATGTTCGCGTATGTACTATTATATTAATCTTATATTTACTTAGAAAATACAAGTCATCGCTAAGTCAAACTCACACATAGCTATTTTTAAACAGTTGAAGGAAACATCAAATGAAAATTTGCGGAAGTCAGCAAAAAGAGTAAAAAACCTACCCTGTAGGTACATTCGGAGGGTAAACTCCGTCGTACCCCACGAAGGTGAGGGTAACTCTCAAAATAAACTCTAATCCGGACTAATTTGACGCCTAATTAAATATTTTCCGACAGGACGTTGTTAGGGTGCTTCGAAAGGTATTTTATACGGTTTAAAGGGTGTGAAATTGTGCCAACTTAGTATACGTATATACTAAGTACTACTAGTATACGTTTATACTTATTAAGTTTTTTTTCCTAACAGACTTAGGATGATGGAGTAGAGCAGCCTCGGCATCATCACCGGACTTGCGGGGCAGCGGATGGCTCTCACCACGCCTAACTATATATTCAGTGTGAGTACACTACATATGTAGTATAAAAAAAAGTCGCTTTCTCTGTCCCTTTATCCCTATGTATGCTTAAACCTTTTTAATAAATAGAGAGATCAAGAGGAAGGCTATTATGTAAAATTCACCCGAAGCGAAGTGAGGGCGGATCCCTAGTTAAAAATATACGACTCAAGAAGTTCTTGTGGGTTCAGTAAATACGCAAAAGACACATTGTTATCTGCAATAACGTACATAAAAGATACAAATTATTCAGTTACTCAGCTGACCAACATTACATGTATACTTTAGTACAATGGATAATGTACGTGATATTTCACATACCTACCTACGTAAAGAGAGAGGTGACAAATTGAAAATGTGTTTTATAGTTTTGTTTTACGATGGGCTTACACCGGACGGTGAAGTATTATAGTACATACTCGTATAGCTATAAAACCAGTATATATAGATTTTAAATCCGATTTGTATAAAAAAGTTTTCACATTTATAAAAAAAAACACAAGTCTAAATCCCTCCACAACTCTCCATACAATCCCAGGTGCAATTCGAAGAGATCGTAAACCTTTTTACAAAGTGTTCTTCCATTTCTTTGCAATAAAAAAAAATCGTAAACCACCAGAATACTCCTAATTACGAATCTGGGTCACATGATGACACGTCCAATTCGTAACTAAGTAAAATGCGAAAGTTTAACGTTCAAAATAAAACTGTTGACGAATAAATTTCGCACGGGAATGGGGTATGTGAATTTAATTATGGGAATTTGCATATTTCCCTTGGCGGACGGGATCGAGCGGTGGGGTGTCTGGTTGTGATGAAACTGCCTAAATTGGTGGGTTAGTTCACACACACAAAGTCTATTGAGCAAAAGTATGCTTAACTTTTGAGGCATGGAAGGTTTATTCAGCTTACTAACTTTTTCAAAAATTCAATTGAAAAGTTTGAAAAACCCGTAAGTAATTATAATTACTTTGAAAACTAAGAACGAGTACCCTTAACGAAGTCATTATGCAGGTCAAACTGCGACCGACCTAACGATTTGTGTGGAACAACTGCAAAAATGCTGCATTTCCAAACAATAGCTACCCTTTTCTTGACATGGCATGGTGGTATGGAATGAAAATTAACTTGATAGACCACTAAATACCCAACACTTTGTGATATCGATTCGAAAATTTCACAAAACTACATCCACAACTTCTCATCTCACTTCTCGCTTCGAACCAACGATACAATTGAGACCCCAATAAAATACTTAAGCAAAGTGTGCGATTCGCCGACGAAATCTCGTGGGTTATATTTTTATCAGCATCCCGAGTTGCTCCCAGTTCTCGTATTGGGACAAACTGCTCGATTCCACGATCGTAAAACAAGCTGTAAACCTTCCGTTTCGATTTAAAGATCGATTCGGGTGTCAACTTGTAGGGCTGCTTGGTATAGACACGATTTTGTGTTGTGTTTGGGATTAGTCTAGGTTAGATAGGTGTTGGTCAGTCTAGTTACAGTTAACACCTATCTTGGTGTTACCGTGATGTAGATTGTATTTAAATATTGTTTGATATTCAGTCAACATCATTTAGATCATCAATTTCAAACAAAAATACAGGTATCTTGAACGTTGAAGCCAAATATTTTTTTAAAGTTTTTCTGTCAAGGCAGGTAGAGTCAAATTCCTTGAAAACCTAGGTAGCCCTTGAGATTTTGTTTCTTCATTTTCATCCCTTTTGTTCACCTTTCAAATATATGAAGTGATTCCCAATTATCCACACTTAATTTTCAATGACTGTAGCAAAATTTGTTGTAAGCAGTAAGTACCATAGACGAGATGAGGATTGCTTTGGGTAAAATACTTTTTAATTTTTTATGTCGCCTTGACAAGAAGAGGTTTTTGACAGTAATGAAATGGCGTTAGTTTAACTATTATTACCAGTAAAATAAGCTTGCTGAATTTGAGTCCTCTTACAATGTAGACCAAACATCTAAAGACAGCCACATTAAGCTCCACAATCAAATTACAGACACTGACGTCACAGGATCCAAGAAGATAGATTGGCTAGATTAAGAAGTATGTCACTTACTACTGGTGTCGTAAAATGTAGCTAAGGTCCCAAGATCTTTACCAGATGTATTAATCCTTCTACTGATGAATATGGGACTTTTTCCTTTGTAACAAGATACACTTAGCTTGATCCACGTAGTAAAAATCAGATAATTAACTTCTACGGAGCATAGGGTATGACATTTTGCATATTTTTTGTTTAACCGCAGTATAAATCAGACCATTCGAATCACCCCTACAAGTAAAAATACCTTTGAGGTTGTGCTACTTCTTCAAAATTATAACAAATTGCTAAAATCAAGTCATATTTGATTTCAATCGCAAATCATGCGGAATATTTTTGAGGATTTTAGTGATAGATGTACCACAAGATCGATCCTTTGAGTTGCTACAAATGTGTCTTATTTATTTGCGTTAAGGGATGCAATGAAGAATGTGTCTTCTTCCAAATTCAAATCCACATCCAAGATTCTTGCTCGCCACTATTGAAAAATGTACACTTGAGATTTAAAAAACAAAGAAAGACCACACTATCTTCGGCCAGGATATATTGGCAACCCCGCAGCGCTGTCGCTCGAGCTTAGAGCGAGAACTTGGCCGACAATTTACAACCTCGTGTTTTAAATTTAGAATGGCGTGTCGGATCATTCCGATACGTTGCCTGCCTGATTTCTAGGTAGGTTTTAAGTTTAACGTCCGATATGTCCAGGGAAAGGAGTCAGGAGTGCCAACATTACAATTTGAAATAAAGAAAAGAAACTGGCCATTTGTGATGATAATTGAAGAAATAAAAAGGAAGAGAAGAGCACAAGAGCAGGTATGTCCTAACATACAATTTGAACAAAAAATTCGGATACCTTTGAAGTGTGTTTTCACTTACTAGCATATTTTTTGTAGTTGATAAGTTTCCCTGTTAACATTTTCTAGAAAGATATCATAAGAATCTCTGGCAAAATATGTAATATTTCGAGCCCCAAGTAATGAAAAATGAATAAAATGGATTGATAGAGTCGTTGTCAAGTTATTGCGAAACCAAGTGTTAAACAAATTGCAAAGTATTTCCCAACTAGTAATACATATTATAACAAGGTCATAACGACTGGACACGGTACTTCATTGAGCCATCATGCCCTTATGTTTCAATAAGCAACTCGAACCCACGGGATAATGACCTCTATTGCACGGGAATATGACAGGAATTGTTATGGTTTGATGTTTTTAGAGATTTAGTAAATCGTTCGCGTGCTATCGTTGCAGCTAGAGGGTGAGGTACAGTCGCCCGGAAAATTGGTTTTACAAAAATAATCTGTCGGGATATCGGGGGGTACGTACTTTAAACACACTTGAAAATTCGTATGGCGGATGATGGTTCTCTGAAATATTGATCGTTAGGATTCGCTTTATGTTCGTGAACACAAAATGGAAATAGGATATAGGTGATTTTAATAAAGTATTGATAGAGGTGACATAGAAACATTTTGAGTATTAACATAAGTCTAATTTATATAAATTGCAATCGATCACTAAATAAAAAAATCATAAATTGAAGCGAATGAGATTTGAACAGACAGATATTATTGATGCAATTCATTCATAATTATTGATCAAGACATAAAAATTACAGGAATTAATTTAGAAAAAAATCAACAGAATATTAGATTTGAAATTCTGAAAATTTGCCTCCAAAAGACTAGCATCACATTTAACCAGCCATTTCATTTCACAGAGAACCGACAAAGCCTCGCTCTCTAAATCGAGATTCGCATTCGCTTTTAGCATTCATCTCCGTTATCCCATTTCGCCGAAAACTATATCCGGTGCAACATTTGTGCATCCGAGTGTACCGGAAAGGGCCCGAGGGCGTTTTAACAGCTCTGCGATATATGCACCCTCTGGTCACGTATCGTATGAAGTAGCTGCCTGCATAGAGGGCACTCATTTTTCTTTTTTTGGGTCCTAGAGGGAGGAAACGGATGTTGTCTCCGCTTTTTGAAATTGGACAACGAGACGTTTTCGGACCTTTTTTGACGGGATTTTGCTTTTCTACGCGAGGGTTGGGAGGTAAGTTTGGAAATAATATTGCGGTTTTAATCCGTATGCGCAAATTTATTTACAAATACTGCTATAGTATTTGCTGTAGTTGGGTAAAAATCCTAATAATAGTTGCGCGTTTATGTAAACGTGACAGGTGTGTCTGGTAGCGCTCCAGGTTATTGTGTCAGCCGTGAAAGGGTTCTTTTCTTGATGACTATATAGGGAACGTCTTCTTCATATCTACATCAAAAGTCTTCTCTTGATATAATAAGCGCTACAGTTTAACTAAGCAGTTTTCAGTTGGTGTCTCCGGTGCTGATCGACTTAGGGGTGAGAGCCATCCGCTCCCCCGCAAGTCGGGTAATGATGAGGAAGCTACTCCAAGCCATCATCGTATGTCAGTTAGGAAAAAAGAAAAAAAGGGTGCTGATCGAAAACTTTAAATGAAATATCAGAAAACTTCCCACATATTATATTTATCTGATTCTGTAGTTTACACAGTTCTATAACGAAAATAGGATTCTGTAAGATGATAAGTACGTGTAATTTTGCAAAACTATCGATCTTCCAACAGTTACATTATGAAGGGCACTCCACACTAGCCAATCCCAAAAACTGCACATAACTCGAGGTGTGATGTAGTAAACGGGAGGGGAGGCGAGAAACGCAGGGGTCCGTAGAATAAGATTCTTTCCTCAATCGTGTCCCGAGGGACATCGTTACACAATTAGGGCCGGGTGCATGTGGGACATTGATTGGGACATAGATGATAAGTGCTTGTTGGATTATAGTGTTGCCATTTGGTAGCGATGGAAAGAGGTAGCATCTGTATTTAATGTAGCTGCAATATGAATAATTTTCGCAATTTTTAATCAGTGATGTCTTTGAGAAAGCCAAGGTAGATTGATATTTTTGCAATTTCAGCATATTTTTTTCCTAACTGATGATGGCTTGGAGTAGCCTCGTCGTCATCACCGGACTTGCAAGGTGCGGATGGTTCTCACCCCTAAGCATTTTTAACCATTTTTGTCTTTGGGAAAAGCCTAATACTGTACATTATCTGCTTAAGAATTTTCGAATAAGACCTAGTTGGTAACTAATGTATGTTTTTGATTCTCATTGTACAAAAAGTGTAATTTTGATATGGAGATTTTATTTGTGTTTATTTATATTCTTATAGTACCGTTATTACGCTTCGCATTTTTTTACGACCTCTTAAACATTTTTCTGATTCTCAGATAAGAATCTTTTGTATGCTACATATATCAATGGGTTACAGGGGAACACAGAAATATACTCAAAAATAAATAACACCCGGACACAGGACAAACATACATAGAAGTTCATGACACAAATATTTGTCTCGAGTGGGAATCGAACCGACGACGTTTGGGTCAAAAGGCATTACTAACTATTATAAGTTAACCAGTACACCTGTGATCATGGCACTTGCAACAGTGCCGAAATATCGGGAGCTCATTAAAACATGGACATTTTCAGTTTTATTAATGGTTACAACCATGACAGTTTAAAACTACTAAGTTAGCCTTTATTCTAATTTATCTTATGCTTGTAAAAGAATATGCTATCAGCCCTAGTCTAAAAATAAAAAAAAAGAAAAACACCTACAGACTTTTTACTACTTTAAAATCACCTACACACTTATCACCGGCCACAAAACATTTTTCGGTAGCACACATACTAGTGCGCGCACCCTACTCCACCCTATCGTACGTGGCTGAATTATTTTTTAAGTGTTAAAGGTTCCCCCTTCTACCGCAATAAATAACCTCAGTTTTATTCTCTGCTGTTGATGTGGTACTAAATTTAAGGACTTAGGCGGTTTACAGACGGTAGAGCAAGAATATACACAACGACTCTATAAAGTACATTGTAAATGCAAGTACAAGTAGAGCATAATAATGTAATTTTCTTCGAGTTATGTGTGTAGTTTAATCAAAATGTACGTGTTACAATTTGTAGCACGTACATTTTATGTTTAACCATTCAACTTTTTTATGTTTAGATCTAAACTCTTAAACAATAGATTAGACGAATGTCAGACAGACAAAAATGTTTCCAAAAGTCTATAGTAAAAATAGACATAAAATAAATAAATATCTGGGACATTTCCACACACGGTCATCTGACCCCAAACTAAGCAGAGCTTGTACTATGGGCGTCAGAGACTGATATACATACATATATATTTTTAAATACATACTTAAATACATAATCACACCCAGACACGGAACAAACACCGATGTTCATCACACAAATATTTGTCCCGAGTGGGAATCGAACCCACGACTCTTGGAACCGCCAGCCAGGGTCACTAACCACTGTTCCACCGAGCCAGTCGAAATATATGTAGTAAAAACTCCTTATTTTGATATTACAAACAGACGTATAGATGCAGATCTATACAGTTGTATAGATCTAATATCTATACAACATAATAAAATTGAAGTGAACATTTTTGTCTGTCTGACATTCACCTAATCTATTATTTAAGAGTTCTACTCTTATCAGTGAGCCCTTTCCATTTTTCTCAACCAGTCTTCTGAAAAATGTAAAAAAAATAAATGCCATGTGTCATCGTCTGTACCTAGCCTTAAGGGCACCCGATGTGTACGATGGTGTGTACCGCCCTTACAGGTGGAGCCTTTGTCAGCTGTTCCGCATTTCTTCCTGCACTTTGTGATGTTATTTAGCTTTATTGTTAACCTTTTGAGGGAAAGCTCTAAGGGCACGGGTTGGTTGCAGAACCCATTGTGAGTTGGCAGGTTGGTCGGTCCACCAACTATGGGGAAATTGTTGTAGGGTTAAACTAGATTGTTGGTTATTTAAGATAAGAGTTACTCGATGTTATAATAATGTACTCTTTATCCTTACTAATATTATAAACCCGAAAGTAACTCTGTCTGTCTGTTTGTTACGCTTTCACGCATAGAGTACTGGACCGATTTAAATTAAATTTGGTACAGATATAGTCCTGAGTCTGGGAAAGGTTATAGGCTACTTTTTAACCGACTGCGCTATAAGGAAGTAATGTTATACCCGTTAAACGTTTCTAGCTAGTATACTTTATTTTTTTTGTATCTTATGAAATAAAGACAAAGACCAACACATGAAACTCTCCTTAAATGATACCTACTTTTAGCTTTTAGTATCCGTATTTTGGTTGTACCTAATGACTTTCCAAAATGCCAAGTACCTATGTTAACAATCGTATTTTAATATTTTAATTTTTAATAAGCCACTGGATTAACTTTGGATTAAATGGATTGAATTACACACAATTCCTAATGTCCCGGTTATGTATTGAACGAAACCATAATTTTTATAATGCTTTGTTAAATGTATTGAACCATTCGTTCATTGTCTTGAACATTAATACTTATTCGAAAAGGGAAACATAATTTACCTTAAGGAGTACAAGGTTCGAATGGTCGATCTAAAAATAAATCCACTCTTTTCATTAATATCGTGATCGGACAATGTTTATTCATCGATTCCTCGAACTGGTTATATGCGGATTGCTGTTAAATGTAGCCCTTCGGATAGGGCTGGTTTGTCTACAACATTTTTGACCGACTTCAAAAATAATATAAAACAATACGACAATGTAAAGCCATTTGATTCGCAGTCGTTTCAAATGTTCAAAACGGTTCATTAATGAAAATATTCACACATCACAAACTTCGTACCGGAACAAATATTTGTGTGTGCGTACTTCGGTGTTAGTTCATTTGTTCCGTGTCTGGGTGTGTTATTAGTAAGTATAATAATTGCGTATCCACTGTTGGTCCATAACATAAGTGCTTAAGCTTACCACGGGAGCAGATCAATGTATGTGATTTGGTGTAGTATTTATTTAGTTTATATGCACTTAGATCGTCAATACGGCAAACTCTACCATTTACTCTACCGAGAAATACCAGTTCTACCGAGAAGCCTCCTGCTTTTTTTTCTTCTTTTTTGCCTTAACTGACGAACGGTGATGGCTTGGAGTAGCCTCGTCATCATCACCGGACTTGCAGGGGGAGCGGATGGCTCTCAAAAAAGCCTCCTCCTTTTAACCCTATATTTATTACCCTATATTTTATTTTAACAATTTGTTATCAGCCCAGCGCAGGTTTGTGTAGGCAATTTAAAAAAAAACTTTTCAGACATTTAAAGGATGCTAACCCTACAAAAACCCAAACCAATAGCAGCCAGTTTTGATTACAAACCTGGTTTATCACGCTCCTAGGAATCGTGTCGCGAAGTGTCTGAGATCGTGACCGCTATATTGGATGAATACGGACACTAAATGTTGCATTAATTCACTGACTCTAACTTTTAAGTGATAGCCTTCGAAAAACACGCGGGACAAATACTAACTTGTAGAGCTTTGGATGGTAAACTCGTGTTTTTAAGTTGGGAAAATGTTCAACTCTTTTGAGAAACTATTTACAAATACTCGTTGTATCGTTTTTTTATTGGCGGCAAGTGTAAAGACCGAGAGGTCCCAGGATAAAGGATTTAAGAAGTTTGCATTAAATAATTATTTTAACAGGAAACCTATCACGAGAGCAAATAACGTAACAATTAAATCCCCGACGTTTTGACTGGTCGTCGAGAGCCATCCGCTCCCCCACAAGTCCGCTGATGATGACGAGGCTACTTCCAAGACATCGTCGCATGTCAGAAAAAAAAGCTACCTGTCTAAAAAGTTTTCAGATAGCTTATTTTTGCTAACTGACTATGTATGTATAGACATAAATAGAAATATAGACACTTCGAGAATACTCTAACGCACACTACTTCCGACGTATCTCAAGGCTCACCCTTGCAAGAACATGCAAAAGCATTCATGGAAGCCATGCAAACATCTCGATGACCGCACGTAAAGTGGACGGTGTTGTGTTACGCACATTCGCAGGGTATCTTTGACGGAAGACAAAGAAAAAAAAGCTCCTTGCATTCCCATATACTCTTTTATGGGTTAGGTGGTGTGATGGTGGGTGTGGGGTTACATTTGTCGCGTAGTCTTAAGTAAGGTCTTATGAATTAACAAGCTGTAGCATAGGGTGCCTTTATTTTAAACCATAATTTTAGGAAATTCTAATACATTAAGAAAATAGGTAAAATTTTGGGTATTTTGGCTTGTGTTGAATTTTTCATCCACCACCCGTAAACACCCGTAAGTCTTCGTTTATACTGAAGAGAAAATCGCGAGAAGAAGAGTTATATTATGGATTTCGAGAGTGTGTGTTTACAATATCAAACAAGTTCGATGTACAACATTGAACTAAGTTACACACACAGCCTTAAACATATTATGTTGCACGCATAACAATCAGAAGTGGTAAAGATAATGAATTAAAAGCAAATTCTTAAACCTTTCTTTATCTTATTTCTTTTGTTATGACACCATCATATTAAGTTCACACTTACTTATTTATTTATTTATTTAGGAAAAAATACAGCTGTTTAATATTACATTTGACTTAAAATAACTTAAAATAATACATCAGCAATTAACATTTTCCACTACAAGTTAATACATTTAGTGTTGTGTGACGAAATAACGCGAAAGGAAAGATTAGGATATAAAATTAGTAGGTAATTGAACTATCTATTTATGATAGCCTTTTTAAACCTTGTGATATTTTCATAAAAAATGTCGATATGGTTGTAGTTACAATAATTAAATTTGTTACAACTTACGTTGTAATACCTCCTATCGGAAGCCCAGAAGCCAAAGCAACAAACACTAACAATTAATATAACCCTCGACTGGTCGACGTAAAAATATTTTCACCTTATTGAGTAACAATAGCTGTATCGGATAACGCGGTGGTCATGCGATACCGCCGCGGTTGGGACCGAGCCGACACGGGCGGAATTATGCGGTTTTGACCTTTTTGGTTAAACCCTTGTACTTGCATTGTTGGGTGGTACGTTTTGTCTATACTTTTTGGTTGTTTTTCAACGTATGTTCTACATAATGTCTTATTTATATTTTAACTTGTGACATCTGCAGGTTTCCGTCCGCGACTCTGTCCGCGTGAAATGATTTATCGGTTGAAGCGCAGTCGTTTAAAAAAAAAAAAAAAGAATTATGCTTCTTTTTCTCGGTCTCTATACGATATGTGTAACAAATTTTATTTTTAATCAGATCAGTAGCTTTGGTTTGAAAGTGCGACAGACCACCAGAAAGTTTTATTTTCAATGCGAAAATAGTAAGTTGGTTAGGATTAATATTCCTACTTATAGTATTATACGTGTAGGAGAGATGCTGCTAGTCTTTGTCATAACCAACCTTCCTTCCACATAAATGTGAATGTATGGTTGGACCTAGTAATGCCAGGCATGATATACATTTAATTAGACTTATGACATCGTATTTAGTTCCATATTTATGAAGATTAATATGTCTGTGGAGAATAACGTAGATATTTTTCGAAAGTGTACCTTTCAGGGCAAAAACCTTAACAATTAGAGATACGCGGTATTATAAACAAACGACAGTCACAAAATGGCTGCCAGACGGTGACAAAATGGCGGCGGAGTCACCATTAGGCGTCATTTAGATGTTTTACAAAGAATGCCATCCAGTGTGTAGCATGTGTCGTTACTGACGGGAACAACGTTATTATCGTTATGTGTAACGGTTATTTCAACGACAGCTTTCAACGTAGGATTAGTGGAGTGGTTTACCAGGTATATGTAAGTATTTACACATTCGTGTGGGTAAATTGGGTGGAAATATATTTAAGCTGGAAGACTCTTGCGAGAGTCAGAATGGTTGTCGTAAAGTGAAGAAACAAAAATATGATTTATCCGCGTTTCAACAAGACTCTTACAGATTGTCAATGTTTATTTAGGAGCCAAACATGAACTTTGACAAAATGGCTACCATCTTTGTGGTTTCAGGACTGATGCCTTAACAAAATTATTGAATCGCACCGAGTCATATTTATTTAATGTATAAATGTATGTTGATTTTATGTATGCAAAAATAGTAATAGCAGTAACTTTGCGATAATGTTTATGCTTTATATGCTTTGATTACAGCGCAACAATTATTTTTAACTGAATACTGTACATAATCTAATTTAAACATCTTTCGCTTTATAAATAAACGTTAAAGGTAAAGGTCTTAGGTTACCTCGTAAGCCTCATAACCTAGTTGCTATTAAAACTTCATGCTAAAAGGAATAAAAGTAGCAAATCAAATGCAATACCACGTAAGCAACAATAAATAAGAACTAGTATTTTATTACGCTAGGCAGCGGCGGTTACGCCCACCGCGTAATATAGTGGTCACCATTAAAAAAGTAACGAGTTTTTTTCACAATAAATAACTCCCAGCCATTATAATTATGGCGAACGAAATTCCTCTTATCACGCTCATATTTCACCAAAGAGTCTAGCATTAGGCATAAATAGAAAATATCATGGCCTCGACCGAAGCTGGAATTAAAAAAAACACCGCTAACAAAATTGCTTTCTTTCTCCTCGATTAAGTGATCATTACAGGAGCAAACACCATTTATAACAGCGAGGACAGGCTGGCGAGAAAATAAAAAACTCAGGAAATTGCGTGTGCGGTTAAAAAAATAATGCGGATGGGCGGAGTGGCGGGAAAGTGTCTCTTTTGACGTGTCGCCATCTTGAATGTGGCGGGCGTCGATAGTCACGTATTTCGGTTTTCTCAAACAAATCGCGATTCGCGAGTGGGAATAAGTTTTTTTCCTTTATGATTTCCCCTTTTCAACGTTAGTTACAAATAGGATGCGGTGTTTATTCGGCGCCGTGAATGGAATTTGGGTCAAGGAATTAGGAGGCAGATTATATCTTTTTGGGGACAACTGGTGGAAGTTTTTCGGTGGAATTGTGGCTTCTTATCGAAAGTACGGTCCAGTGGGTGTGACCTCGTACATAACTTTTAGACTCGTTCTATAAATGAGCTCATTTATTAATACTAACTTGGCCAGTTGTCTAATAATCGCAAATGCAGATAAACTTTAGTCACAAAGAGTAGGTACGGATTATTATCATCTGTAAGTTAAGAATGTATGAACTTGATACACACATATACCTACATCTTTATGACTTGTTAAACCTATCCTCTTTGACTTGCCGCTGTAACGTAATCTTTGGTTACGTATGTACATACATATGTATATATATGTGTGTATGTGTGTGTGTGTGTATGTGGATGTATTTGTCGCTATTCATTTAAGAAACCCCACGGGAGGTCTATGGTTGTGACTGGCACGGGACTGAAGTGCATGGCGTTCTACTGAGGAGGTTCTATACCCTGTAGTGGCATATGATAAAATGATGATGATGATGATGATTCACTTATTTAAGCATCATCATGGGGAAGATTACGATTTACCAATCTATTGAACATCTCCAATCAATATTCAAACTAATGTTATACCGAATTGAATACCATTTGGAAGTTTTTGACCTCTGTCGTGTAACGTTGACGATAATGTTTGTAAGAATAATCTTTATGTATGTAAAACTATTCTGATTATTGTACTCGTTCTAAGATCGTTAAACGTATTTTTTTTTTAACACTTTTCTGATGTAAACTGTACAAAATTAACGCCACAAAATAATTACTTCTGCACTTTCAATCAATAATATAACCTTTTTACGCGGCGATCCATCAGTTTTTAATATCATTATTTTCATTAAGCATTGACGGATCGATCTTGATACTCGGCCTTTCGATAAACCGGTAGATACAACAGTTAAGATCGACTTTCCAAAACCTTTCTAGGGGATGTTCGGAAAAATAATTTCCTTGTCACACTGGATCGTCAGTAGTACTAATGTGTGAAATAATATTTTAGTGTGAAATAACACCCCATCGCCTAAGGCCACTGAATCTGTCGATATAGTGTAGTGATGTGCTGTTACAAGTCACAGTTAAAGTATCGATATTGTATTTCTACACAGTTTTACAAAATAATATTATCAAATATAGCTTCAATTATTAAAGCAGTGTGGATACGGTCGCATTTATGAAAATACAAAAAGTTATTGCTAAAACCGTATTGGTTGGGATTGCGATCCTTGGGACCTTGCGAATAGATATGATAACTGATACTTTTTATTCGATATTTGACGCAAAACAAAATTGTACACTGACCACGTGGACATTTTAACACATTACACACATTTTGCAATTAGATTCTCCATTCAGAAGTCAAACAGCATCCCTAAACTCCCAGTTCAATAATCTTAGAAACAGACATGCTATCTTATTTAAATGTTAACCGAATTTTTAGTATTAATTATAACATAAATAAATAAATAAAACAACGGCGCTTCCTTCTATTTCCAACCAACAATGTCTTGCAGACACTTTTTCTATTCCTATCCACGATTATACCGAAATTTGCGACGCACGTTCACAAGCCATATAACTAAATCCATCACCTGGATGTTAAGCTCCACGGTATATCGATAAATCAATACTATCGATACATCACTACTATCGATACCGCGTAATCCAATCCACACACGCACGCCCCAGGCTTGCCTAGAGTGTGGTAACCCTCCATAATAAAGCAATGTATTTATCGCTTGCCGTATATTGGGGCGACAAAGACATGTGTACTGATAAATATTATTACCAGCCAAGTAAATATCACAGGTATCCAATTTAATTATTGCCACCTTTTCGGGAATTCCCCGCGGAAATACTATTATGAAGTAGGTTCTAACGTTTTCAAGAGATAGATAAGTCGTCAAACAATCTATAAATAGATTTCCTTTTGGTACTTAACCGATTTCGTGCGAATTTGGCATGAAATAGAGAGTAAGCATCAGCCATTAATAGGTTTAACAACATCGCAATTAAATTTTTGTTGAGGGTTGAAATTGTTAAAACAATGGCAAAAATTTTATGTTTCCATAATTAAACCTGTTCTATTTTATTCTTATTAAGGATTAAACTAGGTGCCATAGGTGTAAAGCAAATTATTTCTTAAAAATAATGGCGATAACAGCTGCCCTAAATGAAACTAGACAGCCCTTGCCTTTATTACACGTTTGTCTGAGACTTGGCTATTATAGAAGCATTCCTACTATCGTTCCTAACGACTCTAACAAACGACACAGCTAAGACACATCCAGTGCCCACAGAAAGCGTTCCGAAATGAATTAAAGTGTACGGAACGCACACTTTGTCCCAGGGACACACAGAGTTACCTGGAATTTCATCAAAACCGTCTACGTGAAGTAAACAGGTTAATTACGATTCAATTTTTATTCCCGGCTGGTTTGTTCGCAGTGTTTTATTTTAACCGACTTCGAAAAAGGAGGAGGTTTCTCAATTCAACTGTATGTATAGGCTATGCTTTTTTAAATGTTTTTATTTCAACTGTCAGTGTTCAATTGTTTTTTATGGATCTAAAAAAATACAATGTTACAACCAACGGTTATAAAACATGACAAACTATTGTATGATCGTGTAGTTATTAAAATAAATAAATAACAGTTCTAAACTTTTGGTCTAAAACGTAAATAAATAGGTGATATACCCAACAAAAAATATATAATTATGCTTTTATGTAACTAAAATGATACCCAATATCTAATAAACTATGTTTTTTTCAGTACAGTATTTAAAGATAAAGAGGCAACAAATAGACTTTTGCACTAAAATATTATCATCTTTGCTTTATTTTATTACAGGACGCAAGTCTTTTATTCTACAATCAATTATGGTACATTTAAAAAGAATTTCAATATTCATTCACAACACTACCTTACAATTAGTATGAAATAGGACCTCCACTGAACTTAATAGCATGAAATGAAATATTAGAAGACGCTCACTTTTGTTTGAAGGACTTCAACTAAGTATGCGTCGTGAGACGAATTTATAGTAGTTTGGTAATATAGGATCGTGATGATGAACTATCGCAATTCAATATTATGGCCGTTAACGATTTAGCACTGGCCGGATTGGTAGCTTAATTGTCCTAACGTGGAACATAGAGCTATGTTAATAACAGTCTATGTTGCGGAATCATTTTCGATTCTATTTTGTTTTAAATAATAATTAAGGGAGGTATCGTAGCACAAGATTCGATGTTGAAAGTAAACGTTTTGTGAATATAAACCTCTGGTTAGGCTTATCCTAACCAGAGGTTTATATTCACAAAACCTAGGACAATTTTTTTAAAGATTACTAAACATTTTTGAAGCGTGGTTGACTAAGGTCTTATCGCCCTAGTTTAGGGTAGGCCCGTGCCCCAAATGTGGGGACGTCCTCACATTGGGGGCATGCCTTGTTATCATCATCATCAGCATGGGCTGATGATGATGATAACAAGGCTATTTACGATAGTAACGAAAACCATTATATATTTTTTTAAGATACAGAAATCGGAAAACCATCGGAATTTCGGAATGATATACCTACCTAGTAGACATTAAAACAAGAAGACGCAGAGAATATCGATAAATTACTCCGTACTTCAATTTTATCAGTCGCATTTAAGTCCAATAAAAGCAAATCTCGGCGCTCGATTGACACGTCCCCCCGGCGTTCGATTTTCAAACGTTTTGGCGGGAGCCGGTGTCAAGATGGCGGCACGGACAGATAGTGCGCGCCAATTCTTTTATGCCAGCTCAGCGGACATGACGTCATCCGATTCGCAAGGACAAGTTGATTCCAGCCTCCAATTGTATATTTTAAAGTTAGAGCGCTGCGTTCGAATGAATGGCCAGGTAGCTGTTTTATCTATGGGTGAAATTGGGATCGATGGTTTGTGGAATAAAACCTTCTTTTATTTTTTTTACAGTATTGAAAAAACACCGTTAGATATAATTAGGTTTTATTATATCAAACTGTTGCAGTCTTTAGTTAATAAGAAATAGTGTGCAAAACCTGTGGTTCCAATGTTCGGGGTTAGCCGAAACAATATGATTTGTTAAATGATAAAACTTGATGATTTAAACTTGAAATATATTTAACTAATAACTTGTTACAAATTGAATGATACAATATGAGTACGCGCGGCGCTCTTGATGGCTGATTGCGAACTGATTTGTATGAGTGATGAGTGATTGTGCGATATTGTACAATTAGGTCAAATGGCGTAAAATGGTGATGATTCGGCTAAATGTACGTTGCTCGTACATATTCCCGGGCGGGAGAAAGTGAGGTTGTTAGTGAGAAATGGAGATAAGCATGAGCTTAACTACTAGTTACAAGATGATAAAACAATTTATGTTAGTTTTACTATGATCTAAGCACTGTGATCAGGAAAGGAAAACACTGAACGTAGCACCGGCGTTGTGCTTTTATTTTGGTTGGACACGCGCGCACTTTGTTTAGGGAGCTCACTTAATTCGATATCACTACACTGATTGCCCATTTTATATTCACCACACACTGCACTAACACTAACACTACGACGGAGGGTCGGGTGCGGCTGCTCGGCAGCTGCCTCCACGGCCGCTGCTGCTGCGCCTGCTGCTGAAGGCCTGCAGCGCCACCAAATGAAGGCTGCTCCCAACGCTCCCACGGCGACGAATAACAAGTATATGGCCGCATAATGATGGACGTCATGATATGAAACGCTTTCCGCAAGGGGTTCATTACGTTTCATAACGTCTATCTGCTCTCTGATCTCTTGTAGCTGAAGATCATGATGATGAGTCATGCTTTTACTTTCCTTGTCTGGTATTGAGAGTACTGGTAAAGAGATATTAAAGATACGGTTGATAGGCGAAATTTCAGGCGCTTCTATTCTAGCGCGGATACTCAATTTACTTGATGTTTCTTTATGTGAATGAACTAGGAAGTCAGCTGATTTAATAATGCAACCTTGATCGACGTTAAATAGGCCAGCGGCGGTCAATTGCACTACGGTAACTTGATCTTCGCATAGCAACTTCAACTGACACCTATCGCAACAATAATAAAAATACGTGTTTATTTTCTGTAATTCTACCCATTTATTCGAACATGGGCTGCTAATTGTTTGGCAATCTCTTGAATTATGTAATCGCTGACAAAGGCTCTGATCATCTTGAATATGATAAACAGGCTTTCTTATATGGCATAGGATTATTCTAGGATTTCTGGTTAGACATGCGTCGAAATCTTTATCGAAAAATGGTATAAACGCATCCTTATTAACATTTATGGCGAGATATTGAGCTGCTGGTATTATAGTTAATTGTTTATGGTTTTCTGATAAATGAGGAATCGGTATAGGCTTCAAAATCTCATACATATCTCTGCTGATAAGTGGGATCTTGATCTCGAATATGATATAGCTGTATGTGATTCGAGTCCGTACTTGCAGTAGATTGTAGATATCAGAAAAGTCAAAACTGTCCACAGGTAGAGACAAGTCCTTTGGGAGTTGGCCTGCTATGACGTTCAGCTCATACCTTATCTGGTCAGGAGTTAACAGATGGAAATTGAACTTTCCATTGTATATGTTAGTTACAGTATCCAATAAGGTTTGTTGTATATCTTTGAGGTTGTGTAAGAGGTTGGTAGCCATCATGGCTGTGCTGAGGAATTCGTTTATTAATGATATGTTCTGAAGTGCAACATTTAATTGGTTCATTGCATTCTCGATTTGGTTAAACCTTTTGTTTATGATCTTATGATGCTTATCCATGATCCCTTCAGTTCGTTTAAGCAGATTGAATTCTGCTTCTACTATTGAGGTTTGATTCTTCCATAAGGCTGCGAGATGCTTTTGATTATCCTTGATGAGTTGTATGTCGCGCTCATACTTTTCCGCGAAACGCCCATCTAATACGCCGAAAAGACTGTTTGCGATGTATCCGACACCGTCTATGAGACCGCGGCGGCGGCGCGAGCGCGTGTCGGGTTTCTGATGTATCAAGATGTTATTGTAATATTGCAGTTCCGCGAACTCGTGCTGCACTTGTAACATTATCTCGCGGCAATGTGATTGCTCTTTTATATTGATACACAACTCATTGAGGTACTTGATATATTTATTTAGTGTCGTGTTACCGTCTTGATAAGGATGGGTGTCGTAGTAGACTACTAGGCGCCAGTCATCTCGAATTATATGCATGTTCGTAATGCTATCGAAATAAAGGCTATTGTTTTGTAACGGAGTCATGTTGTACGAACATTGGGCTGAACTTATAATTGTCATAAAGTATAATAAAAATACCGTTGCTAAGTTTGCGAAGCTATAGGCTTTGGATTTGCGGGAACTTGGTTTTGTTTGATCTGATGATTGATTGTCTTGATAGTTCTGGTCTTGATTTTCATGGACTGGTAGTACAGAGAGTTTGACAATTGGACGCTGCATGAATCCGTTTTTTGTTTTGAGAGTGACTACTCTGACGTAATCATCGCTCCCGGGGTGGAGCTGTACTACGCGGCCTAGGGGCCATTTCCCCGGGGGCAAGTTATCATCTCGTATAATCACAACGTCGTTTTCCTTGATATTACGTTGTGGTTTCCTCCACTTGCTTCTTGCTGCTAGAAGTGTAAGATATTCATTTGACCAGCGATCCCAGATGTCCTTGTATATTTTTTGAGTTAGATACCATCTAGTTCTCATGTCAGTCTCAGTTTCAGTGATGGTTAACACAGGACCACTTGCTAGAAAATGAGCTGGTGTGATAACGTTCAAATCGCTGGGGTCTTCTGATAGGGAGCACAGGGGCCTTGAATTCAAACACCCTTCCAATTGAGTCAGGATGGTGCTATACTCTTCAAATGTGAGCTTTTGCTCACCAATTACGCGTTTGAGATGGTATTTGAGACTTTTAACGGCAGCCTCCCATAGCCCTCCTGCTGACGGCCAAGACGGAGCGTTAAAATGCCACTCTATGCCCATGTTAGCAATTTCTGTAAGATTTTCTTGATTTAATCTTTCAAATTCATCCTGTAATATTTTATTAGCCCCTATGAAGTTTCGGCCCTGGTCGCTATAGATGTGACCGGGTACGCCTCTTCTTGCGGCCATTCTACGCAGCGCTGATAGGAACGCCGACGCTGTTAAGTCGGATACTAGTTCCAGGTGGACTGCTTTGGTGGTCATACATACAAAAACGGCGACATATCCTTTCGTGGTTTTGATGCCACGGCCCTTGTTGGCTTTGATCAGGATATGACCGGTGTAATCCACACCCGTGTGATGAAAAGGACGTGATGGGTTAGACCGGGATGGCGGTAGGTCTCCCATTATTTGATATTGTTGATCTGGACTATGGATTCTGCATTTTATACATAAGCGCAGGCGTTTCTTGCAGGCGTTGACGCCACCGATGAGCCAATATTTACGTCTTAGGAACGATGTTGTTAAACGAGCTCCTCCGTGGAACGTGAGCTCATGAGCTTCATCGATTAATAAATCTGCTAATCGACTCTTACTTGGGATGATAGCAGGATGTTTTGTTTCTTCATCGATATTAGCGTGTCTGAGCCTGCCGCCAATTCGCAAAACTCCATTTTCATCCAAAATAGGATTAAATTCGACGAGAGGGAAAGCATGTCTTGACCATATTTTCGTTAAAAATCCGAGGCAGTCCTTAGGGTTGGTATGCGTCTCTGATATAACCGATCACTATTTGTGTATATTAGCCTGCAAAACTGGAAATTTGTGTAATCTTAGTGGCCGTTCCAGGCTCAGAATTGATTATTGTGCGATAAGAGACGACATTAAGCGTGTTGACTGGACGGATGTATATGACTGCCAGGACGCTAGCCAGGCGACGCGCATATTTGACGGCATTATTACCAACGCAATAGACAATAATACCAAGTCAGTCAGAATAAGTCGCTCTAAATTAAACTTAAAACCGTGGATTACTCCAGGTCTTATTAGGTGCCAAAAACACAGGGATCGCCTCCACCTCCAGGCAAAGCGAAATCCTAGCAGTGATATAATACAAATTACTTACAAACGTTACAGAAATTTCTTGACAGATATTTTGCGCAGATTAAAATCGAATTATGAAAACCATCTGTTAACAATGAATAGCAACAACCCAAAAAAGCTTTGGAAATCTATTAAGGACATTTGTAACCTCAACAAACCCCGCAATCAAGCCTCGGAACTCTGCAATTGTAAAGCTGATCCTCTTTCATCCATAAATCACTGTAATGATTACTTTGCTTCAATAGGGAAAAAGCTAGCTACCACAACTCTGGATCGACTTTCAACTACTCAAGCTTCTCTCGCATCCGCATCAAAAATACTGAACCCAAACCATAATTCCTTTTTTATGACACCCACCGACGAAAACGAGGTAAAAAATCACATATTCAACTTAAAACCAGACAGTGCGCCAGGTTTAGACAAGTGTTCCCCTCTCCTTATAAGCCAAATAAGTGAATTTATTCTAACACCACTAACTCATATTTTCAATCTCAGCCTGTCTTCTGGTACGTTTCCTGAAACTTGGAAAACAGCTGTTGTCACTCCGATCCATAAAACTGGTGATAAAAGCATTCCATCAAACTACCGACCGATTTCGCTACTTCAAATATTTTCAAAACTTTTAGAAAAAATTGTCAATAGTAGACTTGTAAAATTCCTTGAAACCAATAATCTTATCCCCGCAAGACAGTTTGGATTTAGGCATGGGAAATCCACGGAGGATGCAGTTTTAACAGTGAGTGATATAGTGTCGGGCGCCTTGGATAGTAATAAAAATTGTGTAGGAGTTTTTATCGACTTAGCCAAGGCATTCGACACTGTGTCTATCCCAATACTCCTCCAGAAACTTGAGAACCTAGGTATAAGAGGCTTAGCTAATTGCTGGTTTCAAACTTATTTAACTGACCGCAAGCAATGTACAAGAGTGGGTTCCTACGTTAGTGACAGGCTATCAGTAGAGTTTGGTGTCCCGCAGGGAAGTATTTTGGGACCTACACTGTTTCTAGTCTATATTAGCGACTTGCTGCATCTTCAACTAATGAGTGCTGACATAGTATGTTATGCTGATGATACAGTCATACTATTTCAAGACTTTACATGGGAAAACGTTTATAAGAATGCCGAAAATGGATTAGCGATTATTGCAGACTGGCTCTCATTAAATCTACTCACAGTAAATGTTGACAAAACAAAATACATAGCCTTTCATAAAACCCGTGCCTCGGAACCGCCAGATTCACTTTCCCTAACTCTTCATCATTGCGATCAGCAGTCACTCGACTCCACCTGTTCTTGCCAATTTATCGAGCGAACAGCTTCAATAAAATACCTGGGAATCCTTCTTGACGAAAATTTATCATTCAAAGCTCACATCGCTGCCACTTCAAACAGAATCAGAAAAACTGGGTACATTCTTAAATCTCTCAGACATTCAGCTTCAAAGAAAACCCTCCTCCTAGTATACAAAGCCATTTGCCAGTCTATATTAATATACTGCGTTAAAGCATGGGGTGGTGCCACCAAATCATCAATGATAACCTTGGAAAGAGCTCAACGGACTGTACTCAAGGTCATGCTCCGCAAACCGTTTCGTTTTAGTACAAACCTTTTATATCAGGAAAGTAAAGTCCTTAGAGTCCGACAGCTGTATGTCCTGCGTGCTGCAATGCACGTTCATAAAATCACCCTGAATTCAAAGGACTACGAAAATCTTCTAAGGCAACGTGTCTTTAAAGTCCCTATACAAAGAGTCCGCACTGCCTTTGCAAAACGACACCCTAACTTTCTTCTAGCACGTCTATACAACAGGGCCTGTCGCAGCGCTGATATCAAAAGACTACCCTTGCGGGAAGCCAAGCTAGCTGTCGAATCTTGGTTGATGAACCTGGATTACAGCGAAACAGAGAACCTTCTCTCTTAAACCTCTACAAAAAAAAAAAAAAAAAGTGAAAACACACACCAGACACACACACACACACACACACACACACACACACACACACACACACACACACACACACATACACACGCGCGTATTTTTTTTTTTTTTTAGTTATTATCTTTTGTAACATTCAATTTAATTTTGTATTTAATATGTTTATTTAATATTATTAAGCTCTAATAGTTTTGTAACTTTATTGTCCTAGTCAGGTGTCTACAAAATGTGACGGTATACTTCGAGTGTTGGCTGCTGCGATACAAGCAATTATGCTTAGTGCAGAGTCGCTAGATTTAAGGATATTATGTAGATGTTTATTATGGAAATAAAGATATTATTATTATTATTATTATTAATTCGTACAGCTTGCTCTTGGTACTAATGCTTTTCTTGGCATTCAGACTGCTTAACTCCTCATTAAATTCTTCTTGTTGGACTTCTTTAACTATAAACTCTCTTGACTTGCGTAGCTCATCACATGATAGATAGTTTTGTTTACTGTTTCTTTTGACAAATCTCATGATCCAACCTAAGATTTTAATTGATTTTGATATTGAACTGTGTTTTGTTAGTAAACCTTTAACGATGTTGCTACTGCACGATTGTGCAACATTGACTGTGGGTTTCCTTTTCATTTCTTGGTCAGTGGTGTAATTGGGTTCATCTTTCTTGCTCTCTGCTTGATATGTGGGTAGCCATTCAGGACCTTGCCACCAGAGCTGAAAATCTTTTAATTGAGACGCTGTAAGGCCTCTACTGGCGCAATCAGCTGGATTATCCTTTGATTTAACGTACCTCCAGCAGCCGGGTGGCATGACGGAGGTGACTTGCTTCACTCGATTGGCAACGAACGGCTTCCATCGCTCGGAGTCACCGTGGAGCCATCCCAAGACAGCCATGGAGTCCACCCAGCCGTAGATCTGGATGTTATGGCTACTGAGACCTGACATGACCTTAGCCATTAATTTAGATAGTAAGACTGCACCGTTCAACTCAAGCCGAGGAAGTGACACGTCTTTGTTGAGCGGAACAAGTTTGGTTTTGGCTGCAACAAGGATTACCGATTGTTTGTTTTGTTTTGTGCGGCAATATATAACGCATCCGTAGGCTTTAGTGCTTGCATCACAGAATCCATGGAGCTCGATCTGATCTTTTTCTTCTGTTCCCAGCCAACGGGGTACTTGGTAATGAGTGATGGTGTCTATGTCGACCTTGATTTTGGTCCACTTATCGTATATATCCTTCGGTACCTGTTCGTCCCATTGTGTATCTGTCTTCCATGTGTCTTGGAATAAGATTTTTAGCTTGGTAGTTACAGGAGCGAGCCATCCCAAAGGATCAAATAGTTTGGATATATCCGATAAGAGCGATCTTTTAGTGGGCCATGTAGTTTTGGTATCAATTTTTGGTTGAAACGTGAAGTGGTCTGATTTGGGGTCCCACCCGAGCCCTAAGGTCTTTATTGACTCTGCTTGTTTGAAGTCGAAAACATCCTGGTTGTTTTCTTCCATGCTAACACCTTGTAGAAGCTCAGGTACATTGGATTTCCACTTCCTTAAGTTAAAGCCACCTGATTTTAAGAGGCTGATTAACTCTTCTTGTAACTGCTTAGCTGCCTGTACGGAATGTTCTCCATGGAGCAGGTCGTCCATGTAAAAGCATTCTTCGAGAACACTTGGCGCGGAACATTCTTGATAGTTCCCTCTCTCGTCGCTGGCTAATCGCTTAAGAGTCATCATAGCTAGAAATGGAGCCGCCTTTGTGCCGTATGTGACGGTAACTAGCTGATAAACTTGTAATTTTTGTGAGAAGTGATTATTTGCAACAGATGATCTTGATCATTGAGCCATATTCGCCTAAACATTTTCTCAATATCGGGGGTAAAGGCAAATCTGTATTGTCTCCACTTGATGATGAGACTTTGGAGATCCTGTTGTAAGTTTGGACCCCGACACATTACGTCATTTAAACTATAGCCGCTCGATGTTTTTGATGACGCGTTGAAAACTACGCGCAAAGCGTGGCCAGGTCGCGTGACGCAATGGTGCGGCAAATAACATTCAAGCGTCGAATTGCCGTCGTCAACTGGTTTCATATGTCCAAGTGCTAAATAATTGTCGATAAATAACTTATATTCTTGTGCAATATCCGCTTGTTTATCGAGTTTTTGTTCTAACGTGTAAAATTGTCCTATTGCTTTATGTTTTGAAAGTCCCAAATTTTCTTGATAATTTGGTTTTAGAGGCAGTCTTACTTGGTATCTGCCGTCTTTTTGTCTGATGGTAGTGGCCTGATAGTATTCAATACAGCGTTGATCTTCGGTCGATACGTCAGATGGCTCTGATATATCTTCCATCTCCCAGAATTGCTGAATATCCTCGAGATTATGTAATACAACATTACAATGAAATGTTTTGGCGTTGCCACTTAAGATCCAGCCCAGCCTTGTTTGTTGGGCGGTCGGTAGGTTTAAGTTTACCCTGCATACTCCGTCTAATAAGATGTGAGAATATACGTCAGCGCCAAGCAGGATGTCTACAGGACGACTGACATAAAATTCAGGATCTGCTAACGTGATGTTCTCGAGATAAGACCAGTCTGGTCTCGAGAACGTGTAACTTGGTAAATGTTTGATTAAGTTTTTCATGATCAGGACATTAGTTTCAAAAGTGAAGTCATTAGCGACTGACATGCATTTGACATTCAGCATCCCTTTGCAACTACTCTCCTTTTCACCGACACCTGATACGATACCCTTGCATCTTTGTCTTGGTAATTTCAAAGACTGGGCTGCGTGTTCAGTGATCAAGGAGATTTGGGAACCTTGATCTAGGAGCGCCCGCATCGTTTGGTATGAACCATCCGCACATTGAACCTTGATAATAGCGGTTGGTAACAATATTTCAATCGATTCGTTCTGCTGGGACACGTGTGAACTACTTTTCACAAATTTTCTTGAGTTAGCATTGGCGTTGGCCGAGCTCCCCGCGCCCGCGCTCGTCCCCTCGCTGACCGCTTCCGTTGTCACGCTACTTGATTGCGTAAATGTTTCATGTAATAAACTATTATGATCTTTATTGCAAGTGCGGCATAGATTGTTGGATAAACACGCTTTTCCCGGATGATAATGAAGGCAGTTCTGGCAAAGTTGTAATTTTCCTACAACCTTCCGTCTGATGTAAGGAGTCATGTCCAGAAATTTTTGGCAAAAGTATATTCCATGGTCGTTACTTTTGCATAGCGAACACTTGTATTTCGCTATTGCCAACCCTGCGTTGTTGCTCGTAGGTTGCGCAAGTTTTATACTTGAGGAGAATGAGTTTTTAGTGAGAACTGATTTATGGATAGGGCTGTGGTTCTGAGTTTTGACGTTACTTTGGTATGAAGTCCCTGAGTTTTTAGACGTGGAGGATTCCTGTTTCCTACGCGTAGTTTCTAGAGCAGTAAACTTTTTCTCTAGAAAGTCTAAAAACTCCTTAAGTACTGGCAATTCTCTCGGTTGTTTAACTGATTCAACGTAGTCTGTGAATGACTCCGTATCCAGTTTCTGGGACAACAAGTGCACGATGATAGGGTCCCAGGTACTGACATCGACTCCCATATTTTTAATGGCGTTTAAACACTCTAAAGTCGTATCGTGTAGACGCTTAATATTGAATACGGATTGTTGTTGCATAGCAGGAAGATTTAATAAAGTATTAAGTTGAGATGTGAATAAAAGTTTCTTGTTGTTATACCTCTGGTTCAGAATTTCCCAACAAGTAGTATAGTTGTCTGAACTCACGGATAGATGTTGTACCAACCTCTCTGCCTCACCCTTGACCTTGGTTTTAAGGTGCTGCATTTTCTGAGCAGGCGACATAGTTGGATTGTTGTGTATGATTTCGGTGAAGAGGTCTTTGAATGAAGCCCAGTTGTTATAGTTACCGCTGAAGGTCGGTATCTCCATCTGCGGCGTAGACTTCTCTGTGCGAGAGAGACCACATCTTCCTATTAATCTCCTTTTTGATTCTTATATACTCCTTTTCATACCTTGAGAAAGCCTCTTCATATTTCTTGTTGGACTCGTCAAGCTCACTGTCCAACTCCCAGTGCAGAGTGTCGATGGTGTTCCAGCGTGCCTTGAGTGTACGCAGCATATCTTCAAACTCCCACTTTTCTGATACAGTATCTATGTCTATAGTAATCACGGAACGGTGAAAAGCCTTAAAATTACTCTGTTGCCTCTTGAGCATATCGTCTGTTTTACTATTCGTACCTTTTGTTGCTGGTGATGACGATGCCGCTGGCTGGTAGACATCGGCTGGCTTGAAGAAAGGAGAAGGGTTGAACTTTGCTGCTTGTAGAACAGGAGTGCTAGGCCTATCGATACCTAAAGGTTGCTTATAATTCTGTATGCCTGATCGAACTGAACCGTACCTCTCCTTTACCCTCTCATATTCATTGTTGTCGAAATACTGAGACTCATCACCTAACTCTAATAACCTTGCGTGGTTATGTTCGAACTCGATCCAGTATTTATCCAGTACGTCTAAGCGACGTTGCAGATAATCTGGAGTCTTTCTCTCTGAACTATCTTTCTTGAAATTAGTCCAGGTTTGTTCAATGCCCGCAGCCAGTTGCTGCTGCGTGGCCAAGATATCTTCAAACGTGGACATGATGGTTTAAGCAAAAAGGACTGATCTTACTTGAAAAAAAATCAGCAACTCCCTGCTACTTGAAGATGTTAGCGCCGATGATAGATGCTCTCCCGGCTCCTGACTGACTCTTGATGTCTGATGACAACCCAAGACCTTGCTGCCTCGGGGATAGGGTGTCTCTTGATTGCACCCCTCCTGTCCTTGATCTGGTTACGTGTCGTGATGCCTTGGTTGCACAACGACACAGTCTTGGACACCACGTCCGATATTGACACGTGTACTTCCGATAGGTACTGAGCGGAACCGGTGACACAGTTACAGTTCACTGATGAACACGCGTGAGGATCCCGCTTTATTCGGAAAGCTCGAAGGACCAATGTTCGGGGTTAGCCGAAACAATATGATTTGTTAAATGATAAAACTTGATGATTTAAACTTGAAATATATTTAACTAATAACTTGTTACAAATTGAATGATACAATATGAGTACGCGCGGCGCTCTTGATGGCTGATTGCGAACTGATTTGTATGAGTGATGAGTGATTGTGCGATATTGTACAATTAGGTCAAATGGCGTAAAATGGTGATGATTCGGCTAAATGTACGTTGCTCGTACAGTGTGGTTTTATGTTTTTGAGTCAGATTACTGTCTTAAAGTTAAGAATTGCACTTTATGTATACTACGCACATAATGTGCATATTTAATGCTTACTAAGAGTAGGTAATTATAGTAAGTAGCTTTCTCATCCTCACCGGACTTGCGGGGGAGCGAATGGCCTTCACCCCTAAAGACATTACAAACATTTTGTCTAAAAATATACAATAATACGTCAACGCACTTCCAAAATAGCAGCTATCAACTAAGCTATAGAATTTTACCACCCCGTAAATCACATACAAAACATCAACAAGCTATTTACCCGCCATTACGATATTAGTTAAACTAGCGCCATCTTCGTCAAAGCGATATCGGTCGGTGCCCCATTTTACATATTAAAAATGCATGATACCTTTGATATCGGGTTTCGTTGTTAAACACCAATATTTACGATGGGGTTCGGTTTAATAGCGTTTATGGTGGCCGTTGATCGGGCTAATTTGCTTTTGGTAATGTATCCTTTTTAAAAAAAATCTGTAATTTAATAGCAATCTGATATTTAAATTTTTAACGTTGAAGGAAAAACGTCGTGAGGAAACCTGCGCATCTATGAAGATATTCCAAGGCTGTGTAGTCGACCGACCCGCATTTAGCTAGAGTGGTTGACTAAGGCTTGATACTCAGTTGGATATTTACGATTTTTCGTAATTCCCTGGATAGATTCATCAAGTAAAATACTTACTGCACAATATATAATTTTAAACTGTCATGGCATGGTTACACACATTAGGAAACCGAAATTATCCGGGATTAAAACAAAACAACATGGTAAATATCTCGGACAGTTTCGGTTTTCCAATACTTACTGCACATTACATAAACTTAAAAAATAACTATTTTAGCCACGCATTGTACTTAATCATATGGCAGATTTTAGAAACATATAGAATACCATTTTTTCTTCGCCATTTAAAATTGTAGTTCCTACCAACATTATGAAATAAATCGTGCTAATTATTATGACCAAGAGCAGCTATATCTAAAAAAATATTTGTAATTTTAACTGAAAACACAAAAATCATAACCGACCTTGTATAAAAATTTGTCGTCTTTGTTTATTACCCGATTTAGATAAAGATATTACGAGTTAAGTACGCACTGTGTCAAATTCGCCCGCGGGTATTTTTTTTTATTCCGCCCGGTCACGCGACAGCCAGTACACGGCTTTGGAATGTTGTACATTACGGATTGCATTAATATTTGTGCACGTTTTGTTTGTGACTGGTTATTTTTTTTTGTTTCATTTTAAAACAGTTTTCTACGATACTTTACTCTACTACGGTAATCGATATTCTTTTATTTTAGTAGTTGTTTTTAAATGAATATTGTTTTGCAAATCGATTTACTTTAAGTATGTAGTAGTTTTTCAATGAAATGTCTTACTATAACGTTTTCATGACTGTGTAAATTTATTATTTTGGCTAATGTTTATTGGATCATAACTTTATAGTCATTAGTCTTAAAATAGTTCAGGTACCCACTCATAAATCGTCCGGAAATTAGTTTCCACAAAAATTCGTACAAAATAACTTGAAAATTACCGCCGACAGCCGCCAAACGATTTTTACGCAAATCCGCCTATATTGTATATTAATTTAATTTTATATTATACTGCGGTCATTTGCGGTATTGCACGATTATGCCGCTCAGGCCATCTTCTGATCCGAGTTTTGATAAAGCACATTTTTGACCCCATGCGTGTCACAATACATTGTGCACGATATTTTTGAATAATATCTTCATTACGGCAACATGAGTACAAATTATGGCCGGTACAGAACGCCCTCGCCGGCTGATTTTATAAATTGCCGTTTTCATTTTGATCGTGACTTTTATCGAATCGAAAATCTTGGGAAGTCCCTCTTTGTTTCGTAATTATGGTAGAGTAAGTAATATTGTTTCTTTGAGTATTTGATGCGACCCGAAACATACTTAGAGTCAACTATGTCAAAATTATAAAAGAACTTTAAAGGAAATCTGGGTTTTCTTTAATTTAATTTAATTCAAATTAATTGTTAATATTGGTATCTAAAATTAACATACTACAAGTGGTTACAAGTGGCTTTGAAAAATGGAAACCAACAGATTTCAATAAATTCCATTTATTTCAGTTATTTAACTTATGAATTGAAAGCTTCCCCTTTCAATAGTGGATGATTAAAAACTCATTTGAATTCCCTTCCCTGACATTCCGCTGTCAATGCATTTAAAAAAATAAAAACAAACAAAAATTGTCACACATCCCATCGATTTAAATTAGGAATACAATCAAATCGAGAACACCAGACAGGCCGTAACTGTTTGCATTTGTCTCTGGTCACGAACAAAACGCCTTAAGACCCGCACACACGCTCTTCAGTGTGAAAATAGGATATAATTTTGGGGGAAATAATCAAAAAAGCTTGCGTGCCCACAGGGCATTAGGTCGACCGTGCCCAACCACCATGTTAATGTTGCCAGTACGTATAACGCGGTATGTATGTAATGAGCCGAGGAAAATTGTGTTGCCATAAAAATAATTGTGTTTTCTACCCCATGCTTCTCCTACGTCACTCGATTAGCCACAGGCGACTACTATTAGTCACTTTTGGTATAAATGACTCGTTTAACGATCTCATATATCCTGTGCCGCTTTTGTTCTTAGGATAAGTCTGCATATTATATTTATATAAATGCAGACTTAGTAAATACAGTTAATGTTTGACTGGCTCGATGGCGAATTAGATAGAGCTTTTGTCTCTTGCGCCAAGGGTCGTCGGTTCGATTCCTACTCGAACCTTAAATATGTGTATTTATCTGTACTGAAAATATAAAGCTGAAGAGTTTTTTTGTTTGTTTAGTTTAACGCACTAATCTCAGGAATTACCGGTTCGAAATGAACATTTCTTTGTGTTGGATACACCATTTATCGAGGCTTTAGTCTATATAACATTTCGCTGCGACCAATAGAAGCACAGAAACAATGGAAAATGTGTAAAAAAAAAAACGGGAGAAAACGCGGATGAAGTCGCTGGCACAGATAGTAGTTAATATGTGTCTAGCTGAAGTGGCAGTGGGCTGGCCACATCAGCCGTAGAACCGACGGCCGATGGGGTAGACGAGTTCTGGAGTGGATACCGCGTCTCGGCAAACGTAGTGTATGACGCCCGCAGGCCAGGTGGTGTGACGATCTGCGCAGGACGGCTGGTAGGAGCTGGATGCGAGTGGCCGCGGAGAGAGAGAAGTGGCGTGCATTTGGGGTGGCCTATGTCCAGCAGTGGACTGTAATGGGCTGGTGATGATGATGATAATGATGTGTCTAGAAACAATGTTTGAAAATCAATACTTTCCGTAGTATCGTAAATTTCAGTTAGGCGTTAAGTGAAGCATCCACTTCTACTCGTAGAAGTAGTAATACTCATACATCGACAATCGTACCAAATGAAACCCCATTTACCGGTAAGTAGGAAGACACCATATTATTATCAGAACATGTCAACACGAGAATCATAATTATCGCTACGTATCGATGTTCTTTGTCGGACGCTAATTACACAGAATATACGTGTAACAACTGACAGATACATATTTTGCCTAAAGGATTTATGGATATAAGTGGAGCGCTATTTAAAGCCACGACATGACTGCAAAGAATAAATAAAAAGTTATTATAATCCGGTTTGTAAGTTGGCAACTATTTGTGACCAACTGACTTTTTGTTTGGTCAACTATATGTCTCCATTGATATAATTGGTAAATACATAGTTGAGGAATTATGGGCATTCTGTATTATTCCAAGAAAATGCCGATGCCGTACCATGAAATGTATAAAACGTTTGATATCTGTTACTTTTTGCTTATGTAAGGTTAGTAATTAATCAAAAAGAAAATAAGGTAAAGAGAACTAAATTCCTAACCTAACATTTATTTGACACTTTTTTTTCTCTGCAGGCTTCAAAAGAACCTACGGCAAAAACATTCTAAATTTAAATCCAATCACCGATTTAAAATACACGTTCGGTTGCACAATTCAAAGGCCGTTTAAAGAACAACGCGGTATTCCTTTGCCTATAGTAGGATGTTTACACAGTTAAAAGTTCCTAAGCATCTGTTTTGTATCCGAATGGACTGCGGTAGTAAAACATTTCGACAGAGCGGCCCATTCGCTAGACCATTTTCTCAGTTAGTTTATTTTATTTTCTTTGTGTTTAAAAGGTAAGTAGTTCCGTGGACGCTGGAATGTATGCAAAGGAATTTTTATTGCAATCGTGTCTGGTTTATTAGGGGAACTTTGACGTACGTACTGTCTTGTTCTTTTTTTTAATTTGAATTGTTAAAACAGAAAAGTCAACATTTGTTTTTTTTTATTTTTCTATGGCAAGGAGCTAACAGCTTTTAGTGCGCATAAAAAACCCTGACGTGTTTAAATTCAGACATTGATGGTTAAATTACCGTAAATATATTTTTTTAACATACATACATACATACATAAAATCACGCCTTTTTCCCAGAGGGGTAGGCAGAGATCACTTCCAGCAATCCACTTTTCACCTCTGTGGGAAACGTGACGTTTTTTAACAATAAAATAAATCTAGAATTTACATTGCCACGATAACCGCGCCATGTGCTATACGATACTACTATCGTAAAAATCATTGCTTTGGATCTTACAGAAATAGAGTTTCTTTATACGAATCCCCTGGCAGTAAAACCTCTTGAATTTACCCACAATTTTCCCAGCTGAGTTAGGATTTATGCCACAACTTGAGACGTTGTAAATTTCACCTTATTCGTACCAGGTTTAGGCTTAATTTCGAAGAAGAAATTCTGAGCATTTCTTCTGCAATTATTTAACATCCAAAAACGAAATAGCGTATTCCGATTAATACCATAAGCCTTATATATTTAAGGCTTATTTTTGTATGCAACAGTTCTACAGTGTTGTGATTATTTATTAGAGATTCCCAAAGTTATATTACGGGGTAAATATTCTAATTGATGGTATAAAGGGAAGTTAATTTATACGTTCAAAATTTGCGAAAGAAATTCTATGGAGTTTACTGTGATAAAAGGTTTTAAGGAGTTATTATTGTCATCAGTATATCACAATATTAATCCTTACTAATATTATAAATCCGAAATTAACTCTGTCTGTCTGTCTGTTACGCTTTCACGCATAGAGTACTGGACCGATTTAAATGAAA
This sequence comes from Maruca vitrata, assembly GCA_039566165.1. Taxonomy (NCBI): domain Eukaryota; kingdom Metazoa; phylum Arthropoda; class Insecta; order Lepidoptera; family Crambidae; genus Maruca; species Maruca vitrata. The sequence goes on along the minus strand of CM076936.1, from coordinate 7,416,545 downwards.
TTTGGTACAGATATAGTCCAGAGCCTAGGAAAGGTTGTAGGCTACTTTTAAACCGACTGCGCTATAAGGAAGTAATGTTTTACCCGCTAAACGTCTCTACGCGGACGAAGTCGCGGGCGGAAAGCTAGTACTTAATACATTATTCAACAGAATAAAATAAGATATAGGTACCAATATCTCAGTCAACATTATGAACAGGATAGATTTTAACACTTTTAACGTTAATAAAATTGTATACCAATAATGCTTTCATCATTGAATGAAATGAAACATAGTTCTCTCTCTAGATTAACATAGTATTTACCAGGGCACCATTGATACAAGATCTAAACTAACCACATTACGTCAAAGTGTCTTCAAATTCAATTAAATTAATGATTATCTTGCCCATACAAGCATGTGTTAGTGATGCGAATTGGTTTATATAGGTCTCCGGTCTAACTTTTTCCGGAAAATAAATGCAGTTAATTTTATGCTCGTAATCAAATATTTTGATATTCAGAATCGTATCGCATCTTAACTTAAGAATCAAGACATAAATGCGGAGTAAATTCATCTCTCGGTTCCTTTTGGCTTTTAAGAAGCAGTGTTTTAGGTATAAACTTGACACATGAAACGGTCATAGCATACTTTTTCTGTCATACTGCGTATTTATTTTAAATGACTCTATCTATCAAGTCTCAACGCAGTCGCACATCTATACTAATATTATAAAGCTGAAGAGTTTGTTTGTTTGTTTGAACGCGCTAATCTCAGTAACCAATGTGTTTTTCTAATTTGAAATTCATATGTACCATCATTCGACGCTTTAACGGTGAAGGAAAACATCGTGAGGAAACCTGCACACCTAAGAAGAAATTTGTAGTTGTGTAGTCGACCAACCCGCACTTGGCCAGCGTGGTCGACTAAAGCCTTCCTCAATAAATGGTCTATACAACGCAAAACGATTTTTTCAAATCAACCAGTAGTTCCTGAGATTAGCGCGTTCAAACAAACAAACAAACAAACTCTTCAGCTTTATAATATTAGTATAGATTAAGACCAGCGTTAAATTCTGCACTTAACTTTTGTTAAGTTACTTCCAGATCTTTTTTTCCTATTTGACATACGATCGCTTGGAGTAGCCTCGTCATCATCAACGGACTTGCGGGGGAGCGGATGGCTCTCACCCCTAATCCCAACTGACATACGATGATTCAATGCTAAAGTATTTGACTGGCTCGGTGGAACAGTGGTTAGTGACCCAGCTTTACTATCTACGGTTCCAAGAGTCGGGTTCGATTCCCACTCGGGACAAATATTTGTGTGACAAACATCGGTGTTTGTTCCGTGCCTGGGTATATTATTAAATATACTTAAGTATATTTGTGTATCCACTGTAGATTCTGATACCCGTAACACAAGTGCTTGAGCTACTTACACGGGACCAGATTAATGTATGTGATGTTGTGCAACATTTATTTATTTATATCATTTATTTAATGCACTTGTTCTGGAAGATTTACATTCCGGAATATCGTTAATACTTCCGAATATGTCAATCGTACATCCCACATCACTACTTAGCGGTCGACCAACGAAATCCTCCAGACGTCTTATTAGACCAACTTGGATTGGTTAGTAATTTATTAGGGTTATTGCCAGTTTTGGCGGTCGGTCGTTAGTGCCCCGGCGTTTTAGGGTTGACCAAGTATTGCAATTATTGTTTTGTGTTCTGCGTTTGACAGTTCGGCGTTCTTTTGACAAGTGTACGGGTTATACTTATATGAGTACAATCGTCTGTAATATGAGTATGTAATCATTAATCGATCGGAGAAAACGGGTTTCAATGTGGTGCGTTGCTCTTCGTCGTTGAAAGAAAAATATTATGTTTCACTAAACTTACATTCCTAGAGGTGTGAATAACTTAAAACAAGGTTTTACAGATCGTAATTTTGAAATATGGTCATCCAAAATTACTAAAACATGAGCTTTATTATAAATGGCGAATGGGAAGCCAAAATAACATCACTAACTGCTAAATTGTCTAATTTGTATCAAGGAACGACAATGACCCAAAAATTAAAAAAACTCGTACTCACGAGTTTCAAAACGTAACTCACTACGACGTCACATAATACTCTCCCATACTTAAACCAAACAAAACACATTCGCGTCTCGCGCAAAATTTTAAAAGCCCGCCTTTGTACTCGAGACAATTAAAAAACACGAACACTCTTGCTACCCTACAATTACGCTCAAAAAACCATCAGACGAAAAATTATGTCCCTAAAAACCATTACCACACACACTGCTTCCCATTCGGGCGTTGTCAAGTGGGGGGTCCCACCAAGTGGGGGTCCCAAGTGGGGGGGAATGAGGCGAACCAGACGGGGCCGTAATCCCATAATTATCAGCTTAACTCCAGACTCTCAGGTGCCTTAGGTATTTTAGGGTTAAATTGACAAATGCTCGTAATTGATTTATACCGGATTGAGGAAATAGGTTTGCGGATATAAAAGGGTGGGGGCCCTTTTTAAAAGGTTTTCAATCGAATCCTGTTTGGTGATCGGTTTATTTTCGTCTACTTATGTAGTAGCTATCCATTGATATCTTAATATTGTCTGATGATGGGATATTATGTTCAAGTTAGCCGTTTCTTAGTACAATGTGAATAATGTAATTTCAAACTATAACAAACTCACATGACCTCTACATTGAATATTCTAATTTGAACAAGAAAGAAATAAAAAGTATTCTTATAAAATTCTTCTCGTTTCGACATAAAATTCTTTACAGAAAATAATAACCCATAGAATTATAGTAATCTAAATCTGAATACCCTATTTTGTTATTTATACCAAACAAACGATTATTTATACGACTCTATTATATTCCAATGTCCGAAAGCTGAAATATCTAATTCTCAAGATCACAAGGTCCAATCTCGCTTAAAATGGACTCTACAACCCAACGGTTGTGAGTTTTGCCAATGCCAATCCCACCCAATTTGTGGTGCCAAAACAACGTATAATTTAAAGTTCTCGAGTCCTTATACCCGTCAGCTGGAATCACAGATTACCTTTATGAAACGTAAACACGCGTCCAGTCAGATTTGACCTTTAGGACCCCGGAGTTATTATAGTTTGCGGTTTTAGACCCCAACTGGTACCTATATAATCTAGCTGGAGATAGATAGATTTTGAGAGGCAAACTGGTGCAGTGTAGTCAGTATGAAGCTTTACGGATTATGATTTACGTATCACGTAGATAGCTGCCGCGTGCACAACCAAAAATAGTAGCTAGGCATTCTGTAGAATGATGTATATGAGCAAGCAAGTGAAGTTTGTGAATAAATATTACACAACATCACAATACATTGATCTGATTCCGTGCTAAGATTCGGATACAACAGTGTTATACGCAAATATATTAAAATACAAGGAACAAGAGATTTTCATGAAACAAATATTTGTCCCGACTGGGTTTCGAACCCATGTATTAGCACAAGAGACAGAAGCTATACCAAATTCCCTATAGTGGCAGTCAATAATTAAAATAAAGTGAGATTACAATAGAAAAAACCTATTTCACTGTCGGCTAAGTTGTATACAGAAGAATGGGTCGCGAAAGCTCTTTTAAAGTGAACTTAATGGTTTTATGGCTGAAGCAGGTAAGACTTACCCTCCCCACCCGACCGCTTTGTATCATCAAGAAAATCTGCGATGCTGCACTTAGAAGAATTATATGTTTTCAAGTGAATCCAGTTATAGAAATAAATGTGAGTTAACGTGACGCTTCATAACTCTACAAGTTATGAATGTATAAAACTTATAAACTAACGATATATTATCCGTCACACGTACTATTATTGGTCTAATTACAATACGAATATAAGTATCGAAGGCACTTATATTACGTATATCAGAAACCGAAAGTTTTTTAATGTTAAACATAATATCAATAATACTTCGTGGTTTCATTTTCGATACAAATAAATACGTAGTGCTTTTAACCTACAAAGCAACAATCGCACGTTTTTGAAAATCTTATTAAACTAAATTTTTTATCGATTTTTAAATAAGAATAAAAATAAAATCGATACTCCTCCTTCCCTATGACGTTTACCCAATGCCATGACAGTTCATTCTTTTTTCGTGCGAGGCAACGAGCGCACGCGCTCCTTCCTAATTTTCATTAAAATAGTGTTTAATAGTGTGAAATTCTTACGTTATAATGCCCAAGAGATCGTTCGATGAGAAGATGGATTATTATTTGAAGAAAATGGAAAAATTACGGGATCGATACCGCTCCAAGCGACGGCGCGATTCCGAATCCGAATCTTACGACTATGAGGAAGAAGATAATACCTATTACAACATACAAGGTAAGCATGCTAGGTAATCAATATGTACTTTACCAATCGTACGAATACTATTCAAATAGAAAGTATCGTGACGATATTTTGCCATAGATTCTAAAATCAGAACACGGCAATTTTTCCACATACCCGCCATAGATTCCAAATGGAACGAGGCGTTTAATTTTGTTGTAAAATATGCAATTTGCGGATTCCTAATGTGAACCGTATGCGGTAAATGCACGAAATGTTGATTTACCCTCAATTTATGATATGAATTGTTGTCCACCAGAAGATGAGGCTGAGGTGGGCAGGCCAACACCTGAGTTGGATGACCCATCGCCATTACCCGAGGCGGCACCCCCCATTTTCACGACACCCCAGGCGGACGCCCCGCAGGAGTCGGCGAAAACATCACAAAGTGACTTACCACCGCTACCTACGCTCCCAGAGACCAGCGTTACAGAATTAGATCCCGAATTATTATCAGCCCTGGGAGAAGCTACTGACTCTGGTCCTAAATGGGGACAAGATATTCATAATAATCTGAGCTCACTTTGGCTTCCGCTACTCAAACAGGGTATGGAAAAAGAGCCAAAAGATAAACTTCTGAAACAGTACCTCATCCCGAGTAATTGTACTCTGCTTCAGGCCCCAAAACTGAATATCGAGATATCATCAGCCGTAATCGAGATGGTGCGCATGCGCGACAAAAAAGTTGAAGGCAGCCAGCAACAACTTGGTATCGGCATCACGGCTATTAGCAGAGCTATGTCCTTGTTATTAACAAGTGACAATAAATTGGAAGCCATTAAGATTCTCAGCGACGGCTGCCGCATCCTCTGTGATCTACATCATAGTAATACACAGGCAAGGATTAAAATGATATCGCCCGGCTTAGCAAAACCTTTTTGAACCTTATACAAGAAAGTGAACGCGACGAAACTCTGTTCGGCACAGACTTGCCGGAAAAATTAAGGCCTCGAAGACCATAGAAAAACAGGGTCTACAAATTAAGAAATCTGCCCCTGCTCCCGAGCCAATCCCATCGGTGGCAAGCACAGTTACCACCCGCCAACAAGTTCAGGGAAACTGGACGGCGTCCCACCGTTACCCCGGCGAACAGGGGGGCGCGGAGGTCAGAGAAGGTTGCCGATGCCATCGCGTCGACCAGCGCCGACAACGTCGACCCAATACAGAGCGGGCCCCAGCAAGGCTCGTGCCCCACCGCGTCAATAATACAGGTACACTCAGGTCGTGTCCAATTTTTCTTTCAATGCTGGTTACATGTCACAGATAACGAAAACATCCTGGCCTGGGTTCGGAATGGCATACCTATTCCGTTCGTAACAAAACCATTCCAATCTAATATACCACGAAACTCGTGGTCACCAAATGAACATCGTGATATGTTACATGCAATAGAAAACCTAAAGGAGTTGGGAGCCATATCAGTAGTCGATCAACAAACAGACCAGTTTATTTCTAGTACTTTTTAGCCGCAAACCTAACGGCAGTAAAAGATTTATCTTAAATTTAAAGTTATTAAATCGATTTATTCCAAAATTGCATTTTAAAATGGAAGATTATCGGACAACTTGCAAATTATTACAAACAAACTGGTTTATGGCGACTATTGACTTAAAGGAATCTTATCTCCTCATACCTATTGTTAACGAATCTCGAAAATACCTTCGATTCCTATTCACCGCTCCCGACTCGTTAGACGTAATTACCTACGAGTTCAATGCGATGCCATACGGGCTGTCCGTAGCACCTAGGTGTTTCACTAAAATTGTCAGAGAAGTCATAACGTACCTACGCACTCGTGGGTATAAATCCGTCTGTTATTTAGATGACATTTGTTGCCTAGGAAATAATTACGCGGAATGTCTTCGAAATGTTAAAGAAACGATAGCGGTATTTGAGTGTTTAGGATTCGTAATAAATTACGAAAAAAGTCAATTACAACCAAAAACAAATTGTAAATTTTTAGGTTTATATATGATTCAACTCAAATGACCCTTTCGTTACCCTTGGAGAAACGAAGAAACAAAATAGTCGGATTGGTAAATCGTTTCTTAAAATTACCTACCGTCACAATACGTGAGTATTCTCAGCTGATAGGTACGTTAGTTTCCGCTTGTCCAGCGGCACGCTATGGCTGGTTATATACGAAAATATTAGAACGGCATAAATATATATTTTTAAACAGCATGGTTCATATGCTAAAGTTCAACTTCCGGCTATTTTAGATGACCTAAACTGGTGGAGAGACAATATTTACAAAACAAGTAGCCCTATAAAAAATCCTTGTTATTTTATGGAAATATTTACTGACGCATCACGTACTGGCTGGGGCTATTGTAACGGAGGTCGCGTCAGCGGAGCCTGAAGGAAAATGAACTTCTGTGCCACATTAATTATTTAGAACTGCTGGCTATATTTCTATCTCTTAAATGTTTTGCTCGGAATATTTCAAATTGTGCTATTCTACTTCGCGTAGATAATACCACAGCATTGGCTTATATTAATCGAATGGGTGGTATACAATTTCCATTTAAATAAACTCGCTCGTGACATTTGGCAGTGGTGCGAATCAAAGTAATTGTGGTTATACGCTTCGTACATAAATACGAAAGACAATGTGGAGGCGGATGAAGAATCGCGAAAAACAAACCCAGATGGCGAATGGGAATTATCAGGGACCGCATTTAATCATATTGTAAAAAAGTTAGGTACACCACAGATTGATTTATTCGCTTCCCGTACTAATGCCAAGTGCCCAGAGTACGTATCGTGGCGACAGGATCCAGATGCTCTTAGCGTGGATGCATTTACAATAAACTGGAAAGAAAAGTTCTTTTACGCTTTCCCACCATTTTGCCTAATCCTAAATTGCATACAAAAGATTATTCAGGATAGGGCAAAAGGTATTCTTGTTTTCCCAATGTGGCCTGCACAAGCATGGTACCCACAATTAAAAGAAATATTAATTACGGACATAGTTATTCTAGAAGCACGTCCCGATCTAGTGTTGTCTCGTTTCAGACAACAACATCCCCTCCACCGGACACTTACCCTGGGAGCAGCAGTGCTCTCCGGCGCGCGTTCTGCCGGCGGGGCGTGCCCGCCGCAGCCCTAACGCTGATGATCGCTTCTCTCTCTAGCAACACCCTCAAACAATACGGTGTTTGCTATAAGTTATGGTGGAGTTTTTGCCAAGACCACAGCTATGACGTCTTCGAAACTTCCAGCTTACGGGTCGTATCCTTTTTGACGCAACAGTACGAGCGGGGCGCTTCGTACGGAACACTTAACAGTCATCGGTCAGCCTTGTCCCTTCTCCTGGGAAAGGAGCTAGCCTCAGATAACTGTATCAAAAGACTGCTTAAAGGAGCATTTAGAATGAGACCATCACTGCCGAAATACGTCAGTACGTGGGACCCCCAGGTAGTGTTAGGACACATATCAGAATGGGCTCCTAACAGTCAATTAAGATTAGATCAATTAACAAAAAAGCTGGTAGTCTTACTGGCCTTGTGCACTGCACATAGGGCTCAAACTTTTTCTTTAATAAAACTGTGTAACATCAAAATTAATGATAATGGAGTTGAAATTATTATCACAGATATTATCAAAACATCTGGGGTAGGCCGAGAACAGCCAGTCCTATTTTTACCGTATTTTACCGATAACATTGCGATTTGCCCGGCTACTACACTTGTAGATTACATATCTTTCACTCGAGAATTAAGGCCTCCAAGTTGCGATCATCTCTTAATTACTGTGAAGCGTCCCCACAAAAACGCGACAGCACAGTCAATAAGCAGATGGATCAAACAAACATTGAGCGCCAGCGGCGTCGACGTGGCGGTGTTCAGCGCGCACAGCGCGCGCCACGCCGCCACCTCGGCGGCGCGCGGCGCCGGCCTTAGTCTCGATCAGATCCGTAAAACAGCTGGCTGGTCGGCATCATCTCAGACGTTTGCGAAATTTTATCATAGGCCCATCATAGAAAATGTAAATTTTGCAAAATCTGTTTGTTTTCCCCAAACTAACAGGGATCAAGAACCAAGTTAGATTTGTTTGGTGATAAGTACTTAGTATTGTTAAATATAATCTAATTATAATACAGAACAACGATGATTAAATTGTAATCAAGTAATTTTTGAAAAAAAAAAAAAAAAAATGATTGTTTCATCTCGTGTTTCATTGGTTAAGTATGAATACCTTACGGACAATATATACAAAACCGGTATCTCTAAACATCTACGTATTTATTTGTATCGAAAATGAAACCACGAAGTATTATATATGATCAAACGAACTTCAAAGTGAAGTTCGATCAATATAATACGAGTGGTTTCATTTGAAGATACAAATTACCCACCCACCCTAGCCCCAGTTTTGTCTAAACACGAGCTGATAGAAATTCTGCAGGTACCTACGCGTTTTACTTACTCTAAAAATAATGAACTGTCATGGCATTGGGTAAACGTCATAGGGAAGGAGGAGTATCGATTTTATTTTTATTCTTATTTAAAAATCGATAAAAAATTTAGTTTAATAAGATTTTCAAAAACGTGCGATTGTTGCTTTGTAGGTTAAAAGCACTACGTATTTATTTGTATCTTCAAATGAAACCACTCGTATTATATTGATCGAACTTCACTTTGAAGTTCGTTTGATCATATATTGTCCCGGATAGCACTTCACAATTTTTTTTTTCGTTGTGCCATCTCGTTTTACTTAACCAAAGATAACAAAGTCATCTATTTACGTAATCACTAACATACAATTCACTATCCAGCCAGGTCAAAGGCTTGATTGTCTAAATTGCAAACAGATTAAATCCCGTCAAATCAAAGCAAAACTAAACTTTTCACGCAGCGGCTACAGTTCAATTCAATTGAAACATGCAGCTTTGAAATCCAACCCGGCTGTAACCGGAGCCAAATCCTAGGCATTCCCGTAAGCGCGGGCCTGTCTGACCCGTCTATGAACTTGTTACTGTAGGGTTGTGGGACTGCGGGACAGGAGTGGGACATGTCCCTTTAGTTTAAGATAGATATTGATACTCTTCATTGCACACAAAACAAGTAAAGAAATGCATGCATGAAGAGGTTGATGGATGTGGAAGAAGCGAAAATGGTGTGTCAGGACCGTAGCACATGGCAGGAAGTGATCTCTTTCTACCGCTCTGGGAAAAAGGCGTGATTATTGTATGAATGTATGTTTGTATGTATGTATGTATGAAAAAAAAGATAACATTACAATCAAATTATGAAACATACAATTTGGTTTTCATCTGGAAAATGGAATTTGTGGGCATGAGGTTAAATTTTGTTTGGTCTTTCTTTTAAGTTCAGATCTCAAAACTTATCTAATCTAATAGAAATAAACCCTTTATTCTTGCACATTAGTTTGTACGCAAGCGTGTGCCCCCCGTATTTTGGTCGTTGAGACTGAAACTGCTACCTATCTCAGTATGGGTATCTATATCTGTACCAAATTTCATCATCGGTTCAGTACTCTATGCGTGATAGTGTAACAGACAGAGTTACTTAGGCATTTATAATATTAATAATATAAGTAAGGATTACTTGAAGGAAATAGCTATAGTCTTACTATCGAAGGCAGCAATGGTGTGTATTTCGCATGTCCCGGGACAAGTCCAACCAGCATCCGGGACGCGTCCCGATCTGCGACTACAACCTTAACATAGGTACAAAATTATTTTGCGAAGTGTGCAATCGTGTGTTTTGTCCCCCGACATGTTGGGCTATCCGAAGTTTCTAGACAGATAGTTTATTGGATTACTTTTTTTATTGCTCTCCCTAAATATCACTGGGTTCTGTCGGCGAATAATTTCGTTATGAATCATGATAGATGTGTAGAAGTTAAGTGCTGATTGTTCTTATCTGAATATGGCGGCAATAGTAAGTGACTGTTTGTACATATTCGAGCAAACTGAAAAAGTCGAACATTAATTTTTTTTTTGTACCGCTACTCACGGAGTTAAAAAAAACAATTTGCAATTTCGAAAGTACTTTCAAATAAATGTTGTTGTTGTTTTCATTAAACATTGGTTTAAGACAATATATAAAAATATAGGATGAATTTTTGGAATGTAGGATGTACTTCTTGACAGGGCTATTATGATTTTATCGACTGTTGAGCATCAATCGATTTAACCTAAGCTATCCTAACGGGTAACTTAACACACACATAAACCTAACTTCAATATGCAACGAAATCGTAGAAATTGCGATCCTATCCGATCCTATCTTCAATTTCCCATACACCTACAGTAACACATTACTTGGCCCATAAACCGGGGACGTCAACGGGTCCCATTCAAAATCGGACTCTGTCACAATCAATATAGGACTTAAAATCGCTTCATTTAATTCCGATTGATATTACACAGAGTAGGTAAATCCGGTATTAAAATTCGCCCGGCCATACGTTATCCCATTTGGAAACACGGGAATCGTTTTAGCTGTCGCATGCTAAATTTGATTTCGAAATCTGTTGATATTACTGGGAGAGTCCGGATTCTTGGAGTGCAGGGATGCGATGTTGTAAAATGGATGGGTGACCGACATTAGCACATTTCCTTATTATATTATGCAACAGGTAGAGTAAGAAGTTCACGTCATGACGTACAAGTTGTTGACAGTACTGATAGAGGTCCAGGAAAGATTGAAAATTGCTCTAACAACAAAAGCAAACTTCTTGATTAAGGTAAAAGTAGAGAGGAATATGATAATATATTTTTACACATTGTATTTACGTGTTTTTGTCAACTAATGGCTAAACCACCGACTGGTATTGAATACCAATTCTACATAATATATATTTTTTAACTAGGTAGTTAGTACGAGTTCTGTATTTAATTGTCAAATTATAATACTTTTAATTTTTATCTACTTTTTATTTGAAATTTTATATTCAAGTAGTTTGACTTTAAATTATGCATCAGTCAATTCCCTTCTATTTTCAAGTTAAAATGTGTTGCGTTGTATGTTTCTCGAGTACACAACTACATTTCGTGTTTACCTTGTACGTACAATTTCTTAGCTCCGTACTTAGCACATTCATTGGCCCTGCGTGGTATGGGGAGAAAGAGCGAAAACCTTCTAGCATTTTCCTTTGACATACCTGAAACAAAATAAAGACTTAATTAGTACGATGTGCAAGAAAATTTCGTTAAAATACATCTGTGCTATAACATGGCATGTGACGGTACCGACAGCAATGACACTAAATACATTCGGAAATAATTAATTTACAATTTGCATATTCTATGATATTTTCAAAAGATAAGCGCGAAATGGAACATATGGGGAATTTGTAGTATTTAATAAACGCTGTAAGTATTTATGTTATTAATTTTAAAGGAATTCATCCAAAAAGGGAAATGAATGTAAATAATTACAATACTTTTCAAAACTTTAAGACACAAAATCTTGTCTAACATTGCTTTCGACATAACCAATATTAAGTATGATTCCAAATATTAACGCAAATATACCTTACAATCTACAACTACACGATTCAAATTATTCTCCTTTTTACCACCAACATTTTTCGAAAAGAAACACTATATCAGATCGTCCATTCCAGAGATAACAGGAAGGCAACCTCGAAAAACATTAATTCTCATTCCAAGACGGGACTAATTAAAAACCTGTATCCCGAATCTTCATTTGTCATAAAAGCACACGGAATAAATTGAAGTAATCCATATTAATGTGACCATACGACAGTGCACTAATTAAAATTGTACAAGGCTTTTTTGGCCACCGTACAAGGCTTGAGAGGTGGTTCTTTATCATAATGATGCATGGAGTCTCTACAGCTTTCATACATTATTAATTACAAAACGAGCGAGAGAGATGGCGTTTTGTTCCTGTGGCAAGGAAAGGGATGGACGGTGCTTGACCAAGGTTTAGGAGTTTTGTTAAAAGTTCGTGTGGTTACTTCGGAGTGGGTACGAAGCAAGATGTTACAGCATCCGTGACAGCTGTATCCGTGGATTCGCGCACTACATGGTTCCGTACAGTTAATGCTACTTTTGAGCAAGTTTCGCACAAGTTAATGCATTTGTAATGGAGGGGCCGATAAATCACTGACTTGGGGTCTGTCGGTTGGAGTAAACACCCATTTATATGTGTCATCACGCGGCACACTTCTTGGAAATATGTGCCTCAGTTTTGGTATGGTAAATATCATTTTACTTATTTACTGTCTTCATAATTCGGTGTTATACAGTAATGTTCTTATTTTTATTATTGGGCTTTTTTTAGACTTTTCATAAAATATGATCATAGTCTTTTTTACATCATAACCTTTGAACCTCCAGATTTTTTATTTGAAAATTATATTTTGAACACTGTAATCAAAATTAACCTTGTCAAATAAAAAATCCACTCCCTCCGTTATTGCCGTTCGGAGTTCCAATCTGCATTATCAACAAAACGCCTAGGTACCTAATTATCTTGAGGGCAGATGTTTATATGCTGTTATTATTAACAATCTCCATTTATTCACACACAATATATTATGACGTCTTTTTCTCCTCAAAGGTGCAGCATTAACGTAGATCTAACACACATTTTCCCACTTTTTCGTTATATCGCGAACGCAGGGCGACCCTATGCGTAAAGAAATATGTAGAATTAATGAACCCTGTAATAAATAAGGCATCCACCCCCGGACGCCATCTTGAATTTTCTGATATTAATAAGAGTTATGGGATAGTTATTTGGTAATGTTCACGGGATGATATTGGCCGTGTTCACTATGTGATATTACATGTGTTGAACGATTAATATAACATTCAGGGGCTGTTTTTACCCGACTACGGCAAAGCAAAAGGAGGGTTATGATTTTGACAGGCTATGTATGTATGTATGTATGTTTGTATGTATGTATGTATGTTCATCTGTTTCCACATAACTTCTAAATTGCTTGTCAGAATTCGACAAATGACATATCATTAGAAGCGTCTTAATTGTCCGCTGGTTATAGGCTATATAGGGTTTCACAAAATCTAATGTGGCGCCCACTAGCGGACAAAACATACAGAGTAAAAAAATAAAGTTAAGATAAATACGCCGTGTTTGGTATCATTGGAAAGCGCTTTACTTGTACATTTTAAATATATATATATTACTAGCATTTGCATGTGACTTTACGTATATTCATGGACTGATTGCATATAGTTCACATCTTTTCGTTCATAGCTTCTTTACTACTTAACAGAATAAGACCACTGCAGTACCATTAGAAGGGCCTTGATATTCTGTTAGTTATGAGCTTTATAGCTTGTCACCAAATTTAGTATTGCGCCCTCTAGCGGACAAAATTAAAATAAATATACCGTGTATATGCTATATGCAACGTAGACAAATACACTTTAACACCAAAATAGTACAAATAATAAAGTTAAAAACTAAAACCCAACTACGACAAAAAACGACGCTGAAAAAGTATAAAACAAGACTTTTAGAACACTGAACTGAACAAAGTTGCTTATGTAGTTCCAAGTAAATGGACACAGTAGACTCTACCAAAATGCTTATGTTGAAAATTGACAATAATGTCATACAATACTATTTTGAAGTATGCAATATTTACTATGTAGAGATAAGTTTTCATGTTTGCAAAGGCGTAGTCACACGTTCCATACACAAGTACCTACCTACCGTAGCACTTTGACAACGTGTGACTGCGGTTTTCCAAACATGAAAACTTATCTCTACATAGTAAATATTGCATACTTCAAAATAGTATTGTATGACATTATTGTAAATTTTCAACATAAGCATTTTGGTAGAGTCTACTGTGTCCATTTACTTGGAACTACATAAGCAACTTTGTTCAGTTCAGTGTTCTAAAAGTCTTGTTTTATACTTTTTCAGCGTCGTTTTTTGTCGTAGTTGGGTTTTAGTTTTTAACTTTTATTTTGTGTGATCAAAGTTTAGTGATTTTCATTAGTTTTGAATTCTGATTTCGTGGTCCTTTAGATTGGCGCACTCATAAATTACAATGCACCATTAAAATACAAATCTAGTCCAACTTGTTAAAAATGTATCAAATTCTAAACATTTTTATGTGGATAAACATTTTTTACTAATCTGTGATTTTTCTGAATTATCCGATATCAAATACCTATGTTTCTAAATGTGTGATGCCTACAGCGATAACATGCTAAATTATATGAGTTTATCTTTTTTATTATATCATTGCGATTTCGTCCATCATTATGAACCAGACATAAATTAATCACAATTATAAAGACAAGAATATTCCTCCAATCCTGCCTAATGAACGCTTTTCCAAAACTTTAACCAGATCCCACTCGCAATTAACCAGACCCCCTCAACTGGATTCCATAAAATTCAACATCTCCATACACTAAAAACTATACACGCGATAAAAAGAGTAACAAATACATAGCTTTATTACCCGACGTTTCGACTGGATTACACATAGACCCATTTGGATTGGACATAGACCCATAGTACATACATAAAATGTATGTATGTATGTATGTATGTACCACGCCTTTTTCCCAGAAGGATAGGCAGAGATCACTTACTGCCATGTGTTACGATTCTGGCACACTACTTTCGGTTCTTTCACATCCATCAATCTCTTCATGCATGCTCGTCGATTACGGTTACTTTTGGTATTATAGTTTTTAATGTAATATAACGCGAAAGTCTAAAATCGTTTCTCCATACACACCGGCGGCCATTTTTAATCTGCAACAATATGCAAAGCGATTCGCGATTGCATCCCGTTCACGGCACGTCTCTCCCGTCACGCGAGAGCGTAGGGAGCGGCGTTCAAATGGTTAAATCCCGCGCGAGACAATTTCTGACGCGCGGTACGTCAAAACGTCTTGTTCAATCCGTGGCTGGAGAGTGGGTGCGTGGTGTAAGGTGCGGGAGTGAGGGGTTAATAGTTTTAGAGAAATGGTTGATTTTTTGTATCAGAATTTGAAGGTAAAATACTTGATAACTGCAACAGGTTAATGAATAGATTTTCGCTGGCATCTGAGTCGGAGTGAAGTTGTGTTAAACGTACTCAGTTGTAGTGCAGTCGGTTCAAATACGAACATAGCATAAGGCTTACTAACAAACTATGAATCAATGGTCTGAAATAAAGATTAAGTTAATTTATTTCATTATATTTTAAAAGTAAATCATCTGGTACCGTATTATGTTCAAATCAGTTCAGTAGCTCGTGGAACGCGACAAACCGACAGACAGTTACTTTAGCATTTATAAAACTATTAGTAGGAGTAAGAATCTGGTACATAAGAGTCCCGATACGTTACTTCGGTTATCAAGCTTAAGTCCACGGCAATAAAAGTTTCATTCGAAAGAATTATTGTTGAAATAGATAGCTAACGATTTACGATGCAAGTATGAAATCTCCAAGAGAGCACGCCCAAAAGTGAATATTACTCTAACAAAATCGCTTATTCCTATCGCTTGGACCGCTATCTCGAATTGCAAACTTTGACACGGCCAAATGTCATTATTAAGCACAGGATTAAGACGCGGGGGCATTCGTCCCGATTCCTAGTACATATTGTGGTACTTATTTGAATATATTATTATGTAGGTATATGTAAGATCAGTGAGATGGATAATATGATTTGGTTTAGAAAAGTAACTTGACTGCTTGAGATTAGATGATGACATAATGATTACGATTCTTCGCAAAGTGACGATAATTCGATTTTAAATTTTGACATTGATATTTTCTTTTACATTTTTTTTTTGGTCACAGTGGAATTTGGATTACATATTTTGTTTCTATGTATAATTTAAGTCGTATTTTTACGTTGTATTTGTTTCTGATATTATTGAATACGTAAATATGTTTCATGTGGCTTTACTTAATATATAAATTAGTCACATACCCGATGGTTTTTTTTACAATATTATTGCAGCAACCCATAGTAAGTTAAGTTTAGTAGTTGAAAAATGTAACTACTACAATCTCATTAACATTACCGAGATAAAAAATCTGATTGTAGAGTTATTTTTAGACGCAAACACAACCCTGTAAGTATGCAAGTCAGCTATGACGTCACAGAATGCATATTTTCACATTAACGACGCCATTTTGCTGAAAATGGCGCGAAAAAGCACGTAAAAGCGATGGTTCCACGTAACCGTAAGTGGGTTAACCACTAAACTTAATGAAAAGTAATGAGTTCGAAGTAATTTTGGAATTACAATGTTGCAGAGAGCTACGTTTGATTCGATTTTGTATCCGCCATATTGGATTGTCTATTTCACTACACATTATTCAAATTGTGAAAAATTTTAAATAGGTTATTTTATGTCTGTAGGTATCTTATTGTATTTTCATGCTATTTTTGTAATGTTTGAATCTCTTCTATCTGAAAATAAACAAATTCTTATGATTATTATACGAATAAAAACTCAACTTTTTCACTCCATGAAAAAAAAAATGAAAAACTTCACGCATTGTATAATGGAAACGCAATACATAGTAAGTACTACAAATGCTATTTTCTGCAAAAGTATAAATCGGATTACACCTAACCATGTCAGGTGTCAAACAATGTAATTTATATTTAGTTTTATTTGACCGAATTTAACATACATTTGGTGGCACCACAATTGAGAATGTATATTTTATTAGAACAGTCCTATTTCGAGTTCTATTTATAATTCACTTTGAACAAACCGAGCCTTTGTTAAAAATATAAATAAAAACGGTTTAACTCTGAATATTCCAACTTTCACATGTTAAGTTTCAAGTTATATGTCAAAATACACGAGTGTATTACTGTGATCACCTGGGGAGTTGGTGTTTAGAATGTAGAAGGGAATTAATGTAAATTATATGCAGACTGACCCTTGTTAGAAATGTGTGGGCCGGACGATGTCTACCTGCCCGGTGGTACCTATGGGTGGTAGGGTTGCTACCGTCGAGAAAATGGTAATTATAATATCTAAAGGCGTCTATGGCCGAGTGGTTAAGGTAGTTCCTTGCCATGCGAGAGGGCGCCAGTTCAAACCACTGTGTTTTCCAAATTTAAAATTAATATGTACGATTAATTCGACGTTTTATCGGTGAAGGAAAACCTCGTGAGGAAACCTGCACCCTCTGAAGAAATTCTAAGGTTGTGTAGTCGACCAACCCGCACTTGGCCAGCGTGGTTGGCATCATCGCCCTAGTTTAGGGTAGGCCCGTGCCCCAGCAGTGGGGAATATATGGGCTGATGATGATGATGATGATGACATATCATTTGCCTATATAATTGAAATGTTTAGGTTGACAACCCTAGTATCCCTTTCACCTTTTACGTAACAATACAACGACATTCGTTTGGAAAACAACGCGGTTTCCCCCAAACGTGGGATTAGCGGACAGAGCTGTGATAGGATTGAGACCTTGTCAAATGCAAGGAAGTGGGTTCGATTCCGGATATGAAATGTCAGAGGAAATTGTGACTACAAGACGTATGTATGTATAATGTTAAAACGACGATTTTCCCTTTCTTTATTCAGTCAGCAGAATTTCAAATTCTCAATATATTATCTTTTTACAGCTATCAAGAAGTTACATAAAGTTAACTTCTAAGGAATATGTTATTCACGTATGAATGAATAATGTAGTAAGTAGTACATTATCATTTGATGTGACTAGCTTATTTAGATATGTATGCAATAAATAAATACACTAGTTTCCTTTAAACTTATCTTAAACTAGCTGTGCCAGCGACTTCGTCCGCGTTTTCCCCTGTTTATTACACATTTTCCATTGTTTGTTCCTATTGGTCGCAGCGTGATGTTATAATATAGCCTAAAAGCCTTCCTTGAAAAATGGTCTATCCAACACAAAATATCAAACCAGTAGTTCCCGAGATTAGCGCGTTCAAACAAACAAACAAACTCTTCAGCTTTATAATTTTACACATTACATTTACAGAGATTAAAAAAAAAACATTTATGCGATCACCTCGCTCTTAGTGATCTTTAGCTTTTAACTTAGTTAACAAAAATTAACTATCATGGATAATTTTTAGGTCATATAATGTAACATACATTACTTGACCTAAATCATCCATGATAATTACCCTATAAGCACAGCGTAAAAATAATTCTAGCAAAGGGTGCAGAGACGGTTCACGGTCCGTCGGCTACGGGCCAGGGTTCGATGCCCGTGCAAAATAGAGCGAGAAATCATACCCTCGGTGCTAGCAATTATGTTTCAGTGAAGTTACCCTTCCTTCCTATGTATAGCGATTGGTGTTATTTTCAGGCTCTTTCCTAATGTACTAAATAGACCTAAAGTTTGAACTGTTGTACTGAAGGAGCTACTATTATCGAAATGAAACGACAATGTAGCTTGGTCTAATGTTTTTTTTGGCCTTATCCTATTTGGAAAACAAAACGCTTGCGAGATGCAAAATACACGCAACACCATCTAGCGGTGTAACATTGAACTACGTTGTACTGCGTCATACGTAATGCTTACGTTTGTATACATTGCGCCATCTAGTGGCTTGGTGAACTAAAGTCGCAAACAAAAAGGTATCTATGGACCAGGGATAAAAATAATGGTGTCAAAGTACATAGAACAAGCATTTACTTCACTAGTACATATTTAGTTTATAGAAAAGCTGTATGACAGTCTTTACGTATGTTGAAATCTTAAAATTCACGCAACAGATTTTCTTAAGGTATGTTTAAATAAGATTGATAGATTAATGCAAGAGAGATTAAACATACTTTTTACGCACAGTTTCTTAAAATCAATGGCACGAATATCTTTAGAATGACGAAATTTTGTGAAAATTATTTATTGTGGTATTCATTATTTTAAAGGAATGCAAAAAATTCCTACATAACTTTTCGTACACTAAATTCAAAACAAGTTTATCAATAAAAATATTATACATACAGACGAATTGAGAACCTCCTCCTTTTTTTTGAAGTCGGTTAAAAATAATCCCTTAACGCAATTCCCCAGACTTGACTTTTAGGCTATTTCAGATCTAGATTTGGCTAGACAGGTATTAAATGGATTAGTTAATCTTCTAATGCTTGGACAAGACAGATGAATGTAGACTGTATTGTCTGCTTTAATACAGATACCAAGTCACTACAATGCACACATTGTCTTGATTTAGTATTGTGTCCATAGTTTATGGCCCTTTCAGGACAAACTTTTGATCAGGTAATTCGTGAATTAATTATTTAGCAACTTGATACAATACTAAGTTATTACAATCAAAGTAAATTGTATTTAGAAAGGATATATTTTTACAGTCTTAACAAAGCTAACAAGTATACATTTCATATTTTCTCTACATTATTTCCATGTATATCATCATCATCATCATCATCAACAGCCCATTTCAGTCCACTTCTGAACAAAGCCTCCCCAAATGCTCTCCGTTCCCCTAGCTATGTTTTACTATACTATTGATTGGTACTAAACTAAAAAATATTTCGTTATTGACCAGAAAACGTCAAAATTTTAACTAAAACGCCAAAGTTAGTTAAAAAAATCAATAAATTTTCATTGACCTAAGAAAACTATCCGACGAATCAAGAACCTCTGTCTTCTCTTGAAGTCGGAAAAAAAAACTCAACACAAAATAATTTTGCTGTAAATCACCTATGACGTAATCCTGAAAAATAAAATCGGGCAGTGAAGTGCGGAAAGGGTCGGCAAGTTTAAAACAGACCGGATGAGCAATTACTGAGGGAGGGGGGGGGACCCGGGTCATGTAGGCACCCTCCTACGCAACCCGGGTATGAGGTATCGGATATCCGGTTATAGAGTAAGAGGTGAAAGCGAGTATCGAAGTAAGAGAGGCGGAAGTCGATGTACTCTTGATATCCCCTTCTTTACACCGTGAAATTTTAGTGGTTGTTTTCCCGCAGTAAAATGATTTTATCTTAGTAGTAAAGTAGATTTGTGCAAAAAAAAGTTGCATGATTCGATAGTATTACTACTACTAAAGGCAAATCGTTCTGCTATGGGAAAACAACCACAATTTTTTTATAGTGTTTTTAGTAGGTATTTGTTACATAAAATAACAACTTTGTGTTATTACAGATACCAAGTGTGCAAGTACAAGTGTTCAATTACATATTGTAACACATGTATTGTATTTACTACGGAAGAGCGGGCTCTCCTAACACCAGTGCCTATGCTTGAAAGGAGATTCCAATCATCATAATATAAATGTATGTAAATAGGGTACCTAATGAATAACGATTTATTATTTATTACTGTTATTTATTTATTTCACAACATCTTATCAACCCTCATTGTTGTTAAAAAATAGCAGCTGCATGATTTACATATTTCTTTATTGTAAAGACTAGTCAGTTACAATTTGTTGTAATTTACGTCTTGTAAAGCGATTCTTGAGATAGAGCCCGATGACAGACAGACAGACGAACGAAATAGTAAAACGTTCCCAACTCTACCCTTTGTTTACGGAAGATTCCTTAAAAAGACCAACGAAACAACGCCCCTACCCAGATCACTCCGTCAACACCTTCAACTCAAACGGGACTCGATCCCGCTACCCCCAGCCAACTTGGTGAACCTCCGCGAGTCATAAATCTCTAGCACCTGTGCTCTCACGTATATCACTCGCTGTCTCACTCCCACTTCAACTCGGATAACATTGGTTACAGCTTGAAATAACATGCTCCAGTAAATCGGGAAGGTTTACTCAGAAGATGGAAACAGTACATACATAATAATGTATTACTTACACAAGTCTTTTTCGGGTTAAAAACTGTAATTGTTCGGGATATTTACGATGTTGTTTTGTTTAATGAGCTCTCGATATTTCGGCACTGTTGCAAGCGCCATGATCACTGGTGAACTGTAGGACTGCGAGAATGACGGTAGGTCTAAGGGCAGACAAATCGGTCTACCCTCTTTCTAAGTCTTTTATTACGCACGACACCATTGCCATCATTCACAATATTAGGGTTAAGTTCCCAAAGGATAAAAATGGGAGCCTACTTTTAAGCCTTTTCTGTCCGTCCGTCACTAGGCTGTATTTCAAGGACCGCTTTAGCTAGACAGTTGAAATTTATTACCTACTAGCTGTGCCAGCGACTTCGTTCGCGTTTCTCCCGTTTTTTACACATTTTCCATTGTATCTTTGCTCCTATTGGTCGCAGCGTGATGTTATATAGCCTAAAGCCTTTCTCGCATGGCAAGCAACGACTTTAACCACTCGGCCATCGACGTTTTTTTTAGGGTAAAAATGGGAGCCTACTTTTAAGCCTTTTCTGTCCGTCCGTCACTATATTTCAAGAACAGCTTTAGCTAGACAGTTGAAATTTATAACCTATGTCTGTTGTCGCTTTAACAACAAGTACTAAAAGAAAATAAAAATTTTAGGGTGGCGTCCTTACGAAAAAAGTCCTTTTTATCAGTATTGGTACAGGCTCTATATTGCGTACCAAAATTGCATTTAAAGACTGTCGACCTCATATGTGGATCTCACTACCTCTTACCATCAGGTGGAGTGAGGTCATACTGTTAGCCCTTTATAAAATTAAGAACAACTTAATTTTGTTGCAACGATGACTCTACATTTGTATGTTCCCTGAGTTACCTGTGTATTATTACCTTAAACATTATTAACCACACAATAAAAAGTTAAGCTTCACCACAAAAAACACGAAAACATATGTAAAACAAGACGATGCCGTATTTGCATGGTCAAACAGAGCAATCAATTTAAAAGTGTCCATTGCCGGGCTCAATTTTTTTTAATCCGCCAAAAAAGCAAAAGGGACCAAGAACCACTCGTGTTTGTAATGCCATGGCTACATTAGCCGGCTAAGGCACTTTTTTATTTATTGTCTCTGCCAGTCTAAGTCTTAAAGAGAAGGATAGTGTTTAATGTTTATGACTGGCTCGATGGCGCATTGATTAGTGCCTGTCTCTTGTGCAAAAAGTCATGGGTTCGATTCCCACTCGGGACCAATATTGATCCGGGTTTTTATTAGGTCTGGGTGTGCTATATCCATATTGACTATGACTAGCCCGGTGGCACAGTGATTCGTGACCCGGTGTCACTTAATACAGATCCAAGAGTCGTGGGTTCGATTCCAACCCGGACAAATATTTGTGCAAAGAACATCTGTATTTATTCCGGTCTAGTTATTAAATATTATTTAAGTATATTTGTCTATCCACTGTTGATTCTGATATCCGTAACAATTGCTTAAGCTACCACGGGATCAGATCAATGTATGAGATGTTGTGTAATATTTATTTAAGTACCTATAATTGAGTATACATCTATTGTTTCTGATATCCGTAACACAAATGCTTAAGCAACTTACTTCAGTATCAGAACAAATCAATGATGGTATACGTAATTTGTTTTTTTGAGCTTCTAACACGTGTAGAAAAAAAAATTAAAATGGTTATAATTGGTTAAACCAATGGTTCTCAAAAGTTTCCGGGGTTAGAGTTTGCTGCTTAGGAATGATTCAATGTTAAATTATTTAATTATTTATTGAAAGAGTCGGTCGGGACAGCTGATTGAAGGAGCTTACAGGAAAATGCCTTATACTGCCGCGAATGTAGCCGCATTTTAAGTAAAATCGCTCCGTAGATAAAAATCCTCTCGTCCCATCAATAAAACTTACAGTCATTAATGAAACGAAAACACTAGAATACCAATCCGAGTGGAAAATGTTTTGACAAATATTGCGAAGAAAAGTCTGGCAATCAATCAAAGGGGGAGAGAGGTGTCCCTGTCACGATATCGATATTAATTTAACCTAACATCTTGGTAAATCTGAAAATTAATTATCGTCATATATTTTTGGTAAAGCATTTTTCTTGGTTTCATTTCAAATCGCTTATCTGTGTGATACATTCAGTCATTTGAAAAACACAAGCCATTTGTCATGTTTGTTGATTATCGTCAAAAACATTTTGAAATAACCATAAAAAAAAATTCATGCTGAGGAGAAACATTTTGAACTAATATTTTAATAGTGGAGAGCTATAAAGGGTGTAAATTCTTGATTGAATGACCTGTTACCAGCAAATTTTTTTGTAGCAAATGTGGAGTGACATGAGATTCATTTATTACTTGTGGACAAAAATAAGTGTATTAGTGAGAAGTTTCGTACCCAGAGTCTGTATCGATTGAACATCCATCGTTAAAGATATCGATACTGCAATCACCTCTCTAGAGGGGAACCTTGGATGAGGTCGATAACCTCGCAAGACTTTGTGGCTGAGATTTTGGATTAATTACGGACTGATGCAATTCGTTATCCCCTTAATGAGGGGGTGGTGAAAAATGTATGATTGATGCGCCCCGTCTGGGTACTTCAAATGATCTTTAATCTTCGCCAGATTCCCCATTGATCAATCACTTTGGGGTGTTAGACAACGCTGAGTCTTGTGCGTGCGATTTGTGCATTGATGATAATGATGTCCCATTTCGTTTAGGGACAATGATATAATGCATCAATGAGGAATTCACTAGATGGCAATACGTAGGCGTGAGGTCCAACTGCAGCATGATTGGTTATTTTTGACGTGACATTGACAAACATGTCAATATTCACCAATCATGCTGCAGTTGCTCATTGCTATGTTTACTGAGCACGTTTTGAAAAGCAACTGACGGATGTGTGAATGTATGTGAGAGAGATTTATTGCACCGAACTAAAATGTGTCTGATTTATTGTTTTTGGCAAACAATACAACAAAAGTGTCATGGTTTGAAAATGTGAAGTAAATCAATAAATATTGCACAACACCACGTGGCATTGATCTGATCCCGTGGTAAGTAGCTTAAGCGCTTGTATTACAGATATATATGTTACAGTGGATACACAGATATATTACATTCATATATTAAATAACACACCCAAACACGGAATAAACACCGATGTTTGCCACAAAAATATTCGTCCTGGGTGGGAATCGAATCCTTTGAAACGTAGTTAGTGAGCCAGGGCCACAAACCACTTTCCAGAGTCAAATACATAAAATTACAATTTTAGACCAAATTTCATCAAAATAGGTCCAGTATTTTAAGCGTTACAGACAGAGTTACTTAGTCGTTCATTGTCCACTTAAAACTAGTTCGTTATTATGCCTTCTATGTTCATTGAACAGTAGCATAAGCTAGACTCCAAACTTCATTGATATTTAAGCTTTGAGAACCAGCTGAATCGGAAAAAATCCTATTACCAGGAGCTTTCATCGCTGTAACGTTATTGAAGGTAAGTTTAAAAAGCTTCACTATGAAGTTGAAGTAAGTCATTCACATGATTACTTTAAAGCAAACATAAAAGTAACAATAAATTAGGTATTGTCTTGTATTTCGGTTGAGTGCATCAAATATCGTTACGATCTTATCAAAAAGCTGACCCGCCCCTATTTATGTTTCAATTTACTTATATGTAACTGGCTCGTTGGTCTATTGGTAGCAAGCGCTGCGTAATGACCGAAAGGTCACCGGTTCGAGTCCGGGGTCGGGCTAAATTTGTGTGAGTTTTTCTGAAAAGAAATCACTCAGTCCGGTGTTAGGAAGTTGGCGGTTGCACGCCAGCGCCTCGGAAAGCATGTTAAGCCGGTGGTCCTACGCCCGATCTCTCGATCTCTCATCGGTCATGTCGTATTGCCGTCTCACCGAACTATGTGAGTGCTGGGCAAAGTTCGAATCAAAATACTTTATCGGACATAATTTTAAAATTCTCGTAACCGTATCACCAAAGTAAAGAAAAAAAGATTCATATAATCGAATTACACGCCCAACAAGAACTTAATTTACGACAAACAAACTCACAAACGGTAAACAGGATTGCAACTTTGAAACAGCTGATTGAATTTCCTAGCCAGCACACAACACAACTATCCAGAATTAAAAGAACAATTGTACGCAGAGGAAATGGGTGCATCCAAGGTTGAAACCTGGAGGAAATTTAATTAGAAAGAAAGAAATACTGGGTTTATACCTGGAACGAAGAAAATGAAACAAGAGAAGAAAACTACGTGATGCTCTTGAAACATCTTGCCAAGTGGATACGGGGATCGTGTGTGGAAATCGTTTAAAGTCTTGAAGTGATAGATAGATTTTTATTGGAGTTAAGTAGTCATCAGTCTACATATTGCACAATGGCAAGAAAAGTGTCATAATACAAAAATAGGGTGCCTCAGGAATATGGAAATTTAATGGTTTTTCGTTCATTTATACGGCGACTATTATAGAACTATAATAGTTCGTTAACGGAATTTAACGGAAAACTTAAAATGTTGATGTATTGAAGAAAATAAATTGTACTAATACTATATAAATATAAAGCTTAAGAGTTTATTTGTTTGTTTGTTTAAACGCGCTTATCTTAGGAACTGCTGGTTAGAAAAGAAAAAAATATTTTTTTGTGTTGGATTTATTCACGCTGCGACCAATAGGAGCAAAGAAACAGTGTAAAAAACGGGGAAAAATGCGCACGAAGTCGCTGGCACAACTAGTCCATTAATATGCACTGCAAACAAACATATTTCCAACTAAAAACATTCATGAAATATAAAACTTCAAAGACAGGATTACGAAGAAACAGCTTAAACTATGATCGATTCCTATGAACTTAAACAACTTTGAATTTGATCGAATAGAGAATAATAGTCTTTACAAGAACTCATATTGAAATTACAGTTTAATTTTCAATGATGTTTTAGGAAGAAAAACTTAATAGTATGATTAGGAATGATAATAAAGTTCCCTGAATGATCTACTCAGAAAATAGTAGGTATAGTACAAGATTGAGTACTGTCTAAAAGATACATCTTTTTTTATTGTCCTTTATTCATAGATACAATTAATAAATTTTTAGTATTAGTAATTTAGAAATAACATGATTCTACCACCTGTTCAGATGCCTATTCTACCAAGGAGTTTCCAGCTCGAAACTCTACACTATATATAGTATAGTCTAAAGTCACTATAAAATCCTTACTGAGTACTTAGTACTTAGCACTTTCACTTATCGAGTCTCTAAGAGAGAGGAGAAACTCCTTGCATTTTCTTTGACATACCTGAAACAAAATAAAAACATAATCAGTAATAGAAACAGCACTTAGCATTTTAAAACTATTTACAAAGGCGCCCAAGACTCAATGTCGTTCAAAAAAAGTGTTGCAAATTCCTATTCTTCTGAGAGTCAGTTCAATTGTCATGGTATTTCATATTCTATCCACACACCAAAAATGCACGTCTTTTTTTTCCTTAGTCGGGAAAGCCGCCTATTCATGCCATGGCATTTCATCAACAATGTGTTACCATTCGTCACTAGATACAAAAAAAAGTGAAATCCTTTTCAACTTTCGCATTTTTCGAAATGACTTGAGATATAAAATAACAACACGAAACAGTAAAGTATCAAAAAGAAAATAAAGTTATGTAACAAGAATCTTAATTATTAAAATGTTCACATCATTGAACATCATGTAATGATTGGGCACGTATAAGTGTGCCTAAAATAAGGTACCAATGGGAAAACAGATGTAAAATGGTTGATAAAAAAAATAATACCTATCATTAAATACACACACAATAGGTAAAGACCACAGTTGAATAAGACATTTTACACTTCAATTTTCTTTCCCCTCAAACTCAACATCACATTCTAGCAACAATAGGTGTCTTTAATCAAAACGTTTTCACTTTACGGCACGTGCTAATAACGTCATTATACACAATCAGGAATGGAACAATGGACGTAATAAAAAGCAGACTTTTATCCATTTTCTTGGATGTCGAAGAGGATCCGAGATTGTTATCGTTCGGGATTCGTTCCACTCGAAATGTGTAACGTCATGGCCCCTATACTGCGCTATGTGGATCGTGAATATTGAAAATTGCATTGCAATTACAGTTAAAACTTTGCATTACCGTAAAACTTCCAATACTAAAATTTGTGTTATTTACCAATTGAAGTTTAGTTAGATATTCCACATTTAGTGTTATTACAGACATCATTGACTAAAGACATTTAATTCCAAATCTGAACAATTTATGATATTTTATGAAAAAAATCAATTTATAAAATTGTTAATATGATTTCCAGATAATAAATAGACAATCTGCAATGCCCTTAGTGCCAAAGAATCACTACATAGTATAAAACAAAGTCGCCTTTTCTGTCCCTATATCCCTATGTGCGCTTAAATCTTTAAAACTGCGCAACGGATTTTGATGCGGTTTTTTCCAATAGATAGAGTGATTCAAGAGGAAGGTTTTTATGTTAAATTTACCCGAGCCGAACCGAGGGCGGGTCACTAGTAGATTATAAAATAAATCTCATTTTCCTAACATCCATTGGATTAATAAATAAATCCTGCTAAAATGTACTTCTGTGCTCCTTAACTCTACTTATTAAATTAGTTAAAAACAATTATGTCCATACATATTTGATTCGTCCATACTTTCATACATATATATTTTTTGTGAAATGAGGTGCCCTTCCCCCTGGGTGCCATTACACCATACTCTCCAAGTGGAACACACCACCACCACTAACAGTGTACAAAACAAATCTTCGTCTTCACTCGCACTGTCGCAGTGTAACAGGAAATTAAGGCATTCAATGAAAAGTCGAGGGCGGGAGAGGAGGACCCGGCGATTTGGATAAGTAACCGATGCCCATTTATCAGACCTCTTCAGAATACACGAACAATGCTGAATGAATGTGGCACCTGCAGGTCTGTCTTTGTTTCTTATTAGTAGCTGGTATGTCGTCAAATAGGCAATATTAGAAATATGATCCTGCAAATATTTAATGATTTAACAAGTGCTAAAGCATTTTGTTTGTATTCTATTTTCTACGTGTACCAATGGTGTGCTTTTGAAATTGTTAAGTAGCATCAAAGTCTGTACATAGTACTTAAACAAACGTTTAAATGATCCCAGTTATGGTATCGTAACGATATTGTTACGTTACACGATAGCAAATCGCACCCATTCTTCTTGACAGGCTTATTTCAAAATTTACATCCTCCTATTGGTCTCACAACGCTCCATGTGCAAAACTAACAGAGTGCTCAAAATGCCACATCCCCTTTTCAGACGTCCATGCTGAAGGGGCGTACTATTCTTGCCATTGTTCAAGCGTCCATAAATTCTTCGTTGCCAACGGCAGTCCCTCGAAGCATTGTGAACTTTCGCTTCTTCAATGTACGTCCTTGGAACAGGTAATTAATAGGGGTGCTATTGTCCTATAATTAATTTGTTCATTAGTGTCTTTAACACCTCAGTGATCGAGATAGCTTCGAATTATGGCTCTGTGGCGCCGTAAATAGGCTTCTGGCCCATTTGCCGGGGATAATGGTGTTTTGGATTGTCTCAATTGTGATGTGTCCCTGCTATGTAATTTGGCGTCCTCATTCCATTGTGTGACGTATTCTAGGAAATTTAAGTGCTGAAATTCTAGGACTAAGTTTGAAGCAAGACACAGGTGGCAACGTTTGAGGCGATTTAATTTCAGGAGGCTTCCAAATAAGCCATGTAGGATTTCTCATGACAAGGAAAGGTTTATGTTGTTGCTAGCGGCTCCCTACAAAATGGACTGATCATCTAGACATAATCGTTACATTCAGTGTAAAACCTACAGTGGTTGAGTTTATTGAAGAAGGCTTTTATTCAGCAATAAGTCATACTATGAAGTGTCTTTGTCTTTATGTTCAATTAAAGAATGTGTTATCACTAAAGGCAAGAGTCGTTAGCTTTTTGAAGGCATACATTTTGAAGGTAACATATCAGTTAATTTATCTCTCTGTTGATCTGTCTGCAGATAAGCTATAGGTAGACTCGCTTCCTTTATTCCCACAGTCTTATCAGATAGCAATCTCACAATGTCACGGATGCCAGACCGGTCAAGTCAGAACGACATTATTGAATCAGACTTTTGTCATTCTACTCTATAACAACACACGATTTACACACTCCTCATCTCCACTCCGTATCCCGACGATCTTCCTGACCACAATTAAGTGACCTGGAGTCCTGAAACACAGGATTATCCTAGATTATTAGCTTAGGCTCCAAACCATCCAAATGTGGATACATACCCCATAAATGTACCTTCTGTAATTTTGGTGGAAAATTTCAAACGCAGAACCAAGAGGTTAACATTTGATACCATCAAACACCTCTACACCAGAGCTTTTCTTATGAATAAAGAATGTCCGAAAACTGATTTTTTTTATACTAGGAGAACATAACTTGATGCAACTAGTAGGCAACAATGATAGATGAAGCAACGTCTGTTCGTAATGTGAACACAGTAAATGCATTTGCCAAACCCTGGCCACCATTAACATAATCCAGTAGGCACTGTCCAAGTTTACACACAATAGCTCAGAGCAGAGATGGGAAACCTTTCCGAGAAACGTGCACTCTTTTGTCATTGGTCTGAAGGAGTTTTTAATTTGGTAACGACTTGGAAACTAGTACGCATTGATCAAAGTAATAAATCTACTTAGGTATACCCCAAAAAATGATAAACTTATATAATTTTACACAAATTTACTTTTCAAATGCTTTGTAACTAGCAATCGTGACACATCAAGATTATTAGAGAAGTATTTGAAATAATCAGTCAGGAGTAAATTGCAAAAAACTGCTTCCATCGTCAATAAAAACAAGTGATGTAGTAACAGCTTGCATTTAAGTGGTATTCATCATCATCATCATAAGTGGTATTTCATTTTGCAATAATTGTATTTAACAATTGTAATAACAGCGTCCGCCCACGCGACTTAACATCTAAGTCGCAAATAATGGCTAATAAAAAAACAAACTGTCATGTTTCCCTTGGCCATCCTTGTCTCCCGTGACGTAGGTGCCATAGGTTCACCACCCATGGCTCAGACACTGATCCCCAATACCTTACAAGCCCGTGACAGGCAGGTCGTTACCCCGGCTTAGGCGACACACGGCTGTCAAGACCGGCCAACCGGGCGGTTCTTTTTTGAGATGCTTGAGCTGACGTTTGATTGCAAAGTAGAAAATTTATGATTCTGCAATTGTTGTCTTTATTTATTTTAATTTTAGAGGGGTTTCAAAAATATGTACGTCCAAATTATTACAAAAACATAAAAGTTGATTATTTTCCGAACTAATACTGTTTAGTTTAGTTTAATACTTACATACTAAGTTTAGTCGTAATGAATAAAGTTTTGACAAATAAAATTCTGAACCTAATAAAATTAAATAAATTGTCATGGTTCCATTTTTTGACGTAGATTTTTTTATTATAGATGTTATTTTATGTATCAAGTCATAGTAGCTCACAACCCCCATATGCCTACAATATGCTAGACATGAAAATCATTTCGATCGTACATTTCGTGGAATTGATTAACATTTGAACACGTAAGGTCTCCAAAATTGTACTCTATTTTTTTATTATCTATCCTGAATCCATCTATCTATTGATATCCCCAAACCTACTTATTGAGTACGATAAGAACCTATATGTATAGGTTCAAACACACCTTCACCATCACAAACCCTATGCGTTCGCTTAACAAGCCAACCGTATGCCACTGGCCTATTTGTGTTAACTATAGAACTGGCGGTTCGTATCATCTGTCATCTGAGCTGGGGTGGTCGTGGGAATACTTGAAAGGCTACGTACCTGTTATGCAGATCAGGGCAACGTGTTGAACTTAACTCTACTACTTTTGTTTCAAGTTAATTGCAAGTTAAGCAGTGCACTGCGATATTTTTGCATTCTGCTCTTGTGACTTCCGCATTCTATTTGGATGAAGTGATTGGTGTGACGTGTGAACATGGCTTGAATCGAAGATAATTACAGTAACCGAAATCTCAATCAGTAAGAAACTTTACATACATACATAAAATCACGCCTTTTCTCAGAAGGGTAGGCAGAGATCGCTTCCTGCCATGTGCTACGGCTACGGCTATCCTGGCACACCACTTTCGCTTCTTTCACATCCATCAATCTCTTCATGATGCTCGAAACTATGTATTTGCTATTTACATATACTATGTTTATATACTAGTATTAAACATTTCATACATAAGCCCAAAATGCGAGTAGCCGTATGTCCAGCAGTGGACAAAGCTGATGATAACAAAAAGTACTACTAGGCGTAAATTAGTGTAAAAACAAGTGTGCATGTAAGAACTTCGATGTTATACTAATCATAAGAATCGATTGCGATTGTGCAACTGATGTATGTATACCGGAGCGTCCTGTCATATTTCTAGTTCTTCAATAAGGTTGTAATTCAATATTATCCATCCATGCATAAACATTATTGCAAATAATGCGATGCAAAGTTCATGTAAGATTGCCGTGTCGCCGAACTACGAGAGCTCTAATGCAGGGTTCAGTGCACTAATGTAGTAATAAGTCGTATGCAATTGGCTGATTTCAATTCTAATAATCTTGTGAGAATAAATATCTGAAACCAGAATAGAGAATTCCCGCTATAACCAAAACCTATCTGACAAATTACTGTATTGCACCTTAGGCTTAAAATAGCACCTAATCTTAACACTCACACCAACTTCAACCGACTTCAAATATCAAATACATACTTAATACATCACTACCTCAACACTCAAGCGAAAATCCACCTTACCCCCTCCAATTAAAGTCGCACACACCCGTCAGATTAGTGGCTTAGCTAAGTCAGCATTAAGTCTGGCGTTCGGTACGGAACCCAGTGTCACCTCAGTCGGTCCCGCTTGACTAATTAGGACTCCTATTCGCTACCTTATCCGCAATCAGTTGTACCTACGTTCCGTCTAGAACTACTGAAACGTCTACTCAAATACGGAGAGGGTTCAAGAGGTAGGTAGGAGCGGAAGTGATATGTGAAAATCATTTACGCAAATGTCGCCGTTTACGCGAAATCGAATTGTGGTTTACGGCACATGAATCGACATTTACGCGTTTATTGCAATGTCTAATTTAATATTTTATGTAACTTTGTAATGACTTTTCGACTATTGCAACTCGATAAGCAAGATTTATGTCTACACTATCTTGTTAACAAAAATCACAATTTATTTTATTTTGCTCTAAGTGATAGCCAGCCAGCTGGCTGTATTTTACGCAAATTAATTCGGCATTTACGCAGATTTAGATAAACTAAAACTTTTGCGTCCAGGATTAAATATTGAATAGCCAATTAGTAGCTTGTCTTGAACTTAAATATAATTAGTCGTAGACATTTTCTCATTATATGAACTTTGGATTGCAGATGCCTATGTATGTAGTGGACCACCATCGTCATATGCTGAGTCATATTGTTTTTTTAATAAATCTTATTATTTTCTACAGGTAAAAGAAAACTATAAATGCTACCTGTATATTCTGGTGTGATTTTGTAACTAAAAATAATTTCATTCTTTCATTATTTTAACTTATTCTCGGGATGAGTCCCAGTGACAGTTGTATTTTCGTTCTTGAACCTATTACAGTCATTTAGCCAACCAGGTTTATAACGACTTGACTATGTTTATAAGCCCGTATGCAACTCAAATGATTGATTGGCCGAAGGTAAACTACCTTGCACCACCTCCCTATCCTATCTCCCTCAGACGGGGACACGGAAATATGGCTGACCAATCAGACAAGGCCTCCTTCTGCGCATTCATCTCACCCGGTTTCCCTCACAATATGAGTACCGGAGGGACGCAGGGAGGTCTTCTTAGCCTGGCCAACGGCTATCTTTGATTATCGGCGTGAATTCAAATCGGCCCGTTCTACCTTGTTACTTTGGTATATCAATTAAATTATGTAATGCGAGCTCAGCGCGGCTTAATCGAAATAATTACGCATTGAGAGTTTCTATGTGTGTTTAGGGGTGTTGTTATAAATTGTTGTTGATATGGTGTGATGGAATAGGGATAGTAATTGCAAGTAAAGCTTGGAAGCCGAGTGGATTAGATACAAGGACGGGTTGAACTCTAGATATTGCTTACTAGCCTAATTGAATTGGCATAGGCTCGGGACACGGGACTGTCAAGGAGTTCCGGTATAGACAAAAGACCAAGAAGATCATAGGCTTTACAAAAACATTAATGATAATAAATAAATATATAAATGATCATACATAAACCGATCTGATCTCCTGGAAAGTTACTTATTTAGGGACTAGTGCAAATCAGAATCAACAGCGGAATACACACATACAATGATATAAATAGTACACCCAGACACGGGACAAATAATGATCTTCATCACTCTAACATTTGTCCCCGGTAGGGATCGAACATACGCCAAATATCCAATGCGCCACTAAACCAGTCAAATATCATGATACGATACTGGCATGATTGGTACACGATCAAAAGCCATAAAATAATGAATAAAAAACACGTGTGGCACTCGGGGACTGCCGCGGTATAGCTATTGCATAGCATCGTCCGATTTCGGAGCAGCTCGTCTCGATTCGTGCGAGTTTCGTAGAGTCGTACAATACGTCTAACCGCACGCACACCACCGTGCCGTAGTCTACCGAACTGAAAGGACGTTAGACGATTGTGAGGTTTTTTTCGTTACGGAATTTCTTGGTTCGGTCGCCGCGCTCAAAGCCCGCGATAAAAGCTATGCAATAGCTTAAAAATCCAAACATAAATTGGAGGGTCTACAACTAAATTAACTAACGGACACCTGTATCAGATAACCCCGTATAAACATATAGTAATATATAAGTATATAACCATGACCCAATTTGTCTGGTCCCCCTGGCCGTAATGGAGGTCAGATGGCAATCGTAGCCACTACCTTATTCAAACTAGCCCCGATTATACGTACAAAGAGCTTTGAATATTGTATCATAATAATTACAACTACATGACTGGCTTGGTGGGACAGTGGTAGTGGCCCAGGTTCCCAGAGTCGTGGGTTTGATTCCTATTCGGGACAAATATTTGTGTGGCGAACATCGGTTTAAAGTTTTAGTGGTTGTTTTCCCGTAGCAGAACGATTTTTACAAAAAAACATCATTCATCTCGAAAGAGAGAGAAGCGATCGTTCTTTTATGAGATGTGACGTAAGCAGTAGCTTGCCGCATGAAATCGATGCTTAAAGCTAAAAAAGCTCTACGCGCTTAGTAATAAAGCGGTTCGAGCGTGGTATTTATTGATTTGAACAAAAAAAACTCCACAAATCTATTGTACTACTAAGATAGAATCATTTTACTGCGGGTAAACAACCACTAAAACTTCAAGGTGTATAATAAGTGAACTTGCTAATATGTAACCATGTGTTTACGACTCTTAGACACATTCCAGTGTTCTCTAAATAAACTTCCTACAACAGTGTACATTACATAAATGAAATAAAAACCCTTAAACGTGAACTTCGCTACTAAATTCCGTTGTTATTTTAGGATAATGGTCTGCTACCTTTGTCAAATGTCGGAGTCATATATGTTGCTGAAATGTCACTTTATTTTCTTAAGAAGTTGTGTCGTTCGAATGTAAGCCCTATGCAGTTGGGTTAAGGTGCAACCTTTGAAGTGCGGTTATGCGCGATAAACCAGACCATATTAGGAACTTTAGACAAGTTTATGTAACTGTCATCCCTTACATAGTAAGCTTTATTAAATACAAATCCGGAAGGCAAAACTAGGAACAGTCTTTTAACTTGGAAATATAAAAAAAGACGTGTGGCACTCGGTGACTGCCGCGGTATAGCAATAGCATCGTCAAATGTCGGAGCAGCTCGTCTCGATTCGTACGAGTTTCGTATATTCGTACAATACGTCTAACCGCTCGCACACAAACACCGTGCCGAAGTCTACCGAACTGAAACGACGTTAGACGATTGTGAGGTTTTTCGTTACGGAATTTCTTGGTTCGGTCGCCGCGCTCAAAGCCCATGATAAAAGCTATGCAATAGCTTAAAAACTTGGTAGAATCACATTTCTATCTGTATTAGAAAATTTTTTATAGGTCGTATAAGCTACCTATAATAGAAGAATATTTTTGACAAAAAGTCTCGTACCGTTAGATTTAACCGTTTCAATGTTCAAGATGTAGACATAATAGAAAATAAATTTTCACATACCATATGAGGGCTGTGCATCTTTTAGCCATATTCGCTCGCGACCACTAATCATATTATGGTATAACTATGGTGTAATTATAGTCGTAACGTCGAATAGTAAGTAACTATGTATTTGTCACATGGTTTCTCATCGTCTTAAGTAAGAGTGAATATTATTTGAATGGGTTAATTACTTAATATGTGCACTTCTTTTTCAGGAACGGGATACCTTAAAAAGAAGTGCAGAATGCACATGTTCTTGCGCACACACTAGCACACTATAAGTCCTACATATTAGTCAAAATGGCCGCCGTAACAAAACGGTTAGGTTAAAATTATAAGTTAATCTTCATTTGCAAATTGTTAAGTGGATAATTTTCATGATACATTATCTGTTTCCACAGGAATGGTTTACCGCGTAATTGAAATCATTGATTGCGTTTTGTGGTCATTAAAAAAATATTATACGCCTACTTGACAGTAATGCTTTATGGTACCTACTATTAACCTGCGGTTTTGCTATATATTTTTAAAAGGTTATACATAAATATAATATAGCACTAGGCGTGAAAAATTTAAACAACTTTTTCAAAAGGTAGTTGGCGGATGCACGCCCGTGCCTCGGAAAGCAAGTTAAGCCGGTGGTCCTGCGACTGATCTCGGATCTGTCATGTCAGATTGCCGTCTCACCAAACTAAGGGGGAAAGGGAACAGAGAGTGCACTTGTGTTTGCGCGTACATTTGTGCACTATAATGTCCTGCGCAGTTGGCTGAGCTCCATTGAGATCGGCCGCCATGGCTGAAATCAGTCGGCCTTATATGCAAAACATATAATATCAGTAAGTAAGTAAAGATTTCGTACAATAACTACTTACTCGGTACAATACAATATAATGTAAAATAATATAATATAATATAACATAATATAATGTAATAATATAACATAAAATTAATTGTACTTAATCTCATTGTAAGTGAACTATTTATAAGTTTTTATGAGAAATAAATTTCTTTAACCATATACTGATTTGTCTTAAGACCAAATGTAAGTATATATACCTATAGTCTACAACCTCGTCTTTTAGACACATTCAAAAGTTATCACGAACAAGTTTCGCACTTCCATTACGAAAACTTCTAGCCCTTAATAAATACAGTGCAACCGATAATATTTCACCAGAAAAAATATATATCTAGGAGAGAACACGACTTTCGCGTATGAACGAAACTTTGTTGTACTGATATTTTTTTCTCGTGCTATCATCAAACTATAATAATTGGAAAAGTTTGCTCATTATATTTTCGGGGTGTTTTTTCTCATTTCTGTGTGTGAGGTATTTTTTTATTAGAGTCCCTTTTATAAGGTAGACTATTACACATAACGGTGTCTTATTTACAATATTGAATGTTGAATCATGAGATAAGCAGATTTTGAAGAGGAAATATTGTAAAAAAAACACAATTAATCAAAAAAACCAAATCACGGATTCAAAATAGATTCTGTTTAAATCTTAATTTACTTACACACATAGATCATTACTGAAAAATTGCCTTTTTATAATTATTTAAAAAAAACACTTCTTTATGATGGCACAAAAATGAGATAGGACGGCAAATTTCTTCTCAGCTCGATTCAAAATGGCGTCCAATTTTTTTTAATTTACAAGATCTCACGGTAAATCTAATCGTGCCGAATCGCTAATGAGTTCCAACTCACCAGAGTGCAATAAATAACCCCGCGAGCATTTGCCTAACAAATGTGGGATGCATTTGTTGAACAAAAGATTAATTTAAACATTGACGAAATAGGGTACCGCAATTTGCGTACCGCGTTTTTAAATCGAATTTGGAATTCGCGGAGACGAATCAGGTTCTCATCCAATAATAACCTAATCTCCTTGACATTAAGGAACAAAATCCAATATAGACACGTAATGCTTGCAAAGAATTTGAGATGTGTGAAAGAGATGGATGGGTGCAAATTTACTTCGATTCCGTAATAGGATTACGTTAGGTCGTTATTGTTATGGAATTAAGGTGTTAAATGCAATGTTTTCTTTTTAGTTCCTTGTTTTAACGGGTCCTGTTGATTGTAAAGAAAAACACATGGGGTAGTTTCGTCCGGGCATGTGATACAATTAATATCAATTTGGGGTACTGAGGGGGCCCTAATTTCATTATGGTAGCCAATTGGGTGAAATTTTTGTGTGAATTTTTGAGACACTTTTAGGGAGAGCCCGATTTTATCCCTTTTTAAAAGCTTTAATTTTTTTTTATTTTGCTTTTGCATGTTCGTTAGATCCCAATACAACTGGCAACTTGAACGATGAATTAATTGGTTTATTTCACTTACTTCAAGGTTTTATAATAGGAACAGGAACAGATCCATAAATAAACGAATTCTACTATTTATAAGTATAAATTTATCTCAATGGCCCTAAACAAAAGATCATAGAGACTAAAAATTAAAAAAAAAACATTGGTACACTGTCAGCATCCAGAAGACTATGTATACGAAAAACCACGCCATTGTGCAAAGCTTGACGAAATTCTGGACGTATTTTTTGAACAAAAACAAAATTGTACATTTCAAATTACACCGCCTACGCTCTCCGTTGAATGAGACTCTCCTGTTTTAAAGGCTTTAGCACCTCTTATTCCAGGGAATCCCGTCAGCCCAACTCGCCTGGGAGCACCGCACAAAACAGGATAAGTCTCGCTACATCAGCGGTGAAATAATTAACAAAACATACAGAAATGAACCGAGGGAAAGAAGCCAGATCTAATTATTCCGACGCCATGACATCGTTTTTCGCGCGCTCTCGTCGCGCCAAAATGGCGGACTTAGGGATGCCAGCGCGGAAAAAAGACTACCAAATTAGCATATTTTTAATATATTAGAGCAGACTTTGTCGGGCTGCGTAATGAGACTAGGAAACAAATGTGATCATTTGGGTAAATCGCAAAAATATAATCGTCGTACGTAATGTTTTATTTATCTATGCAAGTGTTATGTCTCTAACTTGTATTTTCCGTTTTAACATGCTGTCAGTAATTTCAAATGTCACTTAAACTTTGAAAGATGGCTGGAGTTGATAAGAGTAGCCGTATATTGTAAAAAATGTATGGTAAATGACAAAAATAATTATAGTACAGATAATGATTTCAAAGATGTCTGTCACAGCCTAACCTCCTAATCACGCAATTTATCTTGACAGGCAACCCTAAAAGTGACGATGAAGATTCTCGCATTATTACGTATGTTGGGTGACAACCTAAGCCTTCGGGCCCTTATTTATATTTAAAAAAGAGAAATATGGCGGGTGGAAAAAAATATTAACATTTTTCAGCGGAATAATGTTAGTTGTTCTCTAAATTGAAATAAACAGGGGTATTTAAACAGAACGTGACCCAGTTTCACTGTTGCTTGTATAAATGCATTTTATGCGCGCAAATATTTGTATAACGAGGTACATATTTCAAGATGGCGGATGCTCTGTTCTTTAAGCGTACTTTCGAGGTTATTTTAAATACTTAAACATTTAAACTGTTCTAACAATAAAAGAGGCACTTTTACCACAGGATTTTACTAATTATTTCTGACAATTAGCAGTTCTTGATCGAGATTGTGCAAAAGAAATGAAAATAACAGGGTCTTAGTCTGACAGACACATTACAGTAAAGTGCTCTTAGCGATGTCTTCCAGATAACCTGTACTACTTAACTTGTTTATACGATATACTATTGAAATATTACAGATATTTTTTCTTTAAATGTCTAACTAACCTCAAAGTAAAATAAAAAAAAACCGGCCAAGTGCGAGTCGGGCTCGCGCACAAAGGGTTCCGTAGCAGCAAATATAATAAAAATCAACCTATCTCAAAAACTATAAGAGATACTTTGATCAAACCAAAAATCGTTGAAAGAGTTAATTAGCATGCATCACCTCTATTTTTTTTAGAATTTTATACCCCGTAGTTATAAAAATAGAGGGGGGGGGACATACTTTTTACGACTTTGAGAGCTGATATCTCAAAAACCGTTCACTTTAAGAAAAATGTTTTTTAGAAAACTTTATATCATTTTAAAAGACCTTTCCATTGATACCCCACACGGGTATGTACATCGAAAAAAAAAATTTCATCCCTCAGTTACATGTATGGGGGGCCCCACCCCCAATTCTTTTTTTTACTATTTAGTATCATATTTTTGTAGCGGTTCATACAACACATTTTCCCATCAAATTTCATCACTGTAGTACTTATAGTTTCCGAGTAAATCGGCTGTGACAGACGGACAGACGGACAGACGGACAGACGGACATGACGAAACTATAAGGGTTCCGTTTTTGCCATTTTGGCTACGGAACCCTAATGAACAAAAAAGGTGACCTCTAAAACACATTCCAGTTAACTAAAGCACGAATTTAATTAGTAAACCTATTTTATTAGTTTCACATTAGGGGTGAGAGCCATCCGCTCCCCCGCAAGTCCGGTGATGATGACGAGGCTACTCCAAGCCATCATCGTATGCCATTTAGAAGAAAAAAAGGTTTCACATTAATAACAAAAGGTAATTAACTAATTACACCAAATATTAATGTTAAAGAAACAAATATAGAATCGCAATAAGAAAATTCCGTTCATAGACATATATCATCAAAAAGGTATTTTCCTTATTTCCTATGAAACTATAAGGGATCTAAGGGAAGCCAAGCAATTGGTACGGTCCCTAATGGCTCATTTGCTTCCAAATGATCTTAATATGTGACAGTAATTACCTTAGCGGGAGTCCTTTGTGATAGTTTTCTTTTATTAATAATATTAGCAACAATGCAGTCTTACAATTGTATGTTGGGCAAATCCCAAGCCTCTTCTATTAGTATTATTAATAATACTGCATTTAAATGCAAAAAGTAAGTAAAGGGTAAATTTATATATTAAGATATGTGGATGAAGCGAAAGTGGTGTGCCAGGACCGTAGCACATGGCAGGAAGTGATCTCTGCCTACCCCTCTGGGAAAAAGGCGTGATTGTATGTATGTATGTATGTATGTATATATTAAGATATTTTTTTTAGATCGTCGCCGCTATTTTGGAAAAGATAAAACAATAAGTAATCGTTTAACTTCTGATCTTTTAAATTATTCATAACGTAATTTAAGTCTTTGCACAAATAATTATATAAAACTAGCTTTCCGCCCGCGACTTCGTCCGCGTAGAGACGTTTAACGGGTAAAACATTACTTCCTTATAGCGCAGTTGGTTAAAAAGTAGCCTATAACCTTTCCTAGGCTCTGGACTATATCTGTACCAAATTTCATTTAAATAGGTCCAGTGCTCTATGCGTGAAAGCATAACAGACAGACCGACAGAGTTACTTTCGGATTTATAATATTAGTAAGGATAGTAATGATCTACTTAACTACATATTGTTTAGAAGAAAATGAATCCTTAAATTCTTAGTTACCCGGCATTCAATGCGCATTTGTGATTTAAAATGATAAAACATGAACGAAATTCAAGTAACTACATTAGTACTCACGAAACTTCGAAAGGAAAGCATTAAGAATGGCAATTCACAAACAAAACCATTAGGGTTCTTCGAAATTGGGTTCCACGAATACAATTAGGTTCGTATTGCAACTAATTAAATATAAGTACGACTGTTAATTACTCGTCATAAAGGGAACTATAGGCGGGTTTAAACTCTGTAATGTAATGAACGTATGCACTCAGCCACATAGGGCGAGGCGGCAGGGATGCCAAAATAAAAAAAAAATATATACAGTCTACTTAAGAACCTCAACTTTCTTTTGAAGTCATAAAAAAAAACAGGTTAGGTTCGCAAGAAAAATATTTCATCATCGGCCCATATACGTCCCCACTGCTAGGGCACGGGCCTACCCTAAACTAGGGCGATAAGACCTTAGTCAACCACGGCACCACCACAAAAAAAAAATTGGACTAATACAATAAATAGATTTGATAGATCGGATATAGTTATTTAATATGTAACTTTTGGCCACTACTATTATGGTTTACGTGTCATTTTCACATTTTAAGTTTTTTTTAAACCTAATTAATACATGTACATTTGTCATTTGAACGTGATTTAATTCATAGTCTTTTTTAGACTCTTCATCATCATTCTCCTGCCCATATCCCACGCTAAGTGGGGTCGGCGCAACATGTGTATTTCTTCTACTCGGGCCTATCATTCGTCAGCTCTATGTCTACTCCTTTCACTCCCGTAACATCTCTCACGCAATCCATCCATGTCTTCTTCGGCCTGCCTCTACCGTTACGTCCATTGACATTCATACTCATCACTCTTCTAGTTACATGGCTTTCTTCCCTCCTCATAACATGTCCGTACCAAGCTAACCTTGCACTCTTACAGTATTTAATTTATATAATTTGATTCTGTGTACAATATGAAATGTTTTTAATTTTTCGGAGTAATTAGTGAATAATATTATGAGACATTATAACAATGAAATAAATAAAGAATCTTAACTCGTTACTTTCTATTAAATTTGCTTTATTATTATTGATATGTTAAGTTTGAATACATTAAATAATTTGAATTATATGAAAGAAATTTTATAAAATTTCTGTCTTAAAAGTTTAGACTTAGAGCGATTTCATTAACGCGTTGGTCGCCAACCCTACCCGAAATAGTCCATTAGTACTGAATGCATTACCTACCCGGTAAGGGGCAGATTCGGCCGTCTACCATGACGGTTCATTGTTAGCGGTGCCGATCGGGTTATTGAAGGGGTGGTGGTTGAACGCGTTAATGGATACTTTTGATGTGTTTAATGTAAAAAAAAAACTAAATTGATAATTTAGTTTGGGGGTAGTGATGCGAATCGTGATGTGTTAGGATTTTTTTATTGAAACAGTCATTGTATGAGTTCAACGAGCTGGAAAGGTCCGGGTTCTGATCCTGGTCGAATCAGTTTGACCTAAGTTTCGAGCTTAGTATTAAAATTATGATAATAATAGCTATTTGACCTTTAAACCTGATCGATCTTACGTTACTATAAATAGTTGTGCCTATTACCAACATGTCATAAATGAAAAATAATCGTGTAGGTGTAAACTCAATAATTTAAGCGACGAGGTTGTCCGTATGTTATTTTTTTTTGTTTGAATGAGGCAAAGTGTGAAATTGGTATACTACCAATTATACTCTTATGACGCGTGTAACAAATGTAAGGTTTTCCGAATGATATGAGCTACCTCCTCAGGGCATATTATGGGGCACAAATACATGTGCACTCTCTGTTCCCTCTCAATTTCATAGATCGGTAAGACGGCAATCCAAAATGATCAATGAGAGATCGGGCGCAGAACCACCGGCTTAACGTGCTTTACGAGGCACTGGCGTGCTGTTGCATCATGAGGGTAATTTCATACAAAAAGCCACGAATTCGAACCCGGGACCTTCAGGTCCTCACGCAGAGTTATAACAATCAATAGACCAAGGCAGTTAGAATCAGTAGAGAGAAAGAGCCATGATAGCTTATCCTCATATCGTCAAATACAATTACACAATTCAAAATCAATACAAACTCACTCCCGCAGATTTCACTACTCGTAATGAAAACCAAACAATAGCTAAAGAGGCAAACAGGGATTAGGGAGACCACACTCGCAAACACAACGGGATTTTCATACCCGTTGTTGTAATCCTGTGCTGTAAAAGCGCGACCTTGTCACCCTAAGGGGAGATATCGTGTTTTTACTATTAAGATAATGGAAACTGAAATATCTTTTAATCTTTTTTTTGGGTATGATTAATAACTACTAAATTAAAACTGTAGTTGGCAGTGCTCTATGCACCACTTTATTACTAGTTTAGTAGCGTCCGCCCGCGACATCGTCCGCGTGGACTAGCAAATTTAGGCAGCAAAGATTTTTTTAAATATGTAGCTTGTAATATGCCTTATAAAATTAGCTCTATTAGTGAAAGTGGTCCAGCCGTTTCGAAGATAAGCAAGAACAAACAAACAGACAGACAAAAATCATAAGTATATTTGATTTATTTTAGAAAATAGTTACTGTTTTCGCGGTAACACTCGACGTACGATCTTCTCTACTATTTTGGATCTCTACTATTTCTTTAGGGGTGAGAGCCATACGCTTCCCCACAAGTCCGGTGATGATGACGAGGCTACTCCAAGCCATCATCGTAAATTAGTAAGGAAAAAAAGAAAAATCTACTATCTACTCCTGTTTACTCGCTCTACTATTACTATAGTAGCTGTAGTATAGTAGCTGTACTACTACTCTCTTCTACTCATCAGTCTTCAACCCCCCAACGGGTTACAATGAGACACTCAACGTTTTCAAATTTCCTTAATTACATAGTGAATCG
This sequence comes from Maruca vitrata, assembly GCA_039566165.1. Lineage (NCBI taxonomy): Eukaryota > Metazoa > Arthropoda > Insecta > Lepidoptera > Crambidae > Maruca > Maruca vitrata. The sequence goes on along the minus strand of CM076936.1, from coordinate 7,372,709 downwards.
CTTGACACCCCGTGACTCGAATCGAGTTTAATAACATCAATACCGATGACTGATCGAGTTTCCTACCTCATTTATCTCAGAACTGTTCCTGTAGGACTCGCATAAATTACACATTACACTGATTCGGATTTAATGATGGCGTGTTCAGCGATAAATTGGGTTTTGTTGTTTGGGAAATCGGGTAGTTATTTTTTTTTATAACAGCCAATATTACCAACATGTCAATTGTATATTTAATTTAAAATTACTTTTTTTATTGCAAACAATATTGTATAGTATACATACATTATAACATAAGACTCAAAATGAGGGGACTGGTGCTCCAAAATACAGGCATTCTACATGTCTAGTTTAGACTCCAAGTCTTCCACAAACACTCAATGCAATGTAGTGCTAGTTTTTAGCAATATTGTACCTTTTAGTTTGTGGAGAAATAAATTATTATTAAAATTAAACAATAATAAATAGTAGTTTTCATTTGAGCTTAGAGTTTTAGTGTAAACCTTTGGTTTTAATACGCATGTAAATAATAATAATCAAACGGAATTGAACACTACCTACATTATAAACCGTAGCAATATAGCATAGCAAGCCAAATAATACATTATTAAAAAATATATGATAAACGCCTCAAAAAAAAATATTTTCATTTGTTATTTATGTGCTGTCACTAGAATATTATCTAACTTACAATCAACTTAATTTACAAATACGACTCAGCATCAATTGAAAATCTTCCACCATTCACCCCTACGTAGAACTACCCCCCAACAAGACCAAACGAGTTACCGCCGAACGCCCCCACGCACAGTTTAACTAGTATCCCAATCAGTGTTGCCATCGCCGAAAATTTTCACTGATTTATGTGTCTGCGCAGTTCTGCCATTATGAACGATTTGCCGGCTAACGCGGTTACTATTTGATAGGGTTGCCAGATTGCAAGAAGAATAATCTTAGAGTTCGCTCGCGACCACGATTGGTGTAACCCAGTCGAAACGTCGGGCAATAAGTAGCTATGTAATTTGCTACTCCTAATATCGCGTGTAGACCCATAAAGACATATTTTAGTGTAATGGAACGCGAAAGTCTAAAATCTTACAAAGAATAATATTACTAATAATAAATCTGTAAGGGTTGGTCATGGAGTAAGTTAGTTTGTTTTCAGAGATATTGTGTTTATAGGCTCAATATATGATACTGATACTAATTTCACGATTATTAGAATTTTTTTCTGTATGTATGTATGTTCCTCCATAACTCTTAAACCAATTATCCGAATTTGATGAAATTTGGTATAAAAACACATAGACATCTGGGACACAGGATAAGCTATTTAAATTCTAGCTCCAACGCGAACGGAGTAGCGGGCACAGCTAGTTTTTAATAAGAACTTTACACAAGCAACATATATGCTCAAACTAATAATACTCTCCGCTTCTGTTTAAAATAAATACACACCGTCAGCACATAGCAGGTAGGTCAACTAAAAAACCTTAGAAATTCTTCGTAGGTGTGCAAGTTTCTCACACCTACGGAAAAATTCGATTCGATTTACGAGGTGTAATTAGTAGTAATTCAACCGCCAACTTCCTAGAAAAATTTACACAAATTTTGCACGACCCCGGACTCGAACCGGGGACCTCTCTGTCCTTACGCAGCGCTTGCTACCAATAGACCAACAAAAAGTTTTTTTTATTTCTGACTAAGTATACTCTATAGGTACGCTATTAATTAAATAGTAATAATCAAACATTATGATGCCACTTTAAAATAAATTATTATTTTATTATGCCTTCAGTTAAGTCAATCTAAACTACAGTGTAAGTGTGGCAATAAATAAAAATAAAAAAATACTAATACTTAAAAGACACACAGGTCTTGGAAAACTGCACCTAAATCGAGGTAAAAAATACCTTTCAACAAGGTACAATCAAGCAATAAGGTACATTTGTAGTACAAAACTTTATTATTGATTGGCAACCCTGGCTAGCCGCTAACGAGCTTTTTGTGTTAGCTTACTTTTATTGTACCAAATTGTCGGAAAGCCATAGCTTAGTCTTTAACCCTAAACCATGTAACCTAGCCAAAAAGAAAAGCTTACACCGATTTAAAGTCTTGCTTGCTAGACAACTTTGAAATGCATATTTATGTTCCACTTTGACTTCGTCCCTACTGCAGGGGCACGGGCCTTCCCTAAACTAGGACGATCAGGCCTTAGTCAACCACGCTGGCCAAGTGCGGGTTGAATCACGCGGGTTTCCTCATGATCTTTTCCTTCGCCAATAAAGCGTCGAATAACCGGATATAGGAATTTCAAATTTGAAAAACACAGTGGTACTACGCGGCGAGGTTTAAACTGGCCGAACAACATAACCTCTCGGTCATCGAGGCTTTTAAGTTATATATATTAAGATATAAATCACAATATATATTATCTATCTACCCACCTACAAAACCAATTACACCAAGAACTTACACCATGAGTAATTACACTTTGCAAATTCCTGATTGGTGAATTAATTTAATCAAATCCACTGTTTATTTAGGTTTAGGTGCGGCCGAACCTCCAAAGGTCGAATTTTAGTTTCATTTCATTTACATTACAATCCGTTTGATTGGATTCGGGTACCAAAAGTGAATATATATGATACCTTTGATATATTCTGGGAAGGTGAGTGGGTACATACCTGAAACAAGCCAATAATGAAATTAGGAGGTGTTTAAACAAACAATTGTTCGTGGAAGTTTGTCTATAAATAGATAAATAGTTTTGGATCCCAGTGCTCTATTCAGCAGGAATGTGTTTATTTGATGGAACTACATTTAAATTACTACTAAGGAGTACCCAACGTTACGATGGGTTGGCTTAAAATAGACGCATTTAACCTTTATAAGTGGTTTAACATTAATCACGACTACTAATTTCTACAACACTACCTTCTAAGTTCATCATCATCATTATCCTGCCCTTGTCCCACGCTAAGTGGGGTCAGCGCAACATGTGTACTTCTTCCTCTCGGGCCTGTCATTCGTCATCTCTGCGTCTACTCCTCTCACTACCATATTATCTCTCACGCAATCCATCCATGTCTTCTTCGATCTTCCTACACTATTGCATCCATTGACATTCATACTCATTCATGCATCTCACAGGGCTTTCTTCCCTCCTCATAACATGCCCGTACCAATCTAACCTTGAAATACCTAATAAGTTATTGTAAAGACAATGATGTAAACAAATAAAAACATTTGACTTTATTTTTATGAATTCTGTTGCCTATTTTTTAAAGAGGAGTGAAAAAATTAACGTTTCAGTCCAACATACAACTTCAACATTTTGTTCACAATAAGATCTATATCTTGAAGATTACGATATAAACCCATTTACATTCACAACTCTTACTAATTATACCTACCCTAATCGTGCTGTTGAATTATTGACACTTTGCTCAAAAATGCTTGCTTAGATAGAAGATATTATAACATCTTCGCATAATATTTCCTCCTATAATTCCGGGGTCTTTAGGAGGGGTGGAAACAGTATCTACGCAGGCCTTCAGGGTGAATGCGACAGGCTCTATAGGGTCTATAGAGTTTTCCAATACGAACCAGTAATTCCTGAGTTTATAACGTTCAAAAAACGAACTGTCCAGCTTTATAATATTAAGTATAGATTATTAATTATAAAAAAAATATATATATCCAGAGAGCAGTGAAAATACAGGTTAACAAATATTTCTTTTTATAAGAAACCTTAGGTTTTACGGTAATACCTAGAATTTTATATGGAATATGACAACCGCAGACGGCTAAGTCCAGTCTGACGAGTTCATGTGGTTTCTGAACGACTAAGTGACCGCATAAGGGCTGTTTTAGTGCTTCAATATTGTGGTTTCGTGTTTGTGAATGTTATTTTTGTCGTTAAACGTAACAGGATGTTGTGAATCGTTCTTATGGCGGTAGGTAGCGTCTTAAATCTAGACTATACGTGCTGTTAAAGCTTAGTAGAAATAGAAATGATTTATTGACCACACAACAAGTACACAACGAATTACAACATTACTTCAAAACACAAAACTCAAGCAAAAACACACACATGACAGACATAAGAAGAATAAAGAATAAAAAGAAACAGATCAGAACTTAACGATGATGATAGTAGATGTTTAATATCATTGCTATCCTTACTTACATTATAAATGCGAAAGGAATGTCTGTCTGCCTGTAATACTTTCACGCCGAAATTGTTGAACTGATTATAATACTAATTTGATTACTTACTAAGTTTGTTTTTCAAAACTTTACTTTTTAAATGAGTGATGTTTTATGCTAAAAGCTAGTTATGTTTAAAATATAGGTCCTTAATACTTTGAACATTCGTTTTTGTCTGCCTGTATGTTTGTTCTCAGTAAATCTCGGTAAACGGCTTAACCAATTTCAACTGGACTGTCACTAATAAATAGCTAATATTACAAGGTATATTAATGACTATTTAAATAAATAATTGCAGCCAAAACCATTTCCATGCGGACAATGTCGTGGGCGTCCACTAGTCTATCTCTAAACCCCTTTCGCTAAACCTAAACATGTATTTGTCAACTTTCAATAACATTAATCGGCCCGAACAAAACTGGCGCTCCGAGAATTTGCCACAATAAAAAAAACGACTGAAACAGGAATAACTGAAAATGGCGTCGCTTCCGCCCGCCACCGGATATTGGAGAGAGGCATCGAATATTCTATTTTATATCTACCTTAATTATCTCTGGCAAGTTTCGCACCATTGCGCAGGAATTCAATTTTTTTTTATTCCTGTTTTTTTTTGTTCGTACCATCGATGAACTGCGCCCCGCACGCATGTTACATTTTTTCATGAAAATAAAAGATACAGTTTGCAAAAGAATAACATAGTAGGAATCTAGGTGCAGTTCAATAAGCTTTTGGACTGACGCGGTATAAATATTTTTTTTACAATAATTTGGATGTTTGAGGAAAGGTGTTTCTCTATCAACTCGTTAGAAGAGCTAACGAACACCGTTGCTTGGGACTCCGTCTGTGAAGTAGTTTATCGTCAAACATTTCATACTTTTTTTAGCCTGTTATGTCCCACTGCTGGGCAAAGGCCTCCCCTAACTCACTCCGAAGCTGCCGATTTTCGGCCAAGGCCCACCAGTTCTTCTCATGGTCATCTCGCCATCTCTTCTTCGGCCTACCTCTTTGTCGATGACCGTCGACTGGTTGCCATTGAGTGACCATTTTAGCCCACCTCTCCGGGTTCATCCGGCAGACGTGGCCCGCCCAACTCCACTTCTATTTTATTTTTGAAAAATTGGAATCAAAATATTTTGGAACCCCAACTCTGTATGTTGTATAGTTTTTATGTGCAACTAGTGACCCGCTCTAGCTTCGCTTCGGGTTTATTAATCCTCTTCTTAGATCCCACATGCTATTAAAAACAACCCCATAAATGACCGTTGCGTGGTATTAAACATTGCATCCCGCGTCTGTCTGTATGTATGTATGTATGCATACATACATAGAGACAGACGCTGGAAGCGACTTTGCTTTATACTATGTAGTGATTAAGAATATTTATTTATATGACATTTTGTTCAGCGGTTTGGTTACATAGTACTAAGCGTATTTTCTTTCTCGGTCTCTAGGACAATGTCTGTGCCAAACATAAACCATAGACTTAACTAACATAGATAATTAAATCTGTTTAGAAATTTACGCTTGAAAGCGTTACAGACATTACATTCGCTAAATTCCCGCTAATATTTAGCAGGAATACCCGAAGCTCCCGAAAATGGACACTAATTAAAAAAAGCTTTTATTATTTTTTGGAAACAGAAAGATAGCGGACACCATGAAAACCTAATAGCAGGGTAAATGGAACACGCACGGGACCGGTGAAGAAGTAAAAATGCAGCCAAGTTTTGAACTCAATTCACGATTTTAATCATTCTCCGTTACCATTGTGGAAGCCATTGGTTTTGGGATCCGAAAAGTATTCATAACGTTGTGTTGTGAATTTAATATCGAGCCTTTGCAGAGCAGGTTTTACTGTAAAACAATAAGATTTTGAATATAGAAAATATGGTTATTTTAGCCACCACGTAAAATAAAGTCAATACTTACTTTACGTTACTGTAATTTTATTTTTTATTCATTACGTGAGAAGTGAGAATAATAAGTTAAAAAATTATAGGAATATCTATTATAAGTAGTAGTACTAGTATATGTAGTAATTTGTACATAATAAACGTTTAAAGTAAAATATTTTTTTCTATTATACCTATTCTATAATTTACGAACGCATTCGGAGGCAACGTACACTGGAAATCATTACCCTCTATCAAGCGTAGTCGGCTAAAAATGTTAATATGCGTCCCCCTATCCATAGATTCAACATTACCCGATTCCCCAAAAATATATTTCTACGTAACTGTTCTACGCCATTAGTGAAATCCAGTGAATTGGCGATTATAAACGCCATTCGCTTAATAGGACCAAATGTTTCACCGTATATCGCTTTTAATATGTAATTATACCCCCCGGTCACGCCCTATCCTATAAACAACTTTAACTCTTGGTGACACAGCCCTTTTTCCTATGGCGACTTCAGTAATTACATTCAGATGTAAGTCAGATGTTAGATTTCGACACATGTGTACCAAATTTTTGGATTTTACGGCACAAAAGGCTATTGTAGTGGGAACTTGTTCTGTTTTCTGTTTACATTAAGTATACGGAAGCTATTTATGACTGTTCTTACAGTCACATGTTTTAAAAATTGCCTGGATAAATGGGACAGTTGTCAAGTAGTAGAGACTAAGTCTTGGTCGGTTTCATTATCACCATCAGCCCATATACGTCCCCACTGCTGGGGCACGGGCCTACCCTAAACTAGGGCGAATTTCTTCGTAGATGTGCAGGTTTCCTCACGATGTTTTCCTTCACCAGTAAAGCATTAAATAGCGTACATATGTATTTCTAATTTGAAAACATAGTGGTACGCCAGGGTTTGAACAGGCGACATATAAAATCGGGATAATATAAACGCAAGTATGTAAAGTTGTCAAACAAAAATTTTCGGTAACTATGTTATAGCTACTTTTTCATCCTGAATGCGGTTTTGATTAAATATCGAGTCTTTGTTTGATGTCATCGATAGCTTATGTCATAATATGAATGAAGCAGGTGTGTGTAATCACTAGTAATTACATTTCTACCCCCACGGAACGGCGTTATGGAAATTACGCTTTCCAGTAGAGATGTGCTCATATCGATATCCAAAAACAAGGATTAAATGGGAATTTCGAAAGGTCTTTATGTGGAGGGAAGAAAGCCATGTGACTAGAAGAGTTATGAGTATGAATGTCAATGGACGTAATAGTAGAGGCAGATCGAAGAAGACATGGATGGATTGCGTGAGAGATGATATGGGAGTGAAAGGAGTGGACGCGGAGCTGACGAATGATAGGCCCGAGTGGAAGAAGTACACATGTCGCGCCGACCCCACTTAGCTTGGGATAAGGGCAGGAGAATGATGATGATGATCAACATGTCTTTCATGCAAACTACGTAATCCAAATGCGTCAGATAATGGTTTGACTGAAAAAAAAATATTATTTTTGGCTACTTCACACTCAACTGCCAAAGAAATGTTGTATTTGTGTTTTCTTATTAGTTTATATTTCATGTCGTACCTCAAACACATCTACACAATATATAACGTAAAAATAGCAACCTTATATCCACGTGTACACTAAACTACAAATTGCGTTATTGCACCGTAAATTAGCATTAACAAAAGGCCTTTTTCTGTCACATTTTCTCAACAAAATATCGATATCGATACTTCCTTGTCCCATCACTACGCAGCCCCCATCATAAGCCAGGCATTACGCATTTTATCACGAAGTCGCCGGCGCCTGCCTAGAACGCTGGTCGCATTCTGATTTTTGTTTATAATAAAATCAGGCCATTTATAGTTAAGCTCGATATAAATCAAGCTTTAAGCTCTGAAAGTTACAACTTGCGGTAGTAATTATTTTATTACAGGAAAACTATAACTGAGGAATTGTTTAGCGGCGACAAAAGTAAAAATGTCATGCCTACCAGTGGCGAAGAGTCCATATAACCCGATTCCCATCGGCTTCCCTTCGAAAAATCGAATCCATGGGCCAACGACATTTTTATTTGTTAAATTATTCATTTACTTCATTCAAATTCCTAAAATTGACAAAACGCCTACAAAATTTCATAGGCAATGCAAATAACGCCAAATAGAAGCCGATAAAAGTCGGCTTACTTCTTCATACAAAAAAATTCTCCTGTCCTTTTCATTTCTATGAAAAAACGTCATGCTTTGTCTCGTTTTAGCACGCGCAAATGTACTAGGAAATAACTCGATGTCCACCGGGTTGTGATTGAGATAGTTAATTAGAAAACCTACATGTGCAAGCGAGAAAGAACACTCGTGACGTAGATTCCTAAAAACGTTTTTTAATACAATTAATTTATCCCATCAGTGAAAGGCAAAGGCATCTAGCCCGTACAGCCTAGTTCCGAATTACGTTAATCCGTGTGTGCATAATTTTTTTCTGGCTGGTGATTAATTATTATCCGTGGCTTTTTAGTTTTATATCGTGGCTCTGGCCTTGAAAATATTGCTCACTTATGAACACAAATCAAAGAAGACATGGCTCCAGCCGAAATATTTAACAATTTACTGTAGGCTAGGCTGTACGGACTAGATCCCTTTGCCTGTCCTTGATGGAATGAATTAGACAAAAAAATAATTTTACATATGGCGGATAGTGCGAATTGTTTGTAAACAACTTGTTTTGTTTTATGGAATTTTATTTGTTGTGTTGCTGAAGTGTGTCGAATTTGTATTGTGTATTTTATGTAGTGGTGTCGTCGTCGTGTTGTTTTTCGTTCGTTAGAAATGGTTATCGAAAGATACTTCGTTCTCAAAAGTAAGTTTTGTTAACGATAAACATGATTAACTACCTATAATTAGATAGAATTTGATAAACGCACAAGTAGATTTTTAAACGTTTCCATACATCAAATTTACGACAAGTATATGGCATGGCAGACGCTGGTAGGTTAAATAAAATGTTTTGTTTTTTATGTTTACTTATTCGTTGGGAATAAAGTTCAGTTTGGAGTAGCACAGGTTTTACTGATATGTGTTAATGACCAATAATATGCTTGCAATGCTTAAACTCGGAATGCAGATTTATAAATAATAACATTTGAACTAGGTATAGTACATTAACATCAGTGTATATCGTTCATTATTTTGGTGAGTAGTTTTTATACTCCGGCTTCCCTTCTGAAAATATTCACCCTTCGCCACTGATGCCTACCAAAGCAAAAGCGCATGTTTGTGTGTCCGACCGATTTTGGCCATGGCGGCCGATCTCAGTGTTTTCAGCAATTGAGATCAGCCAATTGTGCAGGGCATATTATAGTGCACAAGTGTGTGCGCTCACTGTTTCCGCCTCTCATAATTCGGTGAGACGGCAATCCGACATGACAGATGACTACTGCCTATACATTTATAAGTATACCCGTAGCCAAGCCGACTGTGCCCCGCTTTAGTATAAAAAATAGTTCAAAACAAATTATGTCTGTCCCTATGTATTCATTTTCTATTTCAAATGTAAACTTAATATGAATAGGTGAAATCGCGCACGAAAGTCTTAACTGTCTAAACCGCGACCTTTTTAGGCGTTTTGTTACTGCTATATGACGATGCAATAACGCAATTTGTAGTTTAGTGTACATGTCGATATAAGTTTGTTTTTTTATGTTAAGTATGTATTGTGTATATGTGTATGAGGTAGGACATGAAATCAAACTGATAGAAAAACATAAATACAACATTTCTTTGGCAGTTGAGTGTAAAGTAGTCAAAGTGACGAACGTGTACCGAGACAAAAGTAACTGATTAACCGGCTAAAAGCCTCCGAAGCGATCCTCTAAAAATCACCGACTTTGAAGGGTTTGCGCTCTCCAAAGTTACGTTTGTTTGTTAATTTCCTGTAAGCGGCTTATTTTCAGTGCCTCAGCTCAGGGATGGCTGCAAATGAATCTAGACGGGACTTTTTATGTCATTTCTTAGCGGCTAAGAACGATAATTGTTTGTGTTGTCTATGATACTTCGTTACTAATAGGCATACGTTAATTAGTCTTTGAGTGAAATTTATCATCAGATGCATATTTTGTAGCAGTTTAGTAAGGACTTATTTTAAGTTTTATGCTCATAAATTTTCTACAAACGAATTATGTCCTTACTCAATTAATTGCCATCGCGAAAAAAAAATTAAATGATCATAAATGTCATTAATACTCACTTAAAGGTAAAATCTTATAACTGAAATAAGTCTTTATGGGTCTACACGCGATATTAGGAGTAGCAAAATTACATAGCTACTTACTGCCCGACGTTTCGACTGTTTCGGCTGTTTCGGGTTCGCTCGCGACCACGATTGGTGTAACCCAGTCGAAACGTCGGGCAGTAAGTAGCTATGTAATTTTGCTACTCCTAATATCGCGTGTAGACCCATAAAGACTTATTTCAGTGTAATGGAACGCGAAAGTTTAAAATCTTATAAAACGAAATATTTAAAAAAAAACTACTTATTAACTATCACTTTACTAAATTAACATCAGATTTTTAATTTAAAAAAAACTTTAATCTTTCTGACCAACCAATATTTTTTGAACTACATATCTCCAGAATTGAAAGAGTCAATGCTGAATTAAAGCTCTAGATTTAGCAAAACTAAATTAAAACGTCTTTCCATTTCCGTCTTCTCATTGGCTGACAGCCCTATACTAGAAACGGTATAATGACAAGCTATACAACGTTATATTTCTGAATGTGACACGACTGTCTTCTCGGAAATTGGACGTCGAAATGCCTCGCATTATAAAACGTACAAGTAAATTAACAGAGCGTCATGACATTTTTCTTTGCGACAGTACCCGTTCTGGTTTCATTTAAACTGTATCATATTGGAGTGTGATCGATTTCAATAGAAACTATACTTTTTCAAATAAGATTGATAACAGTTTCCCAATACCACATCTGGTATTTCTTTTCACCATTGGTTGTAGGATTCGGTCCCCAAACATATTGTCAGGTCATACTCCTTCGCCTTTTTTAAAGCGATGATGATGCCAAAACACCTTAAAATTTTGGAATCATTTCAATTGTTTAAATAATATAGAAGCGAATATAAGTGGCCCGATTTACCAGTTTCTATAACGTAATGTGCAACTTTTCGAGAGAAAACGTCCTAACACGAAATATGACTGTATGCACTTGCATCTACAAAGGCACACGATGACGGCATTATACAGTCAGCTACGGCAACCAAATCAGTCTGCCAATGAAATATTCACATTATTAAGCTCGTAAAGCTATTCCACCAGCCGTTTACAGTAGTCCGTACGTGCAATAAATGCAATATTATCACATATGCACGCTGCATTCGAGCGCATCTTTACGTATGCATAGACCAGCATATGACACCGCTACAAATTGTTCCAACTTGGGCTAACCTACTTACATGTTCAGGTACGCATTTAGGAAACTAAAGACAGGTTTCGGGATTGTTTGACAAGATCTAGGTAATTTATATGACAGTTAATGTATGACAAATCAGATGTGTAGAACATTTGGTGATAACTTTGCATATAAGTTTGGTGACAGATCTATAACTTCCATAATACATTTTGCTTGACATCGTAGCACTAACAGATATATGTAGGACATATTACAGTGATAGAGCCTGTGTCAGTGAAAGAGTAGTTAAAAAAAAAGAGACGAACACTTAAGGACCGCACTCAAAAAGGTCTCTCCTATAAGATGGACCGATGATCTCGTCAAAACTGCTTTTTCTTTTTATTGGGTAAATCACTAGTTTAAAAACAAAGATTTTACTTTAATTTAAAGGTAGCAAGCCTAACCTCGAAGTTATGAATTGAATACCCTTTACATCAGTTTTGCAACATCGTATTTTCTATTCAAGACTTCCTAGGTACTTTCACCTAGATCCAGGCACAATATATTCGAGTTATATTGTATATGGCGCATTGTTGGTTCACGTCGTGAGTATGTTAGGGTCGTAACTTAAGCGGCATTCTATAACTCATTTGTGATGGAAAATGTTATGCGTCTACCGAGATACGTTCGATATACTGGTATATAGTATTAAGTCGTGTTGTGTCGTTTATGCATGACGAAACTGTAGGGCTTGGCTTCTTTGTTAATATTGGTAAATCATAGTATTGTCTATTATTTGCGCAAACACTATTGTCGTATTGAGACTGTAAGGAAATTCAAACGGTATTTTAATAATAAAATCGGCTTTCCCAATATAGTAGAATCATACTGCTATCAAATAATTTTCGACGACTTTTAACTTAAGTCATAGTACTAAGACTATAAAGGTAAAATTAAAATATTTAGCAGCATGTATGACTTTAAAGCTATTTGTCGTATATAGCACAAACACTAAAATTAGAGGTACAACCAGAAAAGTAAACTATAACATCATTGACAGTGAAAACGATTGCATGAACACAAGAACCAATTTGGATTTCTCTCAAAAGACATGCATACATTTTAACAACATCTCTAAGCCCTGTTCTTAAAAATGCTTTTGTCTGTAATGCCTGTAGTACGTACCCTCATTTCGCATTATGCCCATTCTTTCCTTTCGTACAATTTGCATTCGAAATTATAGTAGTCAGCTAATTTGGAAGTGAACCTTTTTCCTTCGCTTGGAAACGCTGAAAATTTAAAATAATGTTGGATCTTCATTCCGGCCCTGTGCGTAATTGGTTCGCCATTTTGTACGATTTCAATCTATGGTATTGTTTTTCGTAATGCTTATGGCTTCACCAATCAGAACAAATATAGAGCTAAACGGATTTTAAGATGAAAATTGGTATTTTATCAACGAAACGATAAACCCGCAATTTGCGGGTGGTACTTATATTACTTAAATTATTACAGTTACATTTAAGTATATTATATTATAGCACTTATTGACTCCTATTTGATGGATAACTACTCCGATAAATTCGTTTTAATAAAATCCGTACTAATAAAAAAAGTATCACTGTCTTTATAAAACGACTGAACAAAATATTAATGATTGGTACAAAGGTAGTCTAAAAAGGACTTATAATTGACAAAGAGTTTTTAATTGACTTAAAAATAAGGGAGTAATGTATTAAGCGGTATGAGGACTCCACCCTGTCTGAGTCAAATTAAAAGTCCCTGTATGAATTAGGAATTGTGTTTTAGATCTTATGAACTTAATTTCCCTTTCCAGGCACTGCAACATGAAGGCAAAAGATTAAACGTAACATTTAGTCGCAAGCGTAATGGTAGTTATCAAATGCAGATGCGATATTAACATCTAAACTAATCCACTTACATCAAATATCTTCGTAAAACCGTTAAAAAAAACACATCGATTTGTATTTAAGGCGGCGACCGGTTGTATTCGCAGACGAATTTGATTGATGACCGAAAGCTCAGTCCGAAAGCCGAACAATGCTTTTACAGTACAACCGCACTGTCGCAGACCAGGGTTCAATTTGGAATTTCGATGTTTCGTTTTTGCGTCTACACATTAAGGGGCAGTCGCGTAAACGTTTCACGTTACAACATCGAATAACGCAAAGTTGCAAATGTCTAGTCAATATAGGGATCCTTTTATAAAACACTGTGGTTTTAAAGTTCGTCAACATTGCTTGGTATGCAAATTCTTATGTTAATTTTAAACTATCTGTAAATTTACGTAAACTTGCAATGCATATTTGAGTATTAGTCTGATAAAATTGGATTGGATTTTGAACTATTGAAATTACTTAAAAAAGATCAAACACAAAAAGGTACTATTATTTTGGGTTTTGTTTCCCAGTAATATAAGCTGTGAAATTGGGTGCTTTGCGAAATGTTTAAGCTAGCCAACCAACGTAAAGAAAACCTAGAGAAGTTCAATATGGATTTTTGAACTTTCCTATATCGTAATGGATCAGTTAATATTATACTGTGTAATACGACACTAACATTTGTTATTTCTTTTTGAATAAATAAAGTATTATTATTATACACGTAAAAGTAACTCTGTCTATCGGATTTTCACGCCTAAATTCCCTAAGCAATTTAAATTAAATTCAGCACTCAGATCGACTCGTAGAAACTGAGAATGGAATTATAACCGAATTTAATACACGGGAGTAATGATTGACAATATATAACAACAACGTGCTAACTAAAACTCAACCACTTTAATCCTTTAATCGCAATAAAAAAAATAAATTAGTTTTTCGCAGTCTTACCCTTAACATAGTCGGGGCGCGCTCGGCATAAATGATTCAGTTGCATTGTTTTGCTTCGCATCGTCTAAATTGCGACCACGATAAAATGATTGGGACCGTAAAAAATGTTTAATCTCCCCTGTCTCCTCTCACTGGCAAGTTTAGCCATTTAGCTTTGAATGCTAAGTTATTGTAGCGAATTTACGATCGCCCCATTTCGGTATGGGACTTTGAAAGAAAACAAGTTACGGTATCATGTAAATTCATAATTGAAATTGAACTTGCGCAAACTCCAGCATAACATTACATACAATTATGTAACGTAATAAGTGTTTTTAGTATCAAGAGCATTATGTATTTCTGTGTGACTAGGTGTATTAAGTCATATTTGTTGATGTGTTGTAAAAGCGTTGATGGCCGAGTGGTTAAGGTCGTTTGCCATTCGATAGATCGCCAGTTCATACCGCTTACATTTAGGCATCTTTACGGATGATTGATACACGACTACAAGTATTTTTTCCTTACTGACATACTATTATGGCTTGGAGTAGCCTCGTCATCATCACCGGACTTGCGGGGGCGCGGATGGCTCACCCCTAAATAAATTTAATCGACATGACTACAAGTGTTTAAGCAACTTAACATTAAATCAGATCGACACGTTCGATGTACGATATTAATATTTTGTTTTTTTTTCTCAGTTGTGTCCTTTAAATCCACCGCAAACATCCAAGCGACCTTCGCAGGTCGGATTGGCTCAAAAAGACATTTCCACCCAATCCGCTCGGAGAGAGGGTAATGCAATATTTATTTTAAGCCTCTGTCCGCCCGTGCTTGATATATTTTTAGCGATCCGCAGTTGAATTAATAAGTAACAGATACGTTTGTTTTATGCAACTTTCAAATTGTGTCGCGTTTGTTACGAGTTTTTCAAATGGAAAAGTTTCATCGGAGCCTTTATTTTGTGCTCTCGTTAAATAGAAATGGATGAAGCCACCGCTAGTTGGTTTACTAAAATATAACCAATTTCAATTCGTTGACAACGCTGGGTTGTTTTGTAGGATTTGAAGAAGTGAGTTTAGTTTTTGACTACATAAAGTCTACGTAAAGAAACGGTTAAGAGAAGTCACCATGAAAACTACTAACATCATAGTTTTGTTTAACGGGACTCTGTCTGCGTGAAGTTTATCACTTAAAACATAACTAAAAGCAGTCGGTTAAAAATAAGTCTTTGTCATCAAAATCAGTTCAGTTTTGTGAGAGTTTGAACACCACTGTTTATCGATCCCTTATTTAACCACAAAGAAGATTTTACCTGTATAAATAATAACCAAAAAATAATTAAGATCTTAGCTTTGCAACAATCAATCAACAATCCGAACTGAATCCGAAAAATAAGAAAACGAAATTACCAAAAAACATATCCATACTTTCCAGCCCTTACCTACGGAATCCGATAACTCCTTAAATCGCGGCTATTTTCCACGCCATAGTTATATGAATAATTCCACTTGGGCACTTTTTTGCCGTGTATCCCCCCCCCCCCCTTGATATCGGCAAGATGAATGGTGGGAGACAGAGGATTTGATTGATCGTCGTTTCGTTTAAATTCGACGCCAGTCGTATTGGGAAGGTTTTCCTTTTTAACCGACTTTTGTTTGATACGCCTTTTGGCCTTTTTGGGTAATATAGGTGGGTTTTTTTTTAACTTATACACACATAAAATGTCGACAGTCAAACAAACTATTGAACGTGAAAAAGTAGCTATTTCTTTAGTCTTTACACTATTAGTGTACGGTGTATGTATGTAGTCTTATATAAAATGAATCGCAAAATGTGTTGGTAAGCGCATAACTCAACAACGCCTGAACCAATTTGACCAATTCTTTTTTTTAAATGTTCGTTGAAGTCCAAGGATGGTTCTTACGGCGAGAAAAAATAATTGCCGGGAAAACCCTAAAAACCCTTTTTTGACAGGACGAAGTCTGTCGGGTCAGCTAGTCTATACTAATATTATAAAGAGGAAAGATTTGTATTTTTGTATGTTTGTTATGAATAAACTCAAAAACTACTGGACCGATTGCAATAATTTTTACACCATTAGAAAGCTGCATTATTCAGAAGTAACATAGGCTATATTTTATCCCGGTACGGGAAGTAGTTCCCTCGGGACGCGGGTGAAACCGCGTGAAACAGCTAGTTTAAAATATCTCTGTATTATAACGCTTAAATATCTATCGTATATAATATCTCCATTCTTCAAAGACAAAACTAATGGTTGACACATCACAAATGTAGCCACAAAGCATAGCCCCAAGCTCTTAACTCCAGAACTAAGTAAGTAAGTAAATGCGCAAAGTTGGGCACAAAATCAAAAACCCACCGCGTAGCAAGGAGTTCGCGGTCGAATTATGAAATTTACCCGAACCGGGATTCGAACCCGGTACGAATATCGCAACTTCCAAGTTCCACCGACTTGCAACTCGCAACTTCCGGGAAGTTTGCAAGTCGCGAAAACTTCCACCGCGCGGTCCGGTGTTTGAAAAATGAATTGTCTGCACTTCAAATATATGGTCTTAGTTTTGGCGGCAAGAGAAATTATATGAGTTTTAAGCTTTTTGCGGGCTTGTTCGTCAGCCACGTAATTGGTCGGTGGGAAAGCTTTAGAAAAAGTTTCGCCGATCATAGAGACCATGGGGAGTTAATCCTACTAATATTATGAATGCGGAAGTTTGTATGTGTGGATATACGAGGTTTGTTATTTATTCAGTACTAGCTTTCCGCCCGCGACTTCGTCCGCGTAGAGAGGTTTACGGGTAAAACATTACCTATGTTCTTTCTCTGGCTCTGGACTATTTTTGTACCAAATTTCATTTAAATCGGTTCAGTACTCTATGCTTGAAAGCGTAACAGACAGACAGACAGAGTTACTTTCGCATTTATAATATTATTAAGGATTATTCTCGCAAAAGCTACAAAACGGATTTTTATGAATGTTTGCAATAATATAAAGTAAATAGCTCAAACATGAAATATCATTTACCGCAATTAAGGCGTTTCACATAAACTAAGACAGATTACTTCAAGTGTAATCAAGCCAAACTTCAAGAAACCCTCAGCAAACACATAACGTAATAAGACAATTAAAATTTCAAATTGAACTTTATCACGTTTTGTAACCGAGTCTAAAGTTACAATGAAGATTAGTGAGTGCGGTTTTTGCGGGAAACTTTACTAACTTAGATTTCAAGTTAAACACAAACATTTGTCTGCAGCAATATTTGAACTAGGATTAAAACTAAATGACTGAGATAATTAAGCACCTAGAAGTTTATTAATAAGTCACATCTTGGAGAAAGGTGAAATCAAATGTACCCGTAATAGACGAGCATGCATGAAAAGGTTGATGGATGTGGATGAAGCGAAAGTGGTGTACCAGGACCGTAGCACATGGCAGGAAGTGATCTCTACCCCACTTTTTGGCGTGATTTTATGTATAGATTTTATGTATAGTTGAACAACACTATTTTCCTGCGTATGTATGTACTGTTGATTCTGGTATCTGTAACACAAGTGCTTAAGCAACTTAATATGGATTTCAATCTTTTTCTTATCTTATGGTTGATGAACAACTTGGTGTCAGAGTTTTTAAACCGCCCTAAGGCCTCTACACCGTTGAAAAATTTCTCAGGTGTGCTGGTTTCCTCACGATGTTTTCCTTCACCGTTAAAGCGTCGAATGATGGTACATATGAATTTCTAATTTTGAAAAACACATTGGTACCTGGCGGGGTTTGAACTGGCGACCTCTCGCATGGCAAGCAACGACCTTAACCACTCGGCTCGACATTAATAAAACGGTCGACTTTTTCGATCGTTTAATTTTACTATAGTATTAAGAGTGTGTATACTATCATTTCTATCCTATTGAACACATGTGGGCATTAAAGAAACTGCCAACCTTAGGCGAGCTCTACAAACTCCCACAAAACACATACCCTTTGATGATTTCAAGCTTACATCAACACTAACAGAATAATTTTCAGTTGGTTGACTTCGCAAATGGTGGAACCCCGTGGTTAGATTTACTTGTTTGTTACTTCAGACTTCTCTGATATATTACACTGAGTACACGCGAAAGTTGGTTGATAGGTATCCACCTATATACCTACCCCTTCAAATGTTTACTAGCACGTGAATACCGTTAGCTGTTGTGAGATTAATAAATAGTTGACTGATTGGGGCGAATTGAAAACTCTCTGTACGCTACGATGGTTTGGTTAAGATGTAAGGACTGGGGTTGAATGGTTTGAAAGGTTTGAAACCAACCATAACATAAATATATAATTTTAAACCATGACGGTTATCACCCGTGATCATGGCGTTTGCAACAGTGCCGAAATATCGGGAGCTCATTAAAACAAAACAACATGGTAAATATCCCGGACAATTTCGGTTCACAACATAGATGATTAAAATTTTTTATGTAATAGACTTTATTTTAACTATCTGTGCCAACGACTTCGTCCGCGTTTTCTTTCGTTTTTTTTACACATTTTCCATTGTTTCTTTCTCTTCTATAGGTCACAGCGTGATGGCTATATGAAGCCTTTCTCAGTAATTCGTTTTTGTGATTATTTCAATTGGAACCCGTAGTTTCTGAGATTAGTGCGTTCTAACAATCAAACTTTACAGCTTTATAATATCAGTTTAGGTAGGAGTAACCTTAAAATGTCTTGTCAATTACAAAAAAACTTTCAGGTGGGAGACATTTTGTCGACCGGTTGCTGTTACCACCATACAGTTGCGTAAAACCCGCCAAGTGACTCTGACCTCTCTCGGTCAGGTCGCGTTCCGGGATCAGCACTGTACGAACCGGAGCCAGGGGGGACCATTGCTGCGGCAAGCGCCGGACCAGTGGAGTCTTAGCGGCGGTATTGTGCGGGCGGAGCGGGTCAGGCCGCCGGCCAGGGAGACCCGTAGACACGGGGGCCCTTCCGTCCGGCGACTGGCCAACTCCGCCCCGCACAGCTCAATACCAATGCGAGACTCCACGCCTTGTCTCGTTGTTGCCGCAGCAGTGGTCTCCTTTTTCACGGCTTTCAGGGTGAGTGCGACAGGCTCAATATGGTCTATTGTGCCTGTCGACCTCATATTTGGATCTCACTACCGCTAACTATCAGGTGAAATGACGTCATATTAAATCTAATTGTTTTTAAAAAAGTAACACAATGTTCTGGTTCGCGTGGCAATCATAAATAGGGATGTGCTCTCTCGATAAGTTACAGCACTCAAACAGTACAGTACAAATCGATAAACGAACACAATATTTTGCATCGCCCGTAAAGAGCCTTTAGCACATTTTATTGCTAAGTGTAATTCTCTTAGCCATGTAGATTATCAAATTGTAGCCGAAAGCTCTTCACAAAAGCCATCAGCGGGATGGAAGTTCGTTGGCGGAACGCCAGCGAGCTTTCACGTACGAATGAGCGTGTTTTGATCTCAGAAGTTGAACAACACTATTTTCCTGCGTCAGGTAAATGATTTATTCTTATGTGCATCGAAATTATTGTTTACTTTGAATACATCGTGCGTCTCCGAGTTTCGATAGTTATCGTTTTATAAATTTTGGTAAGGAGAGCTTTCTTTTTAATAAGGAAAAAGCTCGAAGCTCGAAACGTCGGAACTCATACACACGAGTTTAATTAGTAAAATTAGTTTTATGTTAAAAGTAAAAAGATTTCTACAATTATAATTTTTGTTGTAAGAGCTCTATGTAATGTAAATTTTGATTTTCATATTTTAAAATGTGTTTAAATATGTTCTTGTATTTAAATATGTTTTGATTGGAACATCATTTATGTACAATTTTGTCTGAGAGTGTGTATCTGATAACTACTATCTGTACCAAATAAACGATACTTCTGTTCCATTCAATATGTTTAATTGTGTTTTATTTTTAATCAAAATAACCATGGATCTTCACACAATGAAGACAGTAGCAAATATATACATTTATTACATTTTTATTGTCAGCTAGTGCCATCTACTAAGTTTATGTTAGTACTTCTTTATTATAACTACTAGAGATTGCAACATAAGTACCAGTTTTATGATTTAAGTCATACTAGACATACTTACACGAAATTATGTTAGTTTCTCAGAATATATAGTTGAGTCCCAACCAGACAAAAGATAGCTATCTCAAACCACGATTTAGCAAACCAGATACTCCGACATTCAAGGAATATTCAAGTTAGTTTGAGATTTGAAGACAGTTTTTATTTGTGATAAAAGTCAAAAGTCTAGACAGTTTTCGTGGTTCGTCTAAAAACATGCTACAGTCAGATCCGATGATATGTAAGCTATTGTACTAACAACATAGTCAGATTCAATAAGGTTTTACCCATGGAATACATGTTAAGTTTTGTAAATGAATTAAATATTTTAAAAAACTGCATATGAACAATAATGAACATTATAGCAACATGCAACCAATTTCGATTAAAAAATGCTAACAGTATGAATTTCCACCTGATAGTAAGCGGTAGTGAGATCCACATCATGAGGTCGACAGGCACAAAGACCATATTGAGCCTGTCGCACTCACCCTGAAGGTCTGCTTCAATGCCGTTTCGCCTGAAGAGCCCGGGATCATAGGAGGGAGCGAAAACATGGAGCTGGAAGGGCATTCCATGCCTTAATGACACGGGGCAGAAAAGAGGATCTGAGCCGGATTCTGGATAAGGCTAAGACGACTATACGTAATTTTTATCGAAAATGGAAGATAAATCCCATTAATTTGATTCACGTTTTGTGCAAAATAAACGAAAAACGCCTTTACATTTAGATGAGATCTAACATTTTAACTGGTGCAATATGTTAACATAGACCGCACTAGTCTTAAACCTCCCAAACTTTAGCTATCAGAAATTAGTTGCTCCAAAATTAGTCTCCGTCGGACAGCCGAAGAAACAAACAGGCCAAGTTGCTAAATCAGCGTAACCATACGATCAAGTTTACCGGACTAATCCGGTTTCTATGCCCGGATTACGACCGGATCTCGACTCGGACCCGGTTATATCTGATTTGAAATTATAAGCAACTAAACTCGGACGGCGGGTACGCATTTGATAGATATCTTTCGACTAAACTTATATATATACGAGTCGAGTATTACTCGTCGAGTATAGGGTAAACTGCCTCGTTGGTCTATTCGTAGCGAGCGCAGCATAAGGACTTGCGTAAATTTTTCTGCTCAAATAATTTGCAGAGTCAGAATGCTGGGGTGTGTATCTCTGCTTATTTTTTGAATACGAAAATAAACGAGGGTCACTAGTCTTCTTCTTATAAATAAAAATGAATTGCTGTTCGTTAGTCTGACTAAAACTCGAGAACGTCCGGACCGATTTAGGTAATTTTGGTTTTAAAATGTTCGTCGTAGTCCAGGGAAGGTTTCAATGAGAAAATATAGAATAAGAATCAGTATTGGCGGCATGAAATTCGCCGGGACCACTAGTAGATAATAATAAAATATTAAGCTTTTAATTTACTTTGTAATCCGGGTAACCCTTAACCAGACACGGCATGGTGAAATTTTTCATTGGTTTTGGACCTTATGGGAGAGGGGAATAAGGTTCAGAATTATGTGGTGTCTCATGAACCAAGGCTTGGTTAAGGGGTAATAATTTTACAGTTGAATTTGTGAATTCTTAAACACAACAGTTCTGACAGTTAGATAGATAACTTTTGATGTCCGTTTTGGATAATTACAAAGTTCGATGGCGGATTTACTTGACATTTTGAAAGTTCATTTATAGATTGATTCAGGAAATGGGGTTATCATTTTCCGTCATCAAAACGGATATAATTTTATGTCAGAGAGTTTTGTGTTTTGAAGATTATGGTTACTGCTATTTAATTTTATTACAGTGAAAACACTAGCATTTTCGAAAAGATATCAATAAAATTTGATTAAGCTACGTATTCACTAATTTTCCTGCCAAAATCCAGACACGATAGAATTTAAATTATAACCGGTCATAATTTGGCACAAGGGACATATGTGGAACATATAAAATGTATAATTCAGTAAATACCTATCGAAAAATTTATTAAATTTCGGAATCTTTCAAATTACCTAAAATTATCAATTTATTACCAAAGTAACAGTAGTATTGTCCCATTTATGGAACATCAGACTTCTACCATACGCCCAAGGCTTAACCTCAGATTCCTTGCTGATTGTACGATTTACCAATTGTGGTAATAAGTACAGTCAGCCACGAATGCGGGTACCGGACGTGTGATCTTTTGTGGGCCAAATAAGAATTTCCCTTGGGCGATACAGTCGAGCACATAATTATCTGGAAGTGCCAATTGGCGCGGTCAGATTGAGAAATATGCAGAAATATCGCGAGAACTCGTAAATTGCCCTTAAATAGCGATTTGACGCCATTATATTGCAATACACTAGTAGATTTTCTTGGCTATTTAGTTATATAGCTTATACTTGGTTAGGAATGTAAATAACTATGTATTTAACTTAGAAATGTGATCTTTATACTCATGTGTAAAATACTTATCGCTTAGTAAAAAACTATCAAAATCTATTCGATTCCATAATAATATTATTTGAATACCAATCAAAAACAAAGAAAAAGAAACCGATTTTTACAAGATTAAAATGCATTTGTTTCCAACTCCATACTGAAGAGCATTATGTTTATCCTTTGCTAGATAGCAAAATATCTTACGCACTTTTCCTGTCTTATTAACTTCGTGTTTAAGTACTGGCAAGCAAATTGGAATCGTGAGTATCCGATAGCAAAAGAAAAAGATCCATCACATAAACTCTTTTTGGAGTCGTTTGTGAAAAAAAAATAGACATGAGCTGACACATCTAGTTGCCAGTATTCTTGGTACCGCAACCTATTTCGGTCGAAACAGTCCTCTGGGTAGTAGAATGCGGGCAAATCGGGGTCCCGTAGTTATATCATTGTAGGCGGACATACGTACATTGTGCAACTAAAAATAATCCTCAATGAAGTTATATTATTTCCCAATATTATTCAGTCAGAAGTTCAAAAGTAATGTGTTCTGTCAGTCAATAAAAAAACTTGTAACTTACCCAAGGAGTATTAATGTACAATATACACGGGCGACTTAATAATATTTGCGAATACTGGCTGAACATACCTGTAACAAAAAAAATAACGTCTTATTAACATGAATTCCTAGCTATAAAATAGTTTTTACTTAACTGACTATGTCGATATTATAACTAATCTAACTACTACTAGCTATGCCAGCGACTTCGTCCACGTTTTTCCCCGTTTTTTACACATTTCCTACTGTTTATTTGGTCTTATTGGTCGCAGCGTGATGTGACATAGTCTAAAGCCTTCCTCGATAAATGGTCTTTCTAACACAAAACGATTTTTTCTAATAGAACCTGAGATTAGCGCTTTCAAACAAACAAACATACTCTTCAGCTTATAATATTAGTATAGATTTAAATACCAGACAGCAGTACATACATCTATACACACATGAATATACCTATTTTATCCATAACGAAGTTACAGGGGGCGATAATGGCCTGAATTGCTTCGAGAAAAGGATGGTACGGCCTAATATCCTAATATGTCTAACGTGAAACTAATATTCAATACATTTCTTGTCTAGCTTGTCATAAGATGCTATTTTATAGAAAAAACTGTTAAACATTCGTCAATATTATCAAAAACTCCAAAACACCATTTTACTAAAAGTATTTAGGGCTAATATAAACTCAACACGATATATAATACAGTAGCAAATACATAGCTACTTACTGCCCGACGTTTCAACTGGGTTACACCAATCATGGTCGCGAGCGGCGTATTAAAGATTATTAAATGTAATTGAACGCAAAAGGCCTCAATTATATACTACTTGTTTTCTTGTATATTACTAAATCTAAAACAGGCGAAAGTCTTAACCATTCCAGCTCTATATAAAACGAAATAAACTCATACTTAAAAGACGTTACTAAAAATATCGCCCAATATCTTGAAACGTAACAATACGAGGCTTATTTCCATCACCACCGTAGATATGAGAAGCTAAAAATATTCCACAGCCAAGTAACGTCTGCCATAAATTCAATTCAGAACCTAAAATGTATAATATCATTATACCTCCGATAGGATCTAAGTCGGGAAATTCAAGTCTATATTTGCTAGTATTGGATTTACTTGCCATAGACGGTAGCCGACTTGGATGTAGGAAGTTACTTGGGGAGATATGGATGCGCTATCGTGTGGAACGGAAATATCTAAGATCGTATGAAGGGACTAATAGAGACTGACTGAGTCGACAATGTTATTTATTATTATTCGGTAATGGAAATCTAGACAGGTCTAGTTAAAGCCTATGATCGGATCTAAATATAGGTGCTTAAGTGTTTCCGTCTGATACCTGGTCGGACGTTAATTGCTGAACTGATAAGGGTGAAAATTGGTATGGAAATGGTTTGAGCTCTGTTATATCTTGACTTATCCTGTCTTGCGCCAAGAGTTCAGGGTGCGAAACAAATATTTGTGGCATGATCATCGGTTTTTTCCATGTCTGGATGTGTTATTTATGTACCATAGTCGATTCTGATATCCGTAACACAAGAGCTACTTACCATGGGATTAGATTAATGTATATGATGTTGTGAAATATTTATTTTTTTATCTTTGAAATAACGGAAGCGAAGCGAGAGCAGGTCGCTTGTACAAAATATTGTGTCTTTTGAGGCAAACATTCAAGAACAATTAGATACCACATCCACACCATGTTTCTTACCCGGGGTACGTTCAAATGTCTTCCTATTGATTTTGCGGGAATACCGTCACGCCCGGCTAGGATTCCCGGGATATCCCGGGCCATTCCCGGGGGAATGTTTCCCGGGATCGGGACGCGGGATTTGCTACGAACGTCTTTTTAACTTGTCAATCCTTTGCTCTTTGCGTATGGAGAATAAGGAATGCAATCTTGACGGCACGGGTGTTCTAGTTTTATGGTGTTGTGTGATAGGGAAGGTCATACATACATATTAAGGCTCGTATATAGATACATGAAGTGATATTGGATTTGCAGATTGGTGAAACTACTATTACCTGATATTATTTGCTTAAACAAATTGTATGGATAGTGCACTGCAATTTGAGAAGTACATGATTGTACATTTCCTAAGACGATTAAAAAACTAAATCCTCTAACTAACTTACTAACTAGGTTGGCGCAGCGACCCAAAATGAGTATATACTATATTCTCTTAATTTGCAGAAATATAATATCGATAGCCATTTAAAAGATTTTTCAAACCTATCAAGTATCAATCACATTTATAAAAAACTTAAAACAAAAATCCTATATAAATGAAAAGTTACCCAGAAAATAACACCATCTAGGTAATTGTCCATGGAAAAAATACCCCTTACTTATATAAAAACTAGCGACCCGCCCTCGCTTCGCTTCGGGTATATCTCTATCTCTATATAATATATTTCAACCCCGTAAGGAATTTTACATACAGAAGTTATTTCCCAATAACTCCTGTTCCCATGGGAATTTTGTAATATCGCGTTGGAAGTAAACTTTACGTTCATTAGGGTACCTGCATGCCAAATCTCAATCGTCTATCTATATCGCTGTTTAGAATTTTTCATACAACAGTTTTTTCCCTATTACTCCCGTTCCCGTGGGAATTTTACAATATCCTGTTGCAACTACGCTTTAAATTTATTAAGGTACCTGCATGCCAAATTTCAAGCGTCTAACTTATGCGGATAGCATTTTTCATACAAAAGGATTTTCCCGTTATTTCCCGTTCCCGTGGGAATTTCGGGAAATCCTGTCCTAACGGATGCCTACGTCATAACATCTACCTGCATGCTAAATTTCATCTCGATCCGTCCAGTGGCTGTGACGACTTCATCCGCGTAGAGATGTTTAACGGCTAAAACATTACTTCTTTATAGCGCAGTCGGTTAAAAAGTAGCCTATAACCGTTTCTAGGCTGTGGACTATATCTGTACCAAATTTCGTTTAAATCGGTTCAGTACTTTATGCGTGAAAGCGTAACAGACAGACAGACAGACAGACAGACAGACAGACAGAGTTACTTTCGCATTTATAATATTAGTAAGGATGGAACTTAAGATGGTACAGAGAAGGTCACAATATAACTTATTTATCTTCATATATTAGTTGCCCAAGAGTACCGTTAGTCATGGCTAGACTAGTCTTCAGCCAAAAGCTCCTCAACCCACGGCTTGTTTTGAAAGATGAGAGATGAAAAGGCATTATCATACATTAGTTAGATTATTTCACCCAAAAACTTACAAACTAGATATTATTTACCCTTATTGGTGAAGGTTAAGAAAAATGTAGGTCGTACATTATACTAATTATCTTTATTTGACACTTCGACAAAAAAAATCTTAATTCAAGTAGTGAAAAGACAAATGCACACATATTTTTGTATATTCGTCTTATTAAATTTATATCTCAATTAAATTTGTCTCGGTGTTTTATTTATTATTTTTAAATTAAATTAAGTTTGAGTTAGGGATCAAAAAAATTGTGTGAATTTTTTCGTAAAGAAATTACTCAGCCCGGAGATAGGAAGTTGCCGATTGCACACCAGTGCCTCAATGGTCAAGTCGGATTGCCGTCCCACCGTACTTTAAGAGTAAGGAACAGAGAGTGCACTTGTGTTTGCGCGCATACTTGTGCACTATAATATGCCCTGCGCACTCGGCTGATTTCAATTGAGATCGACCGCCATGGCCGAAATCGGTCGGACACCTTATTATTATATTAATTTAATTTGAATACCGTTTAGAATGAACATAAACATACATTGTCTATGAGAAACCTCAGCGCCATTTTTATTAAGGCCATAGACAACTCGCCCCCACAACATTGTAAATTATTGCCACTCCAGAACACTATTTCAGAGCGTATTCCTTTTATTCCTGTATTTCCCTACATATGAATTCACTAGGTATAAAGTGGATATGTGTGGAGAATTGAGGGGAATAAAATGTGGAAATGTTGTGGATTGACGTTTCATATTGACTAGGAATATTATTTTAATATTAGACAATTACATAAAATATGACACCATTATACATATCTATGGGTGTATGCAGATCACTGAATCCGGGCTGAGTTGGTATAATACTTGTGTCAGAGATATCAGAAACAACAATGGTATCATCATCATCATCATCATTAGCCCGTATACATCCCCACTGCTGAATCACGGGCCTACCCTAATCTAGGGCGATAAGGCCTTAGACAACCACGCTGACCAGGTGCGGGTTGGTCGACTACACAAAATAAGAATTTCTTCTTAGGTGTGCAGGTTTCCTCACGATGTTTTCTTCGCCGTCAAAGCATCGAATATTCGTACATGTGAATTTCAAATTTGAAAAACACAATGGTACTTGGTGTTGTTTGATCTGGCGACCACTCGCATGGCAAGCGACGACCTTAACCACTCTGCCGTTAAACCATATTACTATGCTAAAGTTAAAAGGCTGTTTTATTGGACTATGTGTACATACATTAAGGCGTCCGACCGATTTCAGCCATGGCGGCCGATCTCAATTGAGATCAGCCAAGTGCGCAGGACATATTATAGTGCACAAGTGTACGCGCAAACACAAGTGCACTCCCTATTCCCTTACTCTCATGATTCGGTGAGACGGCAAACCGACATGACCGATGAGAGATCGAGCGCAGGACCACCGGCTTAACGTGCTTTCCGAGGCACGGGCGTTCAACCGCCAACTTCCTAACTCCGGGCTGAGTAATTTCATTACAGAAAAACTCACATAAATTTTGCCCGACCCCGGACTCGAACCGGGGACCTCTCGGTCCTAACGCAGCACTTGCTACCAATAGACCAACGAGGCAGTTAACATACATAACAGGTATATGGATCCCACAAAAGTTTGAATGGTCAGAATTTTACAATTTCACAATTTTATTTTGAATGCGTTCAGCGCTCATATTTTGTTGTCAAATGTTGATACGAATTTTAAACTACCTATCAAACGGATGAACACATAAATAACTCTTGGCTGTTTCATTTTATTTTAGAGAGCTTTTTCCTGCGTTTGTATGGAGCATTTCCATGATATATACAGTTTAATCCCATTATCAAGTAATTACAGCGGGGTGGTAAATTAATGACTCAATAGGTGATTTTATTTAAAATTTACATGTAATCAATTTGAATATTAAGTAAGGATATACCTTATTTACTGATTATTTTGTATTTACTATCCCTGGCATATTTTTCGAAAATCAATAGTAGTTAGTGGGGAGGCCTATGTCCAGCTGTGGACAGAGACGAGGTGATGATGATGATAATATACTAGTTAAACGAACTTAAACTTGAAAAATCACGAAGAAAACAAAAAAATATCTAACATGTATTGTATTTCGATTTATACGGGAAACATGATCCTGATTACAATCCACAATCATTCTAAAAAATGGATACCAAAATGTTCCTATTTAATTACTATTAATACAACATTGAATATGTAAATACTATTCCTTACTGACAAAGAGTATGGCAACAACACACCTCACGCTGAGGAGTGAATGTATTTGGCATTTGAAATAAATTTAGACATACAAGAGTCGGGCTAGTTAGCGTAACAAAAGGATGGTCAGATACAGACATATAGATACACATATATATACTTATATAACTATTTTGTGCCGAACCGAAGATAGGGCGAGACTAGAAACACTAATAGTTTCATAGTCCAAAATCGTGACACAAACGAATAGTTTAAAAAAACCTATAAAATGTACATCTCGATGATTGACCGAAATCTTTTTAGTAATGGCGGCTGACTGGATGGCAAGACGTAGATATGAGGTCTAACTGCTACGTGATTGGTGAATATTGACATGTCTGTCAATGTCACGGCAAATATAACCAATCATGCAGCAGTTGGACCTCACGCCTACGTGTTGCCATCTAGTCAGTTTCACATACGCGAAATCCCTTATTAAAATAACTCAGTTTCTACATATAAATATTTGTGTGACGAACATCGGTGTTTGTTCCGTGTCTGGCTGTGTTATTAAATATATTTAAGTATATGTAGGAAGCGGGGGTATGTAACTACATAATTAATAATGAATAATACGTCAGGTCTATTAAAACCGAGCTAATACTTTATTACTTTTCTTAATGAGAACCATATCCATCACTTATCACATTTATCAAAGTATAACCATAGCAATTGTAGCAAATGCCTAAGACATAAACTACAATTAGAGTTTGATTTATTAATTACAAAATGCACAGCAGCAGTTTTATAATTAACGATAATAATTAATTCGACAATCGAATTAATTATCCAAAGGTGTCTAGGATAAGCTATTGCACCGGTACAACGAGTGTTCCGTGCCACGCCAGAGCCAAGACTGCCTGCACTGTTCAAAGTGAGGGCCTTTTATAGTCGAGTCGAGCGGCGAGGGGGAGTGACTAACGACGCAGCTGGTCGGTGACGTGACCCGTGCACGTGCAGCTTGTTACTCATTCTATAATGAAGGCGAGCGATGACTCCTGCCGACACGGCCAACCTGACTAGCGGTCGTCCTCGAACGCTTCAACTAAAGCATGTCTAGATTTCTGTAACAAAAGAATCGTTCGATCATCCTGACAAAATTAATTAGTCCGGTCTATAGTGACCCTGCAAATCAATTAGTTCTGGTCTGATCTACATGAACCCTTCAGATGTATTACAATTAACCCTTCAGAAATATTATTACAATTTACCCTTCAGATATATTACAATTAACCCTTCAGATATATTACAATTAACCCTTCAGATATATTACAATTAATCCTTCAGATACATTACAATAGTTCTGGTCTGGTCCACATCGACCCTTCGTATATCTCACACTTTGCTCTGGTCCGGTCTCTAATTAGACCCTTCAGGCACTAGTATTGGTCCGGTTCTCTCTCCTTTTTTTTTAAAGAACCCTTCAACACTAGCCAGTTTTGGTCCGGCCACGTGCCCTTCAAAACTCTGCTCTCTTTTTTTTTTTTACTTCACTCTTTTTTTTACTTTACTTTTTTTATACCAGTTTTGGTCCGGCAAACAGCCCTTCAAAACTCTGCTCTTTTTTTTAACTCTCTTTTTTTATACCTTACGACCATATAAACCCTTAAAAGACATTTCCTGTGACATATTTTTTTATTGACCAAGTAGTGGGTGTGGATCTCATCCCACTTCTGATGTAGGAAGCGGGGGTATGTAACTACATAATTAATAATGAATAATACGTCAGGTCTATTAAAACCGAGCTAATACTTTATTACTTTTCTTAATGAGAACCATATCCATCACTTATCACATTTATCAAAGTATAACCATAGCAATTGTAGCAAATGCCTAAGACATAAACTACAATTAGAGTTTGATTTATTAATTACAAAATGCACAGCAGCAGTTTTATAATTAACGATAATAATTAATTCGACAATCGAATTAATTATCCAAAGGTGTCTAGGATAAGCTATTGCACCGGTACAACGAGTGTTCCGTGCCACGCCAGAGCCAAGACTGCCTGCACTGTTCAAAGTGAGGGCCTTTTATAGTCGAGTCGAGCGGCGAGGGGGAGTGACTAACGACGCAGCTGGTCGGTGACGTGACCCGTGCACGTGCAGCTTGTTACTCATTCTATAATGAAGGCGAGCGATGACTCCTGCCGACATATATTTGTGTATCCACTGTTGATTCTGATATCTGTAACACAAGTGCTTTAGCTACTTACCACAGAATAAGACCAATGTATGTTAAGTTGTGTAATATTTATTCATTTATGTACTACTAGCATTCCGCCCGCGACTTCGTCCGCGTAGAGACTTTAACGGGTAAAACATTACTTCTTTATAGCGCAGTCGGTTAAAAAGTAGCCTATAACCTTTCCTAGGTTCTGGACTATATCTGTACCAAATTTCGTTTAAATCGGTTCAGTACTCTATGCGTGAAAGCGTAACAGACAGACAGACAGACAGAGTTACTTTCGGATTTATAATATTAGTAAGGATTAGTAAGGATTCAATGCTTAAAAACGATCACCGCATGTTTCTTTTCAACTGGCATTTTAATTGAATAGCGAAACGCCCATGCCACATCTAGTTAACTAAACTCCACACTACCATGTTTGCGTGTTTTCATGGCAAATTAGGCAGACGAAGCCAGGGCAGACTAAGTCCATACTAAATAGCTAATGTATTTAGTTAGGGATGGGGAAAGGGCTTAATATGTAATGTAGCACGGAAATTTGTTTATTATTTAAGAGTAGAATGGCCAATTAGGGAGACTCGCGATGATAGAAGGCTGTGTGTTTTTATGTAGGCTTAGGGCTTTTAAACGGCCTGATATTAGTTGATTAGTTTTTTTGCCTGGAATATAAGAAATTTGAAATTAAGAAGAAAATACTTACGTTTTTTTTAATGAAAAAAAAATGTTTGTTGCATTATTTGAAAATTGCCATTTTATTATTCTGTAAATTTTTGCTTTTAACTTCACAACTTAATTATTATATCATCAAGATAAGGTCGTCTAACTTGTACTTATATATAAATAAATAAATAATAGCACATTTCCACACTTTGTGATAGTTGCCTGCTCCTTAAACCGTTTAATTTCAAGTTCACTTGTGATATAAAGAATATACCTCTGTATAGATATCATCATTATACCTATTGCTCTAATGCATCAAATATTGTGTTGTAATACCTAATAATATATGAAGGCCTTATCACCTTTGTTTAGGGTAGGCCCGTGCCGCAGCAGTGGGCGTCCCCACATTATATGGGCTGATGATGATAATAAAATGAATCAAATTTCTTCCAAAATTCAAGTATGTTTGACTAACAAACAGACAATTAAAATTATCAACAAAATACCCTGTTCTGTTCACGATAAAACGGTTCCGAGTTTAACCCCGTTCTCCAATAGGACTTTTCCTATAATATAATATACTATACGCTATATTTAACATTCGCGCTTAATCTCTGTTTAACCTGCACGCTAAATGAACATTAATATTAGAATTTAGCGAAGTGGGGGTCGGTGTTTTGGGTGATGGGAGGAGCGAGGAGCGGTAGCGATTTCATAAAAAAGCGTTTTTGGACCTTTGCAAAGTATACTGTGAAATATTACAACAATGTGTGATAATAATGAAGTGAAATAATTTATTGTGCAAATAGATTTTCTTCATTTAATTCTACTTTTGCATTGAGGTAAATATAAGTAAATTTATCAAAAATAAAATAAATATTGGACAAATAACATCCTAGAGGTGAGAGCCATCCGCTCCCCCGCAAGTCCGGTGATGATGACAAGGCTACTCCAAGCCATCATCGTTAGTCAGTTAGGAAAAAAAAAACAAATAACATCATTAATTGACATGTTTGACCTATGTCTATGGATTTCGTTTTTAAGTGTCGATTAAAATAAAGGGTTATGACGTATTTTGAATAAATACGCAATTTTTTTTCGTAGGTATGTTCATAGTTTGTTTACTACTAAATATAATATATAAATAATAAAAAAATAACCTTGCACTTTAAGATTCGTCGAATCTAACTACTTCTCCGAAGAACTATTCAAAGAATTCTAATAGACAAATAAGTTGTTATCTACAGTAAATTATATAACGAAATCTTGCATTACAAAAAAAAGGTGTAATTTACTGCTCTTAATATTAAATAAACCGCTATTCGCTCGCCACAAGACGTGCTCCGAAATCTAAAACACATTACAATTATGTGAAAAACGAATCGATTAGCAGCCCGGATTAGGCTGAACATGCGAAATTATAATACATGGCTTTAATGGGGGGTTATTCGGAGAAAGTTTATCTTCGCATTGGACTAAGTAAAGCTTTTGGAGCTTTTGGTTACTACGGAAGCTGTTATTGTAAGTACGTTTGTTCATTTTAACACGTTTAATTGGTAACTTATTTATTGATTTCACAAAATATTATCTAACTTGGGTAAATTTTACAATTAATTATGGTATGATCCATCTTTGAAGCAAATAGTTTGATTGTTCTAGGATACATATTTCACTTAATCTACAGATCGCTCAAGATAGTTTCCGCTATCACTTATCCTTAGAAAAAGCTTAGTGACAGACCATCGGACGGACAGACAGAGAGCTGAGCCTTACCTATAAGGTGTCTAAATAAAAATGTACTTTAACCTCCTATAGTGGACTCAAGTCTACTCTATCAACTCTCGACTACTTAAATCAGGCTTTAATTTTATAATCAACTAGCTTTCCGCCCGCGACTTCGTCCGCGTAGAGACGTTTAACGGGTTAAACATTACTTACTTATAGCGCAGTTGGTTAAAAAGTAGCCTATAACCTTTTCTAGGCTCTGGACTATATCTGTACCAAATTTCATTTAAATCGGTCCAGTACTCTATAAGCGTAACAGACAGACAGACAGAGTTACTTTCGGATTTATAATATTAGTAAGGATAAACTTCCAAACAAATCAGTCTATAATAAGCCCAATATTTAGCTATTCCTGCTATCACAAAATTGTCATTTTGACTACCCAATCACACCTATAATAATAACGGTCTCCGGGGCACGACTTAAATCGAATTTTAATTACAAACCCCCTGCCCCTTGCCTTAAATAATGGTATATCTTGTTTTCTAGGTTATGAAAGCGGTTTGTCATTGCATCAAAAGGTTTTAATTAAAATCGTATTATATATATCGCAGATATGTAGCTTTTTATGTTAAATATTGTCTTTATGAAGATATAAAGTTGACTCGGTGGAACAGTGGTTAGTGACCCCGGCTGACGGTTCCAAGAGTCGTGGGTTCGATTTCCACTCGGGACAAACATTTGTGTGATGAACATTGGTGTTTGTTCTGTGTCTGAGTGTGATTATGTTTTTATAAATATATATGTATGAATATCAGTCGCTGACGCTTATAGTACAAGCTCTGCTTAGTTTGGGGTCAGATGACTGTGTGTGGAAATGTCTCAGATATATTATTCCCAGATATTTATCGGTGGGTGCAAGCTTTGATGGACAATGATGTGTTGGATACTAGACATTTGACATACTTTAAAACTCGAACTTTAAATGTCGATTAAATCCTCTATGGTCTACTCCCGGTTTTCATTATGTTCATATATTCCACAATATACATATATATAAAGTACTTTATTCATGGGTGTAATAATAAGTTTTATGGTTTCATATTGTGTGATAGATGTCGAGGGTTTTCCTTATGAATTCTTGCGATAGTCCTTTCTATTTCCTATTAAAAGATGGCTCTTATGTAACTGAAATATTCTACCGTTTGAACTTATGTATTACATGCCTATAAAAAATATTAGGAAATAGAACTATTGCCTTTATAATTATATCGAATACTAGCGACCCGCCCTCGCTTCGCTTCGGGGATATCTCTATCTCTATGTAATATATTTTAACCCCGTAAGAGAAATCTATTTTTTTTATCTAAAAAAAGCCTATGACACTCAGGGATAGTGTAGCTTTCCAACAGTGAAAGATTTTTTCAAATCGGTACAGTTGTTTCGGAGCCTATTCGAAACAAACAAACAAACAAAAAATCAAACCTTTCCTCTTTATAATATTATTATATTACATATTAAATTGACTCCCCCGTACCCCAGTGCCGCTTACATGGAGCCTACATCGCATGCTGGCTAGCTGAGCGCGGTGGCGGCAACCAGGCGACTTTTTTCTAATACTTGCATTTTTAAACTCGTGATATCTTCCGAATTAAATGTCCGAATTGAATAATTCAAAAAGTAATAAAAAGGCATTGAAGCCGTCTTGAACATAAAGTAATTTATTTTGATAAGGATTAATACCAAGGTACAAATAAAGAGCCCTTTCAAGCGGCGGCATATAAATTAAATGTTTAGAATAAAAAACCGCTTGCTGTGACATAACTATAATATTTAGACATATGCTGTCGCGACACTTTTTGTAGATAATGATGAGTTCTGCAAAGTCTTAGTAAATGGTTTTGTTCTATCTTCAATAGTTTTCGCAGCGCAGGCGACGTAAGGAATTTTTCAAGTCTATTTTTTACACCTTGGGTTACATTATTGGAGTTTTAGTAAGGATCCCAATTTTTTTTTTAAATATAATATAGCCTATGTAACTTCTGAATAATGCAGCTTTCTAATGGTGAAAAAATTATTGCAATCGGTCCAGTAGTTTTTGAGTTTATTCATTACAAACATACAAAAATACAAAAATACAAAAATACAAATCTTTCCTCTTTATAATATTAGTATAGAAGTATAGATTAGTATAGATAAATAATCACAAACCAAAATTAGACGTTCCTTTCCATAGAGCCCTCTTTTCAGTTTCGTCATGAAATACAACGATATATTATGAAAGCGTCGATTGGTGGAAGTGGTTAAGGTCATCGCTTGCCATGCGAGAGGTAGCCAGTTCAAACCCCGCCACGTACCACTGTGATTTTCAACTTTGAAATTCATATGTACGATTACTCGACGCTTTAACGGTGAAGGAGAACATCGTGAGGATACCTGCAGACCTACGAAGAAAATCATAGATTGTGTAGTCTACCAACCCGCACATGGGCAGTGTGGTTGACTAAGGCCTTATCGCCCTAGCTTAGGGTAGGCTCTTGCCCCAGAAGTGGGGACGTTTGTGGGCTGATGTTGATGATGATTATGAAAACTACTGACTGACTAGCTATTACGGTTGATAAGATACAGCCTAGTGACAAAAGACATCTGACTCTTAGTAATAGGGTTCCAATTACGTACGGAACCCGAAAAACACCAAACGGCAGTGGAAAGCATCCACATAGCGAAAACCTTAATTAAATCAGCGTATACAACAAAAAGTCTCCGCGAGAATTAAAATGGAAACAATAGGAAAGGCAACCTTTAATAAATCATAACCGGAATGTCAAAGGTAGAGCACAGCTCTATGTAATCAAAATGAAAAAAATGCAAGCTTAGATAATGTGTAGTGGGAAATGAAACAACGGAATAAATGTACACTGGAAAATGGGAATGGAGAGAAACATTAAATATACAGGGATAATTTAAATATAAACATTAATCTCTCTCTTACTTCGCTGTCAGCTGTAATGTCAGCAAAACAATCGGATGTGTCAGTCTTTTGTTTACGCCTTAGTTTAAGCTGACCATTTTGCTGACGTTGATTTATTTCTTTATTGCAGTTTTCCCGTTTGTTACAGGCGATAACTATGATTTACGTTTGGTTAGAAATTGGTGATTGATTTGATAGACTAATATAATCCTGTCCGTATGTCGCGCTTTCTCGTCAACTGATCCAATTGGAATGAAATTGTCTACAAAGTTACTCTATATCTATAGAAAAGACATAGGTTACTTTTTGACCAAACGCGCTTCATGTATTGTAATGTAAAGCACACTTAAGGTTTTGACCTTTGACCTCTGTCCACGGAAAGCGGTACAGAGGTCCACACGTGAGGGCGACAAGCACTATTGAGCCTGTCGCCCTCACCTTACAAATGAGTTATTTTTTTATTTTGTTGACCTTACCAGTTTTCAAATTAAACTCCCATATTAATAGATCGCAGATATCTAACGTTCCTTTTGTGTTTCTCGTCACGGGACCTTAATGGGAAATTCAAACAACGGAGTAGTGATGTGAAAACTGTTTCATTCAGGCAATTCAGTCAGATTGATTTATTTCTTTTTTAAATCACATATGTAAAATCTGTTTCATTTAACTTCACATAATATTGTGATATGATGATAAGGTCTTAGTCAAAAAAAAATAAGTACCAGTATACAAGTCACCTGGTAAGGCAAATATGTATTGTCTAAACATGTTACAGCAGCTTTCCGCGCTCGACTCCATCCGTAAGAGTGGGCTATCGCCAAAAAAGCGTTTTAGACCAATTAGGAACTGTGTTAAGCTGAAATATGTGTTAAATATGTTGTTATGTCTGAATATGTTGTTATGTATGTTATGTTTGAATTACATGAAGAATGAAATAAAAAAAATAGGTTAGTTTCAAACGACAAATATGTTTAATTTACTTTAAAAAAACAAAATTACGTAGAGTGAATTTAAGGGTTCGGGGAAGTAGTTTAATTATCACAACTTTAACCCTAAACATTCACTCTAACGTTACCTCTAAAACTACGAGAGTATTACAAACACACACAAACACGCATTTTCCGTCTCTACCCCTTGTTTTTCGTAAACTATTCCACAAACGTACAAACGTTCATCTTAGTAGCGTGATATGCACCCTCTAACTGCATAAGTTAACAAATTAAACAGAGAAACGTGAACGCACTCACAGTAACAGTCTGACTCGAATTTATTGCAACTTACAGCACTAACGTCTAAGGGCATATCTCCACTAGGCTCACAGTGAGCGGATGACAGCTAGCTTCTATTAGAAAACTGAATATTACCGGGATATTTAACATGTCTATTTTTCATGTAAAATAGAACTTTTTTTATATTTTTAAACTGTCTCGTTTGTCTATTGGTAGCAAGCGCTGCGTAAGGACCGAGAGATCCCCGGTTCGAGTCCGGGATCGGGCAAAATTTGTGTGAGTTTTTCTGTACAGAAATTTCTCAGCCAGGAGTTAGGAAGTTGGCGGTTGCACGCCCGTGCCTCAGAATGAGCGTCGCCGGACGGTCGGTCTAGTGCTTTTTTTTCCTGGCTTACGATGATGGCTTGAAGTAGCCTCGTCATCATCACCGGACTAGCGGATATGCAGATGGCTCTCACCCCTAAAGGTTGGTCCAGTGTGTTAGCCGCCTTATAGTACGATGTAAGCTAACGACTAGGTATTTGTAAGCGCGGAACTATTTGAATTTACTTTGCGTCTTACGTGCGAATATATATCAAAGGCTGCTTTCGAAATAATTTACAGCGTTGAATCTGTAAGAAAATCGAGATAAATTATTTTGAATATTTATATAGATAGCGGCAAGCTTTCTAAATATATGTACGAGTACTGTGATCTGATTTAGAGATACTTTGGAAAAGATTATGACTTAAACACTTATTTAAGGATGCCGAAAACTGGTATAAAAACTCAAGCACAAAGGGTTCCGTAGGTATCATTATACTTTGAAAAATATTTTAGTATGGAATCATACATTAAATATCTAATTTATTAATTTCTTAACGCTAAAATCCTAAAAAAGAACAGCCCAACTGGAAAAACAAATTGGTCAACATCATTGTTTTATACATTTTCATGTTATTTTAAAAAGATGTTAAGTTTAGTTCATGTTAAAAATTCATATTTTGAGAAAATTAATGTTGAGTATAAAATAAATTTATGGTTAGGATAAGAATTTAGTTGTTCTTACAATTTCTTATCTTTGTAACTTACAAGCATAAAATTCTAACCTATGCTTTTTTTTTCCTAATATTACAAAACCATTACAATCATTGATCGGATCTCGTGGAAAGTGGGTGAAAGTGGGTAGTACATGTTATTCGAAAATAAACTTAAATATTTAAAAAAAAACATTCGCATTAACTTCCAAATTTATAATAGCCAAAACAGTATAACAAGTAGTCCCCCTGCAACATGACATAACGTCACAAAGCTTCAACTGTCAACGGAGTGACGCCATTTTGTGAGAATTTCATCATTGTCAATTACCGAACTCGCGTAAGTAATAACTTTTGATTAATCTAATTGTGTTAAGTTTGCAGGTTTGTGACGGGCGGACGAATTTCGAATAGTTCGTGTTATTGTGTAGTGGAATTGAAGTGGAACGTGATGGGATTGTAACTTGAGATTGGGTTGGAATGAGAAATAATGTGGGTGAGTGTTACTACAAGGGAAAATTATGTTTTAAGTGTCTACTTCTAAAGTTTATGACTGAAGCTTAGAAAAGACGTTTTTTGTTTTGTTTTTTCATTAGATTGCTTTCAAATCAATGTTCATCTATGTGTATAAAAGAAAATAAGATTAATTTAATATGACATGTTTATCTTGGAAATGTTTGCATGTATGTATTTGTAAATCGAAACCCACGCAATCTTTTCTTAAAGTAGGTGTTACATTGCAACATGAAATAAGTATTTCTGAAAAATGTCTGTCCCACAAACGTCTGATAGACCGTACCTTCTTCTAATTCTGATTGCAGAAGTTGAAATGACCGAATAACATTATCAACTTAAATTTATATCAAGTATACAAATACCGCCAGGTACCAATGTGTTTTTCAAATTTAAAATTCATATGTACCATCATTCGACGCTTTAACGGTGAAGGAAAACATCGTGAGGAAACCTGCACACTTAGATGAAGAAATTCTTAGATTATGTAGTCGACCAACCCGCACTTTGCCAGCGTGGTCGACTAAGGCCTTATCGCCCTAGTTTAGGGTAGGCCCCTGCCCCAGCAGTGGGGACGTATATGGGCTGATGATGATGATGATACAAAATAAAGCCTACTAAGTATTTCTACGGAACACCATACCAACTCCAATGGCCCCCATAAAAAGAATACTGGAGTGCTTTCATTATATTTCAATTAATACAAAGCCCCAGTCGGTTCCGTACATGAAAGTCGCCCTCTAATAACACCTTGCGATTGTTACACTAACTCTTAATGACAATTTTTCATTCGATATTACGTGATGAAAATACTGGTGACACAGCACAGAAAAGATCACAGTATAGAGAGTAGGTTATTGTGAAACGCATTAATTAATTAATGGTGCATCTTTAATGTATTGTCCACTGAAACACCTAAAACTTCCAGACATATTGCACTGAATAAAACATATTGATTACTTTATTTCATTTTTAAATCTTTTAAAAAATGCAGCGTCTTGCCCGTGACCACAAGCGCTGTAAAAGCTCGAAACGTCGGATCTCTAAATAATATGTTTAGATTAACAATACACGCAAATAAAAGACAATAGTGTGCAGTGGAACAACCCAGCAAATTTGAACCACACAACTTACCTCAAAAGTAAATAACTAAAATTTAACTGTAACGCCTCCTTTGCGTTTTATCTTTAAAAACATATCCCACCGTCTCTATTTTCACTGCGCCGAGTGCAAGTAATCAGTGTTGAGTGTGGGTACCACCCCCACTCCACGTCTAATTCTGGTCACGTGACCATTGGACACTAAATTGTTTATTAATTGTCCTTCTTTTGAGCCAAGAGGACGTCAGCACCGCTCTAATGACACACGAATGCATTCTTAATTCAAAAGTTCACAAAACCATTTTTAATTTTAAATAGAACGCGTTAGTAGAATACTTATACTAAGTTTTTTAGACTGTGGTTCTTGTTTAAGGTATTAAGTGGAGAAAAGTTTTTATTACAAATTAAGGATCTGCCTAAGTCAAACAAAGGCGGCTTAGTGGGGCATGCGTGTTGAAACAAATTTAAAAAGTTTCTATTTTATTTTTATCCAACTTCGCTAGAAGGCAAACGTATTGGAGAAGTTTTAAGATGGTCATCATCAGATTAAAAATAAATGTTTTTTTTAGTAAATTTTTTATATGTACCTTATTTTAGTCCCGAATCTAACACAATCATATGAATGACACAATCATTAAAAATACATAGACAAAGCAAAATTCCAGTGGCATTTTTACTTCGATGGCATTTTCATGCCTCTCAAAGCATCGATTTCCCACCAAAGAGATCATACCGTATGTCGGTCGCGACCGACTTACTCAGAACGAATAATAGGCACGTTACTGTGATAAAAATACGCATTCCACACATACGAACCTATATGTTAGTATATGACTCTTAACCCCAACGAATAGAGTTCAATGTCGAGCAAATTTCTTAGCCTTTAAAAGCATTCTGATCACGTAGAGTCTGTCTGCCCTCAAAACGTTTATTAATCGTTCGTCCTTTAATGGCCTTGATTTAAATTATATTATTATTTCGCACAGGGACGGATTAGGAATACAAAATGATAGTTGTAGTAATGTAAAGGTCGTGTGAGAACAGAGATGAATGGGGTGTTCTTTTGTTGTATTGAGTTGAAAATTTAAAAATATTACTCTTGTATTACTTAGGTGGACCAATTTAAATCCTTTGAAGAAAAACTTGATACCAAATCATAAACCAAGGTATAATGTGTCCAATCGATTTCGGGCATGGTGATCGATCTCAATAGAGATCAGCCAAATATCATATTCTAGTGCACAAGTTGGTGCGCAATACGTGTGTGATCTCTGTTTCTTAGGTACATGTTTGGTGAGAAGGCAATCGAAACTCAGGCGCAGGACCACTAGCTTAACGTGCTTAATATATACTTAGAACTTGGTAACAGTACACCGTCAGTAACAGTACATCATCACTACATAGTATAAAGCAAAGTCGCTTCTCGCGTCTGTCTGTAAGTACATATGAATTATGTATGCTTAAATCTTTACAACTATGCAACGGATTTTGATTTTTAATAGATAGAGCTATTTCAAAGGAAGGTTTTTATGTAAAGTAGCGAAGCAAGGACGGGTAACTAGTATTGTATAATCATCATCATCATCAGCCCATACTTGTCCACTGCTGGACATAGGCCTCTCCAAATGCACGCCACTTCTTTCTATCCTCGGCCACTCGCATCCAGCTCCTACCAGCCGTCCTGCGCAGATCGTCACACCACCTGGCCTGCGGGCGTCCTACACTACGTTTGCCAAGACGCGGTATCCACTCCAGAACTCGTCCACACCAGCGGTTGTCGGTTCTACGGCTGTGGCCAGCCCACTGCCACTTCAGCTTGCTAATGCGATGAGCTGTGTCGATGACTTCGGTTTCCTGCCGGATCGCCTCATTTCTGATTCGATCCTTGCAGAGAAACACCGAGCATAGCTCTTTCCATAGCCCGCTGAGCGACTTTTAACTTGTGGACCAGCCGTGTATTGTATAATAATACGAAACAAATATAATACGAAACAGATATTAGTTCAATCATATTCTAAACTAAACAAAACCCCGCACAAATCGCCTAGAATTCTCCGAATGGAAACCAGTTTATTGTAAAATGTAAATTCACTTCAAATGCGGTGGACAGCTGACATTTTTCAATATTCTACCTTTTCATTACTGCAACATTAATGCATCGGTACTGGCCGCGTTATAATGACAGACGGACATTATAACACTTTCCCGTATTGAATAATGATGAAAATACGGATTTACGTCGGGTAAAATAGTCACTTTAATAACAGTGGACTGGGCTAAGGAATAGCTTGCTAGTACTATGAATACCTTATAGGAAATGTTTGTGTTGAAAGAGTTTAGCGATTTGGAACTACGAATTTTGTAGTTTTGGTTCGTTTTGGTTTGGATATAATAATACTTTATTTCACAAAAACCTAAAACTATTACACAAAAAATCATGCAGTCGCTGCACTAAGCACAACCTTGTATCGCGGCGACCAATTTTTTATAATAATAACATGACTTATTGGCCTGGACGCACGGTATTAGATACATCTTAGGTTAACACATAATATTGTTATATATAGAACAAATATACATATAATAAATACTATTGAAATTACCTAAACATATTAGTTACAACTGCCAAAACATATCAAAATGGCTTATTACACAGGTGATATCACAGACAAAGCATAAAAGTATGTGTGTGTAAGCACTAATCCATTGTTCTTAGTGATATAAATTGTCTAGTCAATATTGACATTGACAAATTAACTCAACATTTTAGGAGTCAGTAAAATCACTACATAGCATAAAACAAAGTCGCTTTCTCCGTCCCTATATCCCTATGTATACTTGAATCTTCGAAACTACGCAACGGATTTGATACGGTTTTTAGGAGGTTTTATGTAAAATTCCCCCGAAGTGAAACGAGGGCTGGTCACTAGTACCAGTATAACTGAAATAAGGCATGTGACATGTTGTGAAACAAAAAAATTCTAATAATAATCTATTTTACTAAAATCTGTCTTTATGGGTCAACTAGGTCCCAGCCTCAGCATAATTATGACACAACGACATGAAGCCGCTATGACGCTGGTATTCCGGCTGGAGCCTATTTGAGCGA
Source organism: Maruca vitrata (assembly GCA_039566165.1). Lineage (NCBI taxonomy): Eukaryota > Metazoa > Arthropoda > Insecta > Lepidoptera > Crambidae > Maruca > Maruca vitrata. The sequence continues at coordinate 7,329,203 of CM076936.1, read as the reverse complement.
CGTTTTTATAAAAAGAAAACAAAATAGTAAAAGTATAGCTATAATAGGGCATGTGACATGTTGAGAAACAAAATATTATTAATAATAATCAAGTTTTTCTCGCTAGTTAACCAATAATCGCTTATCGCTCTCAGCATAAGCCCATGCAAACCTAGTTAAATATTTAGCCGCCCTCTAGGAAGGAAAGGGTGCATTTGACAGCGATTGTTGTAAAAAATAAAAAGTTTTTTTTCCCTTCGATCTCACCACAATGCCACATTTAGATGTCATAAACAAGCAACTGTTATAAAACGCGCTGTCGACAATTTCAGATACAGATGAATAAATTAGATTTAGAATTTAAAATTGCAATCGAAATGTGGGTTAATGACTTGTAAACCTGACTTATTTATATATTTTACTATGACTTTTATTTTATTTGCAAGATGTAGAATGAAGCAAAATCCTACAGCAGTGCACAACACAATATCAAAAAAGAAAAAAAGTTGAATAAAAATTACAAAGTACGTAATCATATATTTGTTCCAAGATTTTATATTAGGTGCGAGGATGTATTTATGAATTTAGTTTTTTACATTATACCGTTGTTAAAAGCTTTTTAATTGAATTTTATAGGAACGTCACTTTTAATTCACTTTGCGCTATTCGGTCGCAGCCCGTTTATTAGTCTGTACACGTAAAAAAATGCATTCCCAACGTTCCTGAAGCCATTTTAATCGTCGCTCATTAAGCACATAGCTACGCGTCCATGGTGGCCATTTTGAATTAATTTCGCGCCTAACAAGATGGCGGGCCGGCGCGGGAACAATAAAAATTTTATTAATATCGAATGGGATCTGGACCGAATGGCGGGCTCCAATTACTTTATTAACTTGGTTCTGTTATCAAACGGCACCGTTTGGTTCTTTTTAATCCACGCAGATGAAATTTCGAACGCCATCTTGGTCAAATCCTCGCGCGTAATACAGCGAAACGTTATGCATACCTAAGTAAAAGTTTTTACCCATTTTGAAACATTCGATCAATAAAAAATTGAATGAGTTATTAACATTTTTAGAATAAAATATTTGCTTTCAATGAATTGCCAAATATTTCCTGTACCCTAAAGCTTTAGATAAAACAAAACATAAAAAAACTCAGGTACCCTTCAAATCCAATGATTAAAACTATTCTCAAGTATCTTAGTTCGGATTATGATTATACCCTTAAATGAAAAGGGGTTAAGTAGAAGAAATACCACTGGTATCGTTGCTCAACTTCACAATCCGTCAAGAGACTAAGCCCACGGAAGTAGATATAAGCCTTCCAAGTAGAGAAAGCATTTCAACAGTGCTCGGCTTAGAAAAAATAAGTAGCAACGGCTTATCAGTGAAAATTAAAGCTTAATAACGAAATAAACTCATCAAGTGTAGTATTAGGATTTGAATAAAAATGAGACGGCGCGGTACAAGAGTGTACCATGCGTGGGCCCAAGATTGATCGCTTCGTATGAAATATGTATGCTTGTCAGTGATGTGGGAAACCGGTCGGTCGAGCGATGAGGTAGTTTGGATGTACACATTACTGAGCAGATGTGGTAACTTTTGTGTCTTTTTGCACGAATACCAGACATTTAAAATTATTATTTTTTTAATTTGGTTTCAAATTATGTGCTTCATCTATACAAGAGATTTTATTGGTAAAAGTAGTTTTATTTAACTAACTGAACTATGTCGTTTTTGGTGCAAGAATAGTTTATTCAACCAACTTAAATATTTAAAGTTATAACGCTTGCAGTTGCGTTTCTAAATAAAATTCTTACGTTGCGAGACCGGGGTTACAAGTCCCACATCATTTGCTTTATCGGGGTAACAATGTGCCGCCAGTCGCGCAGGTAGAAAATGTTTCTTTTTTTTTGTAGTTACGAACTCGAGATAGATCATTTAGCTATTGTGACTGCTTTCGATCGCTCCCTTTAAGTTGTAAGCGTATGAACGGCCTCAGACTCACAAAACTTACCTGCCCAAAAATTGAGACATCAATACTTGATATATTGATACGAAGCAAATGAAACGACTCATATAAAAATAACTTTGTTCACTTTGCATAATATTACCGAATAACACTATTAAAACGCACACGTAATAATCTCACCTAGAGAATTTACCACAAAAACGGTCCTTTTCACCACATCCAATTGTTATCTGATCTCATTAACGCCAACTTAATCTTTATAACTTACCGCGTCCTATCCCATATGATTTATACCTCCGCGCCCCGTAAACTGTCGCACTGTCGTACATAAATTAAACTCCACACTAATGAGTTAGATTATGACATGCTTTTAAGAGTATATTAATTTGAACGACCGGGTGGTCTTAATATATCGACATAATAACATTTTAATAGTCTTTTCTTACAAGGGAAAGAAATGTCCTTGTCTTCGTATACATTTTTGATGTATTGTTAAAATAGCGTTGAAGTTCACTGAAGATGTATGGGAGTTTGATACATGGCATTCTTTAATGAAATGTACGTGTTTAATGTTATTTTAAATGGTTGAGGAATTTCATATTAATCAACGGTTCAATAAATTATTTTCTAAAGTTCATCGTTTGTAGGCGTCATTATTATTCAGCATCCAATTTGATATGTTAAAATATATTTAAAGAAAAACTTCAAAGAATATACAATAAGGTTTAAGTCATTATTCAGAATTTCATTTAGAACCCGATACTAAGTTCAACATCTTTCAAATTGTTATAAAGTTGAAATAAGTTTACACACAAATTTTGTGTCCTATCAATTCCTTTGAAAACTGGCTAATTTCAATGCCTATTCAGACATTTAGTATAAAGAAATTTGTAAAGAAACAACTTTGCTATTTTATACTAAACAAGAAAAAAAAGCTCTGTAGCGTTTCCATCGAATTACAAAGAACATTACAAGCTAGAAACTAGTTTTTTTATAGGATCTAAGTTTTTCTTCAAACTGCCATTATTGTACGGTCGCAGGTGAACGTCGATTTTCGAGGCAATCATAATAAACAAAATGTCGGCTTTGTCGAACTTTATTTGCCTTCGAGATCCATTACTTTCGTACCAACACGTCCTAGCTACGCAATAGTTGCTTGCACAGAGCAATGCTATGTGAGGGAAGCCAACATTTTAATAAGAAAAAAATACAGGTACGATAGATTAGAAAAATATTTTCTTTCTTTTTGAAATCGGCTAGTAAAGTGTTTTTTAAAACAGACATACACCTTTTTTTGGGGTTAATTTATAATTATATTTCATCGCAACAAACAAGGACTTGTGTAACGAATATCAGAAACATCAGTGGGATAGGCAAATAAACTTAAATGTATGAATAACACACCCAGACACAGGACAAACATCGATGATCATCATCACACAATATTTGCCCTGAGTGTCAAGATTCTTAATGCAAGAGACAGGGGCATTAAAAAAAACATATTTTCAGAAGTTTCTCTCATCGGTCATGTCGGATTGCCGACTCACCGAATTATGAGAGTAAGGGAATAGAGAGTGCACTTGTGTTTGCGCGCAAATTTGTGCACTATAATACTTATGTCCTGCGCACTTGGCTGATCTCAACTGAGATCGGCCGCCATGGCTGAAATACGTCGGACGCCTTATTATTTTTTATGAATAGTTTGTCAAGGTGACCTCACTCCACCTATAAGGTAAGGTAAAGGTAAGCGGTCGTAAGGTCCACATTTATGTTTCACCATGCGATAGTATTAAGCTTACGATTAAAACCAACAGCACCCTAAATCAAAGGAAAAAGTCATATGATATCCAAGCACTATCAATTAGATGTACGCACACATTAAATGGTTTTAAACAATACTGAACCATTATAGCATTCAATAAAAGTTTAATATACGACTCATAAATCAGACGGGGTAAGAAAGTGAAATAAAAAAACAACGCCTACTTGTAACCACGTATCATAAAATAGTAATGGCCATTATTGAATTAAAAACAACACATAAATTGACCATAAATATACTCAACCAGACATATATATATATAGAAAATTGCATGGGAAATCTTGATAACTCAGCAGGAGACGGCAACCGGTGTTTTACGATTATACATTTTTCCAAAGTACTTACATATTTTTGCTCATGAACATTTTTTTATTTATTAAGGTGTGCGTTAATAAATTTTAAAATAGTACCTACTGGTAAGTGTAATCACATTCCTTTCTGTATTTGAAGATTTATAATTATATGCTAGCACGGTTTTTACAACACTCACTGATCTATTTATTTATGTTTACGTTTAATTAGATTTTTTTATATTTTTGTAAAATTTAGATTAGAGACTTTGAATAATATACTAATTGGACGTGATTAATAACACACCCAGACACGGAATAAACACCGATGTTCGTCACACAAATATTTGTTCCGGGTGGGAATCGAACCTCTTGGAACCTTAGATAGTGACCCTGGGTCATTAGTGATTAGTTCCACCGAGCCAGTCTAAAATAATAAATTACTCCGAAAAAAAAACGTTTCATCTGTCCATCATTACTCTGTGCGCTTCAAAATGAAATGTTTCAAACGCTGATGGTAATAATGAAGGCGTGTGAATTGCCACACGGCAGTGACTCTACACAAAACAAATTGGACCCCACACAATGAGCATTTGACTGTTAATCATACACCTTAGCCGATTTATAAGAAACATTCGATAAGTATCCTTTTTCTTAGCCCCTTTATATATTAATGCACTGGAACAGTTGCATGACAGTCAGGGGATACCAGTCACAACTATCTGTCCGGTGGTTGGTGAACGGTATACGGGTAAGCGACCCCGGCTCCTCGAGCTACTATCGACTCAGTCCAACTCATCCGAGGCGATAGTATCCTCCTTCCCCTTTTACTTCCCCCGTTATCTATCCTTGCTACTCGTGGGAACGCAATGACCTTGTTAAAACAATGCACAAGGCAGAATGGCGGCGACGTGGTCCACAACTCGTCACGTCACGTTTCCCACAGAAGTGAAAAGTGGATCGCTGGTAGTGATCTCTGCCTACCCCTCTAGGAAAAAGGCGTGATTTTATATGTATGTATGTATGTAACAGTTGCATTTACTGCTATTCACAAATTTCAATTAAAATGTTTTTTTTTCTATCTTTAGTACCTGAATGTGAGTGTCTATTTAAGTACCTCAAATATAAAACCATCACTACCATTGTGATGTTATCTTATACACTTGTGTTGAGGAAATCAGAATTAACAGCGGAACTACGCAACACTGGAACAGAATCACATTAATTTTCAAATTCATCATTCATCGAACCCGCAATTCCTGGCGTAAAAAACAAGTTTACTACTAATGCGTAATTGAGCCAGTCATATTAAAGCATACTTGTGTATCCACTGCTGTTCCTAACATCCGTAACACAAACGCTTAGGCAGATTTTAGAGTTGACCGCACGCTGACCATAAGTCCTGAAGGTCCAGTATGCATAGAGACATAGGGACTGTTTTTATGTAACACTGACCGGTCGGCGCCGACGCCTGATACAAAAATCTATCGACGCCGAAGATCAGCGTGTCGTCTCTAGAACCGGCCTTAAAATCTCTCATCATCATCACCATCATCATCAGCCCATATACGTCCCCACTGCTGGGGCACGAGCCTACCCTAAACTAGGGCGATAAGGCCTTAGTCGACCACGCTGGCCAAGTGCGGGTTGGTCGACTACACCACCTTAGAATTTTTTCTTTGGTGTGCAGGTTTCCTCACGATGTTTTCCTTCACCGTTAAAGCGTCGAATGATGGTACATAATGAATTTCAAATTTCAAAAACACTTTGGTACCTGGCGGGGTTTGAACTGGCGACCTCTCGCATGGCAAGCAACGACCTTAACCACTAGGCCATCGACGCTTTTTTTTTAAATCTCTCACTCAGCATGTAATCAGAACAATATATGTGATGGGATAATATATGTATTGATTTGTTGACGCAGCATAATAGCGCTATCATTTCGTTGTAAGACCACACATTCCGAGAATTCAACGCGTATACGCTATTCCCTGAAACTCTAATAAAGCCTGTCCTATTAGCGAATCCATGAAACTCCATTTCCAAATAAACAGACAATCATTCACTTTTTCCACCCAAACTTCGAATGTTGGTCCCATGGGCCTAATACGTATCGATACTATACGATTTGCCGTATACGAGGAAACTTCGCGAAACTGATCCCTATTACATCGGAATAACGGTGAGATCGGTCAGGGCATTGATTGTATGAGGCAACTTTTATTTTATGATTATAGCCCAAGTTTTGTAACCGCAAATCAAATCATTATAATTGGTTGGTGCTCACGTTCCCGAATTGTCACAAATGGTCTATCCGTATATACCTACCTAAGCAATTATCTAATATTGGTATTAATTTGTGGCAAACTCGTGTAAACGATACTATTATTAGTTTTGTGTTACGTAGTAACCGTGTTAGGAAGTAAAATATAAACATTGAGTTTCTCCATTAATATCTACAAACGGCTTTGTTTATTAGTGTCATTTTTGTAGACTACAACAAAAATTACACTAATAAACAAAGCCTATAGAATAGTATTCTAGTATAGAATACTAATTCTAGTGCAATCACAAAAGTTGATATATTAGGGAAACTTCCATATGTTTTACCTTTAGGGGAGAGAGCCATCCGCTCCCCCGCAAGCCCGGTGATGATGACGAGGCTACTCCAAGCCATTCGTACCTACGTCAGTTAGAATAAAAAAAATACCACAAAAATCTTTTGAAGGTAAAAATTGTAAAGTCAACAAAATTCAACTTTTTTATAAGCAGTAAGCGCATTACAATAAATCTGCCTAAATAAATCTGTCTAGTTCCTTGCCTAAAGAATTTTGTACTTAGGTTCAATGCTTTCAGACCAAACCTAGCTTAAATATTAAGGTCTGCGCAATAATGTTCAGGCAATTTATCAAGACCTTTGTCTTAAGTTGGGATTACGCAAAACATTTTAGCGTAACATACCGAAATTAAGCACGCTTTGTTAATTAACTTATACATTTATTAATAGCTTTATAATATACTAGTGCCGCCCCGCTTTGCTTCGGGTAAATTTTACAATACCTTCCTCATATCTTTTATATTTACGGAAGCGTTCGTAATGCTTTCACACGACCGTTTTTTCTCTGATTCACTTTACAAAACCGACTACCACTTAAAGCCTTTTTCGGTTTTTTTATATAACTTATGAAACTCAGCAATAATGTGGATTTCTATTGGTGTAAGAATTATTAAAATCGGTTCAGTATATCCCGAGTTTACCCCTTACAATTTAACAGATGTACAAACACACAAACTTTACTGCTTTATACTATTATATAGATAAATTATGTCTTATGTTCAATTGCAAAAAAGCTGGCCTGTATGATTATTTCATGTTAAAGGAGATACTTTTGAATTTATTAAGGTAAGTACGCTTATACCAGAAAAGGCTAGAATGAGAACACAACTTTAAAAAAAATATAGTACATTTTGTCAGCGTAATAAAGAATCTCCACAACCATTTTTCGTGGTTAGACATTTTGCCAAAAAGCTTACGAACCTTTAAGAGCTTTTAGCACTTGATCTTAAATCACTTAGAATTTATGTGTTAGTAGTACTTACATTTGTGCATAAGAGTGGAAATTGTAAAATAACAAAAATGCATAAATGGATAGTAAATACCTGTATGTTAGAGACGACTTGTAAAATAACAAAAAATCATAAATGAATAGTAGATCTACCCGTATGTTATAGACGACATAATCGGCGTATAAAGCTCATCTAGTAAATATAATAAAAACAAGTTTTGAAAACAGCAGAATATTTCGTAAACCTTAAAAAAATGAAAATTGGTTCAGCCGTCTAAACTGAAGAGGGTATTATACAGACAAACGTCTTTTATTTTATTAATAAGGACAGATAGATAAGATAGTGAATGTCCAAAAAGACACATTCCATGTACCGCGTGTAACATAGAAATAGAAAAATTCAAAACTACTGAGCACTATTCCTGTATTGTTCCCATAAAACCTACAAGAGTGACCGATCCCGGAGGTACCATAACGGTAACGTACAGTTGTTGGGGGGGGGGGGAGGTACAAAGAGCAATACCGGACGGAGGTCTTGCCCTCCGAGATACGAGGGTAAAACTTTTTTCCCCAGAACACAATTGGATATGGTGTCGGGTCGATTGCAAGTGGAATGCATTTGAGAGACAACGGCAACCCAAAATTACCAAGATACTGGATCGGCTGATCAACAGAATAACTTTTGAGAACAGAAAAATACACTTTTAGGTACGATCCTGAATTATTATTTTTTTTAAGGTATGTATTGGTAACTTGGTTATACGCACTACATCACAGCAAAAAATCTTGAAATCAGATCAGGCAGATTACAAAATGCTCATGCTACTAAGTCATTATAAACTACTGTCAGCTCTATATGAATTAAAACTTTCGTGTTTCGTATATAAGATTTAATTATATTAAATATTATGGATTTTCACACGATAAACACAGTAGCCAATAAATAGCTATTTACTGCCCGACGTTTCAACTGTGTTACACCGACCATGTCCGCTTGAGACCATGAATTTTCTTCTGTCTTTACCGGGTGAAGACCCATATTAAATATCATTAAACCGTCAGTCCTATTGATTTATATTACTGTTGACTGTCTGTCTTACTTAATCTTCAACATCCTGCTAACTTATTATACTAATTACTGCAAGTGCAAAAGCTAAGTATTCTTCAAACTGTCCACTTTACGTTCACAAATTAAGGCCGAAATCCTGAGCCAAAAAATCTCAACTAAACATTAAGCAACATTTAATTTTATTCGTCCTCCACCTGACTAGACGTCACTGAAGAATAATGAAAGATAATAAAAAGCTCTCAAATACAATCCCATGAAAACACCAGAAGACTTTATACTCTAAGCCCCTGTAATAAGCTCGATTTTCCCTTAAAAGCGCGAGGTGAAATGGCAATTTGGAGTAGACTTTTGTAGGCTAGAACATAAATTTTTAAGAAGAAACCTCGTTGGACATTCATTTTGATAACATTCAATTATGAAATCGCAAATTAGGAACGGGAAGAATTTTTGTGGACGTTTGTCTTATACTGGGTTGGGATGAAATTTATTGCCCTGTAAATTCATTAAGAAGTTAGCTAAATAAACTGCATGGCTGCTTCAGATAAGGAAGAGAGTAAACAAAATGTAACGACCGAAGAGTTAGTTCATAATTTAGCGAAAGTGCTTCAGTAAATTAAGATTCGATGTAATCGTAATTTTGGTTTAAGTTCGAAAGGCCCTTCTTGAAACTATATGCAGCCAAATATAATGTTGCTGAAGCTGAAATTCATTTATCAGAAGCCAAAACAATCCATATCCGTATTGCCCCCACCTAACTAAACATATTTAACACCTGAAATTACGGGAACCTATATTTCTCCAGGCAAAAAATTTGAAATCAACATGATAAAACCATATTGCAACCAGACCCAATGCAATATTTACGGAATTCTAATTACCAAGGAAATATTTAACTGTTAATAATTAGATAGGCTGAAAGGGAATAAACTATATGAACATAAAGAACTCCATTGTCAAGTCTAACAAAGCCTATCACACGACATTTCTCCGACCCCATACATTTCATAAGAGGAAAGACCAATAATAATTCACATTTGACAATAATATTGTGTTATAAATCGAGGAACGGCGATAATGACGCCCATGTACAAGCAATGTTAAACCTTGTTCCTACCACATAAGATTTAGATTCAGTTGCATCCAGTGGCAAAGGTGTTGGGTATAAATGCTGTGATGAACAGGACAATAGGTCTCTATTTAAAGGTTCTAAGATTAAAGTTAAAGACAATGAGGTATAAGACGAATGAATTGGACGCCTGTCAAATAATGCTGTCTCGCTTTCAAGAAAATGGCTTATTTCGCGTAGTATTGTAGACAATATTTTCTGTAATATAGTTTCTAGGTACAGCGATCGTGCAAGGCAAGATGAATGGACAAGGCGACCTGACGTCTTATGTGGAATAATAGTAGTTCAATGTAAAATCTTCATTCAGATATTTCTTGGAAGTATCACATACTATGTGAAGAGTTTAAACCCTTGAGTGGTTTCTTTGAACAAGTTGATAATAGATTGCTACATGATTCATTCGCAAGTGTTTTGTAGAAGGCTCTTTAAGACTGGTTAAATCGACCGTGTCAAGAAAAGATATCAGATATAAAGTCAATATAGTAACATCAAGTCCGATTTCGTATTGAGTAACCTTAGTGATTTGTTTCAATCTAAATAGGTTCAGATGTGCAAATGTTCATTTATAAATTAATAGGAATAGAACCATTTTTTGACAATTTCATGCAAAACACAAAATTATACAATCACAACGCACTAACTGAACATAAAACATTTCATAATTATGACAATGTGTTATGTGTAATTTACACAATAATAAAATGGAACATCAAATTTTCACTTTCTGCCCCACTAACACGCTCTAATTCAGCTAAAATAACACAATTTAGCATTCATACAGTATACAAACAAAGACGGAAATCTCTCCATCGACCCATTGACATAGCATTTCGTAACATCCCGGTGTCCTACAAAACGCCGAACCCTATTGTAGTGAGACAAAACCCATCACATGCTGGAACAAAGAACGACGCCGGACGAAAACCCTGTCCAGTTTTCATATGACACCTGCTACATGAGGGCACAGTACACTCAATAACAGCATAACAATATAAAACTATAGCTAGAGTACTTGTATCACAGACAGGTACTGTAGTGTTTAGCAAAGGCATCAGTCTTGCTTCAACACTTAGTAATAGTTGAACATTTATGAGATGGGATGTGCAAACTAGATTACTGGTAATTTTGCATGAATATTTGAAAAATTTAAGCAGAGGTTCCATTTATAACAAAAGCTGCATTGCGGGACTTAACTGTCAACTGTCCATTCGCAATGCAATCTGCATCACCCAAAATCTTGGAAACACACATTCAACTTTCCGAGATAACAGATAGTGAAGTCACATTCCGCAGAACAACTTTTACAGGAGAAATATGCAAATTGACCGTCCGATATTATCTTACAACTTGTGGTTTGACCCGCTGCACTCAGTTTTACTGTGCGCTTGAAAAATGAATTTGGGACAGCGGATACGATGCAATGCCAGCGAAAATCGTGGAGGATCTACTCGAAACACTGTTAACATTTTCGAGTATGACGTGAAATATGCAGAAAAAAAAATATTTTGTAGTGAATTTAGAAGTTTTTACGGATATAAATTATCTCTTACATTTCTGACTGTTAGAAAACAGTTTGTGTGGTATAAGACAGTAATTGAAAAAGCAGTTATAGTTAGAAAGTGGTCACACCATGCAAAATTGCTATTACCAGCACAACCACATCAAATCCTTTGTTATTTATCTATTGAGGAATTAGTGTATTCCACTCTTGTTTCTTACATCCTAAACACATGTTAAAGCTCGAAATCAGATCAATGTATGTGATGTATGTTTGTATGTGATGATGTATATTTAGTAATATAAATTTACCCACAAAATCTCACAACATACTTATTAAGTCACGTCATCTAGACACGCGGTAGCGTGTCAAGCCAAGTTAAAGAAACAGAACTGGCGAGCCGCACCGTGTGTAATATTACACGAACCATTTGGAACCACCTTTGAACTCCTCATAAATCAAAAACTATTTCATATAAACGTATCAAATTTGGCATATATATTGTGACTTGCGAGATAAATATGTGTTCTAAATTTCATCAGCTTATCTCAAACAGTTATTTAGATATTAATGTCCAAAAATCCTCATTTTTATCATTGACTGACTGACAGATCAAAATTCTAACCTATCATATCTTCTTATAACATAAGATAATGTATGGTGGTAGCCTATGAAGGTCTGTCTTGGCTAGTTTTCATATATGAATTATAGCCGTCGCAAGTTCTAAGCCTACAAGTATTTGTCGGTTTTTATTTTATAATTCCGAAAATTTGGATTGTTGGTAGAAACTAGCGAGCGAACATAATAATACGTTGGTAGGTTTATAGAAACTAGCCAAGACAGACCTTCATAGGCTACCACCATACATTATCTTATGTTATAAGAAGATATGATAGGTATGTTATAGTGTTACTTATAAGTAAATTTCTGGGTTGACCATTGAACTTGGCACCCATTTAGATCTCACTTCTTTTGTCGTTGAAGTCAACAACCAAGGCAATTATCATAATATTGAACTTGGCTCTCATTTCACATTTATGTTTTTGATTGGTAAATATAAGAGCATTCTATTACTATTATTACATTATATTCTATTCATTCCACGTCGACGGTATCTTCCAAAAAACCGAGAAGTGTATAAGTGCAGGTCCTAAATAACTTCGTTACGCCTATTCTCATCCCCCAAAAAGGCAGTAACAAGTGACTCTCTAATCCGAAAGCGTTACATTTGTGTGTTTCCATTCAGCTAATTCGCTGATGACAGACGGACGGACACCCCCGTTCATTAGCCGTGATTGCAATTTTACGTCCGATGGCACTCGAAAGAAACTTTTTTATCTTTTTCCCGGAGCCTACTAAAAGTTTGTTTTATTTTATTTACTTTTGAATGTCTCGGATCAGACGAGATGGGACATTTAATTTCTTGTCCTTTGGTATTTTACCTGTGTTTTTAAATGAATGATGCTTTAATAATTGATGTTTCCTTTTTTGTCGAATGTCCTTGATTATAGACAATCTTAGTTTAAGTTTAGAGAGCTATTTATGAACGAACTGTTCCAAGTACAAATGTTTAGGGACACTTTTTTGCTTTAAGGAAATTTCGTGGCCAAAAATTAAAAACCTATTACTATTTACCTGAGATTTATAACCGAAAATATTTTGGTTATAATATTCTCCCATTCAGACCGTTTAACATTAAGATACATAGCTAAATATTCACGGGGTTAACGGTTAACTTTGCAACGGCAATCCCATAGAAAATAACTTCGAAATTTCCCGTAAATATAGGATTGGATTCCGAAAGAATCTTGCCAATCTTACCTAAAATGAATTTCCTAGAATTTCAAAGATTTGTCGCAGTACTCGCAGTCTGTCCATTGTCTTTGTCTCGTTTCCAGAATTTGGCAAAATCGTGGATTCGCTAAGCGATTACAGCTTGACCCAAAAGGCTTGCACAATAATATTAAACAAGTGGGTCAGGGACGCTCCGTGAACCTAATTTGAATGTCCGTGTTATCTTGACCGCTGAATTATCTATCAACATTCCGGTTCATTTAGATCGAAATGTTTAGATTAATATGTACTGCTTCTTCGTCTTTGTAGCATTTTCAAGACATCAAAGAGGAAAGTTCAAATTTAAGAAGAAGTACATACGCTCAGCTCGTATCAGATCAGTACGGTAAATAGTATCGTTTGTATTGAAGTAAGTTAATTCTTATAGACATTTGTTTATGACTTTGAAGAACTAGATGTACTTTTCGATAATGCTTTGTTATCCTAAACTTCTGTTTTTACTTCACTTTCAAAATTCTTGTTTCATTTCTGTTGTCCCTTTCAAACCACTTTACTCTCTAGACTTTATCAAGCGGGATAATCCTTAACTTGACCACTAATGCCTTCACCTAAACAAAGTTCATTCTACAACATTAGAAAGTTCAGTTAATCGCATTGGTTAATACATTGCAAAAACTTGTGCACCTTATGCCCAGAGGAATAGAGACCAAGATGCCAGCAGACACAACCGACAGCTAATCTTATTACCATGCACTTACCAAATGAAATTCCCCTTTACCCTACATTCAAAGGCATGATCCTCAGACAGATAAACAAGAAAAATTGAGCTCAAAATGAAAACAAAGGAATACACGTGCGAAAAACAAAAGTAGGAAATACGGGCTGAAATGGTATTTGACAAGGTATCTACTTTTCTAGATGGTTCGTAAGTAGTATGAATGCATAAGGAAAACTTCATACATTGGTGCTACAAGAAAGTACCAAAGTAGTAGTGATTCATGTCTTTAAAGCGTGCTCCTCTTGTGAGCATTTAAGCTTGTGATGTTGACCACTTGTTTGCAAACCTCATAAAATTGACAACAATATAATTGTCATCTGTCAATATGAAAATCTAACATATGTTATTAAAAAATCCTCGAGCCGACCTCGACCTACATCAAAGAATAAAGTGAACTACTTAAACCCCGCAAAAACATCGTCGTAATACTTCAAAACATATTTCCATGCGAATCCCAATGGCGACTGCCCCGGGCTCGTCCAAAAGCTAAATGACTGTAAGGATCTATCCCAGTTTCAATTTATCACCGAGAGATGGCGTTGAATGTATGAATGAATTGAAAGTTAGATTACACAATTTAAATTCCCCCTTCATGCAAAATAGGGACGGAAAGATGAGGTTTGAGGGGGTGGTGTAGAATACATTATACTTGGGCAGGGGGGGGGGTGAAATATTTACCTCGCGGGAGTTTGGAAGTGTGTTCGCCGGGGCAGAGAGAAATCTTAATGGATTATAGTATGATTGGACCATTCGGTTTACCTGCGGATATTTTGCGCGTTTTTCAATTGATCGCAGATTGGTTTCTGTAAAGTACCGGGATTGGTCCTTTTTGGTCCCTTTGAGCGAGCAATTAGGAGGAATAACAGTTTAATTTTTTCCCGTAGCCGATAATCCGATTCGGTCTTATGTTTCGCGGCTGGATCGATTAGGGGCAGGCGTTTCGTTTTTAAAAGGGTTCGTTTGTGCGAGTTGGGTTTGTGAAAACATTGAGCCTTTAGGGTGTTACTTTGGCGAGCTATGGTCATAAAAGCTTCTTTGTTTTGATTGTTATTTTTACTCGCAGGTGTAACAAATTTAACGTAGTTCTGATAGGTTACGCTTAGCATCCGAAGTGATACGGTGTATACTAGTTGGTATATTGTTGTCAAGTACTGCATAAATGAGTTACAGGTTTCAGTCCAGTTCGGGCTACATTTGTAAGATGCTTTGCCACAATCAGAAGATGACACAGAACTGAGATTTTCATATAATACTCTTTACGTCCTACACGATTTCGGACTAGGTCATTTCGAATGTAAAACCATACTTGTATTTTGTAAATTAATTTGTGTTTGACAAAGATCATTATAGCCTTTACAAAATCACCTTATTAACACCAAAGGCCTTAAATCGATTCTTTTGTACGACCTTCATTAATTTTATTTGCTTAAATGAAGGTTTGATTGGCCTGACACTATTTTCTTTCCACGTCATAAGCGTCTTTAATATTCACACTTAGGGTTGGTTTTACAATGATTCCACGCCTTTAAGAGATAGCAGAGCAAGATAGCAAGAACGAAACGTCTAAACTCTGTTACAATAACACTTTATTGTAGACAAACAATGGTTTGCCAGGAACTTTCTCACTCATAGTGTAGTTTATGTGCCTAAGTTGGTGTACTGGCTAAGTTACACACTTGTGGCATTACTTACTCAGCATTTTTTTTAGAGATGTACTTTGTTAAGTAGTAATAATAGTTACTTAGCACTTTTATCGAAACAAGAACTCTTGGTCTCAGAATGACCCTTCTCTTTATAGCAAAGTAACTAACATATTGTTAAAAAGTATCCCACTTTAACAGTGACAATATAAAATGGGGTAAACGTGGATTAGCAACCTTTTTAAAAGAAATTGTGTATATTAGGGACGGACAAGAAAATAAACTGTGTTTTTGAAAAGTAACAGTTTTTTTTATTATCGTACATAGTACTTTTTAAGGCGGTTATGTCGTTGTTTTTTGTTTAACAGTAAAAAGGTATAGGCCAGTGAAAGATAATAAAAAATAAGCAATAAAAGTACGGAACACATGTTGTTAGAAACAGGATACTTATACTGCCTATCTTTGGTTATCAGTTAATAGTTTTAACCTTTTCGTTACAAGTATACACCGTGAAATTTGAGTGGGTGTTTTCCCGTGGCAGAACGATTTGCCTTTAGTAATACTATCAAATCATGCAAATTATTCCGCGAAAAAAAATTTTTTTTTTTTTAATTTTTTTTTTCGAAATTATAATTTTATTTATTTAAATATCTCAATTGTGCAATTCATTTTCTAAGGTCGCTCCTCCGCTAGTCGGGTGATGATGACAAGCCTACTACAAGTCATCATCGTAGTCAGGAAAAAAGATACAATACAATTTCGTACCTACATATATTGATGTATAAATGATATCCAACATACATGATATAAATAGACATTTTTATTTGGCAGTCATTTTCTTTAAAGCCAAAATATTACCTGCTTCTAAATTCTCTGAATACGCCCTTTTGCACCAACATTACAATGTTACTGTAAACGTATGATGGTTAACAGATTACTCATCAATAAACAATAGAGGAGACTTAGTCATAGACAAGAGGATTGGGTAAATTTGCAAATTAACGCGAATCCTAACAAAGAAATCGGATGAGCAAAGCATGTGGTTGTAAAATCATTTTTTTTTTGTTTACGGTACCTACTGAGTGTTGGATAAACGTTTGCTTTGGCAATTAGCAAATATTTGGGTTAAATTTCTAAAAGAAAGGATTTTGGATTTGTAGCGGTAACATTAAAGAGATGATTCATTTGAGAGGCCTTTATTATTTGGTAGCGTTTAAATGGACTATTATCTATTTTTCAAATACATAATATTACTAATAAATAACTAATACTATCTGGTTAAGTAAATTTTCCCCATACATTCAAAGAGAATTTTAACTTTCCTTTAGTCATAATTTCTTTTTAATCTCCATGCAAAGATAATTAAAATATCTAATATAAAGAAGTAATAGACTATCATTACAATTAATAATCTGAATATCCACCTAAAACCTACCTAATTCGATTATAGTATGTAAGTAATGTAATTTTTAGTAGCCCCGCAAATGTACCAAATTAAGCTCCAACATACGAATGTCAAAATGCATCCTAAACTCCCCTAAGTTCAAACATTACGGGATCATGTCCCTTTCGGGGCACAAAAAACTTAACCTAAAAATGTACTGGCTTAAAAAAAAACACTTACCTGAACTCCTCGCCTCTGCCGACAGTAGGGTGTCCACGAAAACGGTCACACACAACAAAACCACTATTGTTTTTAACCTAAAGCACCATTGTCCTCTTCTACACCGATTGCTATCACTATTCTTATTATTAACACCATAAGGACTATTATTGCTAGAACTTTCACTAGGCGTGCCTCCTCGATCTTCTAATAAGGATTTGAGATCTTGGAGGCTTCTCCTCTGGTCCGATATTGTTTTTTCTAACGGTCCGTCCGGTGTGACGGCCATCTTGGTTTCTGGTTCGCCTACTGATGGTCTCTGCTGTGGTCAAATCGCCGCGTCATCTTCTTTCCGCATCTGTAAAGGAGAAGGAACGTTTTAATTTGTGCTGTCATCATATACATGGATAAGTATATGATACTACTTTCCCATTTACGAGTCTTAATGTGACCAAGACCCTTGTAAAGAGTTTGAAACGTATGGTTTCTAAATAATTATGTTTAGATTAATATTACATGCGAGTTTAATCGGTAAAATTAGTTTTATTCCAAACTCTGTGTTAGAAGTTCAAACTATAATATTGGTATGTGCATCAGGAACGAAAGGTAAATTATTCGAATCCTACCAAATTTTAATTCATAGTCAGAGCAGTTATGATGTTACAGCGTCGTAGGTAGGTATAGTGCATACCATTCTTATCACCATTTATTGTGGCAGCCATTAAACATGGAAACACACAGGGTTCTCGTTCATTCAATCATATTTTTGGAATTGCAATAAGTAATCATTACAATTCCAGCAGTCGTTAGTACTTAAATCTATACTAATAATAAATCTGTAAGGGTCGGTCATGGAGTAAGTTAGTTTGTTTTCAGAGATATTTTGTTTATAGGCTCAATATATGATACTGATACTAATTTCACGATTTTTAGATTTTTTTTCTGTATGTGTGTATGTTCCTCCATAACTCTTAAACCAATTATCCGAATTTAATGAAATTTGGTATAAAAACACATAGACATTTGGGACACAGGATAGGCTATTTAAATACTAGCTCCAACGCGAACGGAGTCGCGGGCCACAGCTAGATAATAAATAAAACTGACGGACAACCGTACTTTTGCGATATGCCGCGGACGCGCGAAAATTCCTGTCATTTTTCGACAATACGTGGGCACGGAAATTATTTATTTAATTACCAACTCGGTTACTATCCGACGTAATACCTACGTGCGGTTTATTGTCATTAAAATTATACAAAATATTCGACATGTCTGCATACGTTGACGAACGAAATATGCCCGACCATTTTAATAACACGTGTAAAAGTAAAATGTATTACCTATTTGCAGTATTGTTTGTTGAATTCATATTTTGTGTAGGGTGAATGCGAATTTCCGTTTAAAAAAATAACTGACAATATGCATTGATGCAGATGTAAAGCTTATGCATTGCACAAAATAACAATGAAAACGTATAGAGTAACAACACATTTCAATGTATAAAAAATGATTCAAAATTTTGTACAATTTAAGGCACTTTTAGAAATTGTTTATTTCATTATAGCCAATTTCATAATGTAAAAATATAGGTACATGACACTCTATCAAATCACGTTTTAGTTCCATTTATAAATGACGAAGAATCATAGTTAAAACTGAATTACGAGTATAACCTTATTTGACGAGCTATCTATAAAATACTCAAATATATTTTTTTGATTACATTGTTGTATAAAAATGATAATTTTTATTTTTAAATTACCTTTAAACGTCACAACGCGTAGCGCCAAAACACTGGCTTCATTTCAAGTATCCACACACAAAACGAAACAATCACAGACACATCGCGTTCTATTTTCAAACTAAAACGATAATTGCACGAAAACAAGAAAAACAAAGGCACAACAATATCGTAAATTCACTTCATCCATCTCACGCAACGACCGCACGCACCGAACGCGGCAAGCGCACGTCCGACACTAAGCGCTTGAACAAAAACTTACGCGAATTTCGAATACGTCACAACATAATAGGGTAACCGTCCCCATAACCGGCAGTTCATAAATTGGCCATAGAAAAAAAAGAGCGAGGGAAAGAGATATCGGAGCGGTATGTACAAAACAGAACACTGCTGACAATCTAATAAGCAATTCATCAAGAGATGTGACAGTATGTGTTATCGTGCGATGTTAAGGGGGGTGGAGAGGGGGGCTGCATTCGAGACACCTGCGTCCCACTGACGGTGATAAAGAGAGCCCGGGATGAACTTGTTTCAAGAACTCGGATTAACGACTAGTCTAGACCTGTGTTAATGAGGCCGTCGAGTCGGTTTCGTTTTTTATCGATACATTTATATCGATAATGAAGGGGAATTATCGAGAATTGACGGCAGCGCCACCTAAGGGCGGCGAGAGGTTTGTAATTTAAGCGCTGTACGTATATGGAGTCGCGATTATGTTTTGTTTTACCAATTTTGTCGCATTAAGCGCTTGGCTAAATTGAGTTTTGCGATATTGTTGTTGAACATTTCGACGGTCCCTACGTATAAAGCGACATGTCAAAAACATAGGTTTACAGGAGAGCGTAATAAAGGTTCAAATCTCTCTACAAATTACGGTATGAACAATTTTAATAATATTTTTTCTCCAAAGTTTTATTAGTTTGAGGAAGTTTGTTACGGTATTGGTACATATTTAATTTTTATCGATTTTCTTGATAAAACTGAAAGTTGACCGTTTCTACATTGTTATCAAAATGAAAAAATACAAGACATATCTAAGATACCTGTATATACTTGGGTCATACCAACTCAATAAATTAAATTATTTTTCAAGTCAATGTTTAATGAAAATATAAATAACTGTCATTATTTTCAAAACCATACCTTAAAAATCTTTAGATAACTATCTTTAAGTATAAACTGTACATTAATGGAGACATGTCTGTTTTTACGTTGCTAGTGTTTAATACGGCACAAGTATAGAGCCAAACGTAAAAAAAGACAAGTACATAATAAAATTATTACTGAGACACCGGTTTATAATTAAAATCTTATTTTAGTGTCAGTATTAATTAATTATTTAAAGTACAAGTATTTATATTAAAGAGTTATTTATTTTAAGTGACAATCATCTAAAAAATCAACTTTTTTATATTTATTTGTAGTCTCATCGTAGATCACAGTTCCTCTTATCATTCATAATTAATAAGTAATTTCAGTATGTGTAACAAAAAATAATCACAGCTTTATTCAGACGGAGCGTTGCACACCTTTGTGAACAGTCAGAGAGTGTCCAAAAAGCCACGTCTGGCGGTTCATAGAGGAGTGTTGATCCCGACACTAATGTAGTATGGCATAAGTTGGGTATGGCAGAAGAAGCACGACAGTAGGATAAACGCAGTAGAGATGCGAGCACTTAGAAGTATGCTAGGAGTGAAACTAAAATCTAAATTCTATAATTAGAAATAAAATAATTAGAGAACGTTGTGGTGTGAAAGAAGATGTAGTGACTAAGGTTGAGAAAGGTATGCTTAGATGGTTTGGTCATGTTGAGAAATTTGAAGTTTTGAAGAAGGGTCAAACCAAAAGTACCAGTAATCGACAAGCATGCATGAAGAGAATGACGGATGTGAAATAAGCGAAAGTGGTGTGCCATGATCGTAGTACATGGCAGGAAGTGATCTCTGCCTACCCCTCTGGGAAAAAGGCGTGATTTTATGTATGTATTTATTCAGACTATAATATTAATAATAAAGATGAATATTATTCTTACTATTATTGTCTCATCGTGAACCACAGTTTCTCTTATCATTAACAATTAATAAGTAATTTCAGTATATGTGACAAAAAATAATCACAGGTTTATTCTACTAATTGAATTATTATGTTCTAAAACGCACGCAATTTTTATAAATAAAGCACATAGACGTAGGTAATCAATTTCTAATCTTCTTCATCTTGACCTTCCTCTTCTTTACCATGATTAAGATTCTTATAGAAAATATGATAACTTTTTGGAATAATCATTTATTAACATTTATGTGATACACACATAAATGTTTTAAGTCTTTGTATTTTACTTCAGTGATAGGAATTGCCTCTTTGTATAATTTCTCTAGAATAAGATCTTCCTCTTCTTTACTTCCCTAGTATTTTTCTTTATTTTTTATGTTCGCAGTTTAGAGTTGTATAGCTTTCTTCGGAGATGTTGTATAACAATGTTTGGATGAGCCGTTAAATTTTTACTTCTCTTATTTTATTCCAAGAAATTTTATTAGAACTTGTATCTCTTTACCACATTAACACGAATCGACACGTTTTTTGGGGAATCTCCCGTAAATGACGTTATGTTTGACATGACCGCGCTCGCTACATTTGGCGCGCATTTTAAAACCGAGTACAAAAGGATATGTATAGATATCCGCATCTACGACATTGCTTCTTTGTAATTATCACACATGTTCTCTTATACGTTCCTTAAATTGGCAAAAGTATTAATATTTAGAAAAAAAATTATATATGGGCGTATGCGTAAAGATAAATAATTGCGAAAAATGCAATAAAAAAAAACCTCTTTTTTTACATGTCCTTTTATACGTAGGGACCGTCGATTTGTTTTGCGTGCATTGTGGCTTTTGATTACGTGCCTATTATTTGAATTTTAACACAAAGTATTTCATGGATTTCGCACTGGAATTCATTTTGAGTGTTTTAGTACTATTCATCCGTGTTTGTGTGAAATCATGTTTTCTATTTTCGTTTTTTATACTTACATTACGAAATACATAATTAAGTCGCCGATATCATGTTATTATACTCCAAATGGATCGAGAAAAAAATATTTGTGAGAGTAATAAAAGATTTAAAGCTGAATCGACGTCTTCATTCAAAAGCCGGCGATATTACAGCCCGTACGCGACATCTTACTCCTCACAGACCGCAGCCTTAGCGATATTACTCCTCTGATATTTGAGCTAATCTCTTAAAATATCCGGAAAGGGAAGTAATAACGTTCAGAGCACGGCTAAAGCGGTTATTCACGACCAATAAAGCCGGTGCAACGTTACAATAATTCATGGCACCTGCGAAAGATCTCAGGGACAAGTTCCCCTCCCCAACTTTCAGATATCCCTGGGGACTGAAACAATTTTCAGTTACGATCTTTCACTGGACTTCCCACTTCGTCCCTTGACAAGCGAGAACAAATATCGGATTGTCGTTACGCATAAAAATATCGGCGTTACGTGAGGACTTAACTGGCGCGTTTATTGAAAGAGTCAATCGTTGGTGATTATTGGCAGAAATACTTGGGTTAGCTTAAGTTTTCTTTTTGAATGATGGATTTGGTGGAATGGAATTTAAAAAGTCAAATTTCTTACGGAAAAGGAAAACATTGTATATACCTGTACATATAAAGAAATTTCGCAGCCATTAAAAGTATGCATCTTTTGCTTAAAACATTGAAATAGTAAAAAAATATTTCCAAAAAATTATCAAAAAATATATATTTTTTACAAAAATGTTTTGTTTATGTTTCGCTAATCGCTTTTGCTAATAAATGTTGACAATATTCGCGTTCAAATCACCCAATCACATCGAATCTACTACAAAGACAAATCTAAAACACTTCATCAACTCCCACAATCCTTGGCCATGAAAAACGTTTTCCATTCCACGGTTATACAGACGAGATGCCTGGGAAAATTAATGAGTGAGCGTTAGACCAGGCACCTGAGACTCCGATGCATTCTGCCCGTTCGGGAAATACTTAAGAGTAGGATGGAACAAAGCGCGTTGTGCATATTAGTTTGTGTATGTGAAGTTAAGGGTTAGGTGGTGGTGGGAAAGTACGTAGGAAATAAAAATGAATAGATAGAAAACTTAATATGTCGTATTTATCGTGTTTCCTTAGATTATCGAGTTCATGATTAATTCGTTTTCTAATATGTAACCACGAAAATTTAAATTTATAATGGAAGAAACCAAGATGTAAGATAAAGGTAAAAGATAGTCTCTCTTTAACTATATCCTTAAAAGTCTAATGAAGCAAACTGCGCAATTTTTCTTGTGCAAACCCAAATATGTACGAAACATTGTTTTAATCGCATTAATTTGAATAAGTGGCTGACAAGGCGACTGCAAGGGAAATATAAACAGTCATTTATTGTAACAATCCGAAGGTCCATTCCTCTTTAGCCCTGGGGGGAGCACAGGTGGCTACCCCCCCCCCTCCCCTCTCTCTAACTTGACTGATTGTTTGTTTTGTTATTCCCGGTCCGGGTTGTTTTGCTAAGGAATTTGCAGTTGCATGGCTTTCGCGGTTGTAAGGTCGTACATTTTGCTGTCCAAAAGCGTATATTGATTTTGAGTGGTAAGTTTACCCTCGACACAAGTACTTAAGGTACTTTTGTCGTATCTAGGTAACAGTGCAATAAGGGTTACAAAGTTTAAGTGTTTACGGTCAACCAAGTGATAAATTAACGCCATCATGGATAAAAAATCGATTATAAAATTCTCCACGGTGAAGAAAAGACCTTCAGATAATCATAAACTCTTTAATAAATTTAGTCCAGGCTTTTAGCTAAAAAGACTAGTCAGTTCCGATTTTCTAGTCATGAAACTTACTTATTTATTACAGCATCAATAGATTGTACAACCATTTGTCTGATCGTTCAATATAACCGTAGCAAATCTTAACCGCAAACATAAAATAGCATCAAGCGATTCCAATATTACAGAAATAGGTAGCCAACTAACCTATGTTGTGGTTTCCAGATCGGATTATCCACCTAGATATAGAAATAGGTCAGACGTATTATGTCATCTGATATAACTGTTTGCGAAGACGATCCAACCGTGATGTCTCTCTGTTCGTTAAGCCAACCGGTGAAAGAATCAACAAATTACTGCGAAGGAGGTTGATTGGCGAAAATTGTTGCGTTTACCCTAAATGTATTGGGGCATTTTAAACAGGCATAAGTTAGCCGATTTCGGTCAAGGTAGCATAGATTATCTGTGTAACTTAGTGGGATTTATTATATCGTTATTACACAATTTTACTGCCTCGTTGGTCTATTGGTAGCAAGCGCTGCATAAGGACCGAGAGGTCCCCGGTTCGAGTCCGGGGTCGGGCAAAACTTGAGTTTTTCTGTAATGAAATTACTCAGCCCGAAGTTAGGAAGTTGGCGGATTAACGCCCGTTAAGCCGGTGGTCCTGTGCCCGATCTCTCATCGTTCATGTCGGATTGCCGTCTCACCGAATTATAAGAGCAAGGAAGTACTGAGTGCACATGTATTTGCGCGCACACTAGTGCACTATAATATGTCCTGCGCACTTGGTTCATCTCAATTGAGATCGGCCGCCATGGCTGAAATCGTTCGGATGCCTTATTACACAATAGGCAAGAAATCGTTTTCTTTCCGCAACTAAGTCAAGTTTAGTCAGTTAGTCTTTGTAGCTGTATGACTAACTTACCTTTTGGCGCGATGGCCCATTGGTGTCCCTGTCTCGTCCACCAAGAGTCGTAGGTTCGATTCCCAAAAGGGACAAATATTTGTTTGATGACTGATGACGAACGTGTTTTTTCTAATATGACTCACTTTAACATCATTATCTACAGATATGTAGGTTTGTTACTCTCGGTCAGCATTTTTTTTTTAATTTAGTGCTTATAATAACGTCCGTATAGAAGCCGGGAAATCTCAATAAAAATTCCACACTTAACTTTATGTGTGTGAACCCAGATGCACTTTCTATTCCTAGATTTTGATATAGCGATGAGCAGACAATCCACCATGATTTACCTAACGACTAAAAATGCTCCAGAAGCATTTGTAGAGAGAAAACAGTAAAAATTCAAGCCTAGGACGCCTAACTGCTAACCACCGCTTTTTAAGAAAAGATGAACTGAGTTTGATTTTTCACTTTCGCGTCCTATTACATTTAAAACTATATATTATGTAGTATGGGTTGTGAGGTGCTGTCAGAAACGTCGGGCAGTAAGTAGCCATATATTTGCTTTTTTATCGCGTGTAGACAAAAAGTATATAGTTTTGAATTAACCACGTTGATTTAAATGAAAGGGGAATTAAACACGGGTACAAAAATATGACACTAAATAGTAAAAAGAATTGGGGTGGGGCCCCCCATACATGTAACTGAGGGATGAAATTTTTTTTTCGATGTACATACCCGTGTGGGGTATCAATGGAAAGGTCTTTTAAAATGATATAAAGTTTTCTAAAAAACATTTTTCTTAAAGCGAATTGTTTTTGAGATATCCGCTCTCAAAGTCCTAAAAAAGAGGTCCCACCCCTCTATATTTATAACTACGGGGGTATAAAATTCTAAAAAAATAGAGGTGATGCATGCTAATTAACTCTTTCAACGATTTTTGGTTTGATCAAAGTATCTCTTATAGTTTTTGAGATAGGTTGATTTTTATTATATTTGCTGCTACGGAACCCTTTGTGCGCGAGCCCGACTCGCACTTGGCCGGTTTAATGTTATTAATTAATCACGTTGATTTAAATGACAGGTGGAATAATGCAACTATTAAAATAAAAATCATATGACGTCTACTTACTATAAATACGAAAGTATATATCTATGTGTCGCTCTTCCACGACAAACCTACTGAACAGTTAGCCTAGTAGAGCTTAAGAAAGGACAATATATATTTTTGAACTGTCATGGTAACACACATTAGAAAACTGAAAATGTCCGGTACCTATATTCACAATGTTGTTTTGTTTTAATAAGCTCGAAAAGGGTCAGTTGACATGGTGATCATGACGCTTGCATCAGTGCCGAAATATCAGGAGCGTGCAATACACCGTGAAATTTTAGTGGTTGTTTTCCTGCAGTAAAATCAATAAATGCCGGTTTTACGAAAGGTTTAACCGTAACTCGAAAGCACGTTCGAACCGCTTTATGACTTAGGGTGTAGAGCTTCTTTAGCTTTAAGCATCGATTTCATGCGGCAAGCAGTACCTGAATACGTCACATTTTCAAAAACAACGATAGCTTCTCGTTTTCGAGTTGGAAAATTATTATTCTGAAAAATCGAATAAAAAAAATTTTTTTTTTCGAGGAATTATTTGCATGATTCGATAGTATTACTAAAGGCATATCGTTCTGCCACGGGAAAACAACCACTAAAATTTCACGGTGTATAAACCAAAACAACACGGTAAATATCCCGGATATTTTTAGTTTTCTTAATAAGGACAAGTAACTTTTGAACCGGCTAAGTTATAAAGAGCGTTTTACGCGATAAATGACCGACCGACGGAGTCGCGTCAAACTAGTAGTTAATTCTAGTTATAAATACCTTCAATTGACAGGTTACCATAGCGCATTTTCTTAAGAAGTTGTTAATAATAATTTCATCTGTTTCATTAACCGGTAATACAAGGTATGCCCGCAGTTGCTCTTTAAAAGGGAACGGTAGTAATGTCCAATCTAAATTTAGAAATGGCCGACCGGAATGGTAGGCGCATTCCTAGTTGCATCGTCCTTAGTCAAAGGACTGAGCGGTTTGAGACTTTAAAGTATTCGACTGGCTTGGTGGCACGTTTGGTAGCGACTCTGCAGTCAAGAGTCGTGGGTTTCATTCCCGTTTTGGACAAATATTTGTGTGATGAAGACTGGTGTTTGTTGCCAAGTCTCGGAGCCGAGTGTCTTGCGATCGATCCGATTTGAGACAATTTTTTTGTTGGTTCCGTGTCTGGGTGTATTAGGTAATATATATTTGTGTTTGCAATGGTAGTTCTGATATCCGTAAAACAAATACTTAAGCAACTTAACCCTTAAAACTTAACACAGCATTGTCCCGCAGTGCATTTAACAGAGCTCTGTTGTGATCAGAACGCTGAAGCTAAAACATTACTCTCAAATAGCGAAGTCGGCTAAAAATTAGCCTATATCCTTCCTCAGTCTTAAGGCTATCTGTGTACCAAATTTCTTTAGAGTAGTTTCCTTAGTTTCGTTGTGAAATCGAAACAGACAGACAGACAGACAAAGTAAATTTTATGATAAATTTTAGACTTTCGCGTTCCACTAATTAGCCTAACTAAATATTAGACCATGATTGGTGTAACCCAGTCGAAACGTTAGGCAATAAGTAGATATGTATTTGCTACTCCTAATAACGCGTGTAGAGTCTACACGCTAATATTTAGTGTCAATTTTATGATATTAGTAAGTCTTGACCGTGACCACGAGCGCTGTAAAGAGCTCGAAACGTCGTGTTTCTAAATAACGTTTAGAATAACAATACACGCGAGTTATATCCGTAAAATTTGTTTTATTTCAAATTAGTAAGGACTGTTAACCCCTCTTGTCACATAGACCACAGATAATCGTCGGGTCTAGTTGGGACCGGGGTTAAAATTTCATGGCCATAAATGGCGCTGGACTGTCGCAGCCCTATTCCGGCGCCTGCGCAATACTATACTAAGTGGGATAGTGAGAGACTGCAATGAAGTATGCTATAGATAAGTATATTTAAAAAAAATATATTTTACATATTTATAGTAATAAATATGGCGTCTGATCGACTTCGGCCATGGCGGCGATCTCAATTAAGACCAGTCAAGTGCGCAGGACATTATAGTGCACAAGTATGCGCGCAAACGCAAGTGCACTTTCTGTTCCCTTACTCTCATAGTACGGTGAGACGGCAATCCGACATGACCGTTTAAGATCGAGCGCAGGACCACCGGCTTAACGTGTTTTCCGCACGGGGGCATGTCGGGCCATCATGGCTGAAATTCATCGGGCGCTTAATAATTTCTAGTCAGTCAAGGAATAGGAAATTATAAAAAAAACACCATACGCAATTAACAGCATGAATCTTTCATTAAACTTCAGGTTTACGTAATCCTATGTTTATTTATTTAAGTACATAATATACCTAAGACACACGCGACTAAAACTTTACTCTACAGTACTTACCCACTCATTACTTCGCAAGTAGCTTACATACAGAGCCTAAGTACTAACCTAGGTCCAGTTTAGTCCCTAATGCGAGAGATGTCAGGAAATTGTTACGTCCAGAATGCTGAATGACGACGAAAGATGGCTGGCAGGGTAATAGCCTTAACGCAATTACGTTGAATCTTTGCAGCCTTTTTTTTTTATTTTACCGTTAAAGACTACTCGTTCTTTAGCCTTTTACTGACCATTATTGCGGTGAATCCGTAATTTAGCAACATAAAGAGTTAACATATATTTGCACGTTTTGTTTTACTGTTTTCATATACAATATCAATCCAATATGGTATTTATTTTAGATTTTAAACAAATTTAGTCAAAGTTACATGAAGGTTAATTTCTGTTTGCCACCCAGTTCGCATCTCCTTGATCCATATTATTGTACTTTTTTAAATAAACTAGACTCCAAATATATATCTAGTTCCATCGATAAAGATGTCAGATGTAAGCGTAGTAATCCAATCCATTTTTTTTTCTAGATATTTATTAGATTTAATTATTTTATATTTACTAGCTTTCCGCCCGCGACTTCGTCCGCGTAGAGACAGTCTCAGTCCTATAGCGCAGTCGGTTAAAAAGTAGCCTATGATCTTTCCTGGATTATATCTGTACCAAATTTTATTTAAATCGGTTAAAGTACACCTACACCAGTACATACACATTTGTATTAAACACCTATTTAGGCCCCATTCGTTCCAAAGAGCCAGCTGACCATCATATCAAGATTTGAACGGTGATTAAAATTTCACCCTGTACATAAATAAGCCAGGATAATTAAATCTAGATTTCAACTCCTTCTGCAACTGGCCTTACACTAATTTTCGGCGCAACCAACTCTAAATAGGAAGTATATCAAGATAACAGTGATTTATCCCTTAACGGGTTTAGAATGCCAGATATCCGTTCGAATTTGGACTCTCTACAGTTGGAATAGGACGCAAAGTCTGGTGTAATCTATCTGTGCGCGGTTGGTGGCACTACACAGACCCACCTGATTTCCCTAACTCCGATAAGTATCTAGGTTCTATACCCGTATCAGGGTTCTATAGTCTTCCCCGATGTAGGAACAAGTGGACTCTCCCGAGAGTTTACAAAAAAAACATTAAAATTTGGGTCAATATGAACCGATGTCATTGTAATAGTTTTTTTTAGTTCATTTGCGCTGGGTTCATAAAAAAAATCCATTCGATTTTTTTGTATTTCTATACATGTAATAAAAATGTCAGACAACATCACATACAACAATTTGATACTGTGGTATGTAGTAAAACATACGTGTTACGGTTAATAAAATTTAACACAGGAACACCAATGATCTTCACTCAAAAAACTCTTTTGTAAATCGAACTTACCCATCAAACGATTAATCAAGAAATCGAATCATCTTAGTGCAAGAGTCATGTGAAAAAACCGTTATTATTCTTTCTACTTTTACTTTTTAAAAAAATAAAGTTATTTATTGTTGTCATCATACGTCTTCATAGTACTTACCGTTGCTACAACTTTTTGGTATTACGAAGGTAAATAAAATAAATAAATAAATATCTACACACGGTCTGACCCCAAACTAAGAAGGAGAGCTTGTACTATTATGAGCGTCAGAGACTGATAAACATACATATTCATACCCAGACACGGAACAAACACCGATGTTCATCACACAAATATTCGTCCCGAGTGGGAATCGAACCCACGACTCTTTGGAACCGCTAGCCAGGGTCACTAACCAAGTTCCACCGAGCCAGTCAAAAGAAGGTATACCTCAAAAACGGCCACAACATTTTCCCCAACATTTCCAAGCCAATTGTCTGTCGTAACTCTGTGTCAGCTCAATTTGGCGAATGCATACTCTAAATCGACGTTCAACTATTGAGTGTACTGTGAAATTTTCATACCCTAAGTGCCTTAGCGTGGATTCTCGTTAAGGCAATACTATGGTTCGTGCTGCCCTGAAAACCTGCTTATATACAACTGCTAAAGGCCAAGAGATAAAGGCGTGTTACTATGTTAACGGTAAATTTATCGATGATTAAGTGTGGTACAATAAGGGTCTTTCATAAGACGAGATATTTAGGTGAACGATATGTGATAGTTAATTTTGTAATGGAGACACAAATATCATTAAAGTGGTATACACAAATATACCACACTCAGACACGGAACAAATATCAACGTTCATTATACAAATATTTGTTTCGAGTGGGAATCAACCCCACGACTTTCGCGGAGATCCCCTTGGCGACCTCTCGCCTGGCAAACAACGACCTTTACCACTCGGCCATCGACGCTTTTGAGAAAAACATAGAATTAGTTATGTAATTCGAAACTCATCATTATTTCATATATTCGGCGAGACAATAAGTATTAATTAGACGAAATAATGATGAAGCTTTAATGGCGATAGTGTTGTGCGAACTGTCTCATATGTAGCGAGCACTAATGACCCATTAACGATAGAAGATTATATTTTAATAAAAGTTAGTGAGACATTTTCAATAGAAAATATACGCAAGAAAATTCTCATGTTTAAGTAATTATCTATTGTGCTTGTATCTTTTCAAATCAGGTCTCAAGACATGTAATCAATTTGAAAATATATAAAACTCATTTATGTCAAGATTTGTACGAGGATCAGGTTACTATAATATACTAGTACATTAATAGAAATAGCGAGGGTTATTTCAGGACATCGTGGATCTCTTATCAGAAAACATAAGCTGCTGATTAATTTATAATATTATCTAATATATATAACAGTACGTATAATATTCCACATGATACACCTTCATCATCATCATCATCAGCCCATTCCTGGCCACTGCTGGACATAGGCCTCCCATGTTAATTTTTAGTGGTATACAAGTACAACCTATGTCTTGTGTTGTTATTGTTACTTACAATATTATGTGCTGAACTTTGAAGGGCATGTGTGTATGAATATTCGCAAATGTCAGTCTTATTTTATTTTATGTAATGTCGCATTTTATATTGTCATTGTACCATTTTTTCTAGCCTATTTACGGCCCCCCTGGCAGTGGGGAACTCATACCACCAAAACCTACCGTAACCCTAAATTAGGGCGATGTTCTTTGTCAATAGTTCCTCTAAACTAGGCCGATAGTCTTTGTCAATAGATCCTGTGCCTATTTTAATACAAAAATAAATAACTAGCTTTCATGTAGATGGCATCCGAAATTGGAAAAAGTATTTCTTGTTTCATAAAACAACAAACTTCGCAAAACACAAATCGCCCCGCCCGCATACCTCAACATTCATACACCTTTTTACACTAAAAAACTAATTCCAAACGATCGTTATCGAGATTAAAAAAAAACAAATTAATTCACCGTCCGAAAGAAACGATTAATGACAAACAAAGTGTAAGCTGAGACGGCTTTCGATAAGCATGCTAAGAGGCAATAAGCACGCCAGAAATATTGCCAGTAACTTAAAAAAGGTCTAACGGGAGAATGAATCATACATTGGCGTGCCAAGCTAAGTTTAAAATGGCAAATTAGATTAATAATCGAAACTGACATCGAATATTGGATTACATGAAAAACAGAATCAGAAATTTAAGAAGTTCAAAGTGAGTGGTGGAATGGTTCTAAGAGTCGGTTCGTGGGTTCGATTCCCACCCGGGACAAATAATTGTGCGAAAAACATCGGTGTTTGTTCCGTGTCTGGGTGTGTTATCAAATATATTGAAGTATATTTGTTTGTGTATCCACTGTTGATTCTGATAACTGTAACACAAGTGTTAAGCTTCTCATATGTATGTGATGTTGTGAAATATAACAAAAAAATGTCGGCAAAAATTAAAGTAACTGCTAAGGGAAAGTCATTTCGCACAAAAAAGCTCTGATAGTTCAATTTAATTTAAGGTGACATATTATTTAATAAGTAATTCATCAAGTCATGATCAATCAGATCACGAATATCTAAAAAACCCAATAGATAAAAAAAATAATTTAAAAAATGATTTATGATAAGCTTCTCAGTCTAATTTATTACTCCTAAACTAAAATTTATTTATTTTAACTCAGCTAAAGCCGGATAGCTCCCACAAGTTCGAGGAAGTTGTACGTATGGCTGCCGACCGCAACATTTGGAAACGCCTAACGGACCGCTGGATGAAGAATGGTGACCGCGATCTTCAGTCATGAAGGATCGACCACAGAGAGAAACTAAAATTACTAAAAAAAACACTATAGATTAAATACGTGAGCTGATGTTGAAAGCATAACAGGTTTTCGATAATACAAGGTTTTTACTTATCAACATAGGTATATTTTTATGAAATTTCCATATTTTAATCTTCCATTTTAGTAATAAAGCTCATTGAGCGCAGAAAGCTTATACACGTTTCAGATTATTTTCAAAGAAAAACACTCGATGCTAATACTATTCAAGAACGATTTTCTTCGTTCGAAAGATTGGAGAGAAATATTGACGGAAAACTACATCCTTCAATAGGTAATGTTCTACATATTGAAAATTGTATTAATTGATCATACATTGAAGCTTTATTTCAAAAGGCAGACCACAAATTAAAAGGTAATCAAAAGATTTCCCCAGCTGTGGATTATAACTGACTGACTGGACTGGCTCGGTGGAACAGTGGTTAGTGACTCAGGTTCAAAACCTACGGTTCCAAGAGTCGTGGGTTCGATTCCCACTCGGGACAAATATTTGTGTGACGAACATCGGTGTTTGTTCCGTGTCTGGGTGTATTATTAAATATATTTAAGTTTATTTGCGTATCCACTGTTGATCCTGATTTCCGTAACACAAGTGCTTAAGCTACTTACCACGGGATCAGATCAATGTATGTGATGTTGTGTAATATTTATTTATTTATTTATTTATTTATAATTTTAACCGATCTATCAATAGTTAAAAAGTAACCTATAAGAAATCGCATGATCCATACAGTATAACAAATAAGTCCATTAAAGGTCACTTAAAAATATGCCAGCAGATCCCCCCATATCAAGCACGCAATTTATTGGGCGAACATGCAATTTATATGCCCACACAATTTTAATAGCATCGCATATTGTTAATAAATGCAAATACTTGCCGCAACATCTATTTAGCATTGTTGATATACATTTAAATTCACGCCTTACCATTAGGCGTATTTTGATATTAATGCTATGTAATGATACATCCATTTGCACCTTAGCATAAATTAATTGGCACAAACGAAGCGAAAAACTACAAGGGAACGATATCTGGACTCATTTACGGGGGCTAATGGGATTTGATGGGAATGCGGGCAAAAACGCGGGATATCTCACGGGACTGGTTGGAAATGATTTATAGTGGCCTCATCTACGGTGGAGGGAAATTCGCTGAAGCCAAGCGCATCTGTGCTTGTTTGCCGGCGAAACAACATGAGTATTAGGAAAGCATATGTCCACCTGATGAGTTTTTTGGTTATTTTGGTCCTGATTCTTATGTAGAAACGCAGATGTTAATTCTTCATCTAATAGTGATTGAAATCAATGATGATAATAACACTGCTGAGCTGAATTCCATAAAATATAATTTCAAGGTCTATTAGAATTCAAAACATTTTTACTGGGGTACGTTTTACAACGTAGGAGAGTACTAGGTACGGATTCTTGAAAATTCACCCCCTAAGGGGGTAAAACAGGAATGTAAAGTAAGTAAGAAACTTTTCCGTTTTTCAAGTTACTCGAATGTAATTCGGTGTGAAGGTTCTTCATTGAAAGTCATGGAACACGTGTATATTTTTTTCGAAAAATATTCCTTAAGGAGGTAAAAAAGTTATATCAATCAACGTCTTCACGTGGATGGAGTTGTGGACGGATAGCTATTTATAAATAAATCTTGTTTGTCATTCAATATTATGGTGGGATTGAAACAGTGATACAAATCATTCGCCTGTGTTTGCATGTAGAGCACATATGTATTATGACTTGCGACTTTAATTAACTTTATCCGGCTCGAAGGACCATCTCACAATGACAAGACAGTATTGATTATTTAAAATAGCAACGAATTCAACATAATATCACATCTCATATACAAAATCCGAAAATAACGAATACTTTCAACAGCAACATTGTTTGAAACATTGCCACAACTTTTCCTACGCTGCAAACTCTTCCAACGCAAATAAGAAAACCTAACAAAAACCCAACAATAAACGGCTGGACCATCCTTAACCAGGGCAAAGCTTACATTGTTATATTACAATGATAAAAAGCAAAATTTATATTTCTGCATCAAAGCCGTGCAACGAAACTTGCACGTAACAAATGTTAGAAACACATTGTTTGCGCCGTAAAAAGTAGATTGCATTCTGACGGGGAAAAATGCGGCGAACTAACACCTGGTAGCCAGCAATTGTTCCGTTGCCCTAACAGGCTAAGAAATCCCTAATGCATGCTTTTTAAACAAATTGCGCTATATTTGGACAGGTGGGGCGTGTAAAGCTTTGTTTTGATACAAATGGTGCTCTTTACAACTATCGCTAGTTGCGAACTTTCAGAATAGCGCTGGACACTAGAGTGTGTAGTGGGATGCAATTGTTTCTGGAGATATCGTCGCATTTACAACAATGTAAATGGAACTCTGTTTTTGTCTCAATGTAATCTTTACAAATTTACATGTAAGTAATATTAATAGACAAACATTTATATCTTAGTACTCGTAATATTACTTTTATTGAAGTCAAAAGCTTTGAAACAAAAACCAATTTGCTCTTTACGAGACAAAATTTAAATGTCCACTAAAAATCCGCAAGTCATTAGAAATATCAGCTAAAAGTAGCTGAAATACGGGCCTGAATAGAACCCCTGACCCTACTGAAATAGGCTCGACCGACGTAAAAATATCAGCATACCTCTAATATGGCGTGCTGGTTGTGCAAAAAACCGGTCCGAAGATAAAATACGAAAGATGCAGGGCTGTGGTTAAAGAATGCTGTAAATAGTTTATATAATAACGTCACATTTTGCATTGTGACATGGATATTTGTGATATTACTTACTATGTATGTTACTTATTATGTACTCTCTGGAGGCATGTCCGGAAGATCAGCGTCGTGGAGTTTGCGATTCCAAGACATATGCTGAGGGCATACCTTTTTAATGGCACGGTTTGAAATTTTTTATTCATATATTTTATTATTATTATTAGTACCTATGAATTATCTTTGTTGTCACTAAATAAACGTTTTCTTTCTTTCTTTTATTTATATTTTTAAAAATTAAGCTTTAACAATTATTGTACCTGTTTTGTAAGCTTGCCATCCTCATCAAATTTTGTGTGATGCATATCGTTTTTTTTTCTGAATTTTTGGTATATAATTCAATCATTTAAGTATATTAGTGTATCAATTATTCTATTCTATATCACTATTCCAATATCAAATTACACAATACTTAGGGAACTTACTTCGGTTTCAAAACAATATACATAATGTTATGTAATATTTATGGACGTAGACATGGGCCAGTTCGCTCGCGACCATGATTGGTGTAACCCAGTCGAAACGTCGGGCAGTAAGTAGCTATGTATTTGCTACTCCTAATATCGCTTGTAGACCCATAAAGACTAATATTTAGTGTAATGGAACGTGTTAGTCTAACATCTTACGTAGAAAAATGCTCGATGAAATATGAATACTCCGTCGAGTGGGCAGCCCTACACCGCTACTTCGCTTTTACATACATATTTGAAACAGATCCGATTTCTCGTCAATGCCAAACTGACATATTTTGTTTTTCTTCCTCCATATTTGAGAAGCGCCCTAGGAGTGAGGTAAGAGGATTAAATTCTTGGCCCTTCGACATAATAGTTTTCTAGAGCTTTACGATTGAATCAATTAGTATTATAGATTTTATATCTTTTTACAGTAAAGGTCATATAAGATGCAAAGTCTTATGTAGGAACTGCCAACATACTTTATATTTTCTGTCTCTTAAGATATCACAACTACACATATTACATAATACCAGTGACTAATAGTTGTTGGTCTGGGCGCGATTCCTGGAAGGACGGGTGTTCACATCCCCAGTCAACAGTGGAACCGTTTTACAAATATGACAACTACAATTTATACTGTAGGAAAATCAAAATATTACTTATAATAAAATTATTACATACAACATCAAGCCAAGACTAAAATAGATTACATTGAATTTTGCAACAACGGTGGCTAGCACTAAATCAGAAGTAAGACCATTGGCTAAACGTGTTTTCTTTTTTGAAAACACTCCCGACTCCTCAACCTCCTAGATTACACCTTACTCACTAACTTCCTAAATTTTTATGCAGCATATGCCACCAATAGACCAACGAAGATATCTGAGAGTTTATAGTCTCAGTCTCTCAGACTACAAACCCTGATACATACAATTAATTGGTATCACTAAATCAATCTTGAAGAAACCCGATATTCCCACAGTCACCGTAGCAATCCATTATTCATGTGTTTAAACCTATGTTGTGCATCGATAAATCTCAACTACTGTTTTGATTTTGTTAACACATCTACCCAAACATTGATAAGTACACAAGAGTGTTTCAAATACACACAAAGTTCAAATTTCTTAATCGACACCTTATTGAGATCCACAAAACGTAGATCCTAGTGGCAAAGATATAGAGTTCGGAATTACAGTCGAAAGCCCTGTCAAAACAAACGAACATCGTCAACGTTTATTAACATGAGATCAATTTAAGGTAGCTCTATGCTATTGGTTGAGAAATAGAGTTCAAAATTGAACTTTAAAACGTGTCAAAACAAACGAATATCTACATAAACATTCAATTTCACCTGTTTGTCTGTCGGCCAACATTTTTTATCCCAATATTGATCAAAGTGGCCAAATGTTTGTCATTTGTGCGGGGTATATTGCGATCGCACGCAAATACTTTTGCCCCGAGTGGTGGGGTTACAATAATATTTCGGATGACTGTTACATATACGTAGAAAGTACATAGATGTACTAAACTACTGTGCACTGCGATTCATAATAGGTCCTGATGTCAACTCCATATGTTCCATAACATGGTTATTAAAAGAATAGTGTCATAATTCAAAATGAGGTGTTTCGGAATAATGGAAATTGAATAATATATGTATAGGTTATTTGTTTGATTATAAATCAAAAACCGTTTTTTTGAAATTGTTAATGCGTAAATAAACATCCATTTTCCCGAGACACATATGTTTATAAATAGCCTCTACATAAGTAGCTTCACGCTAAGATTTTTATGAATGGTAAATTGGAAAATTTTCCTATATGTATTTCGGAGGACCAGGTACAACGTTTTATTGTGAGGAAAACAGATAAAAATATTTAATATCTGTGGGCATGATATTATGAAAATAGTTCAGTAATAAGAGTTTTTACAAATATGTAGGTATTGCGTATGAAATTCGGACCAATAAATCAAATAGGTTAAATTCCTACCGGTATTCCATATTTTATACAAACAATTTTACAGTTCAAAAAGCCTATAATAAAGAGATAAAGGAATTATCTTTTGTAGCTTTAAAAACGTGAAGGAAAATAATATGACATATTCCTTTTATCCCTTAAGAAACGAAGGATGCCCAGACAATCCTTTGATGACATTTCACATGACATTGTCATGTGTGTAACATAAAGGAGGAATAATGATAATACTAGACGTATTTGGGGCTATGTGGTAGACGTTTACATAGTGAAAATGTTATGGGTACCTGAAACCGGCTTTACTACGAAAAAAAAAGACGTGTGGCACTCGGGGACTGCCGCGGTATAGCCATAGCATAGCATCGTCCGATTTCGGAGCAGCTCGTCTCGATTCGTGCGAGTTTCGTAGAGTCGTACAATACGTCTAACCGCACGCACACAAACACCGTGCCGAAGTCTACCGAACAGAAACGACGTTAGACGATTGTGAGGTTTTTTTCGTTACTCAATTTCTGGGTTCGGTCGCCGCGCTCAAAGCCCGCGATATAAGCTATGCAATAGCTTAAAAGTCCATTTAGATAGACTTCTTGAAGATATCCACACATTCCCACAAAGATACAAAATTAATACTCCAAACAGAAACACTTAAACGTTTCACAGTAGCGTAGTGTACAGCCAAGTGAAATATATTGCTGTAGAGCTTTTAAAAATCGTTTCTGCATCTAGATATCTAGTGCTAAACATTTCCCATTGCCGGCAGAATAGTTACACTGTACTTCGCCACCTTTATCTTGGTAGCCAATAAATAAGGGTTACAAACGTATATCGATTCGACCGTTTCTCAGGTAGATAACGAGTATCGATAGTCCTATTGAGAACATCGATGCGTTTCGAGAAAAATAATACGATATTGGTATGAAAATCATGGGGTTCCGTGACTTCTTAGTAGTAAGTACATAGTTTGTATGCGTTTCTATGAAGTGGCTGTCAGCGCGTTTATTACATGTATAGGGCACCCTCAGAAATGAACACACAGCAGTATTGGTTTCCAAAACTTATTTATTTCCTTGAACACTTATAATTTATCACGAAACTTATTCACTCTTTCGTATAATCAAAACTTATTCACTCTTTCGTATAATCAAAACTTATTCACTCTGCAACTAAATCAAAACTTATAGATCCGAAACTTATAACGACAAAACTTATTTTTCACTGTAAAGACTCCTAGAACAGAAACTAAGTCTTTCCTAGACGGTTGTCCCACACTGAATGACCTACCCGGCTCGCCGAGTGCGCCCCACAATATCGCCGTCGTCAGTGTGGTCAGTGTAATAATATTGCCAGGCTAATAAATTAGAATTATTTGATTGAAATATTATATTAATTTTTAAGCGTATAGATTATTTTTAGATTAATATTAAATAAAACCTTACACTCGACCATCCTGAACAACGTGTATGCCCTCATACACGCACCCGGTGGAACCTTACACTCGGCAATTATAAGACAGCTATGTAACATTATGATAATCACGACAAATAAATACTCGTAGATCAGACAATCAACAATTACTTATATAAAGCATTTTAAATGATAATATAATCATAATAACTATCGTTATCGTTATACGTTGTATACATCATCATCTAAACGGAAACGATAAAACTTATAGCCCTAAAACATAATAAAAATAATAACATCTCTAAAACTCCAATTGTAAATGATTGGACATAAAATATAAAACATAGATGACATAAACTGCCTATTAAATCAAACGTGTATACATCATCATCTAAACGGAAACGATTAAACTTATTAACATATATAAAACTCCAATTGTAAATGATTAGACATAAAATATAAAACATATATAACCTATAAACTGCCTATTAAATCAAACGTACCATATCGTGCATAATCTAACAATTATTAATATTCAGAATGTAAATACTTATGTAACACATTTTTTTTTTTTTTTATCTAGATCGCAGGTCGCTTAAAACACAAAATATAAACCTATTTTTAATCAGACAAGTTCTCATCGTTTGCATCATTCACAGCATCATCATCGGCTTCATCATCTATTTCTAAAGATGCAACGTGAATCCACGGTCGCATTCGGTCGGCGGCGACCGTTGTCTTTCGTTTGTGTTTCATGCCTTCAAACCCTGAGATCGGTGCCAATTTATAGCGGTCGTTCCCCAAGACCTTCACTACTCTGTACGGGCCCTCGTACGACGGCATCAGTTTGGTACTATTACCCTTATTATTAAAAACTACTTTAGTCAATTTAACTAAGTCACCGTTATTATAACATCGTGCAGGTTGCCTACCCTGATCGTAATAGCGTTTTTGAGCAATTTGGGCTTTATCTATTCTGCATTTAACCTCCTCCCGAATGGATGGTATAGAGCCTCCAGAGGTCTCGCTAATGGCTTCATTCAACGAGGGGTTGAATTCACTATTCATCTCTACACCGAACAAAACTTCTGAGGGTGACCTACCTATTGTTTTCTGTATCGAATTATTTAATCCCCATTTGATCCTACCTATCTTAGTATCCCAATCTTTATCATCCCCATTAAGATTCTGTGCAGTTAATGAATCAAGGATTGTTCGGTTGTACCTCTCAACCTGTCCATTGGACCTTGGGCATGCGACAGCGTTCAAAATGTGTTTTGTCCCTCGGTCAAGGCAGAACCGCCTGAACGCATGAGAAGTAAAACAGGACCCCCTATCGCTTATAAGGCGGTCCGGAGCTCTGAATGTATCGAAAATATCTTGTAGCGCCTTAATGGCGTTTTGTGTATTTGTATTCCTAACCGGCTTAATGAACAGAAACTTTGTGAATGAGTCTACTACTGTCAAAATGTGAGTATACCCCCTCTTTGATTTTACGAAAGGTCCAAGATGGTCGATATGCAAGGTGTGAAAAGGTTTTTGGACCTTTTCTATAGGATGTAACAGACCTTCGCGAGCATTGTTGCTCTTTTTGGCATATGCACATTCGATGCATGCGCTTACGTATTTCTTTATAAATCGTTTCATCTTTGCAAACCAATATCCCTTTTTAATCCTATCAAAAGTCTTTTCAAAACCCACATGGCCTATATCGTCGTGGTTTCTCTTGCATACCTGCCATCTTGCACCCTTTGGAACCACCCACCTGATTCGCTCTTTATCACCCCCCACACACCTAAACAATTTGTTGTCTTTCAAAATATAGTTGTCCTTGATGTACTCTATACCTTTCGCGCCTAGATTACTACTTAGAATATCCCGGATTCTGCGTAGTTCTGTATCCCCCAGCTGCAGAGTTAATAACCAATCCTCCTCGCTTATAGCCATCACCGAAGGATATTGCTCTGGGTTATCAGTATCATGGTCTATAACAGGATTTCGGGACAGAGCGTCAACATGCCCCATTTTTGTGCCAGCCCTATATTCCACCGAACAATTGTACTCCTGCAACGACAACCACCACCTAGCGATACGAGGTATAAGATCTCGTTTTTCAAAAGTTGATCGCAGTGCACTGCAATCAGTGACCACCTTGAAATCCTTTCCCAGAAGGTATACCCTAAACTTTTTAAGAGCACAAATTACAGCTAGCGTCTCAAGTTCGTATGAGTGAAAGTTCTTCTCCTCCGGTGTTGTTTGGCGACTATAATATACTACTGGGTGAAAAGAATCATCACCCCCCCGAGGGCGCTGCAATAGGATTCCTCCTACTCCTATCCTGCTCGCGTCAGTGTGCAGTTCGGTTTCTGCTGTGGGATCATATATGCTAAGTACGGGTCGATTTATTAACTTCTCTTTCAGGGTTGTAAAAGACTTTTCTTGTTCATCCGTCCATTCCCACGCTACGTTCTTTTTAAGAAGCCTAGTAATGGGGTGAGCTATTTGGGCGAATCCTTGTATAAATTTTCTAAAATAACTAACAAGTCCTAAAAATTGTCGAGCGTTGTGAACATTGTTTGGACGAGGAAAGTCTTCTACACCCTGTATTTTGGCCCTTCCAGGACGCATACCCTTGGAGCTAATCTCGAGACCTAAGTAGTTAATGGTATTCTGTAAGAAACTGCATTTAGGTAAATTCAACTTGAGGTTAGCCTTTTTCAATAAAAGTAAAACCTCTTCTAACCTGTCAAGACACTCAGACGAATCCCTACCAAAGATTAAAAGGTCATCTATATAAATTGTGGCCTTGTTAAACCGAACTGGACCAAGGACATTGTTCATCATCCTTTGAAATACTGCAGGCGCGTTGGCCAAGCCAAACGGCATACGATTATATTCATATTGGCCGTCTGGCGTGACGAAAGTTGTCAGGTGCTTGCTGTCATCTGCTATTGGTACTTGGTAATACCCTGACATAAGATCTAATGTAACGAACCACGCTTGTCCCGCTAGCCTAGCTACTTCATCTTCTATTACTGGCATGGGATACCGTTCCTTGATAGTGATAGAGTTAAGCAACCTATAGTCAACGCATAGTCGGACACCACCATCCTTTTTGCGAACCAGTATTATTGGGCTTGCGTAGTTGGAGACTGACTCCCTGATAATGCCTGCCTGCAACATTTCGTCTATCATCGCCCTGACCTTTTCACGTTCATGATGTGATAGTCGGTAAGGTCTATACACCACTGGACGTTGGCTACTCAACTCGATCTTCATCTCTGTCACGTTGGTGCAGCCTAAATTCCCCAGATTATGTGCAAAACATTCCTCATATCGTCGCAAAAGTTCAAAAAGTCTACCCTTATCCTGTTCGGAGACGTTATCACCTAAATGAATTTGAGTTTCGTCAAACCCTTCCACTAACGTCCTACTACTGTCACGGTCTGATGCCACTGGTGACTCCACGTTCGAGAGCCTGTAAACTGCTTGTGCTCGTTCTGCACGAGAGAAAACAAAATTCTCCTGTAGACGACACGGTACTGAGCAGGGCGTTACTGTAACGAATAAAGACCCATTTTTGACCTCGTATATACCACCGCATACTACATACTGGTCGTTAGGCTTCCCCACGATCTTGGTGTCCAACATTATAGTACCTGTGAATGTTGTTGCCGTCATCGCCCGCACGTTCGCAGCGCCAAAAATGTTACAATGTGCTACAACCCTAACCCTCTCTAAAGGTTCTTCTTCATCAAGAAGATTAGGTAATTCGGCTCCGATGTGCAGAAACTGTAATTTGTTCATATCCTTATAAACGACAATGTGTGGTTGTTCCGAATAAGTTTGACCTATTAGCATGGGCTTCTCCAAAAACCTGTCCTCAACAACCTTACATGATACGATAGCAGCTACACCGTCTATAGATAGCGTTAACTTTACCGAACCTTCAGATTGTACCTTATAATTACCAAAACCTTTCATTGACGATGGCGTGTTATCATGATCAAGCCCCAGACCAGTAAAATCTGACTTTCTTATAAGGGTTACCTCACTGCCAAGGTCAATAAAAGCATCTAATAAATTACCATTAACATTAACCTTTTTAGTGAATTTATCAGATGGGTTGCAACTCGATATGTTCATTGTTTTTGCCACAACATCAGGTTTCGTAGGTGTCGTTTCCTTCCTAGTTCTACACATCTCCGATTTATGACCTACTTTATTGCATTGTGAGCATTTAACTAAAGGTTTCGGACACCGAGACCAAGGATGGCCCTTCTCCCTACAGTTATAGCAAAACAAACCTTGATAAACCCTTAAAGTAGTTTTACTAGTCAGTTTGTCATCAGTATTGATAGCTACTCGATCCCTATGAAACGACTGGTGAACATAAGGTTCTTTGTTGTTGCTCAGTAAAAATTTTAGGAGTTGATCAGGTTCCTCACAACGTAAAGCGAGGGCACTTGACCTCATAGTTTTATCGCCGATGCCGTGAATGATACAGTCGACAGCGCGCCTACCCGAAATCTCACATTGATTCAATAAGGCAAGTTTTTCGTAAAAATAAACTTCAATCAGTTCATTAGGCCTACTCCTACGTCTCAACATGTCCTCTAATAGCTGACAATAATTTTGTTCACATGGAAAAGCATTTAATAACTTCACTTGCCATTCATCCCATGTGAACAAAATCGAATTAAGACTTTCATACCAAGTCTTAGCGAGTCCAGCTAGTTTTTGCATGGCAAAATGTACGACAGTCTTTTCATCCCAGCCGTAAACCTTTGTGCATTCATTGACCTTTCTAAGCCATATGTCTATTCTTTGGTTTTTCTCTGAAGGGTTAAATTCCGGAATAATATTTTTATGA
Organism: Maruca vitrata; assembly: GCA_039566165.1. Classification (NCBI taxonomy): domain Eukaryota; kingdom Metazoa; phylum Arthropoda; class Insecta; order Lepidoptera; family Crambidae; genus Maruca; species Maruca vitrata. The sequence goes on along the minus strand of CM076936.1, from coordinate 7,285,347 downwards.
TCTAAATTTCTAGTCGTTGAAACTGCACTTTGGTTTAAGGGCTGCGAGGGTAAGACGTCCTTAATAGATTTAATAAGCTCAATCACATCTCTAGACGAAAAACTAGGACTACATAACCTTTTCGAGCGCTGATCAACGCTCGCGAAATCACGTTGCCTCTTATCTCGACCAACCGACCGCGACGCCCCGCCGTCGAGGCGCCTGCGACGCTCCGAAGGCGCCCTTGCGTCTGGCAGGCCGCTACAGCCGCGATCGCTGTGGCTCGTTCCAGCAACTGGTGTTACCCGCCGACTTCCGCTTCTGCCCCGGCGCCGGTCTTCGTCACGTTCTCTTTGAAGGTCCAATTCCATGCGGCGCACTCGATTGCGCTGATACTCTAAATCGCGCTCCCTCTCCAATAGGCGACTGCGATTGCTACTGATGCTAGCGTGCCTAGAGCGGCTGCGAGAGCGGCTGCGTCCAGAATGCGAACGCCGGGATCCCTCGGACCGGCGTTGAGCTTGGTTATCTTTGTCCATATTTATTCAGGTCGTTATCCCACTTCTGAGATATAGGGCACCCTCAGAAATGAACACACAGCAGTATTGGTTTCCAAAACTTATTTATTTCCTTGAACACTTATAATTTATCACGAAACTTATTCACTCTTTCGTATAATCAAAACTTATTCACTCTTTCGTATAATCAAAACTTATTCACTCTGCAACTAAATCAAAACTTATAGATCCGAAACTTATAACGACAAAACTTATTTTTCACTGTAAAGACTCCTAGAACAGAAACTAAGTCTTTCCTAGACGGTTGTCCCACACTGAATGACCTACCCGGCTCGCCGAGTGCGCCCCACAATATCGCCGTCGTCAGTGTGGTCAGTGTAATAATATTGCCAGGCTAATAAATTAGAATTATTTGATTGAAATATTATATTAATTTTTAAGCGTATAGATTATTTTTAGATTAATATTAAATAAAACCTTACACATGTATAGTCTACTAGCTTTCCGCCCGGGACTTCGTCCGCGTAGAGACGTTTAACGGGTAAAACATTACTTCCTTATAGCGCAGTCGGTTAAAAAGTAGCCTATAACCTTTCCTAGGCTCTGGACTATATCTGTACCAAACTTCATTTAAATCGGTCCAGTAATCTATGCGTGAAAGCGTAACAGACAGACAGACAGACAGACAGAGTTACTTTCGGATTTATAATATTAGTAAGGAAGTAAGGATTATACTCTTAAATACTCTACAATATACCAAACAAGTGTAGGTAAGACTAACAAATTGGGAGGTACGAAATGGTGATTTTTGCTACTTTTTTGATTTTTTTCTTATAAAACAAAATCATTCAGATCAAAGAATCTATAAAAGTCTTACTTTAAATGTTCTGGTATTGTTTCTCAAACCGAAGCTTTGTAGAATTAACTCGATTGTACCTGAAAGAAAACAAAATTGGGATAAATCACTTATATCCTTGTCTTACATACGGAAACATAACATACACAAAACTTAATTAAAGGTAAGTTTTTTCTAAATTCCGTACGATGATGAATTTGAGTAGCCTCGTCATCATCACCGTACTTGCACCCCTAAAGTCAATAAGTGTTAATAAGGCACTTAACTACGATAAGATAATACGGTTAATATGAATGTTATATCCGTATTTCTTACCATCATCATCATCATCAGCCCATATATGTCCCCACTGCTGGGGCATGAGCCTACCCTAAACGAGGGCGATAAGGCCTTAGTCGAACACGCTGGCCAAGTGCGGGTTGGTCGACTACACAACCTTAGAATTTCTTCTTAGGTGTGCAGGTTTCCTCACGATGTTTTCCTTCACCGTTAAAGCGTCGAATGATGGTACATATGAATTTCAAATTTGAAAAACACATTGGTACCTGGCGGGGTTTGAACCGGCGACCTCTCGCATGGCAAGCAACGACCTTAACCACTCGGCCATCGACTCCCCCGTGCGTGTATTTCTTATACTTTACTTTAACTCATAAACTGTGGCACTTGTCCAGACGGTAACTAAACCTAGAGGAACAACGATTTGTTATACCCGCAGGAGTTAGCGAGAAAAAGTTTCCCATTTTGTTTTAAGGGTGAATTTGAGTTGTAAATAGGCTTTTAAAATGCAAACTTGATGCCGCTAAGGTAGCTATTTTTACTTACCTTAGGCGGTTCGGAGGGAAGCTTTACCAATTGAATCAGGGTATGTTTGAATAAAGGAAATGATATGCGTTTTTGCGAGAATAACGCAAGAGATACCTATAGGAGATATAGTATAATATACAAGAATTATTCCGTCCACGACTTCGTTTATCACGTAACTACTCACTTTTGGTCGGTAAAAAAATAAAGTTGCCTATGTCCTTTCTCAGGCTTTGGACTTAATGTGTACTAAATTTCATCAAAATTGGTTCAGTCGTATTGGCGTGAAAATGCAAAAGACTACAGTCAGAGTTACATCCGCATTTATAATATTCAATAAGTATTGTATAAAAAAGAGGTATTCTTCTACTTTAATTACCAGACTTAGTATTTTTTATTCCTTAATAAGGATCTTGAGAATGTAAACGTAAAGATAAAGAGGATAATTTAAAAGAGAAACTAATAATAAATTAATACCCCTATAACATTACTGGTTTCTTCAAGTTTATCGGTTTTCAAGACACCAAGATAAGCGGAAAATCAAACAGTTTATAGCTTCATTTAGATTTCAAAATAAAAGTCGCAATTAAAATGCATTTAAAATATCTTATTGGACCTGTTTGGATATGAATCTTTCTTTATAGCAAAACCATTAGTATAGATAGATATATAGGCATAACCCCTACGTTGACTACAAGATTGCCTATAAAATAGAAGTTATAAAGATGTTATGAGAGATGTTCAAATAAATTGAACAAATAAAGTAGGTATCGCTTCAGCCACATATGACTCGTCTTTATAGCAGAAAAAGATTAATACACGTAATCTGAGGTTAAAGTCTCAAAATATAGTATACATCTGGTGGTACCTTACTTCTGCTTTTGTCTTTAAGCTGACCATCGGGTGATGGGAACAGATTAACCTATAAGTTTGGCTCCAAGTAAGTAGTGTTATATCACTCAATATCACATTGCTCCAATTCCAAGCTATAAGCACTGTGTTTCGGATATTAGAAACAGTGGAACATATAAAAAACATTACATAAATATATAATTTTAAACAGTCCTGGTTACACAAATTATAAAATTGAAACTGTCCGGGATATTTACCATGTTGTTTTGTTTTTGTTTAATTTAAAATTAAATTAAATTAATTAAAAACATTTTTGTTTAATGAGCTCCCGATATTTCGGCACTGTTGCAAGCACCATGATCACAGGTGAACTTACATAAATGAATTCCCACAAGAAATGCAACAAAAGCATAATACTCATCACACATATCCGAGTAACCGTTTTCTTGATTTAATAACAAATGACGAGTTAGTTATATAAAGAAGCTTAGTTTATGTATGTAAATGCAGAAATCTAACCAGTCAAATAAGAGGTCACGAAAAATCTGCTAACCATAGAGAAAGAAAGTATCGTATTCAAATGCAAAAATAACAGAGTACGTCGCATCACAGAATAACATAACGACAGGTCCTACACGACATTTCCATTCCACGAGCTGACGTCATTAGCATATGTACATAAAGCTCTCATTGGTCCAGACCGCGTTTGAGTTTCGGCCATTTTGTAACGCCATTTTGTTAATTAAACCGCACCGCTTTTTTCGCTTAGCAATTGTTTTGAAAGTTATCTCGACGTTGGGTAGGGAGAGTATGACGATTTGGTGGTTGGATTACTTTTTGGGATTGTATAGATGGCAGGTTTTTATGGGATATGTAAAATGTAATGAACACATTATCTTTTTTTTTCAATGTTTTTTTTTTAATTTTCAAAAATTAGGATTTCTTTATTATATTGAATAAAATAGAAGCATTCAATCGTACACAAAAAGACCAAATATTCAACACAGTGTGTGTAACAACTTTTAAAATAACCCTATTTATCTACGGTTGCGTGTTTTAGATAACTACTGAGTCATCGCTATTATGCAAAATATGCCAAAACCGATCATTTGAAATTTCCCGACCTCACTTGCTTGACAAGTCAATGTTTATACAATCACCAAAGAGTTTCGATCACAAACCAGTACAAAAATCTATATTAAACCCTGAATATACCTAACACTATCCCTCCGAATATCGTATTCCAACGGCGTTTCTAAGACTTGTAGTCACCGTCTCTTTTCAAGTAAATGAAAATAGTAGAATATATCGGACACCCGAGGGATGCCCAATAACTCAGCTCGGATTTTCTATGCTGTGTACCTATGGAAATGGCGTCGGTTGCGTGCCCAGAAGGGTGGGAAAAGGGTCGATATTTTATATTAAAAAATATATTAAAAACTACTTCGGACTTCGTCCGCGAGGAAAAGGGACTTTGGGAGCATTTTTGGATACACCCACGCCCACAAATCGAGCTTGTTCGACGTGATTTCTTTAAATTAGCATAACTTTTTTTTTATGAACTGATTGACATGAACTCAATACTACAACTTAAGTGGAGTTACCACAATATAGTTACCCAAATCTAGATCGGTTAAGCCATTTCTGAGATTAGCGTGCACAAACGAACAGAGAAACGGGCAAAAATTTAAAAAAAAAACATTGGTTTGCGCGATTCCTTACATTTTTATTGTATGATGTCCAGAAGCTCAATTTCTATTGACGATGGACCACTGTGCATTAAACCTATGTTTGTGGGAGATCACAATTCGCACACATTTAAAATCTACTGCGTGTTTTAGAGTCAAAAGATTTTTTTTGTAACTCAGTTACACAAATACAACTGAGAGCCGAAATAAAAAACAACGTGAACATTTTAATTACGATACTGGGAGGCACCTTTGTTCTACCGATAGTGGGAAATATGAAACATGAACTGAAATATGGGTTTCAAATAAAAAAGAGTAGCTACAGTAGACTAAATGAAAATGCATTGATATAGTGTGCACATATCACAATTTAATTGTGATAGTTGTAATGAATATTTTACGAAATATTTATACTAGTCAAGTTTCGTATACCGAATAAGCGTTGTGTACACGATATTAAATATCAGTTCAATAAAATTAAATTTTACCCTCTGGGCACTAGCTACTGTGTATTTTGTAGCAATATGCATTTTATAGTTTATTCACTCTTGTCAAAGACTTCTTAGAATTCGAATAAAAGCTTTATTTTGTAAATAACAAAATTAAAAATGAAATTGTCAATCTCTGGCAATAAATAGAGTGTTTACATTATGCTATTTTGTAAGTATACTTAATCGTTGTTTAATTTTAGATAGTCTGAGTTTACTTTGCCTGACATTTAATTAATTGGTCTAAGTTTGCTTAGAAATTGGGGGTTGAAAGAGCGCAATGAACTTACAAGGATTTCTCACGTAACAAAATGTATCAATACAATGTTTAGTCCTCAAAATGTATTGTTTTTTTTTTTCTATTATAATATTCTGTTCAGATTGTTGGCTGTTCATACTTGACATTGCCTATAACGGAAATGGTTGGATTCCATGTTTATTAAAGTAATACCTTAGTTGCCATATGTAATTAAACCTTTTTTATCTTTGATCTTTAATTTATAAATAGACTTATTTAAATTCAACGGTTGGAATTAAAATCTACTGAGACCTATAATCTCATCAAAATGTTCCAATGTCCAATCTGAAATTGGTAGAAATTCGTTTAAAAAATAACGCATAGATTGTTCTATGATTCTTCTTTCCCTTCCAGATAAGTCTGAACAGAAAACACAAAAATATCAAACCAACATTCACATGAACTTCGAAGGCACTTTTTCAAACGATCGCTGTAGTAAATCTGAGGTTATTTCCCTAGGGTTGTCACTAGACCGTCGAGAAATCGATAATCGGCCGACGATATCCCTCAGCTATATTCTATCGATAAAAATGCTAATACCCGTCCCTTCGACGGGGAGGGATTGCATTCTGGGAACGCCTTAAGGTAAGAACGGGACTGACAATGGCGGTATCTTACGGACTTTTTGATGGCTGATTTTTTATATTTCGGATTCAAATTTAACGCCCGCGGTTTGAATGTACGCACGTATCGAATTCGGAAAATACTCATATGTATAACCTTTAATGTTGGTTGAAAGAAGTGAGAGCCACTTAGCACTACAATATTTTTTTCTAACTGACTACGATGATAGCTCGGTGTAGCCTTGTCATCATGCCGAAAATAAATATAACATACATTGTTCCGAATCTGAAGTAAGTTAGTTGTATTACGAAACAACAGAGGCATACAGAAATATACAAGTAACACACCAAGGCATGGAATGAACACCTGTTATTTGTCACGTATGGGAATCGAACCCACGACTCTTGTCGCAAGAGATAGATACACTATATAATGCGCCATCACGCCAGTGTCATACTGCTCTTGATTAATTCGTTATTTGTCACGTATAGGAATCGAACCGACGCCTCTTATTGCAAGAGACCGGACCACTATTTAATGCGCCATCATGCCAGTGTAATACTACTGCTTGTGGCTAATTCGATGGAGCTGTGATAGTAACTTTTGAGTCCAGAGTCCTGATTACCACTCAAAACAAATATTGTGTGATTAGCACTCGAATTTAATTTTTCTAGCAACAGAACAGCCTTAAGTTACAAATATTGCCACATGAAATTTCCAAACGAGTGTTGTCGTAATTAAAAAGTCCCTTATCGATCGCCCCCCCATATCCGAGGGTCTACATCCGCTCATCCTGGCTTAAGGGCTAAGGGCTGAAACTGCTCAACAGCTCAAAAGACCCAAACTTATGATAATGTGAGCCCTACGATACCCAAAGCAATCCTGTATACAGGTACATCCCTTAAGTACAATTCTGAACTTTATCTCTAAGCCGATAAGAGTCACAGACCCTTCGAGGGATTACGTTGTGACATCAAAAACTTGAAATAGCGACTGATGTTTACAACGATTTGAATTGATATTAAAAGCTCGGAAGTCGCCGGAAATGTAAATCAATATTTAATTGGGTGCTGATAAGAAAATGCTGGACATCTATAAACGTTTTATTATCGTGTTGAACAACTGTGACACCTAATAAAAAAAAAAGTGCTCTATTTGTTTAACTCTAGCAGAAAAGAGATAGACTACTCAACAAGATATTCAAAGCTTCTATTGAAAAAAATTGTAACAGAAATCGTTGTACATGTATTTATTTTCCATTAGTTCTGCGATTTCGGAAAAATGTCTCATCATAAATTAAAGCATTTGCAAGCCTTATTCGCATAATATCGAAACCATAATTCGAGGCCTAATTGCACAGATTGAAGTGAATTTAAACTACCTGCTTAGTACTAAAGCTCACTGACCTGTGTGAAAAATTGATCGAACCTTCACCGTGGACAAAGGACTTGTAAATCTAATATTTAACAGAATTCCGTTTCAATATTGGTCTATAATTGAGCGAATTCCATATTCCGGCCGTACAATTCATCAATTCTCATAAATAGGCCATTACCGTCGCGAGTAAAAATTAAAGTGCTACATCTAATAAAAAAAATATCAGGGCAATAAAAACACCGTTCAAATTTCATATTTGGCGTTACAACCGTAATTCCGACACATTTCCCGGGCGTCTCCTAATTTTCTTCTTCGATTCCTTCCTTCGTCTACGTTCACCCTTGACCCATCATTTGTTATTATTAGCTATTCCGTTTCCATTATTCCATAGATCGTATCTGCAATCACGTTATCACTGTAAAACGAACCTTGAATGGTTCACGTAAGTTTCATTTTCCCCTATCACATCATCCCGGTTGCGATGCTATAGACGGCCACATAGCGTTTCCAGCCTTATATAAATGCTAACAAAATGTCGGTTTCGCGTGATATCGTATACTTATCGTACTTTTACTATTTTGCATACATTACCTATTGGTATGCATATTCTTTAGTCAGTGAGTTACCTATTTTATGTGTTCTATTACATGTTTCCTTAAATATACTTAATGTTTACTTGTCTTGGCTGTTATGGAATGAAACTTGTGTTTTACGATTCTGACCCACTTTGGCGGAATATTTACATCATTAGTACAATAACTTCGAACCTTAACTCTATTCGTTAATGATTTAATGTTTCACTTCCTAACTAAGATTGTATCGAGGCGAAACTATTGTCACATTGCTATTTTATTTATTTACCATAATCATTTTACTGCTACTATATTTATTGTTGATTCCAAATATTTTCTAATATTATACGTGTTAATTTTACAGTATCATGACAAAACATGAAGATAATGGTGCTATTTGCAAAACTTATCAAGTTATAATAGAAAAATATGAAAGAATATCGTTGCAAGTTTACTTAAATTGATTTTTATGACTCATCATAAATTGACTTTCTATATTATACATCGTGACTGCGTATTCTTATGTTTTTATTGTCTGCTGTCAATCCTTGCATCTTGAAAGTGTAAAAACTTCAACAAATTGCCGTCTCTCCGCGCGAAAAACAACTACAAAAAATAACTTGACGCAAACTTGTTTCATCTTTATTAAACATCTCGAAGTCTCCGGTTCCCATCTCAGTTACCTCATCAAGAAGTATGAATTAAACGAAACTCACCGATGTGAAATAAACTTTCAATTTTATAAAACACAGTTTCCATTTTCAATTTGAAACGTTGCCCGATGAAATTTTCAAATTATTCTCAAAGGTCTTCGAACAAACAGTTACTCGACGAACCAGTAATTTAATATAATGGGTAATTAATGGTGTCCAAAGTAAGTTAAAGTGGCAAGTTAAAATTTAAGCCGGGTGTTAATTTATCTGAGGTTGTTATTGACAAAAGTTGGAGGAAAGGTGAAGCCGTAAACAGAAATTTGTTTTGAATTTTGATTGATTTGAATTTGAAAAGGCATCCGATCCCATGAACTAGGGCGTTTTGACGGCGCCTTTTTTATTTAAGTTGCCAGCTAAAGGCAGTCCAGAGCTTTAATTTGTTTAAGTTTCCTTCTATCTAAAACTTTTTCTTCCTAATTAACCTCAGTCAACAGTTAGGGACGAGAAAAAGCTCGAGGTTCTGCAGGGCTGTCTACTGTGACTTATTTTGTATTTAATTCTTATCTTTTACGTTCTTTTACACTGCACACGCAGTGTTTTTTAGTTTAAAAACGTGACTTCCAAGTTATTTCGAGTAACGTGGTCAATGACCTTTCCACTCTTGAAAGTTCATAGACACCTCTTCCTGTATACATTCTAGTCAAAGTATGCAAAGTCATACAACTTTTTTAAGCAAAGATTCTAGTCCAGGAAAAGTTCTGATCCGGTCTGAGTATAGTCTAAAGAGCTAAGCTTAAGCGTCAAGTTGACTGAACATTGCGAATGCTTAGTCACACTTAACCAAAAACACCTCGCCCCAACTTGGCCACACTTGGCACTCGGCAAGTAATATGCATAATCGTCATGCGCGGGTTTGCTTGGGCGCTTGCTTTGGTACAATGCATGAGTTGTAGAGATCCATCCACGATAAAACATTTACTGGGGCATCATAGGATAACACAAGTTCTAAAGCAACTTACTTTAGTACTACAAATACTACAAATGTAGGTTTATGATGCTGTGTAGAAACATAGTATAACGTTTTTATTTTATATTTTAACACATTTAAACACAAATAAACCACCCAGACAAGGAACAAACACCGATGTTAAACACACAAATATTTGTTCAAAGGTGGGGATCCAACCCACAATCCTGGCTCGGGAGACAAGAGAGAAAGAAAGAGATAAATTCAGTATCATGTTCCCCTTTGATCATCGATTATTAGCAAACGTTAAACAGACAAGTATTTTCAGTAACAAAATACTCTGAATTGTCTTGAACTTGGACCGCATTGCAAAATCGTCCAATTTACATACAAGATTTACTTATCCTTCCGTTGATAGTCAGTTTCAGTTTATATCTCGATATTACAGACTATTTGAGTTGAGATTAACTAACTTGCAAGTATTGTTGTTAGTTAACACAACAGTGACGCTGAGGTGGGTTGCTGTTGGTAATTTATTCGTAAATATTTGCATAGATTTAAGTACAATGGTTGATCCAAATCTTAAACGAAACTAGGCTTGGACCGCGGCTTCATTCGCATTAAAATTCCAGACAGATTTTTCTCATTTATATTGCACTCAACGTTAAAAAGTGTCTTGCGCATTTTTAAGCATCTATTGATGATTGAATTTGAGATTATAAGATCTATAATCCGGATTTTGACGATCCCGTAAGTTTTTTCTGGATGTAAGTCACGTTCTATGTCCTTCTCAAGAATAATCTGCATATTTTACATTATTATTTTGTTAAGGTGTTACATAATTTTTTCCTGCATGCTTTGTTAACTATATCATACATTGAGAATGTAGTTTATAGCCACTACCGCTACCACATACATTTTGAAATGTATGTGGTAGTGTAAACCAAATAAAAAAATAAATAAATTCTCCAAACTCGTAAGCGTATACAAGCGAAGTTTCAATAATAATATTGATCTACTCAAAAATAAATCACGAAGACGTATCAAACAAACCAACAAAGACACTGTCGCATAAAACATTAGTAAAGTTAATAGCACAGATTTAAGTTCAATATTTGATTCAAATCTTATTCAAAACCTACTTATTAATACAGTTGAATGTATCGATGAATTCGGCGATACAACAAGCAGTACAATTAAAGTCAGATTACTGAAATCGATAAAAATCGTTTTGTAGTTAATTTGAAGTTTCAACATTGGAATTATTGGAAATCAACTTATTACGGTTTTGCTTTACGTTTCAAACGTAATTGTATCAGTTTTAATGTACTTCGGTTCTAGGAATGAGCTCTTTATTTTCAGCAATCCATTCGTTTTTATACGTAAAAGTAGTTTTATTTCAAGCTCGAAACTGTTAACAGATCCAATATCCACGTTCTACGAAAACAACCTTAAAAATATATATTCAAACCCACTAATATTAATCTATACTAATAATAAATCTATAAGGGTCGGTCATAGAGTAAGTTAGTTTGTTTTCAGAGATTTTGTATTTATAGGCTCAATATATGATACTGATACTAATTTCACGATTTTTAGATTTTTTTCTGTATGTGTGTATGTATGTATGTTCCTCCATAACTCTTAAACCAATTATCCGAATTTGATGAAAAAACACATAGACATCTGGGACACAGGATAGGCTATTTAAATTCTAGCTCCAGTTATGATAAGACGTGGCCCCCATACAAACCTAATTGTAACCGAAATGTACGCGAATGGAGTCGCGGGCACAGCTAGTTGTAAATACAAAAGTTTGTACATGTGGATGAATGTATGTACTTAATATGTTTGCTACTCTTTCACGTAAAACCCACTTGATGAAACTTTGCAATAATAATAAAGCTCAGATATCAGAATAAATATGTAGGCTACAATTAACCAAAATAAAACTCAGTCAGCCAAGCCACCGCCAGCTAGTCAAAATAAACAATAATTTCTACTTTTAACGTCTTGTCAAGTCCCATATAATATTGAAGTCAAAAACTGACACGCCCATATTCCGTAAAGCCGTAATTTCTCCCATATCAACTCTTTAAGGCATTCGATCGTTTCCCCGCGCCCAATACGTCCACACTCCATTGTCCTCTAAAGTATATAAAACTTATTCCGAATGGAATTCCGAATGAATCCGAAGACAGTGACAGTACAATTGGCTCAATAATATAGTAATAAATTCATTTAGGAGAGAGTATGGCGTCATGAATAATTGAAACAGCCCCACTACTCTAACGACCGTCTGATTTTGATGATAATTCTATATTAGCTCTGGTGATTGTTCATTGAGGGAATATAATAAGTATGTTAATGGCGTCTTTATTGGAATATCAAAGCTCTTTGCTATAAAATCTTATTTTACAGATTAAACTTTTATACACCGTGAAATTTTAGTGGTTGTATTCCCGCAGTAAAATGATCTTACTCGTAAAAAAAATGTGCAGTTTTCTTTTATTCAAATCAATTAATACCAGTTTTACGAATTTAATAAACGAAACTCGAAAGCATGCTCATACTTAGGATGTAGAGCTTATTTAGCTTTAATCATCGATTTCAATCAGCATGCAGTGCCTTATTACGTCACATCTCGTAAAAGAACGATAGCTTCTCAGGCTTACAAGTTGAGTGATGATTTATTTGAAAAATGAAAAAAAATGCCATCAAGAAATATCAAGCATGAACCGATAGTACTACTTAAGGCTAATCATTCTGCCACGGGAAAACAAGCACTAAAATTTCACGGTGTATATTACCTACTATTCTAAACATAATTATTTAGAGACCATTTATTTAGAGGGATAAATATTCTAGAGGCTACTTTTAAACCGACTATGCAGTAAAGAGATATCTCATAAAACATTTTCAGCACATTTTTCGATCTATCCGATCCCTCGAATAAGTCTACAGAAGCAAATAACTTGGGGTGTACCCTTAATTTAAATGTGAAATTTATGTAAATCGCTTTCTCACCTTGAGTGTTTTCTAGTACAAAACGACTCGTCTAGCCAAGACTGAATATACCGTGATTTTGTTCTTTGTGTGAATTTTATGAGAGTTAAAATCTCTATACAAGATTGCTAACTGTTTTGGTCTAGATTGTAATGAGATATAGCCTAGTGTATTACGTTTACATACATACATGCTTATATAAAATCACGCCTTTTCCCAGAGGGGTAGGCAGAGATCACTTCCTGCAATGTGGTACGGTCCTGGTACACCACTTCCGCTTCTTTCACATCCATCAATCTCTTCATGCATAAAAAACAAAGAAAAACCTTTAGTAGGATGAAACCTATTGAAAAAAGAAAAGGTATACCGCTGTTAAATCATTATCAGTGGGATTGATAATAATCATTAAGCAGTAAGGGCTATAAAATTATTGTTACAGCGAGAAAGAAAACGTCAAATCATTGTCATTGTCAATGGAACGGGAAAAGGAAGGATCCTATTTCCATCCTTTCCATTCCATTACTAGTGCGAAAGTAACTCTGTCTGTTACGCAATCACGCAGAGAGTACTGTATCGATTTAAATGAAATTTGATAAAGATATAGTCCAGAGGCTACTTTTTAACCGACTGCCCTATAGAGAAGTAATGTTTTACGCGATAAACGTCTCTACGCGGACAGTGTCGCGGGCGGAAATCTAGTTGCTTATATACCGAAAACTGCTCGCCAAATTAATAAAACTCACCAAAATATGTATAAACACGAAAAATGTCCTTAATGTTTTTTTCTTAACCTCTCAATCCACCATACCTGCAACAAAAAAAAAGATCGTTATTAATAATTCGGCAGCGAACGACGCGCCATACAAATATTTGCCAACACGAGACAAGCAAATATTTGCTCACACGGGACTCGGCTGAGGGTCTAATATTCGATGCGTGGTTTAATCACAAAAATACGAGAGCATTGAACATATTTTACTCGATGGCAGACGGTTATTCAACATTATGTGGAATCAGGGTAAATACAATTCTGGGAAAGTACCGAAAGCTCGGTGAAATAAAAGAATAAAAAAAATCTGCTTACATTAATTTATACTATGTTATATCTAAAAAAAAATTATAGGCAAGTCATATTTTTGTTGTACATAATACATCGATACTATATTTCAGATATAACTATTTAATAATTCTCAAGTACAGTGTCTGAAAGAAACTGATCAATTATATTTTGTAAGTTAATTAATTACCTACCTACTTATGTGCAGTTCAGTTTGTTTTGTGAGATTATTAAGCGTTGAGATTTCTGATTTATAATATTATTTATTATACAAGTTCCAAGTTCTAAAACAGACAAACTTGATCATACAATCTGTCAGTCTAAACTCCCCTTAACCAAAGGTATAACTTATTTTTCCTTCTAAAATACATCTCACAATAACAAAATTAAATAAAACACTAAAATTCTTCTTAGAACTATTTTGATGCTCTAAAAATTTCGCTTTTTCTAGACAAACAATTCAGAGTTTCCATTCAAGTAAATAATAACTCAAATGAAGTATAAGCTTGCAATTTGCATAATTAATAAAGTTCAGCATTGTTAAGATGAAAGGATCAAGAGCACTTATTAAGCGGAAAAACGCTTATTAAAAACGCGACACGCGACAAAATCTTAGCCGTAATAACCCCCAAATACATTATCATTAAATTCATGGGGCCTTTAATCCAAAAAGAAATCCACGCGAATCGCAAATCGGGGTCTTTTGAACAACTTCAAAGTTATTCGACCCCAACCAAGACCAAAAGCATACACAGCAATATAACACTACATGCGCTAACAATAAAAGTTATTTTAGAACAAAACATAGAGATTTGTTCTCAGTCCTGCAATTTAGACTGTATTTCCGTTAACATGAGTTACATTTTAAGTTAACAAATATTTAAATTTATTCACTGCGGATCGCGTGCGGATTTCAGCTTTAGTTCTTCGGATTGAGGGTTGGTAATTGCTTGGCGTTGTGTGTAGAATCAGGGGTGGCACAGTGCGATTTTTCACAGTGGCAAGCTGAATGACGTCTGTATATTTTACTAGTTAAGTGACAGATGGGTGAGGGCTGCGAACTATTTATTGTGCCATTACAGTTCGGTGGCCAAATGCCACGCTCTGGGCTTGAGGTTGACAGTTCAAAATGGTGCTACCGCGACCGAGAGAGCCGTTTGCAAAACGGATTTCACAACGCATTGTCTCAATGGGGCGCACTTGAAACCGTTTTTTTATACAATACTTTTATACAACCGTTTTTTTATATAAATATAAGAGATAACGCGTGCATTAATCTCATTTGGATGTAGGTGCTTAGGTTTTTATTATATTTTTTGTTGAAAAATTATTCATTTATAAAGAGCCTATATAAATTTCGTTTTTAAAAAGTATTTCAGCTACAGGATTGAATCGCGCATTCGATTGAGAATTGACACACAAAATGGGAATGAGAGTATGAAAATGTTTATCAGTAAATCTATTGTGCAATATTTTCAGATCCCATACATGTATCATCAGACCAAAGAAACATTGTAACAATAGTTGATAAAACCAATAATAAAAATAAAAAATAAAAAAATTGACAAATTAATAAGCCGTCAATTAAATATTTATGATTTTCTATGACCATGGCGTTGTAAAACACAACTATTGAACAAAATGTTTAGGTTGAGATTTTTTGTTAATTTGTAGCTGAAATATTGATCTAGCCTTATCATTTCCCAAATAAAACGGAAAACGCAGGTGCGATGACCATGTTAACCACTGTGCAATCTGTACACATAATTGCTTATCAGGTATCGAAACAAATACACAACAGTTGGTGCGGATTACAAACCCCACGTCAGTACTAAGGGTTACCGAGTACAGTAAACTCAGTTTTATTCGTTGCGTATTGACGGACAATAAAACGGACGGCAGGCAATTTATTTTTATTGTCTCGGCCCTGACATAAAATTCAATCTATTTATGATGTAACATGTACTTGGTCTAAGTTAGAACTAGGATAGGTGTGTAAAGTTTAACTATTCTTCTGGTGTTTACTTTACTTACAAGTCTAGGTTTTGCTAGTAAGCACTAAACGTAAAATGGTAGGAAGTACCTCAGCGTTTTTTATATGCGTTGCACAAGTGTTAAAGTAAGTTGCTAAGCTTGTGAATCAGTACGTAATGTTGGGTGTTTTGTATTTATTGAGGAAATAAAATAAATAGATTAGTAAAAATGTATGCTAAGCCAACTCTATCGTAGTTTTATCTTTTAAATGTATGGATTTCAAATAATGTTTTTTTTTCTTTTAAATGAAGATTTCTGTCATGTTTACAGATATTTTACACTTCACAAACATAATAATCGAAGTTCTTGACAAAAAAAAACATTAGTATAGTACTTATTGTAGAGTACGAAAATCATATCCTAAAAAGGGGAACATTCCTACTTATAGACAGGCTGTCACAACACTAGCGGAACAATTTTCACAACTCTGGAATCATATTAGTTCAAATCCAATAAAAGATGACTGCATGAGACATATCAGACATAGAACGTGTCGATATCTAAAGTATTTGTACCTAGCTATTCATAAGAACGGAAATATACAACGTGTTCTTCTTGATTATTTTTTTTTAGTTTTATATTTCATTCAAAATAATTCGCCATAAATATGACCATGTACGATCACGATACGATCCATGTAAAACACACTTTCTAACCTTAGTTTTTGAATGATCTAAGTAAGGATTCAATGAAAATTGACATTCAAAAATCGTCTTTATTTTCTACTATATTATTTGAGTACAAAAGTTACCCTTAAAGTAATGTGACATCAAAAGGAACACCGTATATATCACCCTTTACAGAAACACATGAAAGTCCACAACAGTTCAAATGTAGAATATGCATTTTCATTTTCCAATAATTACAATGAATGCCATTCGTTCCATTCACTCACTATATTAAATCGCGTGGGTGTCAGTAAAATTGTCAGGACAAATCTCATTACGATACATTGTCTGCCTCCCACATTACACTTCACCAAGTGAATGATATCCCAATCAATTTTATATGACTTAATAAACTGCCTAAATTATACGGGTAGCGTCAAATCGATTTTCGTATATTAATTCCCTAATTGTGACCATTAGCGGCTGTGAAGCGTAAATGTGTCGAAATTCCTGTGCTCTCGAATTGAGGTGACTTAGGGCCGACATACACGGACTGCTTGAAGCTGCGACTGCATGGTAAACTACAGATTCTAAGTACACACATACACGGAACCGCTCGAGCAGTTAGCAGCACGATAAAGCTCAAGCAGTCGCCCGGCATAGGCTGTTGACTATGACTGCAAGAGCGGTCCGTGTATGTTGATCACTGTCTAACTGCCCGAGCGGTCCATGTATGTTGATCACTGCCTAACTGCTCGAGCGGTCCGTGTATGTTGATCACTGGCTAACTGCTCGAGCGGTCCGTGTTTGGCGGGCCTTAAATGGACGTTTTGCGTCGATATTAAAATCTTCATTCGGATATGGTAATCCAAGTTCATTAAGATCATTTTCTTCATGGTATTGCTGAGATAAACGGTGTAGGGTGGCGATTGCTCAAGAAAATGAATTCTTTTACTCTTGACGAATTTAAATATTGAGCTTTATATCGTAAGGGTCGTAGCAATTTAATCGATCATTATACTTATAATTTGCCAGAAGCTATTAATTTTTTTCTCAAGGTGGCATCTTAACAGGTATTTACCTGTGCACCTATAGTAACAATAAGTACAAATGTCTTTATTAAAATAATATTACAAGATTTTATGCAAAAATTGTACGGGGCATTTATATTATTACTATCTCATTATTTGATTTTGAGAACTGTTTTGTCATTATACTTAGAGTTTCATACACGTTTCAATGACATAACAATAAAGTCTAAATAGGCATTAAAATTAGAATGGTAGAACGACATTCAGAAATAATAAATATCTTGTACCAATGTATAATTCACCGACCTCTAAACCGAAGGCGACAGAAACCTGTCTCAATTTGATTCCAATAATAGCAAGTCTTTAAGTAAATTGCTCCAAAACGCCCCAATGTTTCGTCAAGACTTACCAAAGAATACGACCCCTCTTACATGCAAATGCATTCTAAGAAACGCCATCATCATCAGCCCATATACGTCCCCACTGCTGGGGCATGGGACTACCCTAAACTAGGGCGATCAGGCCTTAGTCAACCACGCTGGCCAAGTGCGGTTTGGTCGACTACACAACCTCAGAATTTCTTCATAGGTTACCTCCTGAAATTTTCCTTTACCGGTAAGAAATGTATTCGGTAGAAATCAGGAATCAGAGTCGTGGAGATTGCTTTGGAAGAATCAATGGGACCTGTAAACTATCCTGAAAGACCAAACGAAAAGCTCTCCTATTTACTAGTAACAAGGTTGATAATGGCGCAAGAGAAAGCCTATTTGGTACTATCATTTCCACTCCGTCGACCAGTGTAGTCATTACACATAGTATATAGGCTGTCATTAGTATGACATACTTCGACATTCCTAGATATCATTGTCACTGTATAAATGTTCACAATGCAATTATTTCTGCGCCATTTGTTGGACATGAAAATATAAGGCAAAATAAGTGGGGGAAATTGTTTTTGAACGGAGACAATGCTTACTCTGTTCCGGGACAATAGATAGCTATTGTGAAGCCAAATCGATACGACTGTATACGAAATTTAATGTCTCTTTTGTATTTAATCATGTCATGTGGAAGGGAATTGGAACGATAAATAAACACATAGTATTGAACCTAGAAATTAAAATTATTTAATTCCAGAAAGCTTTTTTCTTGTAAAAGTTGAAAATTCATCATAACAGTCTTATACTGAAATGGTGAATGAAGCTCAATAGGGTTTATTATACCCATATACCTTATTTGGTTCACAGGTGTAGTGAGGTCATTCTAAACAACATAAAAAACATATTGAGAATTGATTTGCCGATAAAGTAGGCTTTGAATCTAAGCCTTATAATTTTGAATTGAACTATAAAACTTTTCAGTATTTAGCTGTAAGCACGTAAACTGGTGGTTCTGATGTCTCATCGGTCATGTGGAAAAACCGTCATATCCTAAATCGGTTGCACTACTCGGCAGCTATAACAAGACTACCCTTGTATTATCTTCCTTCAAAGATGCCTTTTACTGATAAAATGTTGCTAAAAGTATACCAAGATAGATATAAAGCTATATGGTCTATTTATTTGTGCAAAGAAGTACTAAACCCACTAAATGGAACGTAATTATCTTCTCCGTCTAATATTCAATAGTTCGTAATGTAAAAACTTACTGAGAATAGTCAATTTCGAACGAAATCAAAGGGATTCATTTATGAAAAAAATAGGCTGTTTTTAATAACACTCTTTATATTACAACAGAGTTTTCGCTTTTAAAACGTCAAAAAGTCAATTATGTCGGGCTGAAATTCAAAGGCCCGCTGAATATTATGAAAATTCCATCAAAATATTTGAGATATTCGATGCGATGTTACAAAAATGGATACTACGGTCTTGACAACGTGTCAGCGAAACAAAATCAAAGGTAAATTACGTGAAAATATTCAGTTTCACGAAATAAATAAATAATTATTTTGCTGGAGATAGGGGTTAACGTACGAGTTAAAAATCAACGGATCGTCTTTGGATAACCTCATTTGAGTACGGATTAAAACTTGTCAATCAATACTACAAAGTAATGTCAAGTTAATGTGTCAATACACTGACTGACTCGGTGGAACAGTGGTTAGTGACCCTGGCTGGCGGTTCCAAGAGGGGTTCGATTCTCACTCGGAACTAATATTTGTGTGATGAACATCGGTGTTTGTTCCGTGTCTGCGTGTGATTATGTATTTAAGTATTTATTTGAAAATATATATGTATGTATATCAGTCTCTGACGCCCATAGTACAAGCTCTACTTAGTTTGGGGATAGATGACCGTGTGTGGAAATGTCCCAGATATTTATTTATTTATTAATTCAAATATGATGTACCGAGAAAATTATGCTTAAATATCATGATAGTTAGGGATACGAACGAGCATGTTAAGTCAAAATAATTATTTCTTTATTTCTCTTAAGCCATCTGATACTCGTAAGAGTTGATTTCACTTATTATACGTATAATATAAAGGCTTCACCAATAAATATTATATTATGCGATACGGCCGATAGTGAAAGGTAAAAGTTTACCTTCTACTGAGACCATTTAAGAGGTATCTAAATAAAAAATACATTTGCGAATAGCAGTCAAATTCTCTCCATTATTTAACACCAGTGGCCCACTTTCACTAGTAAATAGGTACTATGTTTTCAGCATTAATTATATTGTTTCAGCTAGGTTTAATGACCAATGAAAACAAACATTAAGGAAACAGGAAAACCGCTTTCAAAGTCCGCTATTTCAAGTCAAAAGTAGCCTCCTAGCCCCTTTGAGATGGGGCTTGACTTAGGACTAAGCGGATTTAGGAGGCCCCCCATGTTTGCGAATAAAAAATTGACGACCCTAATCGGTTTTTAGTAGATCAGGCAACGGAGAAGTTGAAAAGATCAATAGATCAGATGTAAAAGTTTCAGTGGTTCGATTTTCGCTATAAAAAAAAAGCGAACGACACGTGCTGGACAGCGCTGCCATCCACATACAATGCAGGCGCTGGTGGCTCGGACTAAGAGGTTTAGCTCCTCATTTCTGCCCCGTGCCATTAAGGCATGGAATGCTCTTCCAGCTCATGTTTTCCCTCCCTCCTATGATCCCGGGCTCTACGAGCGGGGCGTGAAACGGCAGCAGGCCCTCAGGGTGAGTGCGACAGGCTCAATACGATCTATTGTGCCTGTCGACCTCATATTTGGATCTCACTACCGCTTACCATCAGGTGGAGTGAGGTCATCTTGTTAGCCTTTTATAAAAAAAAAAGCTTTGATGGCAGACAACAGTCATCTATGGTCTTGCCCGTGATCATGAGCGCTAAAGAGCTCAAAACGTCGGGCCTCTAAAAAATATGTTTGGAATAACAATAAACGCGAGTTTAATCCGTCAAATTTAATTTACTACAAATTTTAAATGTGTAGTGCTTGCGCAAATAATAGACACTACTAAGTGTTCGCAAATAAACAATATGGCAAATTGTCCCCGCTCTCAATTTAACCCCGGTTTTACCGTTTCCCGCTTTCAGCGGTTATTTTGATTAATCACCGCAACTAATTTGAATAGGATAGGACAGTTTCTGTTCAGGAAGTGTGGATTGAAACACTGTTGACACACTTGTTTCAACGTCCAGGGTTTGTCTGACCGTAGGCCAATGTTAAAGTACGATTTGTTTAAGTTTTTTTTTGGACTTGCCAGTTTTTCCAATTTTGAGATGATTAATAGGCGGTTTCCTAGAACAAGTAACATGCAATTGTTATACATACTTTACGCCATACATTTGACCATAGACATTATGCTATTATTTATGATTTAAGACGCGTTTAACGCATTCCATTACATTTAATTACTTTAAAAATTACAATTAAATAACTAATAACTGCCAGACGCTATAGCTAGCTATGTATTTGCTACTATCGTGTAAAGACAACTGTATATTTTTTTGTGTTTACATTTGTGTTTAAAAACAAAACGACCGTTCACACTCGTTCGAAAATCGGAGGTTGAAACGTTCGAAAATTAAATGCGAACTTAGCCATCCGGGTGTAACGATAAAGGACGAATCTTAACTCGAATCCCACAATGAACGTCCGACCAATCAGACAGAGCGTACAGCATTCGCATACTGATCAACTACTCCATGTTATGAGGACCTTAAGTCTATAGAGACAAGGGCGGATTTCCAATGGCACGTCTGCCATCGGAAACACCGTCAAAGATTAATATTTGAAACGGTCTTTTGTGGAATCAGTTTTTGTGTAAGTTGTAACGTTTGTTCGTTAAAAGAATATAAGTAGTTTGGTTTAGTTTTAGCAAATGTTATATTTTTTTTTATCTCAAAGTGAAAACTTTTCTATACTAATATTATAAAGAGGAAAGATTTGTATTTTTGTATGTTTGTAATGAATAAACTCAAAAACTACTGAACCGATTGCAATAATTTTTTCACCATTAGAAAGCTGCATTATTCAAAAGTTACATAGGCTATATAATATCACGCTAGGTCCTATAGTTGTGGAGCAGTAACCGAAAATGTTTCAAAAACGGGGGAAAGTATCGTTTCTGAGGCCTTCCGTGGCGTGCGCTGAGCATATAGTTAAAGTTATACAAAAATGTTCTATGGATGAATTGTTCATTTTAACATTATCTTTAAAAAAGTCCGCGAGAGCATATGTCTACCTTTTATAGTTTACCCATAACAATCGTTTTAATGATTTAGATGTTTGCTCCAAAGTAATCTTCTATATTAATAATTTTGTCAAGGGGTACGGTAGACTCGATTAAAACCTTACATGAATAATAAAACATCAAAAAATAATGATTTCGAGTCGACAACATATATCCGCAAATTTCGGATTGTCGAGTATTTTGTTAAATTCAACATGTGTTGACAGACGAATCAAAGTCACCATCTTGCCGGAATATTTGAGTGAATATTGTGTCAAAACTAATTTTCTTCAGTCATTGACGTTTCGCGGAAACATTGTTTTTGACACATTTTTATGATATACTCTTTCAGGGCGATAACAGATACTGATGAAGAATAGATAATATAATTTTATAAGGACCTTTGCCAAATTCTAGGATTGACTGACCTATCGAGGCACAGCCTAAACGGCTAAACGTAGGCACTTGAAATTTGGACCGGACGTAGCTTAGGTACCATAGAGGTGCACTAAGAAAGGAATTCTCGAAATTCTCACGGGAACGGGAATAATCGGGAAAATCCCTTTGTATGAAAAATCTAAACCGCTGAAGTTAGATGCTGTAAATTTGACATGCAGGTGCCATAATAAACTTAAAGCTTAGGTGAAATAGGATATTGAAAAATTCTTACGGGAACGAGAGTTAGCAGGATAAACTTTTATATGTTAAATCCTGTAGTCCACGCGAACGAAGTCGCGGGCACAGCTATATATTATATAGAGATAGAGGTATACCCGAAGCGAAGCGAGGGCGGGTCGCTATATTTAATAGGAATATTTAAAATATAGTTAACTGATTCCTTGCAGGCATACATTAGTTTAGTCACAAAACATATTTATGTATAAGTAACAAAATAGTTGTACAATAGATTAATTAAAAAATGTTGGTGATTTACAATTTCGAATAATTTAATATTAGATTAAAATTAAATTTAAAAATAATAATGTATCCTTCTTCAATCTATTTTTATTAAATTTAATACTGACCCGTATAATAGCAAGTAAGAAAATATTCACTAAATGTAATCGAAACATTTAAAGCATCAATTCAACATTACACAACGACTATCTTCACTCACGATTCGTTAATCGTTTAATTTCAAAGCATTCCGATGTATCGATTACACTCTCCACGAGATATCGAATGATATCGAATAAACTCTTGTACGACGTATAATGTTTTAACCATTTAACTAAGTAGGTTAGTATCCGATTAAATTATTTATGTATGTATCGATTCTAGTCAGGCGGAGGAATAAGTGGTATGACGATTGTCTATCATAAAATATTAATATCAGCGGCAAAGGCCGTTATATTCTTTATTAATTGGCTTTAAGGTAGTTGTGAATATTTACCCACTGTGAGAGTTGTGTGTGAATAAATAATTTTATGTTTTCCAAGTAAACAAGCGTAACTCAAATTAATTAATTGATAAAATAAACAAATACGACTGCCAGTTAAAACACGAATGCAAATATCAATGTTTGTTCGAATATTTTGATATTCATGTAACAAAAATATTTTATTAAAATTGGGATTATTAAAATAATACACTGCTTCTTATATTTATTTTATTTAAGTCCGCATTGGGTAATTAACACGACTCTCAAACGAAATTATACTAATCTATAAACTCGCGACTCTACGAGTCCTTCTCGAACTCCACTCCAGTAGCGCTACCATGAGTTGGCTATCGAAAACTTACGTACGTTAAAAACCTATCGATTTGTTTTTTTTTTATACGACCGATCTTAGTTCTTAGCGTTACCGCTAGGGGCGCTGTCCATTTTTTCATAGACATTTTTTACTTAGACGATATAGAGTCTGTCACTTTTCTTTGTTTGCAGCAGTTGTCGGTTCTATGGCCAGCCCACTGCCAGTCACTTCAGCTTATTAATCCGGTAAGCTACGAGACTTTTATTATAGACAAATGCTCCAACCATATGTGTCAACACAAAACTAATTATTAGCAAAAAAGCTTAAACCACATAGGTAAACCATAACTTTAAGTCAGCAAACATGGAATAGAAGATCAATGGAATCTTTATTTACTTTAGCCCCCTGCGGTAGAATAATCTTTGTCTCTTGAGATTTGCTTTGCAAGGGTGCCTACTCATAAGCAATTCCAAATTGTTTACTATAGGTAGGCTTGTTACACATAGCGTTCAATTTTAAACCTTACCCCTTTGGTTTAAGAGTTAAATGTATATTGAGTCGGCATTGTTATTGATTTTGATGTCTTTTGGGTCGGCAATGCGTTTTTGACATTTTGATAAGCTCCGAACGGAGGAAAGTAGGAAATTTTCGTCTTTTGTTTTGTATTCTTAACGGTAAAGAGTCTTAACGACAACGTCATTGTGACAAAATAATTACCAAATTGTAAAATTGATTACTTGTTCCTAGTGTAATGAATAGCCGTAAATCAATAGATTAGAAAAATAGATGACAAAAAATATTAGAAAATCATATGAATTTTTTGGCACATGACTAAAGTGTTTGTATGTTTCAAAATAGAAAAAGACTGCTACCGTTATTTCACTAGGACCAAAGTGAGATAAGTTCATCTAATTTAACACATTGCACTTTTTTATTTATAAGTTTACGACGAATATACCTATTAGTGGCCACTGAGGTGTCCAGCCTACCCTAAACTACGGCGACCAGGTCTTATTCATAAATAAATTACACTATTTTTTGTAAATAACGCGGTAACCAAAGAAATACATATTTCTAAGTGCCAAAGCTTGCAAGAGCTTTAAAAAAAATATACAAAAAAAAATTGTCACCAAACGCCGTTCAAAAAATTACGCACCCGAATTTTCGCCCTCATTTCCAACAAACGAAACTCCTTAAAAGCCTCCGAATCGGGGGTTAACACCCAACCACGGTAACGGGCTCTTCCGTCGGCCATGTTAGCCGTTAACGGCACACGTGAATTCACCCAGATCCGTTTCCGGTACGTTTGTATTGTATAAATTGTTCCGGCGGATTCTGTCGCTTCGAATGTATAATGTATAAATATTTACATAGGTAATGTGTGCCTCTGAATGTTATGATTGGTGGATACAGATGCAAGCAAGTTTTTTTTTATTCTTACATGTAATGATATGGCGTCAGACCGATTTCGGCTATGGCCGATCTCAATTGAGATCAGCCAAGTGCGCTGGACATTTTATAGAGCACAAGTATGCGCACACAAGTGCACTCTCAGTACCTCGAAAAGCACGTTAAGCTGGTGTATTTTCTTTACAGAAAAGCTCACACAAATTTTGCCCCACCCAGAACTCGAACCGGGGATCTCTCGGTCCTTACGCAGCGCTTGCTACCAATAGACCAACTAGGCAGTTATACTGGTGTAGGTCTACTAGGAAGTTTTTAGCCTACGCCATGTTAATGGGTGAAACTTTTCACACTATATTATAGCAAATATTTTATTACTTTGACTGGCCCGGTGGAACAGTGGTTAGTGACCCAGGTTTACTACCTACGGTTCCAAGAGTCGTGGGTTCGATTCCCACTCGGGACTAATATTTGTGTGACGAACATCGGTGTTTGTTCCGTGTCTGGGTGTGATATTAAATATATTTAAGTATATTTGTGTATCCACTGTCGTTTCTGATTTCCGAAACACAAGTTCTTCAGCTACGTAAGTAGCTTGAGCACGGGATCGGATCGATGTATGTAATGTTGTGAAAAATATGTATTACTATTAAACTTGTTTAAATTACACAGAAAAAATCTATAACAATTTATATATCTTCAACGAAGACAACAAAAGCAATAGAAACGTCGCTAAATATCCCTTAAAATGGTCATTTAAGTCGTATATTTGATATTTTAAAAGATTCCAGTGTAGTCTGTTAATTTTCTTCGCATTTATCCCGAGTTTATTGCGCGTAATTACTAGGAGGGTACAAACGCTGCCCCGGCCGTAAAACTAATTCCTGCGGCAGAGATGTGTAGTAAATGGGTATTTTAATGATGAAGCTAGGACTTTCTTGGATTCTTAAGTAATTATTATCTTTTTCTTGATAATGGCATGTGTAATGGAGAAGCTTGGTACTTACCTATGTTATTTGAGCTTGGTAAGTATTGAAAAATTGTGTATTGTATTTTTCTACACATATAGTAAAAAGGTTCGCTGTATGTATATTGGACAATATATGATGAAAACTGCAAAAGGAGACCTTCATCAATGCAATAGCACAAAAAAAAAAGATTTATCGTTACACACTTCTTTTTAAAATTTACACATATGATGGAGGGGTTATATCAGTATGTGTAATTCCACAACCATAACTCACAACTAAGTGTAGCAGAAACACGAAGTTAGTCGATGCCCGTTCTGAAATTGACTAGATAGAATGAAGAGGTTATAATCCGGCTCCTGATCAATATGGTCTTTTTAAGCTATTGCATAGCTTTTATCGCGGGCTTTGAGCGCGGCGACCGAACCAAGAAATTCCGTAACGAAAATACCTCACAATCGTCTAACATCGTTTCAGTTCGGTAGTTTCGGCACGGTGTTTGTGTGCGTGCGGTTAGACGTATTGTACGACTCTACGAAACTCGCACGAATCGAGACGAGCTGCTCCGAAATCGGACGATGCTATGCAATAGCTATACCGCGGCAGTTCCCAAGTGCCACACGTCTTTTTTTCTTATCTGTAACAGAATTACTAAGAATCCAAGAAGCCTCGAATTCAACCCGTGTAACACCTACATTACATGAAAGGTGTTATATTTTTTATTGGCGCTAAAACATCCGTTTCACCCTTTATGTGGGACGATCCCCGGATCAACTCAACTCCTTGGAGCGGTTATGACGCACTTCCGGTGGATAAACAGGCCCGTTAGCGACTGTACCGGTGATTTGTGAATAAAATATTGTGTGTGTGACAGTACTTGGAATAAATAATATATAACGGGCTGACGATATCACATATATGATATAGATCGGATACCAAGCTTAGTAGCTAGCGTTACGGACATATTATAATGCTTGAATAACACATCCAGACACAAAATGAATAATAGATATTCATCATTAAATACTATATGTACGTATTTGTCCATATTCTCAAATAATTAAAATGGACTTCAAGAAAGGTCATATAATGGATTGCAAATTACACCTGATTATTTCTGGATATCTTTGAGTAAATTAAAAGGTTATTAATATACCCTTTACACAATTCTGAAGTCAACACATAAACTTCTAAGTCAAAATCGTATATAATGTTGTATTGGTTATTTATAGCCCTCAATATTTCTGGATATTCATCATCACCATCATCAGCCCATTCTTGTCCACTGCTGGACATAGGCCTCCCCAAATGCACGCCACTTCTCTCTATCCTCGGCCACTCGCATCCAGCTCCTACCAGCCGTCCTGCGCAGATCGTCACACCACCTGGCCTGCGGGCGTCATACACTACGTTTGCCGAGACGCGGATATTATTAACCTCAAAATACGTCAAACGTCTTGAGTTAGATTGCTTGAAGAATTATAAATAAAATTCTTAAAAGAGGAGCTAAAGAATAAGACGATCAATGGTTTAGCATGATCTAGATAACAGTTAGGTACGTTAACAACAAAAGTTTCAATTCGAATGGTATTAAGGTATTGCAACTGTTTGATCGCTTTTATTAGGGTCCCGTGCCCAAAATGTAAAATCCGAACTCTATTACTAACACTCCGCTTTGTCTGTTTGTCTGTCATGACCCTATATATATATCATAAAATAGCTAGACAGCAGACGACGACGACAGACGACGATTTTTATGTTGGCAGTTTGAAATATTTAACAGTAGCGCTACCATGAGTTGGCTATCGAAAACTTACGTACGTTAAAAACCTATAGAGTTGTTTTTTTCATAAGACCGATTTTAGTTCTTAGCGTAACCACCAGGGGCGCTGTACAAGTTTTTTATAGAAATATTCACGTAGGCGATATCGAGTCCGTAACTTTTAATCTCATGGTAGTGCTACTGGTGCCTAAATACGACAAATGTGAATTTTTAAATAGCTTTTTTCTGGATATTAATATATCAATATTTTACTTATGTAAAATTCATAGAATATTAGATTGTATTATCCCTTCCAAAAATAATGCGACTAAAATAAAGTTAATACCATTAGGGGTTCCCATAAAACAAAAGTTATACTTGAGGTACGGAACCTTTCGAGCGCTAGTCTAACTCGCACTTCACTTCCTAGTTTCTAGGGTACCTAGATTCTGCAAGTCTGGTTTATTACAAACGATCGATTGGGAACTGACCTGCGCATCTCAACAGCGGAACTAAACCAATAAGCTTGTAGTTGAAGATAATTCCGAATGTGTAACCACCAATCAGAGTTACACATTCCGAATCGTTGCTAGCTTCCCGGCCTTTGATTCGCTTGTATTCTATTTACATATGATTATCCTATCACTAGTGGAAAGATGGAAATTAAATTTTAAAAAATCATCACATACATGGTTTGGGGTTACGTAAGGAGCTAAGCACATGTCTTACTAATATTAGAGAACAACAATGAAGTACACTATTTGAAATCGAATTAAACTTTAGTTCTTATTTTAAGTTGTCTTTTTAAAAAGACAACTGTCATCCTTAGTCTTGCCCGTGGCCACGAGGGCTTGGAAGAGCTCGAAACGTCGGGTCTCTAAATAAAATGTTTAGAATAACAATACACGCGAGTTTAATCCGTAAAACTAGTTTAATTTCAAATGTATGCTGTTCGCGCAAGACGACACTGTAAAATACACTAGTTTGAAGAAGATAATAACACATTTAGACACGGAACTAGTACCGAAAAGATGGTGTAAGGATTTGGTCCAGCTATGAAGGAATTGGCAAGCATAAGCCTTGAAAAGTGGTGCTGAAGACAATTTGGTAGGGAGCAGTGGTTGACAAGGTTAATTAAAAAGAAACATCTGATGGCTAAAGAGATGTTTACCTCGTCACACACCTATCATCATCATCATCATCAGCCCATTCCTGTCCACTGCTGGACATAGGCCTCTCCAAATGCACGCCACTTCTCTATCCTCGGCCACTCGCATCCAGCTCCTACCAGCCGTCCTGCGCAGATCGTCACACCACCTGGCCTGCGGGCGTCCTACACTACGTTTGCCGAGACGCGGTATCCACTCCAGAACTCGTCTACCCCAGCGGTTGTCGGTTCTACGGCTGATGTGGCCAGCCCACTGCCACTTCAGCTTGCTAATGCGATGAGCTATGTCGTCACACACCTAACAACAGATTAACCTAACAATAGATTAACATCATTAAATCTCCTTAAGAAATTCTGGCCATTAACAACAATATTACCAACATATCTCACATCAACAAAAGACTCAGACGAACGCCGCGAAAATGTTAATCCACAAAAATAAATGGACCGAGAGACTGAAAAGCCAGTCCTAGGTGCTATCGCTAATGTTATGCTAATGCCTGGATCAATCTCCTAGATTCCTGGAAACGTCTAGACCGAGATGAATGTTACAAATAGGACGGAATGAAGAATTTATGCGGACTCTCAGATCCGGCATTAGTCTTTTGGGTACTTGCTATTTCGCGCTTTTCTCCGAAACAACGAGTATGGAGGTAATATTTTATATCTGTGCAATCTCTTGTGTTTTGAACAGCTTCACGCCCTCGACTTTGTCTGGGTGGAGTTGTGTACAGTCAGCCAAGAAGTAGCCTATACTAATCACTACATAGTATAAAGCAAAGTCGCTTCCCGCGTCTGTCTGTATGTATGTGTGTACGCTTAAATTTTTAAAACTACGCAGCGGATTTTGATGTAATAAATAATAATAATAATAATAAACGTTTATTGACCACATAACATACACAAATAGGTATACAACAGATTATATGAAAACAAAACACAAAACTCAATCAAAAACACACATATATGACAGACAAAAGAAGTACAAAGAATTAACACGAACAGATAAGGACAGGATGTGGTCAACGAGTTACAGGCCTCAGCATGTGCTACATCAGCCTGAGGGCTGCTACAGCGCTGGATGTAGTTTTTTTAGAGATAGAGGGATTCAAGAGGTAGGTTTTCATGTATTATATTCCCTAAGTGAAGGAAGGGAGGGTCATTAGTTGAAATTAAATTTTTAATCAAAATAGTTTTTTGTGGAAATTTTCTAACTATTCACTAGCTCGTTTATCGCATGTAGTTAAAATGTAGCCGATGTCCTTTCTTATTCATTAGTCTTATCTGTTTACCAAATTGAATTAACATCGGTCCAGTATTTTTGACATGAAAGCGGGACAGACGAACAGACAAAGTTCCATGTGCATTTATAATAATAGTATCAGTACATATTTACTTAGTAAAGGTTTTTGATGTTTTTCAAGAATGCATATATTCAACTCTTAGAATAAAATGCACATTCACTCTCTTTCGTCGCGCTACAACGATACCCGTTTTGTACAACTGCATAGCATTCCCTATTGTCTATTTTTAAATATCATCCATTAACACTATCTAAATTGCTGCAATAACACCTCCGAACAAAATTACCGAGTCATTTTCGTTAAGGTGTCCGTCTAATCTAGACAACAATAGAGCTACTCAATATAAAACATAACAATGTACCAATATCGCAGGGACAATAGCAAACACCCTTATTATAATATCTGGGGTTACAGAGTTCAACGAACTTTTAAACAATACACTGCCAAACGAGAATGGCCCTTAACACAAATTGGATACGGTGTAATTTGCGATCGGCGGGGGTTTTACATATTTTTGAAGTATTAGTCAGGCGAATTTTCAAGTGTGTTTTAGAATGAAACGATCAAAGGAAGCGTTTGATCCGTTCCGAGACGTTTTGGAACAATCCCGCGACAAAAAGAAGTTGTATATGGAAAGTGTGTTGCTTTTTAGTGTTCCGTATCGGAAAAGGAAAAGCGGAACCCATATAGGGACATTGTGATGTCCGTCTGTCTGTTGAAATATCAGACAACGCAAGGAATAACGTTATTTAAATAAATAAATACTTCTCAACATCGCATACATTGATCTGATCCCGTGGTAAGTAGCTTTAGCACTTGTGTAAGGGGATCAGAATCAACAGTGGATACACAAATATACTTAAATATATTTAATAATACACCCAGACACGGAACAAACATCGATGTTCGTCACACAAATATTTGTCCCGAGTGGGAATCGAACCCACGACTCTTGGAACCGTAGGTAGTAAACCTGGGTCACTAACCACTGTTCCACCGAGCCAGTCATTCAGTTATTTATATACATACATGATTTTTTAAGTCGAAATCTACCCATTAGTCTAGGTGAATCCATTTGAACAATAATCCTTTCGATTTCATGGGATCAGCGTATCCCATACAGACTAGAAGAGTGATATGAGGAGAGTATGAATGTCAATGGACGCAATAGTAGAGGAAGGCCGAAGAAGACGTGGATGGATTGCGTGAGAGATGATATGGGAGCGAAAGGAGTAGACACAGAGCTGACGAATGACAGGCCCGAGTGGAAGAAGTATATGTTGCGCTGACCCCACTTAGCGTGGGACAAGGGCAAGGGAATGATGATGAGCTTATCCCATACAGAAACAAATGGGAATGATAAAAGTTTTCGTTTAATTAAATAAATAAATATTTCACAACATCACATACATTGATCTGATCCCGTGGTAAGTAGCTTAAGCACTTGTGTTACGGCTATCAGAATCAACAGTGGATACACAAATATACTTAAATATATTTAATAATACACCCAGACACGGAACAAACACCGATGTTCGTCACACATATATTTGTCCCGAGTGGGAATCGAACCCACGACTCTCGGAACCGTAGGTAGTAAACCTGGGTCACTAACCACTGTTCCACCGAGCCAAAATTATTTAATAAAAACTTTTTTAAATTGGTCAAATCAAAAAGCTGCCAAGTCCTAGCTTTGTGAGAGCAGTATGGTGGAAAGGAACCCTTTGTCCAACAGTGGGATGTGAAAAAAAAAATTACGCATTCATTTGAATAATAGCAAGTTAAACGCTATAATTTCGAATGGGCTAGTCCAAATAAACAAACCGTATTAAGTCTAAGCGAGTCTGAATGCTCTTAACTCGATAGATATTATCGAATTAAATTATCGTTTCGCCATTATCGAATGGAATTTGATTTATCTTAAGCCTTTATTGGGTGGTGTCTGTTGTTATACAGAGACCTTATCAATCGTTGTTTAAGTAATTTAATTACAACTGTATTGAACAATTACGGTTTCTAGGTATTCTAGATAGTCGATCCGATAATATGAAGTGAGTAATAAGATGGAATAGTTTTATATACTTTATAACACTTATGTAGCGACCAGTTGTCACGAAAACTAAAAGATCACATTTAATGAAAGTATTATAGAGATCATCCTTAATTAAAAAAACATTGCCCTAATTGTATTTTATGATATTTTACTCGGCTATTAAATAAAACTGTACTGCACTGGTGTAAACTTGCTGCCAATCCTATTTAGGGTGAGAGTCATCCGCCCCCCGCAAGTACAGTGATGATGACGAGGCTACTCCAAGCCATCATCGTATGTCGGTTAAGAAAAAGAAAGTTGCAAATCCACATAAAAACATATTTATTACAATTAGACAAAAGTATGTGTTTACAATTTAATTATACTTAAATTTGATTTCAATCTTTGTTGGATGTCCGCAAAACTATTATGAAATATGATATCCTACCTGAGTTTTTTATTATTATGAGAAAACAGGTCAAAGTAGCGAAATCATAAAGCCAACACCAAAGTGAAGTCAGCAACATAATTTGCTGACAACACGAATACAGAAGCATACCGTGGGTGCGTGACAATTTACATACATTTGAAATCAGAACTCATTCAAACGTCTAAGTTTCAACGCGTTACTAAGTTAAAGAACTCGAACGTAGAAACTTTGTCTCCTATCAAGAAATCGAAAATTATCATGCGTAATTGTGACATAGGGAAAATTACATTAGCGAGAGAAGACGGTGTAACGAATGTTTGTGGTTGAAGTGAATATGACGCGTTTTGATCAACAGATCAGTGAGTTAACTCAATAACTCAAGCGCAGTGTACCTTTATTACACAACATCACATACATTGATCTGATCCCGTGGTAAGTAGCTTAAGCACTTGTGTTACGGATATCGGAATCAACAGTGGATTTACAAATATACTTAAATATATTAATACACCCAGACACAGAACAAACACCGATGTTCGTCACACAAATATATGACTCGGGTGGGAATCGAACCCACGACTCTTAGAAACTACTGTTCCACCGAGTGTGCCGACTGTATGATTTAATTTCATTTACGATTATATTAAAAAATACTAATTTACTAACCTTTCATCGTGTGAGACGTACAATTATTCGTTTTCGAGGATATTATTTGCGCCTCATTTTTTCGAGCTCTCATTCGCATATTATAGTTTTCACATTTTTATCAATGAATATTTCTTAGTTTGGTTGCAATATACTAATAGGTTCAGAAAATACTGCGCTTTAAGCGTCGATGGCCGAGTGGTTAAGGTCGTCGCTTGCCATGCGAGAGGTCGCCAGTTCAAATCCGCCAGGTACCAATGTGATTTTCAAATTTGAAATTCATATGTACCATCATTCGACGCCTAACGGTGAAGGAAACCTGCACACCTGAGAAATTTTTCAACGGTGTGTGAAGCCATGTCAGAGGCCTACGGGCGGTTTCAAAAACTCTGACACCAGGTTGTTCATCAACCATACGACAAGAAGAAGAAAATACAGGATGCATAGATATATTCTGAGTCCAAATGTAAAATAAAGGCAAATTCTTAACCGTCTGTTTTCATATTGATTTGTACAGTGTTTCATTATGCAATAATGTGTTTTAAATTATTGTAACATAATGTTCGTTCCACGAAATAAAAAGCACTTACATATTTCATCGGCGTTCCACTATTATTTAATTTTATCCTCTTTAATATTTGTAGGCACTGCATTAAGCCCAGTTCGTTGGAAACGAACAATTTTAAACGACAATTCTAAATCCACTCACTGGTATCCTATTAAAACAGATCAACAAAACAAAACATTCTATTCAGCCACGGTAATGAATAGTCATCCACAATGTTTTAATGCCCTCTAACTAACAGCCCAATCTCGTTTCACGAACGCATATGAAATTAATTTTATAATTAATTTTCCAATCCGCAAAATGGACAGGGAACGTTTATTAAACTACTAATTATGGATTCGATAATCGGTGTACAGTCGCCGACACTCGTGGTAACAAGTGCCGTGGGTGCTTTGAAAGCGCCGATGGAACAGATGTTTTCGCTCGTGACTGTACAAGGACAGGGATGGATTTCGGTGCGATTAAAGAGGCTGCTTTTTTGTTTTTTTTTTTATTTTCTTGAATCCTGAACTAACTTTCGCGAAGTGGTATAGTTTGTTCGATTATATTTATCTGTCCTAAGATGAAGAAATGAGCTTTGATAATTGTGTAAAAGAATATGAATGCATATTATTCCTTCCATACAAGACTTTTGATCATTGACAGTTTATAGCGCCAATACCATTGGAACATTTAAATTTTATAGCTCTTAGCTACTCAATTTCACAATTCTCCCACCCACAATTGCAATTTTTACATTTGTGGATTTTTAGAATACAAGGTTCGGTAACGAGACAACTGCCATTGAGCCCATCAACCAAAGAAAATAGTATACTCTGATCAGAGACAGAAGAATTGTTGAGTGACATAGGTTAATTAAAAAAAAAAGTCTAATTGCACCGGGCGTGCATAAAAATTCAAACACAACAGCATCATCCTTATGGTAAAACCTCTTTTCAACTACATCTGACGACCGAATCCGGCCCTGTCCATGCGTTTAGTTTGGCCAGCGACAAATATTTCAGTGAATTCCTACATTCGATACCATATTTCCGTGTTCAATTGAAACGTCATCCAACTGTGATAATATTTGATATAACATTTTAAATTTAATAAATTATTGTGATAAAATCAAACATTGCTTCCATCCGGGATTTGAAAAAGCCTCTCGGTTTATATTACGATATCATAACATTTATTTAATTTGGGACCGTTGAAATGAGTAGTAATTTATTCATAAAATGCATTAGTTTCAAAGTTTGTGGATACGTCCAACATTATTATGAATTTTAATTATTCCATGTCCGATGTCAAAATATTGTTGTTTTGATATGATAAAAAGACAGATACCCAATAATTGCTGCCATCCACATACAATGCAGTCGCTGGTGGCTCGGACTAAGAGGTTTAGCTCTTCATTTCTGCCCCGTGCCATTAAGGCATGGAATGCCCTTCCAGCTCATGTTTTCCTCCTCCTATGATCCCGGGCTCTTCAGGCGGGGCGTGAAACGGCATTTAAGCAGGCCTTCAGGGTGAGTGCGACAGGCGCAATATGATCTATTGTGCCTGTCGACCTCATATTTGGATCTCACTACCGCTTACCATCAGGCGGAGTGTGGTCATCTTGTTTGCCTATTATAAAAAAAAAAAATAATTACTATTATGTAACTTTCATTTTTTATTTGATGGTATAAATACCCCATGCAAAATATGAGGGGTTTAGTCATTACATAGAAAGATATCATAGATATACTAAGGCCTGATCACGATAGTTCAGGGTAGGCCCGCGTCGCAGCAGTGGGGACGTATATGGGCTGATGATGATAGATAGATATTACTTATTGAATATCAAACACAACAATTTACAGAGTGATACATTAAAAATATTACAATGTAGGTAAAATAATACATTCAATTCGACACAATTTAAAATCGACGATTTCTTCTAAATGCTAAACGATGAAGTTGGAAACCGTTTTCAAAGTAAGTGATAAAGATCTAACGATACTATGTAAAATCTTTTTATAATGAACTAAGTTTAAAATTTAGGTTTGTCGACACAGCGTAAACAAATATAAGTTACGAAGGAGACAAATGTCTGTCTAGTCATATTTTATTAGCGTTCAAAATTAGGTTTTACAAGCAAATTAGGGGGAGACAGGAAGGGTTTGATGGCTAGTCAATTTAGCCGCAGAAAGCAATCAAATTTTCACTAGATATTGATGTTTTAGGAAGGGGACAAAACAAGGATCTGACAAATTAAAGATGTGATGTAAATAATTCGTAGGTTAATATTTTTGGGCGTAAAGGAACTTTTAGTAGCAAGTTAAACATTTTACTCGATTTTTCAGCAAAATCTTTAAGTTTAAAAAAAATAACCCAGCTTATGTCATAAATTGTTTATATTTCCAAAATCTTTAACCCCCTAGAGCGCAGTCGGTTAAAAGTACCCTATCGCCTTTCTCAGCTCTAGACCATTTGTGTACAAAATTTCATTTCTATCAGTTCAGTAGTAGAGACACTGTGGCTTCACTACAAAGTTACTCCCCGCGTCTGTATGTATGTATAAATCTTTAAAACTACGCTTGATGTTTTTTTTTAATAGAAAGAGGGATTCAAGAAGAAGGATTTTATGTATTATATACCCGAAGCAAAGCGTGGGCAGGTTTATAATATTAGTAAAAGGAGTAATTAACATGTTAGGACGGCGCGATAGGCAAATAAACAAAATAACCATTTCTTACTTCATACATCTTAATTCGCTGTAATTCTAACAAAAACTGCAATAAAAGCCACCTCCAAAGCATTTACCACATCCACAGGTCAACTTTAGAGGAAATTTGCCTCCGATGGTCGTAATTGCGCCCTCAGGCATCGAACTGGCTACCGTATATCATTACTGCGTATAAAGAGGCCGACTGTACCAATGGGCGCTCAGGTCTAGTCTAATAACGGATGATTCGACCAATATTAGGTGGCTGACTGTACTTTACGTATTACGGGTCTGCTGTTCTGACTAATGAATTCGACTGCCTCGATAGTGTATTTGGTAGCGATTCTGCTTCTTGCACTAGGGATTGGGGGTTCTATTCCCAGTCGGGACAAATATATGTGTGAAGAACATCGGTGTTTGTCCCGTGTCTGAGTGTGTTGATTTTATTTTTAAGTTGTTTTGTGCATTTTGCTGTTGAGTCTGATTTCAATACCACTGGGTATTCTCTACTTTAAAACATTTACCACTATTGTATTCACTAGAGTATTGTATTGTTCAGTCTCATATCACTTGTGTATTGTATGTGTATTCTCTACATTGAAAATTTCTTAAGCTTCTTACCACGGGATCACTATTAGTTTTTTCTCTTTCACGACGAAATTACTGAACTAATTTAAATAAGATTTGGCACACTGTCTAGTTAGAGACTAAGAAATGATATAGGCCACATTTGACCGAGTTATAAAGGAGTAAGTTTTACCCTGTTGATTGTATGCAGATTATGCAGTCCCGGAATCTAATAGCCTGCGGAAATCTAGTACATCTAATAAAAAAAAAGATTACTTTTTTCAAACTAAATTCCAGATTTTAACCCTAAACTACACGGCAGTAATTTAGCTTGACATTCAATTTGTAGAAACCAGTTCTTAACTTATAAGAAAATAGAAGTAACAGAGCTATCCCAAAGTACTTGAAATGGCTCCAGGATTTATGGTCGCCCCTTGACACTTTAAAGAATTGGGTTCTGTTCAAGGATGGCTTAAAAGGCTTGATAAGTTTAGCCACTTTATCTAGCTACTCTGGTTAGTAAGAGATATTTACTTAGACTAATATTATTCTAAAGTGTATTTAGCTCGATGGTGTATTCAAATTCAAAGTCAAAGTCAAAATAACTTTTATTTATATAGGCATTTACACGCACTTATAAATTGTCAGTACAGTAAATAAATAAGTAATAGATCCTACCACCCGTTTGGAACGCTGATTCTACCGAGAAGACACCGGCAAAAAACTCGACAGTACTCTTTTTAACCGATTATCACAGAACGTAGTCGAAAATTTTCGTTTGCCACGTCATAAAGAGTCAGTATGTCACGGTAGGAAAGAAAAAACGTGCGTGGAAATGTCCCAGATATTTATTTATTTATTATTATTAAAAAAGCTTAGGCACCTAAGCAACTCACTTCGGAATCAGTAGTATGAGGTATTGTGTGATACTTATTTTATTATTAACTTCCCCAGAACACGCTTAAATGGCTTAATAAACGAATTCTGATAAAATTTGACTTCCTTACGATTAATGAAATGAAATGAAATTCTTTCAATGACTCCAATTCTGATAAAATATGTTATTACAGATAGATTGTATTTGCTTTATCACTGACTTTGAACTGTTACTGTTCTTACTTAGTTTCAAGCAAAAACAAACTGATACTTGAACTTATTACTGATACTGAATCTTGCCATAACTCAGACCAAAAATAATGTCTCTGTTAAAACGAGTTTTCACTTCGTCGCACTCATTGTCACAGATGTGCCATTTTTCAATCCAAAAACGGCATTAATTTCAAAACGATAAATATTCGGAGGGCCATTCTTCGGTGCTGATATAAATTATTTACGATTTCTGATATGTCTCTCGGCGTATCCAGTATATGGTAATCGTTAATCGAGACAGTTTTTAAAGAAGTGTTTGACATAATGATGGGATAAGATTTGTAGTTTGTGTATTGAAAGTATGGATTCATGGATTGGTCTTAAGTGAATAACTCATTTTTTTCCCTTACCATACGATGATGACTTGGAGTAGCCTCGTCATCATCACAGAACTTACAGGGGAACGGATGGCTCTCACCCCTTAATGACTGATAATGGGAAATCGTCTTAAATTCAAGAAAAACATGTGTATTTTTAGTAATTGTTATAGCGGTGACAGAAATACTTAATTTGTGAAAATTACCACTGTCTGGCTATAGCGGTTCTTGAGTATAGCCAGGTGACAGACGGACGGACGGACAGACTGCCAAGTCTTAGTAATACGGTTCAGTTTTTAGCCCTTGAGTACGGTACCCTAAAATTAACGACTACAGGGTGAGGTTAACAGGCTCAATAGGGTTTTATAAAAAAAAATTAAACCCACGACTGTTTATAACGAGAATGTGTAAGAAATTACACAAAAACCTTATATAGAGCAAAAAAGAAAATTAAAAACAAATATATACAAAATCGTGTCTAAAAGCCCTTAGTATACAGAAGTACAGTTAGCCCGTTATTCGCTTCTGCATCGACAGCTCAATAGCCCACCAGCCCTGCACCTTTGATGTTCGCCGCCGAATTTCCCGTCAAAACGGGAATACCTAGGGTTGTCGCAATAGCACAATAAAATGTATTGGTTATTTTTTTCAGATTTTAGACTTTCGAGTTCCATTACACTAAAATTAGTCTTTATGGGTCTACACGCAATATTAGGAGTAGCAAATTACATAGCTACTTACTGCCCGAAGTTTCGACTGGGTTACACCAATCGTGGTCGCGAGCGAACACGTGTAGACCCGTAAAGACTAATTTTAGTATTTTTTTCAGTATTTATATTAAGAAATTATGTTGAAAATTATTGATAAATATGAGATTGACTTAATTTTGTGTGTGTCTGTGTTTGTCACGCTAACGTTTTGTGACTTTAAACAACATACCTATAAAATATTTATCAATATAGGCAATAAAATTGGGTCCTGTGGTTATGTAGTATTTTATAATAATTCATTATCATAATTAGTACACAAACCTATCAAAACGCTTCATACCCAGTTTGACTTTTCCAATACCGAATGTATTAGAAGTCAACGACCTAAAGCGTTTCTTTTGCCACTCTGGCTAGTGCATACAAAATTGAACAGATCCTATTTCGAAACCTCGTAGTTTTCGGCGAAACAAAACAAAAAAATTAAGGAATGTTTTATTGCATAGCGTATAAAAGTTTTAACCAGAAAAACGAACTAAAGCGCTCATAAGGCCATAAAAAATTCTGCTCCACTCAACCACCGTATGCCGTGACAGGGTTTCGCCTGAAATTGTTTAAAATACATCGTCTGCCTTTGTACTTTAACCCTGCGTGTGGCGCGCTTTGGTCATTTGGACCCCTTTGAAACAACCGGACGCTTTAAGACTTTACGAGCATTGCCGATTTAACCTTATTCACTTCGGGTAAGATTTAATCAATAAAAAAGGTAATGTAAGTAAATCAATTAAAAATAAAAATGAAATGGCTAAAAGGTACAACAATATTTGGGCGATTTCAAACTACTACTACTACTTCAATGAACGTGCATGTTCCAAGATGCCTTTCTAGTACTTTAACTTGAGTGGGCTAAACGCTTAATCCAAAACATAAAGAATTTGTAAGCATGAAATACTCAAAAGATTAAATAATATGAAATAACTCTACGTTAATTTTATTACGACTATCATAAAAGAATATATAAATAATTAACTCAGCACACCAGCAAAGCTAATCAGTTACATTGATTTAAAGGAAACCCCCACGGTCTTTAAGACTAAATCATGAGAAATACAAGCAAATGTGGTAAGGGTACTTTAGACACACACAAGCTTCACAGGGTTAATTCAAGTCGTACTATTTTTAGTTTAATCGTAGATCCTACATGCGTCTGTCTGTCTCTTTTAAATTGGCCGAGACATTTGTTGTGGGGCGTATCACTTTCAATTTAACAAATCAACAAGCGATTGTCAACCCTAATACAGTGTAATAAGGCAGTTTAAACTTTTACTGGGGACATGATATATTTTGGTCTGTTTTAAGGACAAAAAGATTGACATATGGAAGTTTTTTTTTGCTTACATATATACGGTGAAATGAGTCGGCTATTTTACAGACAGACTAGTGACTCGCCCCCACTTCGCTTCGGATATCCTTTATTAGCGGATGCCTAGGTCATAACATCTACCTGTATGCCAAATTTCAGCCTGGACGGATCGGGCTGAAAAGTGGTTTGGGCTGTGCGTTGATAGATCACTATGTCAGTCAGTCACCTTTGAGTATATGTTAAGAAAAATAATGTTTCTCCCTGAATACAATAAAGGCATAATTACGTCTTAAGTGACGGTTATTTTAAGGAGCACTTAACGAGATTTTCATTTTTATTTGTATGGCTCATAAAACTAAAACACCAGTTGCAGACTACACAGAGCGACAAAAATAAAGTACATTATCCACGTCAAAATGAATTCAATTTTTTTTTAGGTTTGGCTGAATTATTATTACTTGCAGAGTTATTTTTACCAACAAATGTAATGAAAAGTACAATAACACTCAATTAATTTATAATTCATAGTTTACGTACAAATTTGAAAGCTAAAACCACTGTAATATGGTTTCTTTCTGACAATTACTATCATACGGAGATAGTTAATTAGGTTAGACAGACGTAGGTAGATAAGTAGAATAAAAAACTTTTTTATAATGCTCAATGGTACTTGACGCGTCAACAAATACAATAGCAAATACACAGCTACTAACTTCCGGAATTTCATTACTGAATTTATTATTACGTTTAGTCCCAATAAATATAATTGAAACTAATGGAACCTAAAAGCGTATAAAGATTTAATAAATAAAACATATGGAATTGCACGTGGTTTCATGCACAAAATAGAGAAGCTAAAACAAAATTAAATAAAAAATATACCTAGAGTATTTACATACATGGAGTAGCTAAAACTGCCTCAAATCTTTTAAAAAGCGTTACACTCATTGTATACGTATTCCACGGAATGTTATTGGTCATCAAGAAACCGGAATCACAAAGAATACCTACTGAACAAACGACCGGGCCGAATCGCAACTACCATGTCCAATCAAGAATTAAATTTTCACACGACTCAACATTAGCGGACGCTTGAAATCCACTAAAAGTAGAACTAATTGGTTGGATGACTCTGTTATAGTACGGGAGTACGTTGATATATTTGTGATGCACTATTAATAAAAAACAAAATGTTTAGGATAGCAAATTGGTATGTTGGTTTTATTTTTTTAAGTAAGTAGCTATGTAATTTGCTACTCCTAATATCGCGTGTAGACCCATAAAGACATATTTTAATGTTGGTTTTAGTTCATAAAAGTAGTATTGACAATTATTTGCGCGAACTTCTACAGTAGTTTCTCACTTTTAACAATCATATTAAGATTTTTATTATACCTGATATTTATGTAACAAAAAAAATATTTTTTAAGTACTTGAATGTTTAATTCGATAAAAATATCAATATACGTTTAAATTATAACTTGCTCTGTTAAACGCTCTCAAATTTCACAAGTGATGCTTTACTGGAATTTATATACAAGCTCATGCCTTATTAAAATAATTCACACAATATAAAATAGGTAAAATGTCAGTCAGTCAGTACGCGAATTCTCAAGGAATCCTAGTGATTCAATTCGCTTCATTTGAATATTTTATAGACTCGACTGGTTCCGTTCGATCTGACATCTCATTTCCTATAAAGACATAATATTTTCATATTATTATAGAGGTCATAAAATGGTGTCCAACATTGATCAGTATTATGTATGGAAACTAAGTTTAAAAGCATGTATGCATGCAAGTTTTGAATGTATCATCACTACATAGTATAAAGCAAAGTCGCTTTCCGCGTCTGTAAGTCCCAATGTATGCTTGAATCTTTAAAACTACATAACGGATTCTGATGCGAAGTAAAATTTTGATGCGGTTTCTTTAAATAGGTTAGTGATTCAAGAGGAAATTTTAACGTACAATATACCCAAAGCAATGGGTGGGATCGCTGGAATGATACAAAATTGTGTTATTATTAGTGGCTCCGCGGAACAGTGGTTAGTGACCCAGGGTCACTACCTACGGTTCCAAGAGCCGTGGGTTCGATTCCCACTCGGGACAAATATTTGTGTGACTAACATCGGTGTTTGTTCCATGTCTGGGTGTGTTATTAAATGTATTTAAGTATATTTGCGTACCCACTGTCGTTTCTGATTTCCGTAACAAGTCCTTGAGCTACTTACCATGGGATCAGATCGATGTATGTGTTGTTGTGAAATATTTATTTTATTTATTTATTTATTTAATGTCAATAAAATTTTGTTAAAAAAAATATTATCCCTCCTATGATCCCGGGCTCTTCAGGCGGGGCGTGAAACGGCATTTAAGCAGGCCTTCAGGGTGAGTGCGACAGGCTCAATACGATCTATTGTGCCTGTCGACCTCATATTTGGATCTCACTACCGCTTACCATCAGGTGGAGTGAGGTCATCTTGTTAGCCTTTTTATAAAAAAAAAAAAAAAATATTTTGACTTTTGGTCTGTAGAGAGATTGTAAAATTAAATGAAGAATTAAAAGGAAAATGGATCAAAAACAATCAAGTGTCCTTCTTAGGTACCACATTGTCGAAATTCATAGTTATCACAAAATTAATTAAACCAAGGATAGCTCCTAGACAACTACACAATCCATTAACCGCCGAGGCCATTGTAACGCCAGTTTGATTGAACAAAACTTGATACAACATGCAATCAAGTGCCAGCTATCAAATTAATAACATAATAAACTTTAATTTGCGCCTGTCAACGTGTCTTGACAATGTCGGAATGGGCCCGTTTCATGGCTTGATGTACAAGGGTTAATATGTATGGTGTTTTTATTTATTGGATACTAGTGACCCGCCCTCGCTTCGCTTCGGGTAAATTTTATATACAAACCTTCCTTCACTCTATCTATTAAAAAAAACCGCATCATATATATCTATACTAATATTATAAAGAGGAAAGATTTGTATTTTTGTATTTTTGTATTTTTGTATTTTTGTATGTTTGTAATGAATAAACTTAAAAACTACTGGACCGATTGCAATAATTTTTTCACCATTAGAAAGCTGCATTATTCAGAAGTTACATAGGCTATAT
The DNA here is from genome assembly GCA_039566165.1 of Maruca vitrata. Classification (NCBI taxonomy): domain Eukaryota; kingdom Metazoa; phylum Arthropoda; class Insecta; order Lepidoptera; family Crambidae; genus Maruca; species Maruca vitrata. Next base: position 7,241,430 of record CM076936.1, on the reverse strand, counting down.
AATATCACGCTAGGTCCTATAGTTGTGGAGCAGTAACCGAAAATGTTTCAAAATCGGGGGAAAGTATCGTTTCTGAGGCCTTCCGTGGCGTGCGCTGAGCATATAGTTAAAGTAATACAAAAATGCTCTATGGATGAATTGTTCATTTTAACATTATCTTTAAAAAAGTCCGCGAGAGCATATGTCTACCTTTTATAGTTTACCCATAACAATCGTTTTAATGATTTAGATGTTTGCTCCAAAGTAATCTTCTATATTAATAATTTTGTCAAGGGGTACGGTAGACTCGATTAAAACCTTACATGAATAATAAAACATCAAAAATAATGATTTCGAGTCGACAACATATATCCGCAAATTTCGGATTGTCGAGTATTTTGTTAAATTCAAAATGTGTTGACAGACGAATCAAAGTCACCATCTTGCCGGAATTATTGAGTGAATATTGTGTCAAAACTAATTTTCTTCAGTCATTGACGTTTCGCGGAAACATTGTTTTTGACACATTTTTATGATATACTCTTTCAGGGCGATAACAGATACTGATGAAGAATAGATAATATAATTTTATAAGAACCTTTGCCAAATTCTAGGATTGACTGACCTATCGACGCACAGCCTAAACGGCTAAACGTAGGCACTTGAAATTTGGACCGGACGTAGCTTAGGTACCATAGAGGTGCACTAAGAAAGGAATTCTCGAAATTCTCACGGGAACGGGAATAATCGGGAAAATCCTTTTGTATGAAAAATCTAAACCGCTGAAGTTAGATGCTGTAAATTTGACATGCAGGTGCCATAATAAACTTAAAGCTTAGGTGAAACAGGATATTGAAAAATTCTTACGGGAACGAGAGTTAGCAGGATAAACTTTTATATGTTAAATCCTGTAGTCCACGCGAACGAAGTCGCGGGCACAGCTATATATTATATAGAGATAGAGGTATACCCGAAGCGAAGCGAGGGCGGGTCGCTAGTAAAGACATACAGCGAAAGCGACTTTGTTTTATACTATGTATTGATTACAACCAAGGGCTCTTTTCGACGAGGTAATTGGTTAGGTACCCACATATTTATATGTATTTATGATTTTATGCAATGACCGTAGCACATGGCAGGAAGTGATCTCTGCCTACCCCTCTGGGAAAAAGGCATAATTCTATGTATGTATGCATGTATTTATGTATATTAGTTCTTAGCTTTTTCTTTTTTTCTTAGGTTTTTATTTTTTATATTAGTTTAATTTAATATGCTAAACATCACATTACAATTTCATATATCTTTATAAATCGAACCAGCGATGTTGTCATTTCGACTGTTATTTGAAACATTACCAACGGCTTTACAGAAAACTAATTATTATTACTTTTGCTCAGTAAATGACTGTAAAGACACTGCTGCAAATGAATGATCCCATTTAATTTTTAAGAATTATTACCAGTTCAGCTAACGACTTTGACCTGAAGGCGCATCAAAGAAAACAGTAAATCATCCTTTTAACTCTCGCATTCGGCCGTTGAGAGTGCAATGAATTGCGAACAATAACTGAAAATATGCAATCAGTCAAGCCAACCCATATTCTTAAGTAACGAATTTATCTTATTTTTTAATTTATCACGCAAGATGCAATTGATTTTTCAAGATATCGTATGGAAACTCACATCAATGGAATATCTTTCTTAATGACCGTCCACCATTTTGTAAAAAACATTTTTATATTCACACGCGATCTGTGTACGACAGGTATTAATATAAATTATTCAACTATGAATATAATAATATACAATATAGGTACAAAAACCTCATTTTGATTTAACTTAAAATACAACGAACTTACGTAATCAATGTTTCACGGGGAAACATGAATGAATCTTGAAATACCAGAAGATTATTATCAAAGTGTTATTAACAGACTTACACTTCTGTATCTCGAAACTGCCGTTGTTTCTTAAAAATTACCTGCAAAAGAAATACATAATTCTAATTAGACACAGTCCCCATTGGTGTGGCTCGTAAAGGTCAAAGCTTGCAGCACAATTAAGTCATTAAGGCGATTAGTCACGCGTCAACCACGTATTATGAAGATGTTATTAGGAATGCTTGTATTATGCATTTTTATTTGATTTTGTTAGGCTTTGAATACATTTGGTGATAGTGTAGGCGTTATTTCTATAGGCTTTGGGATAGCCTTAATAAAGTATAAAAACTTGTGTTGTAAGTAACTGTAAGAGAAGTGTTATAAGGAGTGTTGAATTTAACATACATTTCTTAAAATAAATACAAATATAGAAGACAATGAGGAATGATTGGATAGTTTCCATATTCTTTGCGTGTGTCGTGGTTTCGATTTCCATTCGGTACAAATATTTTGTGAGATGAACGTATATTTATTTATATAAATACAAAAATTTATTGGTGTATACCGTACTGTATACTGTTGATATCAATAACACAAGCTCTTGTTTTGCTGTGTGATATTTATTTTATTATAAAGAAAAACAATATGATGACGCTTTAAGTAAAAAGAGTTTCTATAAAACATTGTCTGTAGTATCCTACAATCAATCTAGGACAATTCTAATTATTGACCTTCCAACTCAACATCCACAAAAAACCTCAAAACCAACCCCACCCAAAATCTACATCGATAACGAACTAAATCAAACTCCCGGCCCGTAATGACATTGATATCTGAATATCGCTTTCTACCCCAAGTTTTGTCTGAATAAAACATTCAGGCTTAAGCCGCAAGACTTAAGTAACGATCAACTCCGCGATTTAACTCAAGTTAAAGTAAACGCGGCAGTGTGACTTGGCCTGGGGTAAGAGGATCATGTCGTTAGTCAACAGAACTTTAACTATTGATTAACCTGGATTTTGGTGTAACTGACCGCGTGAAAAAGTTTTGCGAAGACGAAGGACTGTTAAAGGACGTAGTACTGTGAAATTTACATTTTTTTACAGTCCTGTGACGATTACGAAAATAGTGACGGGCAGTGAAAGATCGGTGGTCAATTGATCGATCGATAGAAGTTGAGGTACTTTACGATCATAATCTTAATATCATTAGCATAGTGGAAAATATCGCTAGGATCTACATGTATAGCAATGATTTCTAGCTTTTTCTAATTTAGCGATGCTGTTCAATAAGTAGCCAATGACGAGTTTAAGGATTTCTAAGAACAAAAGGGTACTTTTAAAACCATGTAACATTTTTTTATTGAAAACATGAACAAACAAACAAGGTTACTATCGGTATATCTGTAGGTTAAATAGATAGACACAAAAATTTATCGAACACAAAAAATGAGTTTGTATTTAACAGCGTGTCGTACCTAGCGATTTTTGGGCGATTTCAATCGCGGCCCAATCCAAATTGCCCAAAAATCGCTAGGTGTGAACAGGCACTAAATGGAACGAGATGAAAACTTGTATTAGGCTAGTTTCCTAAGTCTGATTTTACATAAATTTTCACAATTAACAGTAACATATGGGTAAATCAATATCATAAGTGAAATCGAAATTAAAATTTCTTACGAAATGAGACAATAATAGGCATTTGAAGTTAGGTGGGAAAGTCCATTTCTAAATTGCTAAAATACAATTAAAATACAATGCCATCTTATAAATTACAGAATTAGTAGTAACTTTCACTATGAAAACGTATTCGTAAACGCAACATTTGATATAGCTGCCGAATAAAGTTCTTACTATATGCATACAGTATATCGAGCGGTGACGTCATAGCTCGCTACGACATTTGTTTGAAGCGTTTTGAGCTCGCCCAAATGATGTGTTATTGCAACTGTAATATCTCCGGGAGGTTTCCAAATATCAAACCATTTTTTTAACATCACCTTTGCAATTGTGTGGTCCATTCATGTATATAAAAATAAAAAAATAGGAAAGTACCGTATTCCGTAGCCGCATTAAAAACGTATTACCAACTACAACAATACCTAAGAAACGGCTACCAATAGAGGAATACAGAAAGTATAAAATTCGCACCTTGAAAACGGTTGAAATATCGCTCACAGATGTTCTCATGCAACATTTTAAATTACAATTGCTAGCATTCGTTGAAACAGATAGGTATGTTGGTAGCACCGTGTTTCCGGTTATCCATCATCGAGCTCTCCTGGATGTAATCGGGGAGTTAGGGGGGAAACGGGCCATGGAAGGGGGAAAGGGGGATAATTCGTAGTTCCCAGATCGAGTACGTTTTGACTGGGAACAACAAAGCAGCTTCCGAATGTGTGAGCTTTCGTGTACGAAATGGTTTTTGCGTTTTGTGAGCACAATTGGATTGTGAGGTTTCGGTTTTGGTTAGCAGTTTTGGGTGTTCTCGTTAGTTGTTAAGTACTAGTAAGTGAGAGACGATCACTTAAAGCTTAAGTAAGCTGAACCAAAACCTTTTAGGATGGAACGAAGTGTGACCAATTTATGAACACTTGAAATTTTTAATGTAGTTACGCCACCAACATACGTCACATTTAAATAAAACCTATAAGTCCGGGTTACTTAAAAACTTATTGAGAAATTAGATCAAAGTTAGCTCAACCAATCTACTCTACAGTCTAGGCTACTCCAAGCCATCATCGTACGTCAGTTAGGACAAAAAAGTAGAAAAAAAAAGATAAGTAGCAAAATATGCGCAAATTTCTCTAATTGTACATTAAGTCCCGCTTTTTATATAATCAGATACACCAACAGGTATCGTAACATATCCTATATCATTACAGAACATCTGTGCTTCCGAATCACATCATTATATTTAGTAAAAACGCATCACCCGTTCCGTAAGATTTATGTTGTAAGCATCCGCGAAACGGCATTTAATTAACATGCAATCCAGGCTTTGTTTGACCGGAAGATTATTGAGCTGACTGTACTTGGAAGACCAATCGAATCACGACCTAATAGTGTGGAGATAGAGACCATATTTCTGTGTAACTATCGGACACCGGAGACACGATGATTGATGACGCTGACGAGAGTATAATCTGCGGTTGTATTTGCATAATGTTATGGACGTAGATATTTTGTGTTTGTGACTGTACGATTTTGTAATCAACGGATTCTCGGAAGGTCGCGAATTTCGCTTTTCATCGTCACTGTCTTTTACTGAAATATTTCGAATCGCGAAATTTTCGTATTCAAACAAATAGTTGTTAAAAATTAATATATATAATTAATGCCTACAATTTATGAGATCTGACATTTAGACATCTTTACTGGACTCGTGGTCACATAGCTTATCAAACTTCTGGAGTGGGGTCTTGTGACGTCACAATTAGGCAAAATTGTACCTTATCTAGACATCATCCGAAATTTCTAAGCATTTTCTTCATAATTTGTTGTTTTTGAAACAAAATAAAAAATACGAGTACTAAATTTTTAAATAATCATAATATAAGTATGACTAATTTAATTTTTTTCTGGTCTAGCCTGTTCCATTATTTTTAAATAATTCGCTAATGAGCCAAGACTTGGCCCTCTGTTTACAAGCGCTCAACTCGCAAGAGATACATTCCGAGCCCATATAAGGTAATAAGTGGCAGGTAGAGTGTACTCAGTTAAGTGCGGTCGTAGGACACCTGGGACCAGGGTTGCCAATTACGAGGGTGAAAAATAATTGAATTCCCCCAACACTCGGGACAGTCTTTAAAATTTAATTTTGCCGGACAAATATAGAGGCGGAATGCTTAGTCGCGTTTTTAAGGTGGTTTTGTTTTTTTAATTTAAAAATTTTAATATTTTTTAATTGAAAAGAAAAACAAAATAAATTAATTTTTTGTTGTTGTGATACCTACCTACCTACTAAATGACACAAGCAAATTGCGTACTAAACTCTATATTTACATCAAAACATAACCCTCTATTTGTCGACCGGCGGGTAAACAGAGCTTTCTTTAGTCTCTTAATTGAATGTGACAGTTGGTTGACATGACAGAAACAAGTATGCAGTGCAAAACTTCGGGTTTACTAAGATTTTACATGTTTTTACAACACTGTACAACACAGTTTTTACACACAATACAACACTGCATAAGCTGTTACTAAAAGACTCAACCGAAAAATCTACATACGTATTGAAAATTATAGGCCAGACCCGATTACTGACTCCTGGACAATGGCCATCTAAGTAGACGGTGCTTAATATCAAAAGACCAACAAAACAACTCCATTTCTGACCATACCCTAGCTACATTTAGAGTACCAACCCTTAAACTATTCCCTGTGAGACTCCCTCTGTTTAAAACGGACCGAAACATTTTTAACCCTAAACATATTGTCAAAATACCGCCGCCATTAACCATTAGCATTAAGTGAATGTTCCACGTGTGACCTTGTAGCCAACCCTGTTAAAACACATGTTCGGAGTCAAGCCCAACTTAAAAGGAGAAGTGGATGGGTGACCGTTGTTCAGACATTGTGATGGATCAATTAATTTATCTTCTGGTGATTCTTACCCAGCCAGGTGAAGGGTTATGTTTTTCGAGCGTTTGTATGTATATATGTACTAGAGGTATATAATATTAGAGTGAACTCTACCTTATTAAAAAAAACCGCATAAAATCCGCTTGCGTTGTTGTAAAGATCTGATTAAAGGTACATAAGGACAGACAACGAGAATGACTTTTTATACTATGTAGTGAAGTATATATGAATGCATGCATATGTAAGTATAATATGTATAACTATTTGGCACGCTCTGCAGCCTGAACGTTAGAGTTTATTTTAGCTTAAGATACATCGTCAGATTCGTGTATGCTGCGAAAGTTACTGGAGTATACTTGTCAAAGTAAAAAAAAAGAAAATGGCGGATTTTTAGCGCCAAATTAAATGTTTTTTATAATATGTTTGGTTCACTTTATAGAATAAATGGCTTGATGGATCTAGCCAGTATCAGGTGTGTCACACTAGTGTGAAGATGTTATGGTTATCATAAGTGTCAACCCTACAGTCATTACAGAATGACGTAAGTGGAAGTGAACGAAGTCAACAGTGTAGTGACGTAGGCGACTGAATATTGAATGAGTGAATGAGTACGATCGGTTTGGTCACTCGTTATAGTTAGGCTGGTGTTCCATCGAGAACTAAATGCGAGTGAACTAAAGTAACGAAGGAGTACATTACAGAATAGAAAATAGTTTTATTTTTGTACCTTTGTAGTTTTCTTTTTCATGTTAACATAGATTAATAGTAAGAAGACCTTGTAACCGAGCCAAACTCGGAACTTGAAAGAATCCGAGAGAGCGAAGTCGATCATCAGTTGGCCATGATCGTCAACAAAGATTGGCCTGCAAAATGTCATTTTACGCGGAATTTTAATAAAAAAATACGGATTAATGTAGCCATTATTGATCAAACTAATTGGTTGGTACCAAATTGGATGGTAATGAGTCTGGTAGTCCTGCGTCTGATCTCTCACCTGAGGACAGACGGAGGAAAGATATTGAATAGAATAGAATAATTAGTTATCCGGTTCAGATATATTAAAATGTGATAAAAACTTGTGTTTGCGCACATACTTAAGAACTTTTATTATACCCAGTTGGCTGATCTTTGCTAACGCCATAGTTTAATCGATCAGACCCCTTACTATTAACTTAGTATAGCCTTCTCATCGCTGATGGTGGAAAATCAGCCTAAAACACAGTTAGACGTTAGCTTGTACAAGCATCAGTTATGGACTGTCACTGTGTTTAATATCGATAACCACTTAGGCATTTACCGTTTATCCTTTAAAGTTAATTTCACAGGCAGACTTTGGGTTACAATGTTGATGAAGATACTACACTATCTATTAGCCATGTATGTATGTAGGTAGGTGGATATACAAAACAATATTTACACTCTATTTGGTTTTTACCTAAAAATCTTAATTCTTCTTGTAGGTAGGTATAATAATGTATTCTGGATTCTAATTGGTTAACGTACACTTGTTTATCTCCCTTCTTATTTATACTACATGTAGCAGCTTATATCAAAACGCCCACTAGGCCATTCAGAAATCTAGTGTTTAAATTGGGAGGGAGCCAAAATTAAAAAAAATACAGCAGAATTGAGAACATCCTCTTTCTTTTGGGACTCGGTTAAAAATTAAGTTACTTCCAATCAGTTTGCCTACTAAAGCAATCTATTATTTACAGTTTCTGTCATTATGAAAAAAACCCTTCGAAATCATTTGGTCTACAACATACAGATACCTCTTAAGGCACTTATAAAACATATAACTTGGTACTAGGGAGGGAAACTTCAAAAGAATAGGTGAAATCATCTCAGCAATCATTGGATGAGATTACCCGTTCATTCACAAAGGATATCTTTCATTAGCCATTCCATCTCATTGTACTTACATCGCCGTCATTAGCAGCGAGAGAAACCGGGCGGCATTGTATGTATAGGACAATAGTACGTTACGTTGCATATTTGTTTAATAGTACGGATTATGAGATGTTAAGGGTAAGTTGAGTGGGAAATGTTTTGTTAAATATTTGCTATTACATTAGGTAACATATGATATTTATTTTGTAAATACATTATTATTATAATAAGTATTTATTGACAATCCCAAGACTTGAATAGAGAGCTGTGGACAAGTTTGGAGGAATGTAAGATTTTAAACTTTCGCGTTCCATTACACTGAAATAAGTCTTTATGGGTCTTCACGCGATATTAGGAGTAGCAAAATTACATAGCTACTTACTGCCCGACGTTTCGACTGGGTTACACCAATCGTGGTCGCTCGCGTGAAGACCCATAAAGACTTATTTCAAGTTTGGAGGAATCCTTTGCCTAGCTGTGGGATGATACGGGCTACTAAAAAAAAGGACAATATTGAATTTGTAGATCTTTCTTTTGAGTAAGCTTTTTGTGAATTCAATATAACAAACAACTTATTTCTCAGATGAAGGTTGTACATGCTTATTACAATATTGTAGCGTCATAGATTTAAAAAAACATATAATTTAGGTACAAGAGTTAGATGTATAGCGTATTTATAATATATACATTTTGTAAATTCCCTGTTAATTTATAATAAAAATTTTAGGGATTAAGCTTGCGTGTATAGTTTTACTAAACATATTTTTAGAGACCCGAAGTTTCGAGCTTTTTACAGCGCTTGTCGTCCTGATACTTTAACAAGTGGTAAGCTTTCAAAAAGCTACGTTTAATGCAACACTCGAGTTGATTCCCCTTAACAAATTATCCACGAATGATTTGCAGCAATTATTACATTGAGTCTGTTGCTATGAATATCGGATAATTTTCACATTACAACCTAGCATTATAGATAATTGGAAGATGTGCCTATTATATGTTTTCTATAGCTTAACTTTTTTTTTCAATGATAAGATGGTTTTATTCGATGACAAAAAATGATCTATCATTATTTTAATTGAATACAAATTAGACTCTATACAAGCAAAAGTTAATATACGGATCCAATGTAATGATATCCAATTCACTACTGTAGTTTCAATAGGAAATTGTTTTTTTTTTTATTTATATTAGCTGGTAGTATTTGATAGTAATGTGAATTAAAATTGTTTGTGTATAAGAGGAATCTGGGTATACGTTTTATTCATTACAAATAAAAATCATATATCTTGTATTATTAGTATATGTTAAGAACATAATACTTGCTTCAGACAAATTCATCGATTTTAAACGATGAGTGTTCACTACATAGTATAAAGAAAAGTCGCTTCCCGCATCTGTCTGTCCGAATGGATGCTTAATTCTTGAAAACTACACAACGGATTTTGATGCGGTTTTTTTAATATATAGGGGGATTTAAGAGGAAGGTTTTTATATATAATATACCCAAAGTGAAGCGAGGGCCGGTCACTAGTTGTTAATATAATCTAGCCAAGCGTTGAACGACTTAGAAATACTAATCTGAATGTAAAATCGTAATCAAGGAGATATCTACCTATACTCTATTCCAATTATGAAGTCCTTTTTGACAGATGTCAATAGTTCAGTACTAGGGAAGTACCCTTAGAAATCGATATTCAGCGGCAACGATTCTCGATTTGTAACAAATTTAAATCGAAATAACTTTCAAAAACTAAGGTTAATAAAAATTATCGAAAGAACAATTTTAGACATGCAAAACTTCCAAACTTGTTTTTTGTCGAAAAAAGAAATACACGATTGGATGTTTGGTATAATAATAATGAATAATGATAGTTAAGTTATTTAAAATTTACACTGAGTTTAAAGGATCATAACAGTTATAGGCTCGTGTCAAAGACTCGTTAATTAATGGCACCGAATGTTTGACACCGTTTGCTGCCAGGAGTGTTTGCACCGAGTTAGCCTATAGTTGCAACACTAAATTAATTATACGAATTTTATCGCGTATTGGAGTAACTCAACAGTTACTATGAGCATCAGATTAAAATAAAAACAAACAATTCATTTAAGTTTTTATATTTGATTTTATAGTTATTAATCATCACTGCTTGATTTATTAATTTACTTTTTTATTTAATCAGTTTACCTATTACCTGCAAAGGACTGCACTTTTTATTTCGTTTTATTGTAAAATGCATTAAAGTTATAAGCAGTCCCATTGCCGCTAGATTCATTTTTATTAGCGAATGATCGTTTTAACTAACCGAATACTTGAGGCACGTCACTACGTTTAAAAGTAAAACATAAACCATAATACGTAACTGCATACGCGCAAAAAAATATTATTTTATTTTGAAGTTCAGATATAGAAACAATAGTTAGATCAAAAACAATAAGTTAATTTGGCTTGTAAATTAATTGTAGGGTGTTTTTGCATAATTGTATATTTTTTAAATAACGATTTCCTACTAAACACAAAAAGTGATATTAAATTGGATTTATTTGAAACGTGCAGAGTTACGTTCTTCGAAATGTCCTGCCTGCCTGTCCTGCCTGGCTAAACATGTGCAATCCAACTTCTGTCTGCCTTCGCTGCCCCCGCTGAAATATCCTGACGGTTCGCTAGCTCATCAACCGCAGGAGAAGGCAGATCTGCTTGCCAATCTTTTTGCGGCCAATTCCTGCATCGATGACGGTGGAGCACAGCCGCCTAAAATTCCACATTGCGGTGCACATATGCCTGAGATCCGAATCAGGCAATGTGATGTACGTGCTGAGTTGCAGTCACTTGATGTAAGGAAAGCTAGTGGCCCGGACGGTATTCCAGCGTTAGTACTCCAAATTTGCGCAGCGGAGTTGTCTCCAGTACTCACACGCCTGTACCGCCTCTCTTATACCTCGGGCATCGTGCCCCGGGCTTGGAAGGAGGCGAATGTTCAACCTGTACCCAAAAAGGGGACAGGTCCGATCCTGCCAACTACCGGCCCATAGCTATAACCTCAGTACTGGGTAAGGTGTTTGAGCGGATAATTAACGCCCAGCTCATCCGCTACCTAGAGGATCACTCGCTGCTGCATGACCGTCAATACGGTTTTAGACCAAAACGGTCCACGGGTGATCTTCTAGCGTACGTTTCGCACCTCTGGGGGAGGCTATGGAGAAGCATGGCGAATCTATGGCAGTTAGCCTTGATATCGCTAAAGCGTTTGACCGTGTATGGCATCGTTCGCTTCTCTCCAAGCTCCCGGCATACGGTCTGCCACCTCGCTTGTGCGAATGGGTTGCGGGATTTTTGGAGGGGCGCAGGATTCGTGTCCTTTGTGACGGACGCACTTCTTGTTTCCACCCAATAAATTCCGGTGTACCTCAAGGTTCCGTTTTGTCGCCGACATTGTTTCTGCTGCATATCAATGACATGTTGTCACTAGGCAACATTCATTGCTATGCGGATGACAGCACTGTCCACGCACGTTATTTCGGAAGACCTGGGGTAAAGCAGACCGAAACCGAGGAAAAAGAGGAACCTTCTTGTCGCCGAGCTTGACGGGGTCTTGGACCGCATTTCCGAATGGGGCTCATGCAATCTTGTCGAGTTCAATGCCAAGAAGACACAGGTGTGTGTTTTTCTAGTAAAGTGTCTCCTTTCCTTTCCCATCCTACTCTTCAGAGCACCCCTTACCAATACAGGATAGCCTTAGCATCCTTGGCATGGATGTTCGCCGCGACCTAAACCAGCGGGATTACATCGAGAGCGTCATTAGAACAGCCTCCCGCAAACTGGGGATCCTGAACAGAGTGCGGCGATTTTTCACACCGGTGCAACTCTGCCTTCTTTATAAGGCACAAGTTCGCCCATGTGTGGAATATTGCTGTCACCTCTGGGATGGCTCCGCAAAATACTTGCTCGACGCCCTCGATAGGTTGCAGCGACGTGCTATCCGTATTGTCGGTGATGTAGAGGTGTCCGAAACCTTAGAGCCTCTCCAGCTACGTAGAGACATTGCCGGTCTAAGTGTTCTCTACCGTCTCTATAATGGGGAATGCTCTGAAGAGCTATTCCAGCTAGTCCCTCCCTCCCCTTTCCACTCCCGAACGACACGTGCTGGACAGCGCTGCCATCCACATACAATGCAGGCGCTGGTGGCTCGGACAAAGAGGTTTAGCTCCTCATTTCTGCCCCGTGCCATTAAGGCATGGAATGCCCTTCCAGCTCATGTTTTCCCTCCCTCCTATGATCCCGGGCTCTTCAGGCGGGGCGTGAAACGGCATTTAAGCAGGCCTTCAGGGTGAGTGCGACAGGCTCAATACGATCTATTGTGCCTGTCGACCTCATATTTGGATCTCACTACCGCTTACCATCAGGTGGAGTGAGGTCATCTTGTTAGCCTTTTTATAAAAAAAAAAAAAAAAAAAAAAAAAAAAATGTCAAAAAGGACTTCATAAATGGAATAGAGTATAATTTGTAACATAAATTAAAGTTAAGTAAGTAAGTAAGAAACATTTAGAACAATTTAAGTAACAAAAGCAAGAGGACTCCAAAGAGAACGCTATTCATCTTCATTCTAGTACTCACGCCTGATATTAGCCCGAGTCCTAAACCAGTGGCCCAGTAACGCGAATCTTTGTTGAGCACTAACTAATAACTTACTTACTTAATTTGTTTACTTAACTATCGCGAACACTTAGTGTATTAGTCCGTTGGCACACATTCGTTAACTTTTGTAGATACAGCATTTTTGAGGCGTGCGCTGTGATTTTGCTCATTCAAATATTAGACAATCACCTAATGGATTGCATGGATGGAATATCTTCGTTGGAAACTGTTTTCATCGATAGGTTTTTTGTTCGTAAAAAACCTATTAAGAACGGAATTGACTATTTTTTAAATGTATAGAGTAGAGTAGATTTGGAAGTAGATTAATTAATGTATGTTATTGATTACATATGAACGAAATGTAGTAATTCCTTAATAGCTAAACCCTTATATTTTGTGACTGTAAATAAATTTCGAAACGCAGAGTGAGTGAACAATCTTGTAAATGTACCGACAATATGCATTATGACTAGATCTTAGGTTAAATATGCTATTAACGCTGAAAAAGGCTAAAATATGCTATGCGAATATGCAAATGCATATAATCCAGTCTCTAATAATTTCTAATTGCTTGACATTGAAATAAAAAAAGGCCCTCTGGGAAAAAGGCGTGATTCTACTTTTGTATGTAAGTAAATTTTTTTGTGATAAAATCTTTCAAGCATGTTAATAAAATTTTTCGATTAAAGGGTTGTCCAGAAATAAAGAAATGAATTAAATATAATTTCATGAAGGTACTTCAAGAATGTACAAGATGTAAAAAATGTAAGTACTTCCTGTTTTAGTCAAGAATTGCACTGTGTTTAATTTTAAAACTTTTAGTACCAGAAGTGCTTACTAATTAGTGCCCATGAAAGGGCCTATAACATTTTTAGACTCCCGTATTACACGAGATGATATTAAATTTCAGAGCCACTTTATGGCCAAGTACGGCGTTATATTGTCTGCAATGTAACTAGAGATGCAAAGTAATAGCGTTCTATAGTTTTAAGTGGAAGGTAATAATTAATAAGTCGACCAAAAATAATAATAGGTATGGAACTTATACGGAAAATAACAATTCAATTTAGGTCATCGTTGATACAAAAAAATTGTCCACTTACTAAATTATATTGAAGGCACAAGTCATAGCACTAATAATAACTAACTAGTTCATAAGAAAATTGTTACTAACACACTAATCATTCTATGGACACAAAAAAGCTGAAATAAACTTTTTTTATTTGATTTTATTTATAATTATAGCCAAAGTGCTGAGAAACACTCAGTTTAAGCATAGGCTACTTCTTTACGCATCAATAAAGGATTCCAAATTATACCTATTAATTAGAATCTTCATAAATAAAAAAAACACTCACGGCATCAAAGCAACAGAAAAAGCTCCAGAAAATCGAACGTAAAACTAAGTATTCCATCGCAAACGACGACACAGCTTTTAAACCCGTTACACAATGTCCACTCCTTGGTAGCTGTAACTGTAACCGTTACTACAACGTTATTTAACGAGCGAACAACTCGCAACGTTAAAACCGGCAGCGACCGTTTCAAAGATTCATAATCGTCGTGGGTTGCCATTAATCCCGCCCCGCCAACTTGATAAATAGCCGCCTCTTGGCTATTTTTGTTTGTAGTAAGTAAGAGCTTTTGGTGTCTTTTTTTAGGGTTCCGTAGCCAAAATGGCAAAAACGGAACCCTTATAGTTTCGTCATGTCCGTCTGTCCGTCTGTCCGTCTGTCCGTCTGTCCGTCTGTCACAGCCGATTTACTCGGAAACTATAAGTACTACAGTGATGAAATTTGATGGGAATATGTGTTGTATGAACCGCTACAAAAATATGACACTAAATAGTAAAAAAAAGAATTGGGGGTGGGGCCCCCCATACATGTAACTGAGGGATGAAATTTTTTTTTTCGATGTACATACCCGTGTGGGGTATCAATGAAAAGGTCTTTTAAAATGATATAAAGTTTTCTAAAAAACATTTTTCTTAAAGTGAACGGTTTTTGAGATATCAACTCTCAAAGTCGTAAAAGTATGTCCCCCCTCTATTTTTATAACTACGGGGTATAAAATTCTAAAAAAAATAGAGGTGATGCATGCTAATTAACTCTTTCAACGATTTTTGGTTTGATCAAAGTATCTCTTATAGTTTTTGAGATAGGTTGATTTTTATTATATTTGCTGCTACGGAACCCTTTGTGCGCGAGCCCGACTCGCACTTGGCCGGTTTTTTAAGACGCATTTAGGGCGTGTCTAGACTAGTAAGTGCTAAGTTTTTGTCAAGTAAAGTCAAATAGGCTGAATGGAAATAGCCAAGAAGCAGAATATTATTGCACAATAGTGCGCGCAGACAGGTGCACTGTATTTATATATAGGCGAAATATATGATTCGATTAGGCAGATGACAATAGGCGTATCAAGGCACCGACAACTTGATTCTAGCTATCTGAGAGCACTTCACTTATCACTACATAGTATAAAACAAAGTCGCTTTCTATGTCCTATATGCTTAAATCTTTAAAAGTACGCAACGGATTTTGATACGGTCTTTTTTAAGTAGATAGAAGGGTTTAAGAGAAAGGTTTTTATGTAAAATTCATCCGAAAATAAACGAAGACGGATCACTAGTTAACCTTTAAAACATGACAATACTTTTTCAAAAATCACATTATCTTTAGCAAAACCCTAATGTATTTTATCTGACGCTAAATCGGGCATGGATATACTCGAGAAAACAGACATACAGACAAATTACCTTAATTAGTATAAAAGGGAGAAAACACAAATAAAAATAAGTAGGTACTTATATAAATGCCTGGAATACATCACTGACAATTTAGATCGTCTGAAAAGGGACAAATGTGAAATTCGAGTGTTGCGATTCAAAATAAAACCTTAACTAAATTGTTTTCTGTAAGCTTCGTTCGTTTACTACAAATAAAATGGGACCAAATGACAGAAGATATTTTAAGTCCTTATTTATTTCTTTTGTTGTTTTATTTGTGAAGGCTTTATTTAACTTGTCTTATCAACTGTAGTTTTTATGATGATTATACATCATAGTTCTCTATAAAACTTTTTGATATCCGTTGTGCTTAAGCTACTTACCACTACACTAATTACAATCAGTACAATGTATGTGATCAATCAATCAATCTTTTTGGCAACAAACAGTCAGCAATTTGGTGATGCGATAATGACACTGATATTAATTAGAAAACTGTCCGGGATAACAAGAAAAAACATGGTCAACCATGTTCTTTTTTTTAATTCTTGCAAGCGCCACTATTACGGGTGAACAAAATAATATCCTAAATCTCCCGGACATTTTCAGTTTTCTAAGGTGTTTGAGACTTATATTCGTTTCCAAGAAAAGATAACGTTCTCGATTTCTAAGAATAACTTATTTAACCGCCGCATCCTTCCTGAAGCTATAAACTTAATACACGCTCAGTATTAAACGGTATCCATAATCAATTCATGTTACGTTAATTTACACGATTTTTCCCATAAAACTCCCCATAAGAGCATGCTAATCTCTCAATTACGGATACTCAGTACATAATCGGCGTTCCTATCTCGGTACAGGCCATATCTGATAAAATATCGTCCGTCTGTCTGTCCCATGTACAGTAACGGCACAGTATAATATAAGTTGCAGTGAAGTGCATAAAAAGTTAAGGTCCAGTTCAAACCCCGCCAGGTACCAATGTGTTTTTCAAATTTGAAATTCATTATGTACCATCATTCGACGCTTTGACGGTGAAGGTAAACATCGTAAGGAAACCTGCACACCTAAGAAGAAATTCTATGGTTGTGTTGTCGATCAACCCGCACTTGGCCAGCGTGGTCGACTAAGGCCTTATCGCCCTGGTTTAGGGTAGGCCCGTGCCTCAGCAGTGGGGACGTATATGGGCTGATGATGTGACTAATGTTCCTCACTAGTGTTTACTTTACTATGCTAACGGTGCGGCACTGACCTCGGGACACAGACTGAATAAATGCAGTATATTCAGTGCACGCGGCATAGAGAAACCGTTTGCATATATAAACTTGGACAGCGAGATATACGATAGGAACTATGTTCAGATAAACAAACATACTGGTTAACATATGGGGCGATTTAAAACGGAGAATTCCAATTTTTAAAGTGGTACACTTTGCAGGATGGGATTTGTAAATAGAAAAAGAATCGGGATGTTCATTCAAGTTTTGTCCTTAACAATATAAAAAGTAGAACTTTTTCAGCAGTGAAATGATATAGGTTACAAAATATACTTCGATATTTACAATATTAGTTAAGATTTTTGGCTGTTTGTCCCGCTTTTAGGCTAAAACTACTGAACCGATTTTGATGAAATTTGGTGCATCGATAGTCTATGAACTGAGAAAAGACATAGGCTATTTTAAGCCGACAATGCTACATGGGAATAATGTAATACAGTCGTAGGAAAAAAGTTTCTCCTATACATAAATTTCTTCACACCTATGAAAAACTTAAATTTATCGGTACACCTAACTAAGGTCTGGTTATTTATCTTCACAATTCTGTACAACAAAGAAAACTGAGTTTTCTAACGGTTCGTTGTTTAGTTTCTTTGTGTAACTTTACTTTGAAATATGAATATTTTATTCAAATTACTCTTTGTAAATACATAGCCACATTTCACAAAGCTAATAAGTTTAATTAATAAAGACGCAGACATAAGACCCTTTATATAATATCTATCTGCAAATTAAATTAACGTAAGTAAGAGTTATTAGTGATACGGCATTACAAGGGATATTAATAAGAAATAATAATGAAGAACTTAGTATTAAATACATTTATTGGAAGGAAAATGCATTTCAGTTCATGTTTCAGCATCAGATAATACTTTCTACAAATGCATACGACTTCTTTATTAACATTTTTTACTAGCCACTTAAAGTAATTTATCGCATAAAAACAATATTTTAGGCACCTAATAGCAAAGTCGTTTAAAATGCAACCAATGTCTCTGATTCGATAGACTATCTTAGAAAACAAATTTGTATGAATATTTACGGTGTTGATCTCAAATTTGACAGACACGATGACACAGTGGTTAGTGGCTACGGTTTAAAGAGTTATAGTTTCAATTCCTACCCGGGACAAATATTTGTACATCGGTGTTTGTTCCGTGTCTGGGTGCATTATTAAATATATTTAAGAACATTTTGATCTCCACAGTTGGTTCTAATGTCAACACAAGTGCTTTAGCTATTTACCACTGGATCAGATCAATGTATGTGATTTTATTATTTTTCTTAGTCCATTGTAAGTTATATTGAACCAGCACATTATCCTGGCGATTTCATAACGAAAGCCATACACTGTAAGCACCTAAATTTAGGAGCCGCAAAAGTATTCACGGAACCCAATATAAACAAACTCGACAAAGCGAACGCAAACAGGCGAAGTTTAAACTAAAGAAATCACGTTTCGCGGGCCATTGTCACCTGGCGGGCCAAAAGTGCACTCCCATTGAACTGGCCGGGGTAATACCTTCGGGAGGAAGGGGACGGAGTTAGGGAGAGACGGGGGCGATAGAATAAGAGGTTGGTAACAAAACGTAGAAGATTTGTGAGTACTCTTGGCAATATAAGCGGTTGGTAACAATAACATAATTTTCAAAGATATAAATGTCAATGGACGTAATAGTAGAGGAAGACCGAACATTATTAGTAAGGATGTGTAGTGTTAAAATGCGAAAGTAACTCTGTCTGTCTATCTGTCTGTTACGCTTTACTAGTACTGAACCGATTTAAATGACATTTAGTACAGATATAGTCCGGTTACGAAGTCGCGGGAGGAAACCTAGTTTGAAATAAAACTAATTTTACAATAACAATACACGCAATTCCAATCCGTAAAATCAATTTTATTTCAAAGATTTGTGAGTAAGTACGTTTTATAGTAAAAGTCATGTATATCTCTTAATATGATATGAGTCCCTTTTATCGTTAACTAGCTTTCCGCCCGCAACTTCGTCCGCGTAGAGACAATTAACGGGTAAAACATTACTTCTCTCTAGCGCAGTCGGTTAAGAAGTAGCCTATGTCCTTTCTCAGGCTCTGGACTATATCTGTACCAAATTTCATTCAAATCGGTTCAATACTCTATGAGTGAAAGCGTAACAGACAGACAGAGTTATTTTCGATTTTTTAATATGTATTAGTAAGGAAGTAAGGATAAGCATGCTTTATTTTTATTCTTAAATACTACTCGTCTTTGTCCAATGTCTTGCTGACTTTTGGAATTTATACGTTAAAGGACTTGAAGGACCGCTATTTGAGCTGCTTATATGGGTAAAACTTGCTTTCAAACTACAAGACTTTATTACTATTAGTCCAATAAATCTCAAGCTGACAATTACTCGAAATAGATTGTGTACGAAATATAAACTAAAACATCTACTATTACATTTTGATAGTATTCATATTTTGACCAGCCACTCATTAATAATTATTACGTAAAATATTATGAAGATCGGAAAGATAATTCATCGGAATTAAAAAAGAAATAAAGCGTTTCTATTCAGCCCCCATTCACGCCCTGGATGCGTGCCTGCTCCTTTTATTTTACTCGCAAACCGCGTCGTTTGCAAGTTGTAGACAGAAACAAATACATTCCCAGTAAAAACGGTGTGTAAACCAAAATGTGGTTTGAAGATTTTACAACGCAATTTTCTGTGTGAGTTTAAGGACCTCAAACTAGTTAGTACAATGTAAAGTTTCTCGAATTACTGTAAACGGTGTTGAGTTTACTGGACAGGGTTTATCTGCATTTTGAGAGATAAATAAAAAATGTTAGAAAAAAAAGCAAAGATTAGGATTAAAATAAAATACTTTTTTCTTTATTACAGTGCTAGTACAGTAGTTTTTAAATAGAAATCACATTCGAAGTGGCTAAGTGTACTTCAAAGTTACGTGATTTTTTTTGGAATGAATCACCTTTTATCTTGAATATGTAGAAGAGTTCCATTTGATACTGCCTCAAATACTTTGTAATAGTGCTGATTTCTGTACTACGATTGCATAAAGATATAACATAATATGTGAAAAAAACATTCAACTGCTTGGGGATAGGGATTAAAACCCACGCTTTTCTGGAAATCGTTTACACATTAAGCCAAATCAGTGGTTATTTTTTTCTGATTACAAAATCAGTCAGAAAATTTAATATTTTAAACTTTTAGTATTGTATATTATAAAATAAGCACTCTTTATTTAACTGCCTCGTTGGTCTATTGGTAGTAAGCGCTGCGTAAGGACCGAGAGGTCCCCGGTTCGGGTCGGGAAAAAATTGTGTGATTTTTCTGAAACGAAATTACTCAGCCCGGAGATAGAAAGTTGGCGATTGAACGCCCGTGTCTCGGAAAGCACGTTAAGCCGGTGGTCCTGCGCCCGATCTTTCATCAGTCATGTAGGATTGCGGTCTCACCGAATTGTGAGAGTAAGGGAATTGAGAGTGCACTTGTCTTGTGCACTATAATAATAATATGTCCTGCGCATTTGGCTGATCTAAATTGAGATCGGCCGCAATGGCTGAAATTGGTCGGATGCCTTATTACAGTAGGTATAGCCAACTCCATAAATGTTTTGTTTTACAATAAAGAATATCTAGATGATCAAGCATATTTATGATGGAGATCATCTCAGAACCCCTCTTTTGTGCCGTCCTTCATTTTCCGCGTAATTACTAAGTCTAGTGCTAGAACTTATAAAACTTTTGAAATATTCATTCACCGTACACGAAGGAGTGGGACGGCAGATGTCCAGGATAGGACAAGTTTTAGAATTTACGTCCACCATGCAGTTTTTGGTAAAGTAGTAAACGCACACTGCAGTGTTCGTGTAATTTAAAACTTTGAATGAATTAGAGGCGGTTTTTGTTTGTCCTTTTGATTAATGTGGCCGTGTAGGGAGGTGGAATGAGGAACTGTGGGGGATGAATCCTTCGCCGTTTATTATACCTAGTAGAATGTCTGGGTTTAATGACCTTTGTTTAGCATACTTTTGAAAGATAACAGTGTTGATTATTAGTTAATGCAAAATTTTGATAAAAACTTTAAACCCCACGACTTCAAGTAAATTGCGGTCTTGTTATTAGATTTTAGTGTTCAGATTCTAGATCTATATTTTTGTTTTGAGTTAACTACACATTACATAAGCAATTGGAATCGTAAGCGTGATAGTTTTGTATAAGACATTAGATGTACAGTCAGCCAAAAATATGGTCTACCACCCTACGGTTGAGATTCGTTTGAACGTCATGAAATAACAAGGTAAATTTTCCGTGATAAGATTGTGTCAGTGACTATTGTCAACCTTAGCGATCGTTACATCTCGCAGAAACTTTTGTCAAGTGGTAGACCACTTTCTTGGCTAACTGTACATTCTAGTATACTCACGCTTGCTGAACAAATACCTCACTCATTGTTTATCTTAACCTATGTATAACTCTAGTTTGATTTTGGCATAAATTTAAATTTTATTTTGCCAAAAGTTAAATTTATAGAATAAGTCCCCATTATTATGTTTATGGCTCGGGCTGTGTCCATCCAGCAAATTGTTATTCTCTGTTTAATGTGGTCTGGACTATGCAATACAAGCTTTAAGCTTAGTTCAGACTCCGCAAGATGTATTGTTAGCAATTACTGAAAATAAACAAAACGATTTGATTTGACGTGTACAACACATATGGTAGAGAGAAGACTCGAAAAATATATCTTCATTTGGCATAGTTATTTTTTCCATCCAAATAATCGTTCAACTTGGCACTCAGTCGTCCGTTAAACCGTCGCTTTTGATATTTAACGTTTCAATAAATTTTAGTATTATTTGCTTCGATAATGTGGCGTCACTCAGTGTGAAAAGATATGTTGGTTTGTATATTTAATTATATCTTGAACATATTTATTGAAGCGGAGGAATAACTGATGTTGAAACTTTAAATAATTTTGTACTTGACATTTTTTAGATAGAAAATTCAGTTATAATTTGAATTTGTAATGAGGGTTAAGTCTGTAAGCTAATTGGGTTTATAGTTTTTATACACTTTTTTTTTCTTGAAGAAGTCAGCGTGAAACAATGCTGTCCAGTAGCGGTACCATGAGTTGGCTATCGAAAACTTACGTACGTTAAAAACCTATAGAGTTGTTTTTTTCATACGACCGATTTTAGTTCTTAGCGTGATCACCAGGGGCGCTGCACAAGTTTTTCATAGACATATTTACGTAGGCGATATCGAGTCAGTAACTTTTAAACTCACGGTAGCGCTACAGTTCGATGGTGAGTTTGGTAATGCTCTCTTGGTGAAGAGGTCGTTTGATTCCTAGACGGGTTTGATTCCCAGTCGGGACAAATCGGTGTTTGTTCCGTTTAGGGATCTGTGATTATTATTTTAAGCTATTGCATAGCTTTTATCGCGGGCTTTGAGCGCGGCGACCGAACCAAGAAATTCCGTAACGAAAAAAACCTCACAATCGTCTAACGTCGTTTCAGATCGGCAGACTTCGGCATGGTGTTTGTGTGCGTGCGGTTAGACGTATTGTACGACTCTACGAAACTCGCACGAATCGAGACGAGCTGCTCCGAAATCGGACGATGCTATGCAATAGCTATACCGCGGCAGTCCCCGAGTGCCACACGTCTTTTTAATTATACCACTGTTATTTATGCACAATTGCTAAAGCAACGAACTTCGGAATCAGAACGATGTGATACGAGTGATTTATATTTGTGATAATAATAAAGCCAAATAACAATGATTTTTACTAACAAATATAGACCATATTGTTTGATACATATACATTTTATACCACTATTCTATTCTCTATTCTGTTTCTTTAAATGTAATCTGAAGGTATTTTTAGGTTAGGTTAGGTTTACATAAGAAAACTGAAAATATTTCGGACATTTTCAGTTCTCATTTTCTTTGTTAGCTCGTCATATACGCACGTATGATTTATATTATATAGTTATATACCTTTCCACAGCTATTACGTCACTGTTCAAATTCGCAATAAAACTTTTGGTAAGCTTATTTGTTCATCGTCTGATATTTTGACAGCGGATCCGATTCCGACCAACTTTGACTCCGCAATAAACGTCTCCAATGCCGAAGTATATAGAATATTTGAAGGTGCTTTTATTTACCTGGAACTCGGTTTGACTCCCTTTGTTCGTTTACGTCACGGTAAGTTTTTTAATAAAGCCTGTTCTGTGTGTTTTTGAACGCGCGATATTGAGATGTAATGGTTTATTCCGAAACAAATACGTATTTGGTACCTACGATCGTACGGTACCTACTATTAAACTAGAAAAGTGGTCTATTAGTTGTGACTAATTTTCGTGTGTAACTAAAATAGTGATAAGGTTCAAATTTGGGTCTAATAAAAAACACTTTTCTAAATATTAGTATTTATTGGTCTACTCTCTACACGCGATATTACGAGTAGCAAAAAAGCGATGTTTTTGCTACTCGCTACTTACTGCCCGACGTTTCGACTGGGTTACACCAATCATGGTCGCGAGCGAACTAGCGCCGCCAGTTATTTTGTGTAAAGGAACGCGAAAGTCTAAAATCCAACGTAAACACTATTCTAAATCCACTAGTCTTCTAACTAGGTAGAAAACCACACTCCAAATCGTGTGTCACTTCTGCTCTCTACTCTACCGGCTGTCCACAAACTATCGTTGCTTCGTTACGGCCCGATTAATATTTCGTCGCAGTAAATATGTTATGCGCCGGACACCGACCGAACTTACCAGCTAAATTGTCGAACTTACCAACCCTGGGGAGAACCGGTGTGGCCAGGAAATAGCTTCTGAAAGGACTACTTTATGGTTCCATCATAGATAGAGTCGCAAACATTATAATGTTGACTTTTGGGAGCGGAATTTCTAAGATTGAATTCGCAGATTGGAAAATACTTACCGGTTTTGATTCGAGTTAGTTATTTGTGAGATTACCTAAGGTAGTTGCAGGATAAAGTGGAATCTATGTATAGAGCAATTTTAAATATCGTTTGGTTGTAATCTATCTCGCAAGATTGTAATCTGTCGAAAAATTGTGAACCATAACATACTGCTTACAATTTAACGTATTATTTTTACGGTGACATGTATACAGCCTAAGTAAATGGCATTTACAATGTATTTCTATCAGATCGTTCATGTTTATCACAGTATATGACTGGGAAAATATTATACATTGAGAGTTTAAGCTTAATGTGCTTTGGAAGTTTTTATTACTTACATTGCTAGATTAAGAAATAAAACAAACTTAACTTAAAAAACAGTGATTTTTGTTCCACTATGCAATTTTTGTTTCTTACATGACTACGATGATGGCTTCGAGTATTGTTCTTGGATCATATGGCCCACCCCAAAAGTTAACCTTTGAATCATTGTTTAGATATTTAATATCCTGTCACATTTAATTTTCCCTCGCTAAATTTACTACTTATTTCTATGTTTAATAATAATACCATGAAAACGTATCTCATATTACAGGTTCTTTAGAACACACAACCCGACATATTTACCTGTTGGTAAAGTTAGTAATGAGTTATCTCTTTTAATTAAAACTTGACTATGTTTGGTGCAATGCTAAATGGACTATTCATAGCAAAAGTTGCATTTTGTGTTTTGGGACTTTCACTGGATTCCTATTTGCTGGTGGAATGAGCTCGTTATTAGAATATGGGGAAAGGTTAAAGGTCAACACGTTTTTAATATGTAACTTAGGTTACTCCTGAAACTCCTAAACTAAAACGTTTATACAGTTAGCCGGATAAACGTTTTAGTTTAGAAGTACTAGTGATCCGCCCTTTCTTCGCTTCATCCTTACTTAATATTATAAGTGCGAAAGTAACTCTGTCTGTCTGTCTGTCTGTTACGCTTTCGCGCAAAGAGTACTGAACCGATTTAAACGAAATTTGGTACAGATATAGTCCAGAGCCTAGAAAAGGATATAGGCTACTTTTTAACCAACTGCGCTATACAGAAGTTATGTTTTACCCGTTAAACGTCAGAGGCTCAGAGGCTGATATACATACACATATATATTTTTAAATACATACTTAAATACATAATCACACCCAGACAGGGAACAAACACCGATGTTCACATCACACATGTGACACAAATATTTGTCCCGAGTGGGAATCGAACCCAGGACTCTTGGAACCGCCAGCCAGGGTCACTAACCACTGTTCCAACGAGCCAATCATCCACCGAGCCGGGAATGTTTGGTTTTATTCGATTTTTCAATAAAACCGTCACAAGCTAAATTAAATGATCTATAGATATTAGCATCTATTTGAATTTATGAACAAAGTCAATTGTTTTGGCGTATTACGAAAACATAAATCAGTAACTTAAATTAGGAGTTCAGTTAAGTTGCGTTGACAAAGCAACGGGTAGCCCGTAATTGTTGGGTAACTTAGATTGGCTTGAAGTGAAGTCTTAAATAAAGCTAAAGTTGGCGACACGGTAATTTGCTTCCGGTCGGTTTGCAAGTTAAACACCAACATTGAAGGGATGTTTGATTGGAAATTATAGTTTAATTTCCATTGGCTTACAGATGAAACCTCGTCTACTTCAAAAGATATATATATTTTTTATATCATCATCATCATCATCAGCCCATATACGTCCCCACTGCTGGGGCACGGGCCTACCCTAAACTAGGGCGATAAGGCCTTAGTCGACCACGCTGGCCAAGTGCGGGTTGGTCGACTACACAACCTAAGAATTTCTTCTTAGGTGTGCAGGTTTCCTCACGATGTTTTCCTTCACCGTTAAAGCGTCGAATGATGGTACATATGAATTTCAAATTTGAAAAACACATTGGTACCTGGCGGGGTTTGAACTGGCGACCTCTCGCATGGCAAGCAACGACCTTAACCACTCGGCCATCGACGCTTTTTCATATATTACACAACGATTTTTTATATATTACACAAGATCACATACATTGATCTATCTGATCCCGTGGTAAGTAGCTCAAGCACTTGTGTAACAGTGGATACACAAATAAACTTAAATATTTTTAATAACACACCCAGACACGGAACAAACACCGATGTTCGTCACACAAATATTTGTCCCGAGTGGGAATCGAACCCACGACTCTTGGAACCGCAGCTTATGAACCTGAGTCACTAAACACTGTTCCACCGAGCCAGTCATATGTACCTTTATAGATTAAAAAAAAGTTAAAAACTAAAACCCAACTACGACAAAAAACGACGCTGAAAAAGTATAAAACAAGACTTTTAGAACACTGAACTGAACAAAGTTGCTTATGTAGTTCCAAGTAAATGGACACAGTAGACTCTACCAAAATGCTTATGTTGAAAATTGACAATAATGTCATACAATACTATTTTGAAGTATGCAATATTTACTATGTAGAGATAGGTTTTCATGTTTGGAAAACCGCAGTCACACGTTGTCAAAGTGCTACGGTAGGTAGGTACTTGTGTATGGAACGTGTGACTACGCCTTTCCAAACATGAAAACTTATCTCTACATAGTAAATATTGCATACTTCAAAATAGTATTGTATGACATTATTGTCAATTTTCAACATAAGCATTTTGGTAGAGTCTACTGTGTCCATTTACTTGGAACTACATAAGCAACTTTGTTCAGTTCAGTGTTCTAAAAGTCTTGTTTTATACTTTTTCAGCGTCGTTTTTTGTCGTAGTTGGGTTTTAGTTTTTAACTTTTTATTATTTGTACTATTTTGGTGTTAAAGTGTATTTGTGGCGCATAATATTATCAAAAGTTAAATTGATGAATGGTACTGCAGTGGTCTTATTCTGTTAAGTAGTAAAGAAGCTATGAACGAAAAGATGTGAACTATATGCAATCAGTCCATGGATATACGTAAAGTCACATGCAAATGCTAGTAATATATATATATTTAAAATGTACAAGTAAAGCGCTTTCCAATGATACCAAACACGGCGTATTTATCTTAACTTTATTTTTTTACTCTGTATGTTTTGTCCGCTAGTGGGCGCCACATTAGATTTTGTGAAACCCTATATAGCCTATAACCAGCGGACAATTAAGACGCTTCTAATGATATGTCATTTGTCGAATTCTGACAAGCAATTTAGAAGTTATGTGGAAACAGATGAACATACATACATACATAGCCTGTCAAAATCATAACCCTCCTTTTGCTTTGCCGTAGTCGGGTAAAAAGGTGTCCAACCGATTTCGATTATGGCCGACTTCAATGGAAACCAGCTAAATTGGCACGACATATTACAGTGCATAAGTGTGCGCGAAAACACAAGTGTACTCTCTGTTTCCATACTCTCATAGTTCGGTTAGACGGCAATCCGCCATGACCGAAGGGAGATCGGGCGCAGGACCACCGGCTTAACGTGCATTCATTGTACGTTAGAAAGCTTGAGCTAAGTATTAGTCAAATCGAATTAAAAACAAATTATTAGTACATATTATTAGATCAAATTATATTTAAACTGACTTTCTTGTTTATTCAATCAACAGGTTTCAAACAAGTTAATCGCTACTTTTGAAATAAAAAAGAAAACGTAACAAAGAAAAAAAATATTCACGTCCAATATAAGAAAATAAAGCTGTATTTTGCCTGTCACTATTAATAACTGATGGATTAGCTCTTCGGTGTGAGGCAAACATTGTTACACACACAAGAATCCTAATAATGTAGCGGGTGTCAGGCAAAACAGAAAGACGAGGTAGGGTTGTCACTCACACAAAAGAGTAGGACATCCTATTACATATTTTACGTCTGAAATTTCCAAGATTTTATGGAGCAATGGCGTATTTTTGCTAATTCGTTTTGCAATTATAAAAGGTAATTAGTATTATCCACCAACTTATAGATTTTCTTAAGATTTGAGACTTTCGCGTTTCATTTCACTAATCGATTTACAACTCCTACCATGGCGGGCAGACCCATAAAGACTAATATTTACTGTAGAATTCCTATTCATAAGTAAAATCACTTACTACATTTTTGGCTCAATTTTTTTTTATAAACAGCTAAACGTACCTGTAACAAAAATAATTACGTTAGTATGCAAAAACATTATCCTAAAATAAAATATATAATGTATAGTAATATAATTAATTGGGTGCGAGCAAAACGCAAAAATGTATTTGAAAAATATCATCCAAATCGGTTCGCTCAATATAATATGTTGGTTACATCAAAGAAGTTAAGTCTACATGCAAAATCCGCCTTTTTTGAAGTCGGCAAAGGGTATATTTGACGGAATATGAGAGCCCTAAGCTCCGTCGCTATTATACCTCTAATTTGCTTGTAAATCGCCACTTTCAAATATTCGTAAACAATTTATGAAATTCAATTAGCGAGTATCGATTTACACGAGGGCTGTGTAGTAAGTATTCCATTGGAATGTGTCACCGACGCCCAAAATGTGGCTGAGCAGAATTTGATGGTAAAACCGTTAAATTCGTAGCTGATAATGTTTGAAACATCTAGAGGGATAATCAGGTCAATAGTTATACTAGAGAGAATGATAGTGATGGATTACGCGTTAATTTCCTTATGTTAGTTTCTGACTTAAACTGTTATTAGTCTGACAGACTTAAACAGGATTATTACCAAAGTTATTACAAGACCTTAAGCTACTTGCCAGATGTTTTAGATTTTTTTATCTCAGACCATAGAAATAAAAGTATTGTTAGAAATATTTGCGGGAATCATATTTAATAGGGAATCGGATAAAATCTTTTCCGAAAAAAAAAATCAATTTAAAGATCATATTAATACGGCCGCCTCATTTGTATGCCATCATCACACGAAATAATTAGTGTAATTTATTTTTTGTTAATGCAAGTTTCGTAATAAATCAACAAATATCCACGTGGGCAGAATATTACAATGTGGTATAACTCGTATAACAATGTAATCAACATGTAATCAGTTTACGATTACTATGATTGATCAACCTACACGCTGTTGAGAATTTTGATTGAACCACACTTAGAGTGACATGGACTACAATAAGTGAAGTTTGAGGCTGTTATTATGTTATGTCATGAGACTTCACATATGACCTAAATCCTTGGTACCTAAATAAATAAAACCTTTTCCCTCTCAATTAATGTTCATAGAACCATATTTTATTATCTACTAAATACAGTAAAATTTTAAAAACCAATTTAATGACTACCGGGATTTCAGAGACCAAAAATATATAAGACGTTGTTACACGACGTCATATTGAACGAAATGAAAATTAATATGTCATTTCTATGAATTTTGCACAAAAAAGTAAGTTCATGAAAAATAGACATAAAAAAAATAAGAAATATCTAATTTATGTGTAAAGGTTTTTACTGCTTTTGCAACAAATCTAGCAATCACGAGGTTACCACTTTTTGGCTTATTTTCCATATTAGGCATACGTGGCAGCATTATCCAGCGCGACTTTTTGACAGGATCGATGGAATAATGGTTAGGAACCCTGGTTACGGATCCAAGAGCTGTGGGTTCGATTCCCACCCGGGACAAACATTCTATACAATATACATACATGCTTTTAAACTTTTCATTACAATAAATATTAGTCTTTCTATATCTTCTAGTATGTATATATCAGTCTCTGACCAACATAGTACAAGCTCTGCT
This sequence comes from Maruca vitrata, assembly GCA_039566165.1. NCBI lineage: Eukaryota > Metazoa > Arthropoda > Insecta > Lepidoptera > Crambidae > Maruca > Maruca vitrata. The sequence continues at coordinate 7,211,776 of CM076936.1, read as the reverse complement.
TAGTTTGGGCTCAGTTAGCCGTGTGTGAAGATGTCCCACAATATTGTTGTTATGTAATCTAAATAAAGTACCAAGAATTACATGCCCAATTCCTCTATAACTCGAAACTAGCAACATGAAACGGCAAACACCACTAAAGCATACCTTACTGTCATTCCAAGAACGACACAGCTAAAAATTCAGCAATCCGTAACGGAGCATCAAAGGTATCGAAATACCGGTCAAGTGCGAGTCGGACGCGCGATCGGATGGTTCCGTATCAATATATTCTTCTTCTTCTTATCGTATGGTTGATGAACAACTTGGTGTCAGAGTTTTTTAAACCGCCCGTAGGCCTCTGACATGGCTCTGACACACCGTTGAAAAATCTCTCAGGTGTGCTGGTTTCCTCACGATGTTTTCCTTCACCGTAAAAGCGTCGAATGATAGTACATATGAATTTCAAACTTGAAAAACACATTGGTACCTGGCGGGGTTTGAACTGGCGACCTCTCGCATGGCAAGCAACGACCTTAACCACTCGGCCATCGACGCTTTTATCAATATATTGAAGAAGAAGAAATCACGTTTACTGTAATATGGTGGGCATTAAATATTTATTTCGTTTTTCAAAAAAACGAATTGAATCGTTGCCGCTATAACGACAAATTCAAAATTTGTTCATTCAAAATATGTTTTTTTTTTTTAATTTGTTACTAGCTTTCCGCCCGCGACTTCGTTCTCGTAGAGACGTTTAACGGGTAAAACATTACTTCCTTATAGCGCAGTCGGTTAAAAGTAGCCTATATCCTTTCCTAGGCTCTGGACTATATCTGTACCAAATTTCATTTAAATCGGTTCAGTACCTACTCTATGCGTGAAAGCGTAACAGACAGTACTTTCGGATTTATAATATTAGTAAGGATAGCGGCAACAGACCTACATCATTTTGAGAAAATTTCAACTATCTAGCTATCGCGGTTCTAGAGAGCCCTTTCAGATGTACGAACATACACGAAAACCTAAGACCCAATAAATCGGGTCCCATTTTCATTCTTTAATTAGAGAACCCTAAAAACTACACTACCGAGTGAATTTCCTAGAACGCAACCCGCTTCCAAACGATACTGGGAACACTATCGTTTGCCTTTGGCAATTAAAACAATGATTGCAATATGACTGCTGAATGAGCGACCACCCATCGTTGTTATTTTTACTGGCTGCAAAACGATACTATGAGTATCAGGTATGCTTGGTAAGGAACGGGTATTTTATCGCTTGTATACTTTGTTGATAGGTGTTCTTAGAATGCTTACACGTTTTAATACCGCCTTATATGTATTGTAAATACGAAAGTTATTTCATTTTGCAACGTTAGAAAATATGGGGAAAATATAGTTTTTTTTTTAATTTTTATAACCCGTGTCATACAACTGCTAAACAAAAGTAGTGTTGATTAAAACAATATGTTTCTTTAAATACACAAAATAGTTACAAAATTTATATACTGTAAAACACTATCATAAAAGGATATTTGTATTTTTTTTATAAATCGACTATAAGTGTGACCTCACTCCACCTGATCGTAAGCTGTTGTGAGGACCACATATGACACACCAATACCTTTTCTATCCTTATTCATATTAAAACTACTGAACCAATTTAAATTTAATATGGTACACACATAGTCATGAGTTTGGAGCATCCTGAGATGTTTTCTCAGGAATTTAGATTATCTTTGAACAACGGACTATGACTATAGGACCCTTTTTATCCTACTCTGCTAATGTCTCCTCATTTTGTAATGTTTCACGCTATAAATAACTCGGGCCTATTCGCGGTCTTGTTAATAGGAAAAGATATATATTATTATATTAATTTGCTTTCTAACTGCCTTGTCTATCGGCTATTTCCATGGAAGTCAACGTTATTGCGATTTTTTTACCCGTAAGGCCCTACCGCGCCCCTACCGGTGGTGATAAGCTTTGTACATATTACTTTACAGTGAAATTGTAATGTTCTTCGGAAATGGTGACGCCTGGCAATATTTGTTTTTTAGTGCTACGCCTAGCTATGATGTCAATTTTAAATTATTTATGAAAGACAAAAGAGTCTGAGTCACCTCAGTATCAGAATAATAGAAGTCACGTATGTGTTCACTTCTTTACGAACATCTCTACGACATTCCCCTAAATACTTGGCAGGGTAGCAAAAACCGAATGTTCCCAGAGTGTTTCAGAGATGGAAAACATTTTCCTAACGTAGTATACCTAGTTAGCATAAAAGCCTGCGACGCTTTAAATCAAACACCTTTGCAGCTCGAAAACGGTGGAACCTAGATTTATTATACCTCCTAGGTTTGCTCGAGATATTTACTACGGTTCTATCTTTAAGAAGAAGTATTTCAACCGGGAGAATGTCATAGAACTAAAGATCGAAGCACACATATAAATTGTGAAGGGATTGTCAAAGTATAGAATAGTATGGTATTCTTCGAATTAAACTTTAAATGTAATGACTATCCATTATCTGTGATAAAAAAGATTCTAGAGCGTCGTGGTCATCAGATCAGATCAGATCTTATCAACATCATCAGCCAATATACGTCCCCACTGCACTGCTCTCCAGCAGTGGGTACGGATCTACCCTAAACTAGGCCGATAAGGCTTTAATAAGGCCTTATTAAAATATTACCATTAGTTACTTATAAACGAAACTCCTCACTTTTGGACTCATAATGAATGATAGGCTTTGTAATCGGAATCAAAATTCTACAAACTAATTCTTGTTTTCACAGCCAAATATAATCCTTACTCCAACTCAATCCCATAACATCTTTGCTTCATAACATTGAACCTCCACGTAACTTCGCTAATACAAAATTTACTGCTCATTAATCCAATTTATGAACATAGAAATCATTCGTACGACTCGTAAAAACAACTGGGCTGTTCTTAATCAGACCGAGGCCTGCCATTGTGAAGGAATTGAATCGCTAATGGCCATACGTTGGTATTGATTAAATCTACGATATGGACGCGAAATTACAAGCAAAATAGTGATGAATTGAGATTTCTACATGACCTCATCGCTTTTTGGTCGACTTATAAATAGCTAATTTCTCAACACCCGGGATAGTAGAAAGCATATACGTCCCCAGTGCTGGGGCATGGGCCTACACTTAACTAGGGCGATCAGGCCTTAGAAACATATTTCTCCGAAAGTAAAATTGGGTCAAAATTTAATTTATTACTGTCTATTATTGTGTCAGTAAAAGTGATTTTATGTAAAATTGGTTGCAGTTGATTTTGATTTTTCCTGGTTATTACAATTTCGTTAACAGTGCGTACAATATCTGATATAAATGATTATTAGTCTCTATCACATGTTCGTCACAAATATAAAGGTGATACGTAGTACTTTGCCTTTATATTTTTATTGCTATCTTATGAGAGTCAGGGAGCAGAGTGCACATGTGTTTTTGCACTCACTTGTGCACTAAAACCGAACTCGGACACTTTACTAATAATAGTACTTGGACTAGAACTACTATGTCCAGATCGTCAATCAAATGGCGTCGAATCTAACAAAAAAATTTGGCCCACCACGCGTCTAATAAAGCGACTATTGTACTCCCCCTATATTTATTACTACGAAGATAATCTTTTATTATTCCTCCTGACAATTTATGGTCGGACGTCAAATTGCATTTGTCATTTGACGTGCATTGTTTACCATTTGTCACCCCATTTTGAACCTTATCACCGTCGATATAACGATTCACAGGTCACTGGACGAATCTTCACTGTTACCGCGTTACAGTCGATTTGAAACTTTATTGTTTAGGATATTAGAGTCATTTGTAAACGTCCACCTTAGAGCATACGCGGCGAATCAATTCGAGATTTCAGCGTTTAATCGATCCTGATTTCGCTTTTGTTATCTATCTATTGCAAAGTATGTCAGAATCAATAAAAGTGACCGTCGAAAATAATAATAATTCGATACGTAATAGTTGTTTACGTTGAGGGGAGTTTGTACATTTCCTCGTTAGATGAATGGGTTTCTGTTCAGTAAATTGAATTTGCTCTTACTGCAAATTATTAGTGCTCCATAACGATAAAATAGTTTAGTGCTATTTAACATGGCGGCAAACGTTCATAAATGTTAGAGTGAATTAGAATAATAGTCGCTAAATGGAATTTAATATTCAATCGTAAAATTATAAATGAATTTTGTTCGTCGGTTGCCGAAAAGTCAAGAACAAAAACTATAAAAGGCATTTCCTGCAGGATTTTTGTGATTTCAAAGGATTTATTTTCTCTTTGACGTTATTTTGAATGAATTTATTGAACAAAAAGCAAATTGAGTTTCATTTGCAATATAAATGTGGTGACTTTAAAAAATATGAAGACAATTTGTATGATAAATCCGAAATAGCTCTCCATTCGTACCTATTGGAATGGAATCTTTGTCAATGAAAACTTAAAAGGTGTAACTGGCCGAAAAAATCTGTACAGGAGCCATAAATTAAAAAAAATAAAGCGCCAGTTTCCGAGTCATATTTTCCTTCTCCCATAATTTCGGTATCGGCTATCACAAATCGATTTGACTCCGATTTTACGATTCAAAAACACTTACCGATAACCTGCCATTGCGATTAATCGAATACGAGTTTACGATTTCCGATAATTGATTTGATTCCAATCGGGTTATGGAGTACGAACGATTTGTAGTGACGCTCTAATTTTGTTTTTAAAGGTTTTATTGTTTTTGGAATTGGTTCGCGTGGTGCATGCAAAGCAAATGTGTGCATACGGCTTTTCGATTAACTTTTTTTATGTTTTATGGCGCTAAGTGTTAACGGTAGCAATGATAACTTCATCCTACTTGTATATTTTTTAGAGGTTTTATTAACTCGTCTTCTACTTTGTAGCCAAATATTTTTGTAAACCATAACTTATTTCCAATGTGCTCTTTAGTTATTTATTGTTAAAAAGACGTGTGGCACTCGGGGACTGCCGCGGTATAGCTAGCATAACATCGTCCGATTTCGGAGCAGCTCGTCTCGGTTCGTGCGAGTTTCGTAGAGTCGTACAATACGTCTAACCGCACGCACACAAACACCGTGCCGAAGTCTACCGAACCGAAACGACGTTAGACGATTGTGAGGTTTTTTCGTTACGGAATTTCTTGGTTCGGTCGCCGCGCTCAAAGCCCGCGATAAAAGCTATGCAATAGCTTAAAAAGGTTTATAATTAGTATTTGTATAATGTATTTAACGTTTTTTAGCAGTGATTAATTACTGTCCTAAAAGAATCTATGTAAATATACTTTGTCAATTTCAATATTCAAGTTAAGCACCTAATAAACTATGTTTAAATATGCAGTGAGCAATTTAAAACACACTTAGATTTTAAAAATTCATCTCTTTTTACCCTATACTAGAAAATTAGAAAATATTGTCAAATTAACTGAATTACCCGTGAAATAAAAATGAAAAAGAACGCCATTTTGTACTCGCTAATTAACACCTGATAGCTTAGTTCAATGGCACTACAAAATCGTAGTTTCAATGAAATATCAATTGGGAAGCGCATACAGAATCATCTAACACCCAAGCAGATTTGAACTTTGATCTGTTAATAATAAGAATCTAAACGGAACTAAACAACTGAGAATATAAATCATAGAAGCGCGTTCAAAACTTCGTCATTGCAAATTGAACTGTAATTTGTAAGTGATTAGGAACAAACGCGGACCGCGCGTTAAGGCGAAGTCAGATCGATAAGGCATTTTATTTTCTCCTGATTATGAATGTGGGGGAGATAACGAGTAAAGTCGCGTGCGAGCTATTATGTTATGGCCCATAACGAAGGTCTGCCGTTGCAATAGGGTTTTAATTATCAAGTGATTTTTGAGTGCCCTGGTGGATTAAGCACGTGTGGTTTTATCTAAACGTTCCGCTCAACTTGCCGATTTGAATGAATTGGATTTGTTTGATACAAAACTAAGTGCGCATTTTGTTTTAGTGTTGGTTAAATGGAAGAGTAATGAGGTAATTTGATTCATTTTGAGCTTGATGTTTGAAACGCATTGTCTCATTAAACATATTAATATTACTTTAAACTGAAGAATATCAAAATAACAGCATAAATGTAACTAATATGTTAAATTTTCAAACACACACAATACGTTTCTCAAGCGGTAGAAGAACTTAAAAAAATCTTAACAACTTAAAATAAAAAATGATCAGATGTGCCATTTTCCACTCTATAATTTTTATTTCGAATACCATCTCTGCAAAATTACTTGAACAAAAATATTTGGTTTGATCTGATTTTTGAGGCTTGGAACACGTATTTTCCATCTTATCGAGCAAACTAAGCAAATCAAATAAACCATAGTCCGCAATGCAGCGCTATTTGCCGATCAAATGGATACAGATTTTATGCTCTCGGATAGATTATGAAGTAGTAAAAACGAAAAACTGCGAACCAGTTCGAAATTAGATGTTCTCGGCTGCGCTAGCTTTTTATTTTGAACTTGATTGCGCCATTAGTTTGTATGTTTATTAATTTTTAGCGCCATATTTTATTTTAAATGGATTTTAACATGATTTTTTAAAAATGTTTTAAATATTTTAAATTTTTTGTCTTTTTCTTTTTTTTTTTGCTTCATTTTTATAAACTACTACTAAATTGAAGTAGATGGCTCACACTAGATCAATACCGAACATAAGAAACAAAAAATTCTAATCGATCCAAATCCGAGAACCTTTCACACGAGTTCACCCCTTAACCCATCACTATTGTCACATGGTTTAAAAAAAAGTATTATTCCCAGTCGAAATCCACAAAACGAAAAACAAACAAAAACCATAACGTGGCTAAAACACGGCCGATCCCCGGTCTTTCGCATGACTTGCAATCGGATTGCCATAATTCGTGTGCTAATCCCCAAAATATGGGGGTGTAAAAAAATATTAACGCGAGATATAACTCGATAGATTACACATCGATACTGGCTATCCTGTGTGGGTGCGCCTTAACAGTCCAGTCTTTATTACAGGATTTATAGCGTACGTATTGTTTATGGACGCTTTATATCAGTTTTGATGTTTCCCCTTCCAAATCGGGTAATAGGATAAAAAAAAATGGAAAATAAATTGTATGGAATATTGCAGTCGTTGTAACTAGGTCAGTATGTATGGTATTTATTAGTTTTTTTACTAATACATACACAGTTTTTTTTTTTTTTACTTTTTTACCTCTTTGAATTGCGGTTTGTTACGTTTAATAATAATTTAATTTTAGTGTAAATAGCACTTAAATTATATTCAGTCTTAAGAAATTTTCTTTTTATTTTAAGAGCTTCAGCTTGCCGTTAGATCAAATAAAACTTAGCGTCGATATTAAGTACATATTATATTAAATGGAATTAACCTATATATTTACCTACTAAACCATTGACGATGCGCGATGGTGGTTCATTATGTCATTTATGTGAAGTATTATGTTTATTACAATGCGTTTATGGACATGGCTTCTCTTTGTGAAAGGATATCACGAGTAATCTTGATACTTTCATTTTCGTAATGACATAACATAATGGTTCATTCTACGTATTATTACTATTGAATTGAATTGATAAGGAAGTCGTAGAAATGCGAGTAATCCGTAATTTACTTTGGTTCGTCCGAAATCATACACATGATAACGAGTATTAAGTTCTTTCAAAGGCATTGAAGAAATTAATAAAGTAAACGAAAAAAATTACATATGGCATTTTTAACTTTTTTTACGACAAAGAAGTCACAGCAACCATATTTACAAAAACAAATTGAAAATACGGAAAAGAAATTTATCAATTCATACAAATGTAACAATTGTAAATCGTTTAAAAGTAGTATTGGATGCATACAGTTCGATTGAGACAAGTCACAAAGAGGTTTTCATTGTTTCCATTTTCAAAATTGGAATACATTTTCGGCCAGCACTTGCATCACGTAAAGACGCAACTCATTTCAAAATGGCCGCCGCGTTTTTACTTCTAAAATCAAATAGCGGTTTCTCGGTGTGGCGCTGAAAACAAAGTTCTACGCAATGACAGAGGCACTTGAGAAAATATGACTTTTCTGTACCACAATGCAGCCGCTAACTAGGTCAGGAGCCTCGGGCGACTGTACCAGGGCGTAGGGTTGCCATGATACAAAAAGTTTGTTTTATATTACATAATGAAAAATGTTTTTTAAATGGCTTTAATAGAGGAGCTAGCTGGTCGAAATTACCGATTATGATTATCTTTTTGCTTGAAACTCATTTGAGTTTTTGCGTTTTTAGTGGTTAACTACCTTGTTGGATTCTATTTTATGTTACGTTTTCGTATTAAATTTTAATTATATCAGTATTAAATATCTTTAAACGAGGTAAGAGATACAGTTTTCACTATGAAATCAAAACGTTTTATATATACGATCTACAGTATTACTTACTATGCAAATGAGTATTTAGTTATAGACATATATGTATGTATGTATGACCTATAAAGTTGCAGTGCTGTATGAGTTACATTCACGTCATTAAAAGCTAACTAAAGCGAGCCAGCCCTGCAATGCAACGGCGTTGATTATGTTATATTGTGCGGAGTGAAACGAGGATTTTACGCGAATTTCAGAATAGGACCGCGCCACCACTGTGTCAGATGCCGAGGTTGTTCCCGGAATTGGGCCAATTAACCGACTTTTTGGAAAAAGAGGAAAAATCTGATGCGTTTGTACCCTACATTTGTTTGTTACGAATGTTAAAAATTTCATAGTTTGATCATGTATTTTTAAATTTGTAATAGAGTAAAATAACATACCAATGTTCGAGTTTTGTTATTTGGTGTGGTTTTATTAGGTATCGTTTTTCATTCTTTATCATTTTCAAAGAGATGAGATTCTGACGAATTATTAAATTTTTACTTCAATTCAATTTTATTCCGTTCGCGACCAAAACAATAACGGCATATTTCAAAATTTATGACATTTAGCACGCGTGAATTAAGTTGTAATAGAGTTTTATCTGCAAAAAAATATTTTAAAAGTGGCCCAATTGCACAATATCAGCGAATGCAATGAATCACAAAACATTCGCTTTATGCAAAACAAATTTTATTTTATAAACACGGTCTGTTTACGAGTTACGACAAATCGATACGTGACCGACTAATCGATTACGGTTGACGTGAGACCAACTAAGAAACTATAGTTATACAGTTTAATTTTCTACTCATATTAGCAAACGATACTTTGCTATAGTTTGTTTTTTTCTTTTCACTGACATCGATGATGGCTTGGAGTAGTTTTGTCATCATCACCTGATTTGCGGGGAGTGGGAAGGAGCGGATGGACCTCATCCCTAAAACTATAGTACGAGTACAGGTCTTCTCAAATTATGACTGTAATACTATGCAAATCAAGTAAAAAAAATCGATGTCTGTCCACACTATCTGTATAACAAATTTCATTGTGATCGGTTCAGTAGTTTTGGGGTTCAAGCGTCACAAACAGAGTTAATTTCGTAGTTATTAGTAATTGTAATGATTGTTGTCTGTCTATGTCGTATTATGTGTCATATTATGTCATTCATGCAACCACTATGAGTGTAAGAATACACATAGTTGTTTAGCCCGATCTCAATGTTTGTGCTACAAAACCTAGGTGCCAGTGTGACTCTTTTAGTTTTCCTACTTTCTTTGAATTCACAGCATCCTTTGAGAGGACTTGCAAAAATTACGTGTCTTCACTCCAGAAGTTTCGGTGTAAGCTTAACAAATGTCGGCGCCCCAGGAACTTCTTTGTAGCGTCTAGAGATGTGTAGCGCTGAGTTGCGGTAACGCGTTGAGTTAACTCATAAAATTGTAAAGTGGCATCACACTGTTTTAGTTCGAGATAACTCATCATGATGAATTTAACGTACCAATGCCTGAACTGGAAATATATTTATTAATTTACAATGCTATGATATCTAAAGAGAGGTTAAAATAATGGAATGGAATAATAACGAATATTAAAGACTCAGAGTATCTAGTATTTTGTCGTGACGATATGCGCAGGACGGCTGGTAGGAGCTGGATGCGAGTAGCCGATGACAAAAGTGGCGTGCATTTGGGAAGGCCTATGTCCAGCCCAGCAGGGGACAGAGATGGGCTAATGATAATGATGATGAAACAATCAATCAAATCTATTATTTATTCAGGAAAGATTTCATTGATCGTTTGTCATTTCAGTTAAACTAGCTTTCAAGCGCATATTGGTGCGCTTGAGTTACCCTTATTGAGGTACCTCTACTCAACTACATTACACATCACTAGTGCCGTCGAGATTTAGTGTATGGACGATAGTAAAAACTTGATGCACTAAATTACTTGCCTAGTGACGTTCCGGCTGATCACGTACCTGCAAAGACAATGTCAGTTTTAGTTTATTGAGATCCAAATTGTCTTGAGAACTAATTTATTTTGAGATGGGACGCATAAAACATGTTTCCGGTGACACATTTTGTTTGGTACACATAAAAAGTATCATGAAACGTAACGATATAAATAATTTTGGCACATAATATTACTTAAATTGATATCACCTGGTGCCGTAGACAAAGTAACAATATCAAAACGATAACGAAGTGCGAAAAGAATAAAATGTATGGGAATGACATTAGACGCGATAAATCACGTGGTCCATCTAATGTTAATCCCACACATTTAATTCTTATCGAACTTCGTTATCGTTTTGATATTGTTACTTTGTCTAAGCCGATCCCGAGCTTAATTGCATAATTATGCACTTACGTACGTATTGCGGAAAATCAGAAACAGTGGTATACAAATAATGCGTCCGACTGATTTCAGCCATGGCGGCCGATGTCAATTGAGATCGGCCAAGTGCGTAGGACATATTATAGTGCACAAGTGTGCGCGCAAACACAAGTGCACTCACTATTCTCTTACTCTCATAATTCGGTGACACGGCAATCCAACATGACCGATGAGAAATCGGTACACAAATATATACTCAAATAGATAAATCCACTATTATATTTCTCCCGGGTGAAGAAAGAGTTGTCGAACCTACAACTCTACATCTACAAATAGTCGAACAGTCATCATTACAAATAAATATTACACAACATCACATACATTGATCTGGTTCCGAGCTAAGTTGCATAAGTACAGTCGGCCAAAAATGTGTTCTACCACCCTACAGTACAGATTGAACATCATGAAACAACAAGGTAAATTTTCCCTGGCAATAAGATGTGTGTCAGTGAAAAGTTAACCTTAGCGATCGTGACATGTCGCAGAAACTTTTGTCAAAAGTTGTAGACCACTTTCTTGGCTGACTGTACCTACGTGTTTCAGATATCAGGAACAGCGGTATACACATAATATACTGTAATAGATAAATAAGGTTAGTATTATAATTGTCCCGCGTGGGATTCGAACCTAGCGAAATAGATCTATTGATCTATTGTGCCTGTCGACCTCATATTTGGATCTCACTACCGCTTACCATCAGGTGGAGTGTGGTCATCTTGTTTGCCTATTATAAAAAAAAATAGACCAAGAGCCAGCCGTCAATATTGAAACGTCTAGCAATCCGAGAATGCTCTTGAAACAAAACCGTCGTATAATCCCTACATTCGTCTGGAGTCTTCAAATTCATTTCCACCTAATCTAGCCGGAGCAACACTTGTACTGTCGCATAAATCATTCGCTCGCATCCGTTTTCTACTGAATAGAAAAGGACAGACGAGATTTTCGTCGCACGCGCCCGTGGCTATGGTACCAATGTTATTAAACGTTACCTGAATAATTCATACCGAGAGGGTACATTTACGTCCAAAACAAACGTAACTCTATCAGCGAAAGAAAAAAGTCCAATTTACGGTGTCGAGTTGGGCAACTGTCTTTTCGATTCTTCAGAGATTTGGAAATCAAAGGAGTTAAAAGCGAAAAGAGAATCTTAACTATGTTTACTATAGACGTTTTGTGGGCATGCCCGGTTGGAATACATTACCGTTTGTCGAAGCGAATGGTACTTACTATTCATACTAAGTTGGCGGTGGATGAGCAAATGTCATTTAAAGACCGATGTTAGGTAGCCGTAAGTATGAGCGTAGTGGAAACGTTTAAATGAAAAAAGGGTTCGATGTAAATTTTGTGTTTTATTGTAGTCAAAGTTTTAAGAAATAAAACTTTTGGTCTTTGTACATCTCTCTTTGCTTTTAGTGCTTTTGAAGACAGTGTTTGATTGGTAGAAAGCACTAAGTTACTGCCAGAAGTCGTATGTTTGATCTACAAATGGGACAAGTATGTAAGTGTATCTATCTCTGATATCCGTTACAGAAGCGTTTAACTTAATAAGCACGGAATGAAATCATTGTATCTAATGTAAATTTAAAATTCTTAAGTGCTAAAGCTTGCACTAGCTGTTCTGATATTTAGAAAAACGGTCTGGTGTGATGGTAATGCACGTCTGGGCGCGATTCCTAGAAGGACGTGTGTTCGAGTCCCCGGGCTTTTTCTAAAAATTGTATCTAATGTCTCCGAATACTTTATTAATTAAACACGCATGTCTTATAATTTTGAAAACTAATTTTCCGGATTAAATTAACGTGTATGGTTATTAAAGAACACACACCGATGTCTAACATAGGCGAGAAACTAAGTGTGCAGTATATGAACATGCACTAGAAGACTAGAAAAAGTACAACGTTTTGTCACTAAGATGCTGTAAGAAGCTATTGAGATTAAAAACATCCCAATTTCTAAGGTGGTTGGAGTGTGCCGCCATCTTGGGATCGTATCATGAAGACCATAATATCCCGGGCCTGTCAAAAACAACAACATATTGTATGACCTAAGGTAGACTTGTGTAGTTCGTGAGTGAGCAGTTCAATTGTAATACTTCATCATGCAAGCCGATTCATCTCACTCACTCTTTCTTGTCCCATGCAGTTCAGCAGTTCAATGTGTCATTTAGTCCATTGAGTGATATAGAGTAAAAGGAATGGAAATACATAAAACGTACGAGCTAGAAAGAGAGATACTATCATTTAGTTCTTTTGAGTGATAGAGAGTAAAAAGAATGGAAATACATAAAACTTACGAGTTAGAAAGAGACAAAAAGATACATTTGTAACGCCAAGAATTTGTTAGCGATAAATTGCGAATAAATAAAAATTATTGTATCCATCAAATAATTTAATTTTACTCAAGGTTGACTGATTGAAGAGGTTGACAATTTGTAAGGAATTTATAAAATATTAATTAATGTAAAATGTCATCAAAAAGATCCAATACTGCTAAGACGAATGAATCTCTCAATAGAACTGAGTTCATTGAATCAAAGATATATTGAACTTTACTGAGATAGTGAGTCAAACGAACTACGGAAGTAATTGAACTAAATGAACTAATTGAACTAAATGAGTGATATAGTTCAATTGCATCAAATGAACTAAATCACTCTTTTCATCTCAGTGAACTGATTTGCGCAAGTCTAACCTAAGGATGTTGTGAGTTTGGTGCGCGTGAACCGGAACACACAAAATATCTTACCAAATGGCGGTAGTGAAAAACTTTCTTATAGACAATTGTCATCTTATTATTATTATTTATTTATTACTATTAAAACAGAACGGGTTATACAACTATTTTTACATTCTGACCCACAAGACAATTTGCACTGTCTGTCTGCGGGACTGGTCGAAGTGATTCTATATAAAAATAAATATGAAGCGCTAGAAGTTGGGTTAAATGATTACAGTACGATTTAATGAGGTTTGCTGACAAAAAAATCTATTTTTTATAAGAATAAGATTTTTTTTAGCATGTTTTTAAACTTATATCTATTCGTTTCAGATCTGAGATCAACTGGCAGAGTATTTAGTATATAGGGTAAACGCTTTTTAAGTCTTGCCCGTGACCACGAGCGCTGTATAGAGCCCGAAACGTCTGGTCTCTAAATAATATCTTCATAATAACAATACACGCGAGTTTAATCCGTGATATAATTGGTTTTAAAATTTTGTATTCGAAAGACACTCAAAAAAATCCAATTAGATACTGTTTCAAGGTAAAAAAGACCTTTCTAATCCCTTAGGGGGTAAGAATTCCATGAACTCATCCCGTTGGTAAACAAAAACAAATTATCAGTGGGTTTACATTGATTGTAGTACAAGAGCATTGTTTCTAACCAATTAGGCAATTGGCCACAAAATACGCGTTCTCTGATTGGCTGACCATAGACAGTTGGTTAACATGCGTGAATGCCGATTGGTCTAAATGTCGCTTTGATCAGTAGACTCTAAGAGCTTATGTGTTACATTAATACATGTGTCTATTAAATTCGCGGCATTCAATCAAACCACTTATGTTTCACAAATGATTAATCTAAATTAACAGCCGAAATGTAATCACGGAGATTTAGATTTAGTAATACATACTAATTAGTTAATTACATAGCTTGATATCGAATGAGCTTTTCATAATCAGGCTTATTTTGCAAGTTTTCGTGAGGTCACGAAGTTTTGTATTTATTTTTTAAGGTCCCGAAAGCCAAATGGCCAAAAGTCTATCTGTCTGTCTGTACGAATTTGAAAATTACGTTTATCAAAATATTTCTAACATTAAATAATCTTTAAATTGAAATCTTTCAAAGTTTTGTATATTTTTTCGTCCAACGTTGATTACTTACTTATGTTACACGAACACAACACTGGTTTAACTTGACAGTCACTTTCTAGATTTATAAGATGACCAAAATTCCGTATTTTAATATAGAAAAGCACTGATCAACCTAAAAAGTACTTAACGATTCGATCCGAGAGGATGTGAAAATTTAATTATCAAAACTCTGAGTCGCACTCCCTTTTAGAACAAAGGCTTAAAATGGCTCAAATCGGGCGAAGGGTGATTTTCTTATAGAAATATCATTAACTGAGGGGAAATCGATTTTCTGAGGCATCGCCAGACAATGGGACGAAATCCCTATTCCTAAATAACTTGTTTGTTATGATGGCTTATTTGTCTGTTGACACATTATACATAGTATAAAACAAAGTCGCTTTCGCTGTATGTCCGTATGTATGCTTAGATCTTTAAAACTAGGTACGCAACGGATTTTGATGCGGTTTTTTTAATAGATAGAGTGATTCTTAAGGAAGGTTTGTATGTAAAATTTACCCGAAGCGAAGCGAGGGCGGGTCACTAGTTTAATATATGTATATACATATATATATATATATATATATATATATTTATTAAATTTTGGTACGATATTGCCTTCGCTCATTTTCTATTACTTGCCTGCCTCGTTGATCTATTGGTAGCAAGCGCTGCTTAAGGACCATGAGGTCCCCGGTTCGGGTCCGGGAACGAAAAAAAATTGTGTGAGTTTTTCTGTACCCTGGAGTTAGGAAATTGGCAGTTGCACGTTCGTGCATCGGAAAACACGTTAAGCCGGTGGTCCTGCGCCCGATCTCTCATCAGTCATGCCGGATTGCTCACCGAACTATGCGAGTAAGGGAACAGAGAGTGCACTTGTGTTTGCGCGTATACTTGTGCACTATAATATGTCTTGCGCACTTGGCTGATCTAAATTGAGATCGGCTGCCAAGGCCGAAATCGGCCGGACGCCTTATTTTATATTTATTATTTGGATAATCAATTTTCGTTAACTTTCAAATGGAACCGGTAATAAAGTTGGCGGGTAAGATGACGTATTTAAATGAGTTATTACGAAGGGCTATTTGCATGATTTATCAATTATAAATTTGGGGGATGAGTTGCGGGCTTAGATTGTTTTGTTAAACCGACTTTCAAAAAGGAGGTAACCAAAACATTTCGTGATATTAAACTTTTTAAGTGAGGATTTAATGTAAGTTTAAGACAGTCCCATATCAAAAAAGACCTAAACTATTAACATATTATTTGAGAGAAACAATATTATGTTAAATATTAGTCTTTATGGGTCTACACGCGATATTAGAGTGGAAATTACATAGCTACTTACTGCCCGACGTTTCGCCTGGGTTACACCAATCATGGTCCCGAGCGAACTGTTAACAATTTTAAGTGCTATAATGTAGGCAAGCTTCCGCAAACTCTATCCATTCTGGAGTCTACACTAACACCCTATTTGTATCCTATGTCAGCCCACTGTTAGGTAAAGAATACCTTTGTAATTTAGTATTCAGATCATTAGTGTAATAATGTCGGTTGATATAGTATTACTTACAAACGAACACAATAATTTCAGTCATGTAAAACAAAATAGTTCAAAATCCTAACTGAACGGCTATTCAACCTTTTAAAAGGGCTGGCCCTGAGTTAAGTTCCATAATAAATTAAACAAGATACACCAACACTTCCTGAAAACAATATAACGGGTAAACATGCCAAAAGAGCGACGTCGATGGGCCGTCCTAATTAAAAATTTACTTCCAAAAGGGATGTATTAATTATTAAAATTCAACGTCGCCCCGTACTCGTATTATTCACGTGAAATAATGTATCATCCCGCGAATGTAGCAATGGCTTCAGCGCCCATTGTTTTATTATGTACACCCTGCCCCAAAACTCTTTGTTCGTAATTCTTTTGGGTGGGAATCTTTTCTAAGTCGCCTAAATTATGGTGGTTAAGCGTAATTACTTAGGGCAAGTGACACTTAGTTGAAAGGGCAAATTGCCGTTTTTTCAGCGTTCAACGGAAGGCGGGGGGGTGTTTTGTGAACGGTGATTAATTTGTCGAGGATATAGATATATATATGTTGTAACTGGATGTAGTATCGTGTTGAAGTGACACATTGAATGTGTATTTTGGGTGAGAGTCCGCTCCCCCGCAAGTCTGTGATGGATTACAAGTTATCAATGCAGTCAGTAAGGAAAAAAACATTATAAAATATTTTAAATAGCTAAAAACAACTATATGTTTATGATATATAGGAGTTGAAAATACTTCTCACTTACTAAAAAAGTTTTTAATACAATCGAACACATACATACGTATTAACAAATTGATTACTTTAATGGTAAAATTTTATGGTACGTGTGTATTTTTATTATAAACGTTCGGACATTTTATCTTTATTTTGTATGCCTTTGAGTGGTGCCCTGGATGTTATCATCGTATATCGACACATGTGTGTGTGTGTGTGACTGAATAAATTATTTTCTTTCTTTCTTCTAAATACACCCCATCATTGCACCCTCAGTCATCACTCAAACGAATCACACAAACACCTAATATATTCAAGGAGGAGGCACTCATTACCGCCATTACATGAAATGGCTGGAAGGGTGGACAGAGTTACGCAGACTTAATTCGAATTAACTTTTTATGCGACAATAAAAAACCTGAAACCGCGTTGCCGTTTTGCATAAATCTGCAATATTTAAGAAGTTTGCTGCCTCAAGACAGGTTAAAATGGTTAAGTATTTATTTTGGGCGTTATCTTTTAGAAGTTTTGAGTATTAATATCTTGTAATATTAATGATATTATAAAACCCTAATAAGTGACCTCAGATTTTTTTAAATGTGAAGATATCAAGGTTTAGTAGATAGATAAGATACAACACTTGTCTGATTTTCATAATGGGAAAAGAAAGTCATCATTCACAATTACTTACTATGGCCTAAACTTATGACAATATACCTGATTAAACCTCGTAAAAGCATCCAGTAATAAAGGTTACATATGGTTTCCTTAGACATTCAACAATATCAGCCCATATACGTCCCCACTGCTGGTGCACGGGCCTACCCTAAACTAGTGCGATCAGGTCATAGTCGACCACCCTGGCCAAGTGCGGGTTGGTCCACTACACAAGTACACAACCTTCGAATTTCTTCATTGATGGCAGATTTCCTCACGGGGTTTTTCCTTCACCGTTAAGCGTCCTTTGACATTATTTCATATTAAATAAAAAAAAGAGCAAAAGCTGCTCTTTATGTGTAATTGTTTTAAAATATAATTCTAATAAAGCGAAGCCAACGCAGTTTCTGATAAACAAAAAGTCCGTTCCAACTTACGTACAACCGGACGTCCAGACAGACAATTTCATAATGCATTCTACAATAGTTTAAAACTTAAACTATCCCGGAGTGAATAGGACACAACAATGGTTCCGAAACAATACAAGGCTCCATGCCCGGGTTCGCTCGTTAAATAAAAAACGTTCCAATAAAAAAGTACCTACTTCGTTCTCAGTGGAAACTCATCGCCGTGGCGGCTACGAATATTAATATTGAAATGAAAGAAGTGTCCGTATTATGGTAGCGTTCGATATATTTCCGCGGTAGAGAATTGGCTACAAGCCAAGTACGTAGTACGTAGTAAGATGACTGGCTCGGTGGAACAGTGGTTGGTGACCCATGTTCACTATCTACGGTTCCAAGAGTAGTGGGTTCGTTTCCCACCCGGGACTAATATTTGTGTGACGAACATCGGTGTTTGTTCCGTGCCTGGGTGCGAATATGTATTTAAGTATGTATTTATAAATAAATATGTATGTATATCAGTCTCTGACGCCCAAAGTACAAGCTCTGCTTAGTTTGGGGTGAGGTGACCGTGTGTGGAAATATCCCAGATATTTATTTATTTTATTTTTTAATACATGTAGGATAGCGGGTAGCGGGAGCGGCACTTTTGATTAAGTGTCTATGATCTCCGCTAGATGGCGCTTGGTAGCACGAAGTTTCGGTTGATTTATGAAATTGTATTATGTAGTGCTAATTAATGTTGTAACATTATTGTAAATCCTAACTTGATTTTAGGAAGTCATTAACAATGATTACTTGATTAAATGATGTTTGTTGCATTCGAATAATACTGGCCGGTTACTCAAACGCGACTGTCAAAAAGGTGACAGTCGATTTCGTTTGGACATGGCCCGTCACATTTAGTTTGAGTTGAAATGATGGAGTTGTGAAGACGGTTACGATTTAGATTCAGATTCGATTAGGTCGTCCCTGGGACTTGTCTAGTGACCGGGCAGTATTGGTTATCGTGATTATATCGACCATAATGTTATTTCGTTGATGTTAACTTACGATCGCCGAACAAGAATAAAACTGTAACTATTGTATGTGGTGTTATTCATTGCCTGAAGACCCTACGCAGCCCACAGAGTGAAGAGTAGTGAACCTAACGATAGTGTTAACCCTCTGATGTCGCCGCCGGCCACCCCGACGCCGATATCAGAAGTGGGATTCACTTCGGGCTGAAGAAACACCACTAGTGTACCCGGATTAGATGAATCTTTCCTGCGTGTACTTGGAGGTCGTAGAACCGCAATATGATGAGCCTGATCGATGCAAGCAAGCCCACTCCATCGGTGGATGAGATTTCACTGCCCGAATTTGACCCGGACAAGTCTAACAACGACCTGCGTGCTTAGTATGACACCGTTGACCTCTGTATCGCTGCATTGAGACGTCAGCTGCTACACTTATTAACCTGCAAAATGACCGTCTAAAGGAGGGCGAATGTTTCGCCGTTTGCGCTTCTTGTCTGATGACTTCACTATCGGCGAATTGAATAGAAGCGACCTGATAAGAGCGTACCAACCGTGGCCCCTCGACGGAGCCTGCAACTACCACCGGACGTGAAAAGCAGGATGTGACATGCTTCAAATGTGGTGGCAAGGGACACTACGCATCAAGTCGTCGTCGTGCAACCAACGGCGGCAAGGGATTGGCAAGCAACGGTGCCTCAACCAACGTGCCCAGCCATCGTCGAGAGGATATTGCTTTGTAAGCAAACCATGGGATCATTCGCTGAATAATTGTGAGTCTTTTTCATACTGTCGTGATTTTATTGATGAGTCAATATAGTCGGTTTCAACTGCCTGCGTGTGTGTATGTATGTGTAGTGCTGCGTTGGGACCGAGAGGTCCCCGGTTCGAGTCCGGAGTTGGGCAAAATTTGTGTGAGTTTTTCTGTAATGAAATTACTCAGCCCGGAGTTAGGAAATTGGCGGTTGAACGCCTGTGCCTCGGAAAGTTAAGCTGGTGGTCCTGCGCCCGATCTCTCATCGGTCATGTCGGATTGCTGTCTCACCGAATTATAAGAGTAAGGGAATGGAGAGTGCACTTGTGTTTGCGCGCACACTTGTGCACTATAATATGTCCTGCGCACTGAAATCAGTCAGACGCCTTATTGTCGGTTTCAATGCAGATATCTCTCATTATAGTAACGGCTAAAATAGTGTTTTGGTAAATTACTAGTAGCCACATGAAAAGTGTGAAAGATTATGTGAAATGCCTACCTATTATGTGCCTGATGCCACTAAGTGCTGAAGTTTTAGACCTCAGGCAACTTGTGGTGGCTACTGACAGCTTAGAAAAACAGGGAGTGTGAATCTGTGTGTGTGTGTGTGGGTGTGTGGGTGTGTGTTGGTTAAAACTAGTAAAAATAAATCATAAAACTGAAGATTTGGCTGTATGATCTTTGTCAAGGCCGTTAAACCAATATGAGACAATAAAAAATGTCAGAGCAAAAAAAAAAAAGCTTGCTTGTCATTAGAAAGCAATTAATAATTTTAGTCTCTCAAACAAGTAAATTAATTGTTGGTTTCACTTCAATGAAGATAGGTAATTGAACGGTGATTCTTAACGCTTTACCAGTCAGTTGTCTACTGTGAGAAATCTTTGTTTCAGATGTCATGCCTTGTACTCCAGATATCTGTGGAAATAACTGGGAATTGAGCTGCAGGACAACAGACGGCTACTACGGAGGGAGGGAGGCAAGGGGAGCAACAAACTCCTTATACCATGAACGCAAGACAGATGCTGAAAGGATATCTTACTTCAGGTGCATTGTTTTTATGTTTGGACTTCAGACATTCATTGTGGTCGATAAACGGTAGTGTGATGTTGAGTCACAGTATGTAGTGGTCTCTGAACATAAATGTCTGTCCTTGAAAATGAGACAATGTTGCCACAGAAGCGTGTGGAAAATCTAAAATGAGAAATGGAAAGAGTAATAGAAAGGTATGGATGGATAAAAGCGTACAAGATGTGATCCGTATAGGATAAGCCGTGTAGGATAAGATGTTGTAAATAGAAAGAAAGGCTTGGCAAGACTGGTTAGCAATCAAAGCTAATCACCGAATGCAAAAAGCGACGAATGATGATATGAGTGAAGCAAGAAAGGAATATAAACGAGAATAAACGGGGGAATGAATGGGGCATGCACTGATTGGTTTAACATGAACACGAAAAAAGTGTTAGACAGGGATGTGTAGCGTCACCATGGCTATTCGACCTATTCTTAGATAGTTGCTTGACTAGTCTGAGAGAGTCTGAGAAAGGTTTGAGAATAAATGAGTCAATCGTCCAGTGTCTCCGTTACGCTGATGATCAAGTCCTTCTCGCTTCATCGGCTGCGGAGTTGCAGGATATGATGACTGTTCTATATGAATGAAACTCACAAAAGTTGGTAAGTGTGATAGCGATATTGAAAGCAGAGTGAATGCTGGTAACATGGTGAACGGAGCGCTGCACACCGTGAGCAGTCAGAAAGTGTCAAAAGGTACGTCTGGCGGTTCATAGGGGGAGTGTTGGTCCCGACACTAATATACGGAAGTGAAAGATAGGTATGGCAGAAGCAGCACGAGTAGGATAAATGCAGTGGAGATGCGAGGCACTTCGAAGTATGCTAGAAGTAAAACTAAGTTATAGAATAAGAAACGAAATAATTAGAGAATGTTGTGGTGTGAAAGAAGATGTAGTGACTAAGGTTGAGATAGGTATGCTTAGATGGTTTGGTCATGTTGAGAGGATGAGTGAAAGACGATTAACGAAGGGTATATGAGGGTGTAATGGGAAATGTCGACAGGGCAAGACCAAGAAAAGACCTTTCATGACCAAATAGGTCAAATCTTAAAGAAAGGTCAAATCAAAAGTACCCGTAATCGACGAGCGTGCATGAAGAGGTTGATGAATGTGGATGAAGCGAAAGTGGTGTGCCAGGACCGTAGCACGTGGCAGGAAGTGATCTCTGCCTCCCCCTCTGGAAAAAAGGCGTGATTTTATGTACATACAGTATGAAAATGAGGAAAGAAATCAGACCAAGTTAGACCCTAAGTTTTAAGGCCCTATTAAAGTAATTGAGGTTTTGGTTCGCCCTATGCAAATGCGATAGATGATTTTTGAAATCTTTGAATTCTAATTGAACGATAGGTTCCCAAATAGTTGGACAATGCTAATGATAATTACTTTGATGATGATGATGGTTGTTGGTTTGTTTAATGACACATGTTGATGGTACGGGTATCCGATGGACTGGATAGTAGTTGTTGTAATTGTGGTTGAAGAGACAGCGTCGTCCGGGCCATGCAGCTGTAGGCGGCTGGTTGAGGGACACGCTCGTTTGAGTCCGACTGATGGTCATGTGTTAGAAATGGTTGAGAGGAAAGTGTCGTCCGGTCCGGGTTGGTCGAAGGGACACAGATGTCGTCCGGTCCAGTCTGGTCGAAGGGACACAGATGTCGTCCGGTCCAACCTGGTCGAAGGGACACACTGGTGTTGTACGGTCACTGTGAGTTGCTTACATGACTGGTAGAAGGGACGCACTTGGTTGGAATCTATGAGACTTATTTCAAAGTGGGAGGGACGGTGTTGCTCGATGCAGTAGGCTGGTCTTAATTGATCACTGCATGCTGATCGAACATTTGTCCGGACTTTGAATAGAGAGATATGAGATTGAGACACGGAATAGAGTATTGTAATCTTCAGGGGTGGTGTGTGTCTAGACTTGTGTTATTAATGAATTGGATATGCTGAGTAATGCCTTAGTTGCAGATTTGAACTTGGGAACTTGTCGGTCAAACGTATCAATGTTAAGTAAAGTGAAATTTTGTAAGCTCAGAAGCTCTTGAATAAGTTTTAGCCGGGATGGCCGAACGGTTTACTCTTTTGGTTTCATTTTGTTCTCAGGTACAACACCCGAGGACGGGTGAAACGTCAGAATGGCCGTGTAGGATAGCGGGTAGCGGGAGCGGCACTTTTGATTAAGTGTCTATGATCTCCGCTAGATGGCGCTTGGTAGCACGAAGTTTCGGTTGATTTATGAAATTGTATTATGTAGTGCTAATTAATGTTGTAACATTATTGTAAATCCTAACTTGATTTTAGGAAGTCATTAACAATGATTACTTGATTAAATGATGTTTGTTGCATTCGAATAATACTGGCCGGTTACTCAAACGCGACTGTCAAAAAGGTGACAGTCGATTTCGTTTGGACATGGCCCGTCACATTTAGTTTGAGTTGAAATGATGGAGTTGTGAAGACGGTTACGATTTAGATTCAGATTCGATTAGGTCGTCCCTGGGACTTGTCTAGTGACCGGGCAGTATTGGTTATCGTGATTATATCGACCATAATGTTATTTCGTTGATGTTAACTTACGATCGCCGAACAAGAATAAAACTGTAACTATTGTATGTGGTGTTATTCATTGCCTGAAGACCCTACGCAGCCCACAGAGTGAAGAGTAGTGAACCTAACGATAGTGTTAACCCTCTGATGTCGCCGCCGGCCACCCCGACGCCGATATACATATTTCAATCATTAAATAACATAACTTATGTATGTAACAGAGGTATAATACACGGCTATTAGGTATAATAGTGGATGGATTTAGACTCAAAGAACAACAATTACCATTACATTAGCGAAGAATAAACTTGTATTAACGCCAATAAACTAAGATAATACCTAAATAGAATCCCTAAGTAACGAATCGAGACAATTAAAGTAAATAATAGCAATCTAGACATAAAGTGTGTCTGAATAGCGATGTGAAACAGCCTATTCAGATTGTAGACGATAATTCAAGTGCACGATCCTAGATTAAAGAAAAACGAGCAGTAATAAGAGCTACTGAGCAAATGCCTAGACAGAATAGGGTAACCCAGACTGGAAAGAGAGATGTATTTGTATAGTGGCAGGGTTGTCATTGGAAAGAATCATTGATAAGAATCGTAATTTGCATATTTATTTATCTTCTTACCAAACCTCTTCATCAGAATGAAATTAGATACGTACATACATTGTATGTCCATAGAATCACGCCTTTTTCCCAGAGGGGTAGGCAGAGATCACTTCCTGCCATGTGCTACGGTCCTGGCACACCACTTTCGCTTCTTCCACATCCATCAACTTAATCAAACTTGAAAATTCGTAACTTATTATTCAAGTTAGTCTATTCCCGATCGAAAATAAAATCAATGCATTTCCGTTGTCAACCTGTAAAGGGGCAGTTAATAATATTTTTCAACGTATTTAATGTAAACTCAAAGTATAATAATATTAGTGTACCTTAAAAAGGAATTCAAGTTTGAGAATCAACGAATTATTATGGTATTTACCAGCTGAGCACAAAATTGTATCACATACAGGTATTTACGATCGTAAAAGTAGCTCTTAAAAGACATATTAAAAAATAAACATATAAATATAGAAATTAGTTTGATTCAACAGTTTACATTTGTTAGATGTGACTCATCCCACATCCTGTTTTTTACCAACCCTGTCGAGCAATTATCACCTATTCCTGTGTAGAGTAGTGCGATGCCAGAATCGCTCCCCTAAGGCTTGCTCCCCACTTGTTAGGGATTAAGGTATCCTTTTGTGGAAATATCGCTGAGCGTACGTTTAATCTGTACGAGCCTACGGTCGGCTTGCTTTTTTGTTAGGAGAAATTTTTATTTTTATTCAAGATAATCTGCGAGCAATTTCGGCGATCGCAACCACTGTGCGGCAGGGGTGGGCAACGTTTTGGACTTTGATCGAATGACTTGTTTTTTTTTCTAGTAAGGTCATTAGGAGATGTGAAATTGTTGTAGCATTTTAAGCTTTATACGTATAATAAAACAGAATGTAATAAAAATTTTTCTATCAGATCAGTTTTCATTGTTTTCCCTAGTCTCTTGTAACAAAAAACTTATGATCAAAAGTATTCGACGTATCAATACGTCACAATAGCAGTAAGCACTCCGTCTAGATACGGAAAAAATACCTGGTAACAAGAGGTATTCAAATTGCTGGTGCTGCTGTAAGTGACTGGCTCGGTGGAACAGTGGTTAGTGACCCAGGTTCATTAAGTTCCAAGAGTCGTGGGTTCGATTCCCACTGGGACAAATATTTTTGTGATGAACAATGAACATCGGTGTTTGTTCCGTATCTGTGTGTGTCATTAATATATTTATCCACTGTCGTTTCTAATATTTGTAACACAAGGGCTTAAGCTTCTTACCACGGGATCAGATCAATGTATGTGATGTTGTGCAATTTGTAAATATTATACTTCCTGTAATTCGTAACAGAGTCTCAAAACCCCAAAAACTCCATCTAATCCCTTAAAAAGATCATCCTCAGCATCTGATTGAAAAAAAAAAGAAACCACTTGTCTCGCCAGGTTGTCGACCCCTGCCAAGAGAACATCTCCAAATCTCACCCGCCTTGAAACTCTTAATGAGATAATAACGATTCAGGCGGAGTGTAACTTGAGCCACCGAAAATATTTTTTTTTCCATTCACTACGTAGGTGATCTCTGAGTATTCACGGATGTTTTCCGTGAAAAACAATAATGAGGCCTTTTTGCGGCTTTCCCATATCCATTATATGTATATCTGGCTGGATTTCTAATGTTTACTTTATCGCCATTCAAGAGTGATATTAATACAGCTTTTTTGTATACGTAACTAGCGACCCGCCCCAGTTTCGCTTCGGGTGTATAAAATTGAAGTGTCTGTTTGTTATTAACGACTTTTAAAGTTTTTACTTAATGGGTTTGAATGTATATCGGGTACCAATAACGAAAACCCAATCAAATATTTTTTTGCCTGTCTGTCTGTCTGTTATTCCCGTTCCCCCGTTCATCTCCGAATCCGCCGGATCCATTTTGACGTGACTTTCACTGATTATGTATCAACACAAGGTACATTATACGTTGTTCTGTTTTGTGAACCTAAATAAATAAATAAATAAATTTGAATTTCCATATTTACCACTTTTCACTTCTAGTTATTAACTAAGGGATTTGATAGGGGAAATTTCCATAGTCAACTTAAAAAAAAAAACTTGTGGTTTGCGTCACTCCGGTTTTAGGGCCTCAAATAAATGTAAACATAAGCTACTGTTAACATTGTAACTGACAATGAACACCGCAAAAGCTTGTATGCCATTTACTAAAAAAAAGCAGGCAGACTTACGTAAAACTGTGTAAAAGCGAATGCCGCAGTATACGAAACTATTCGAGTTGTTTAATAAGCTTACAGTATGTCATCGTTGTGAGCTTATGTATACCGGTTCGGCTTATATGCTTCACGATTCCGGCTTGCCTGCCTGGATTGCCTAGGGCTGTGACTAGCAAGAAGTCTCATCACTACAGAGTATAAAGCAAAGTCGCTTCCCGCTTATTTATGTACTTACTTACTTTTTTAAAACCACGCAACGGATTTTGGTGGGTTTTTTAAGAAGATTCAAGAGGATGGTTTTTATCTATAATATACCAGAAGCATGAAGAGGTTAATGGATGTGGATGAAGCGAAAGTGGTGTGCCAGGACCGTAGCACATGGCAGGATGTGATCTCTGCCTACCCCTCTGGGAAATAGGCGTGATTTTATGTATGTACTAGCTGTGCCCGCGACTTCGTTCGCGTTGGAGCTAGAATTTAAATAGCCTATCCTGTGTCTCAGATGTCTATGTGTTTTTGTACCAAATTTCATCAAATTCGGATAATTGGTTAAAGAGTTATGGAGAAACATACATACATACACACATACAGAAATGGATGTGGATGAAGCGAAAGTGGTGTGCCAGGACCATATATTGAGCCTATAAACAAAATGATCTCTGAAAACAAACTAACTTACTCCATGGGAAAAGGGCGTGATTTTATGTATGTATGTATGTATACCCGAAGCGAAGCAAGGGCCGGTCACTAGTTTAACTATACACCGTGAAATTTTAGTGGTTGTTTTCCCGTGGCAGAACGACTTGCCTTTAGTAATACTATCGAATCACGCAAATTATTCCACGAAAAAAAATATTTTTTTTTTCGATTTTTCGGAATAATATAATTTTCCAACTCGAAAACGAGAGAAGCTATCGTTGTTTTTGAAGATGTGACGTATTCAGGTACTGCTTGCCGCATGAAATCGATGCTTAAAGCTAAAGAAGCTCTTCACCCTAAGTCATAAAGCGGTTCGAACGTGTTTCCGAGTTACGGTTAAACCTTTCGTAAAACCGGCATTTTTTGATTTTACCAAAAAAGAACTGCACACATCTTTTGTACTACTAAGATAGAATCATTTTACTGCGGGACAACAACCACTAAAATTTCACGGTGTATAATGCATACGAGTGCGCATTCAACAAAACTATATACTGAAAGTTATTCGATTCAATAACACACGTTTTGGTTTCAACATAATAATGACAATGAAATAATCCCCAGCTCAAAAGCATTCTCCATATTTCCACGTATGTTACAATGTTATTTGCAAAACGCATTTCATATTAATATAATATACGCGTGATAGTTACAATGAAATTCAATATTGTATACGTATGTAATAATTTTCCTGGTGAAATGACCTGCCGTATTTATGTCAGTAACAATCCCTGTTTGTTGAAGGTTATACACACATACATACAGACTGACTTGCTGGAAGAACGGGCAGAAAGTAGTTGTATGTAAAACTAAAGTAGTATGTCGTTAGTAAGCTCTTTTCATGCCTATCATTCTCCACTCAACTCTTTGTGGGAGAAAGGTTACAGTTGAACTAAAATGAAATCTATGTATGTAAAAAATAAATGTAAATTCTAGATATTGTTGAAGATCGTCATGAAAAGAGTTTTCCAACAATATACGTCTGGTTGTCGGTACCCGTCCCATACATTTCTGTCTGTTCTCCTTTGCACTTTTAGGGGTGGAAGCTATCCGCTCCCCCGCAAGTCCGGTGATGATGACAAGGCTACTCCAAGCCATCATCGTATTGTCAGTTAGGAAAAAAAAGCCTTTGCACTATGTCACTTAGAACGTAATATTTGTGCGATGAACATCGGTGTTTGGTCCGTATCTGTGCATGGTATTATACATATTTAAGTATATTTGTCCCGAGTCTGGGAAAAAAAGGAGTTCAGATGGAAGTCATCCCCGGAGATTTTCACTAAAAAAAAGAAAAAAGAAAGGGACACTATTCGATGCGTCATCTAGCAATGTATGTTATCTATAAGTAATTTATTTTGTATTTCTTATTCCAGTCAATGTTTGCTGGCAACCCTGACGTCTTATCTAGCAAGTACGCCTGACGGGGCTACGTCAATAGCAAGGGGCGACGCGTGCAGAGCTTGTATTATACCGAATCATAGCGAAATTACTACTGCTATACTGTAGAGGTGCATAGGCGGATGTCATCAGGCATACAAATGGTTTTGTACCTCTGACTACGGGATTGGTTTGAGCTTTTGATCCTCAAAATCTAAGGAACAGCTTATAGAAAGAAACATATTGGGCGATTCTAAAACTAGTTCCTTGTTTTGGAGTTGATTGAAAATCGTATCGTCTATTATTTGCGCGAACACTACAAATAGGGCAAGACTAATATTATTAAAGACATCGTGCGGAAACCCACCTACGAAGAAATTCTAAAGCCGACCAACCCGCACTTGGCCAGGGTGGTCGACTAAGGCCTTATCGTATATGGGCTGATGATGATGATGACGATGAATATTATTAAAGAATAACACAAAAAAAATCTCCAATATTATGCCACTGGCTAGTATAATTGCAATAAGATAGCTTTCGCAGTCCGAAAAAGCTTGCAAACATGGTCACCTTAAAATGCGAATAGCTTGTAACTTTATCAAAATAAACCACCTTCGTTAAAGCTTCTACTGCACGAGATATTATACTTATGGGACCTTTTTACATAGTGATAGAGTCCATTATCGTCTACTGTGCCGAGCCTAAGCTCAATACAGATGTGGCTATAGATAGGCTATGCTGTCACTTTAAGCTTATTGAAGGCGTAAACTTGAATAGTTCGTTGTAGTGCCACCAGGTGTCGTCAGTATAGGATAATATTACGGTACAAGGGGTAAGCTGGGGTGTATTTTATCAAACATTATTTGTACATATCTACATGTAATCGAAATCATGCTTGAAGAAGTGGTACAGGTGTTAAACTGTTTGGAGAGGCACAACGTCATTGTTACATAGACATTTTAAGGGGTGTGTGGGAAGAATGGAGATGGTCCATGTAACTTAAGATAAATTGGTTGTTACTTTGCTTATTGTGCCAATATCACTATGTGCAATATCGCTGACGATAAATATTGGATTATCACAAATAGAATTCACGCACAGTAATATTAGCTTGTCCGTTAAATTGATGGAATCGTGCCATAGCGATTATAAAATATTAATAAAAACCGGCCAAGTGCGAGTCGGGCTCGCGCACAAAGGGTTCCGTAGCAGCAAATATAATAAAAATCAACCTATCTCAAAAACTATAAGAGATACTTTGATCAAACCAAAAATCGTTGAAAGAGTTAATTAGCATGCATCACCTCTATTTTTTTTAGAATTTTATACCCCGTAGTTATAAAAATAGAGGGGGGGGGACATACTTTTACGACTTTGAGAGCTGATATCTCAAAAACCTTTCACTTTAAGAAAAATGTTTTTAGAAAACTTTATATCATTTTAAAAGACCTTTCCATTGATACCCCACACGGGTATGTACATCGAAAAAAAAATTTCATCCCTCAGTTACATGTATGGGGGCCCCACCCCAATTCTTTTTTACTATTTAGTGTCATATTTTTGTAGCGGTTCATACAACACATATTCCCATCAAATTTCATCACTGTAGTACTTATAGTTTCCGAGTAAATCGGCTGTGACAGACGGACAGACGGACAGACGGACAGACGGACAGACGGACATGACGAAACTATAAGGGTTCCGTTTTTGCCATTTTGGCTACGGAACCCTAAAAACTGACAAGTTTTATAGTTAACATGAAGAGACATTAAAATAACAGAAAATCTGTACAACAAATATATATCTCCTTCGCTCGCTTTCTTGTATTCTCTATATCTCTTGTATGTTTCTTATCACAGATTTGTAAATAAGTCATTTGTTGTATAAAAAAACATTAAACAGATCCTATTAAAAGCTTTAAAAAAACATCCCACTCGACAAACGCAAGAAAAAATAGCTCCTGTTAAACCGTTCAACACAACATCTATCCTTCAACCGACCGTTCGCATCTTGACCCGGCCGAATGCACAGTGCACGTTGCAACTTCGACACATGTCGGCTCGCAGTGCTGCAGCCAATGGAGTGTGCGGACGTTTGCGGACTTTCCGTTCGCCAACCACTGTGCCTAGATTACGTCAGTAAATGTGAACTAGGCTGACTAGAAGACTGAACTCACAGCTGATAGAAGTTTCAGTTAGGGGACAATGAGGGAGTTCGATTTTTGGATCAGTAGCGATACCATGTGTTAGGCTATCGAAAACTTACGTACGTTAAAAACCTATCGGATTTTTTTTTTTCATACTACCGATTTTAGTTCGTAGCGTTGCCGCTAGGGGCGCTATACAAGTTTTTCAAAGACATATTTACATAGGCGATATCGAGTCTGTCACTTATAAACTCATGGTAGCGCTACTGGGTATGGTTAGTCCTGAAGCTTTTGGAACAGTTACCTTGTAACCTGTAAAAGTTACCGTGGGATTTTTCTAAAGGAAAGGCATTAAAACGATAAGAAATGGACAATTTGACACACATATGTATTTCAAGATTTGAGGTTTTTTTACATTTTCAAAATGAATGGTCTAATTAATTTAAGTTAATTTATTTATTTATGTTATTTTAAGACACACGACTTAATGCCATTGTAGGAACAATGCACAAAATTGCAAATTACTGATCTAGATAATCATCAAAAATATGTGTACATAAATGAGGAGTTTGTGGCGCACCCACATTTAAAATACTATTAATAAAAACATCATCCAAGATACACCATATAAAGGTTCACGCTCCCCAACCAATCCCCTTACGGTCGAACCTACATACCCTCTACTGTGCACCTGTGTCCAGCGACCCATTTCATCGATAGGTATTGTCCGATATTGATGATACGGTCTCATTAACGCAATGGACGCCGACCCGCGCTTACATGGAAGTAATGATTAGGTCTGGGTAATAAAGATATTGTTTTCCTATATGACATAGCGTACTAAATATACACCGTGAAATTTTAGTGGTTGTTTTCCCGCAGCAAAATGATTCTACCTTAGTAGCACAATAGATTTGTAAAGTTCTTTTTTATTAAAATCAATAAATGCCGGTTTTACGAAAGGTATAACCGAAACTCGAAAGTACTTTCGAACCACTTTATTACTTAGGACGTAGAGCTTCTTTAGCTTTAAGCATCGATTTCATGCGGCAAGCAGTACCAGATTACGTCACATCTTAAAAAACAACGATAGCTTCTCTCGTTTTCGAATTGGAAAATCGTTATTTTGAAAATTTGAAAAGATTTTTTTTTTCAAAGAATAATTTGCATAATTCGATGTATTACTAAAGGCAAATCGTTCTGCCACGGGAAAACAACCACTCTTTCACAGTGTAGAAAGCATTTACATAAATGTAGTGAAATTTTGCTGAAGGCTCATCGGATTACGATCGACTACTGTCTTGTTATGATAACTTGAATTTTTAACTTACTTAAATAGGAGGTGAATAAGTCTAATTTGTTAGGATTTAATTAACAACTTAAGTAACTTCTTCTAAGTTGCCATTTATGGGACTTGAGCTTTTTTTTATTACACACTAAAAAGTAAATTGGTGGTTGGTCGTGGACCACAAACAAAAAAAGGTACAATTATCAAATTAGTGTCGAATTTTGAGGTGATTAACTAAACACATTATTATTCTTTGCACTCACTAGAACTTTGAAGATTCTGTCAGCTTTCTGATTCACAAAGTATTCTTATCAGCTACGAATATTACCTGCAAAGAAAATAAAACCATTGGTTAGATATATTCACAGTAAGAATTCATTTTATGAAAGAAATCAGAAGAATCATTTTTTACATACGTAGTTATGCAATAAATCTTTCATTCTCGCAAACCATTTACAAACCATTGCTTACTTCGTAAATACACATTGAATTTGACTCTCGCATTTTTATCTTTGAACTCAAACGTCAAACACGCCCAAACATTAATATAGGAACTCGACGTTTCACGAATAACTATTTACATTAAGAGTTCCAACGTTTGATAGGTTTTCCATGTTCCAAACAGTTTGTTTTTGTTATAGCTTTTCGGCTTACATGCATATTTTCTGCGGCGTACGACGAGTTAAGTTGATTGTTTTTTTTTTCGTTCGCTTTTGCGTCGATAGTTTACCCCGTGCCAACTATTACCGTTTGTTTGTGATAGGACTGATATGATTTATGTTTGACTTCACATAATAGATTTTTCGTAACTGACAACACAATATTCTAACAACGTTAGCTTTTGCTGTTTGAAAGTAAGCGCCAAGTTAAAGAAGTAAGTAGTCGAGATCCAAGGAACTATTAAACTTAAATGAATTGCTGACTATAAGTAAAAGTTAAATGTTTCGACAGACGATGAGTAAAATTCACCTGAATGACTATTAATTCAATACAAAAAAATATGCAATATAAATACACCTAGATTTATTATATGATTCCAATGTGTAATGTAACCCAAGTGGATCGAATTCTTTATGTCTAAAGCCATCACCCGGCGACAACACTTTTATAGAAAGAATATGTATCTGACTTAGAAGTACAACAAAAGTTATACAAACTTTAAATATGTATCTTAAAAATACAAGTGCCAAAAAGCCACAACCTCATTACACAATGACTCCTTTAAAAAGCTCGACAAAGAAACCCGAAAGTAGGCCGATACATCACACCCTGACGTTCACCAAAAGCCCATGTCCCAAAACTTGTCTTCATTACAGCTCCTCGCGACCTTCCGTTTCCTGGCGCCGTCAAAAGCTCCAAGGAACTTGCAAAAAAGTATTAACAAAAGCTCGGTGGGAAGGCACCCCAAATTTTGCTCTTTTATCCGAAACGCAGGGTGTTATGTGCGAAAACTAATGAATGGGGCTGTTCCTTTGTGCGGTGCTTCAGTGAAAGGATATCGATGATTTAGTTCTGTTCTATTGAAGATATTGCGAAGTTAGCTTTGTCATTGGTGAGGGAATCGAAGGGCATGAGTAGTGCCTAAAAGGAATTGACTTGATCATTAATATGGGTCTTTCAATTGTTGAAAGACGCATGACGCACGCACTGGTTTGAAAACTTAATATGTAAACTTCATATATAACTTAAAACAGTCATGTTTTATTATTTTGGTGTTTCCGATTTTTTGGCACGGTTGCAAGAGCCATGATGACGGGTCAACTGATATGACAGTTCAGGTAATTCGGTTTATCTGTCTAAATAGGGCAGATTTTGTTATTCTGAATGACAAAACTTTATTTTGGCTTAGGTCAATAATGTAAACCGTATTCAATGGCAAATTTAAATTAAATAAACTTATTGAAACTAGTTCCTCAATTGCTGTCTAAAGTAAAAAAGTTAATCGAACTAAGTACCTCCTCCTTTTTAATAAAGTCGGTTAATATAATTCCTTATTTCAAAGAACGAACGTATACATAAAGAAACCGCCACACACAGTAATACCCCAGAAAACTGCATCCACATTTGAATACGAATACACAAAATGGCGGCGGAATCAGAATTTACATTTTCCAATACGATATTCCGATAACATAACGAATATACGCATCCTGTCAAAGATTATGTTTACAAAAGTTCTTGAACCGTCCACCCCCTTATTACGGGAAAGGGTGGGGGTGCGGGGGGGAGGTATTGGCGTAAATGATTTCCGGCACAAGATTGAAATGCACTCTGTATAGAGTTATAGGTAAATTGGGTTCAATGATCTACGACCGGTTACTACGTGACGGCTTAAGCGAATTGTCTCATTGGGAATGCTAAGTAAGAGGAGATATCTATAAGTTATTTAGACGGTTTTCGTTAATCAATGTAACGGAAAAAGGTGTAGGTTGTAATTGCTGGACTTCCATCTAAACTTTAGGGGGTTTGTTTTTGATTTTTTAGCCTTGATCAGACAAATGCATAACACATAGTAACAAGTGTGTACTATAACTCACTCGCTTACCTCTCATAGTTCGGTGGGGCAGTAATGCGACATGACCGATGAGAGATCAAGTGCAGGAGGACCGTTTTAACATGCTTTCCGAGGCACGTGCGTACATCCGACAATTACCACTCGAGGCTAAGTAATTTTTAAACCGCGCAAATTTTGAACGTCCCGGGATTGAAGCCAGGTCCTCTAAGGGACTCATTACGGGACGCTGCCACCAATATATTATACCAACGAGACAGTCAACATATAAACCGCATAGTCAGACTACACATCACTATGTCACTTCGGTGATCTCTACTACACATTTTTATTAAATACTAAATTTACGCTACACCATTTACCTATCAGAATTGCCACTGAGCATATTGCCAATGCAGCCGTCAAACTGACAATTCACACATTTATCTTCTACTTATTGCATCTCCTATAATCCTAGCACACGACTCACACGTGCCATTATATTAGCTACTAGTGGTGAACGTCCAATTAATACCCAACCCTTCAACGAAAATACACCGTAAAATCAACCTTATAATGTTCCACATAAAAGCGCTGATCGGTCGATCCCATTCAACCCTAAGTTCAAACAGGTTTATTGCAAAAACAGTCCTAACCTCTCCACAATAAGGTTCAGTGATTATTCCCGGTTTTAATACAGGGAGTTCTTTTGGAAGTCGAATTAAATGCACTTTATTGAAGGGTGCACGGTCTGGTACTATTGGTTTTTATGATTTCACACCCGCAGTGAAGTAGGACAATGATTTTAGACGTACGTTCGTATATTGAAACTTTTTTTTTATGTTCATTTTCTCTGGGTCATAAAATATCAATGCTGTGGACAGCGACCCGTGTCATAGTCTATAAATGGCATGAAGTGTCCAACAATTTTAGAGGGGTAATATGTATTTGAGTATTGATTTTTATACTAGGAGGTCAAATGTTACTATCTGTATAAAAATCAT
Source organism: Maruca vitrata (assembly GCA_039566165.1). Classification (NCBI taxonomy): domain Eukaryota; kingdom Metazoa; phylum Arthropoda; class Insecta; order Lepidoptera; family Crambidae; genus Maruca; species Maruca vitrata. The sequence goes on along the minus strand of CM076936.1, from coordinate 7,176,539 downwards.
CATTATATAGTATACAGCAAAGTCGCTTCCCGCGTCGCGTCTGTCTGTATGTATGTATGAATGCTTCAATCTTTAAATAAATAGATCTTTTTTCTTCTTCTCTTCTTAATTTTTATATAGAGGGATTTTTGTTTTTTTTTTTAAATAGATGGAGGGATTAATGACCAAGGTTTTTATGTATAATATACCTGAAGCGAAGAGAGGGAGGATCACTAGTATTTTTATAAAGTAAATCATCCTTACTAATATTATAAATCCGAAAGTAACTCTGTCTGTCTGTCTGTTACGCTTTCACGCATAGAGTACTGAACCGATTTAAATGAAATTTGGTACAGATATAGTCCAGAGCCTAGGAAAGGATATACTTTTTAACCGACGAGGAAGTAATGTTTTACCCGTTAAACGTCTCTACGCGGACGAAGTCGCGGGCGGAAAGCTAGTTATTTATAAAACATTCAGATTTTGATATTTCTACATGCATGAAGCGTATAGACTACAGTATTTACGGGTTAATGGCACGGAACCGTCTTTATTATAATAGCATTATGCTTGTCACTATACACATACTACTATTGAATGCAAACTACTCAGTTAGGGGTCCTTTATATTATAATAAATATATAACGACGGGTCATAAATAAAAGATGACTAAATATAATATGCAAATTGATTATGGCATGCTGAGTTTACAGCATGTTTCTAAAGACGTAATATAGTAAATACTCCTATTGGATCTTAGAACATCCATGTCTATCGTATGTATATTAGATATTGATACCTTAATTACTCGAATACATGGAAATTGAGAATATTTTAATAGCAACCAACGGGCGGTACGTAATTTATATTTGCTTAAAATTATCCGCTATATTTCCATAATTATCCGAAACTGAGAAGATATTATTACTTATAACTTAATCCATGCTACCGCAACCACGATAATAGACTATCAAGCCACTCCTTTTTTTTTCTAACTGACTAACGATGATGGCTTGGAGTAGCCTTGTCATCATCACCGGACTTGCGGAGGGCGGATGGCTCTCACCAGTAAAGTAAACTATTGAAGTATCCTAATAAAGTCCTATAGTCACTCGGGGTACTAAAAAAGCGTCGATGGCCGAGTGGTTAAGGTCGTTGCTTGCCATGCGAGAGGTCGCCAGTTCAAACCCCGCCAGGTACCAATGTTTTTCAAATTTGAAATTCATATGTACCATCATTCGACGCTTTAACGGTGAAGGAAAACATCGTGAGGAAACCAGCACACCCGAGAGATTTTTCAACGGTGTGTGAAGCCATGTCAGAGGCCTACGGGCGGCTTAAACTCTGACACCAGGTGGTTCATCAACCACACGATAAGAAGAAGAAGACTCGGGGTACGGCCAGAATACCAGCGCTGCAGTGGCTCTCGGGCTGATGTGGCATATGCTGAGGCCTGTACCTCGTTGACCACTCTAATAGTCCTTGTCTATGTATGATATTTCTTTGTTTGAGTTGAGTTTTTGTGTCTTGTGTATTCATGTATCATTGTAAATTTTCGTGTCAATAAATGGTTTCCTTTCTTTCTTAGAAGTTAACATGATGACGTCAGGGCCTACTTGATCATCTTCAGCTGGACAGCGCTACCATCCACATACAATGCAGGCGCTGGTGGCTCGGACCAAGAAGTTCAATTCCTCTTTTCTGTCCCGTGCCATTAAGTCATGGAACGCCCTTCCAGCTCATGTTTTCCCTCCCTCCTATGATCCCGGGCTCTTCAGGCGGGTGAAACGGCATTTAAGCAGGCCTTCAGGGTGAGCTAGGCAGACTCAATAGTGTCTATTGTGCCTGTCAACCTCATCTTTTTCTTATCGTATGGTTGATGAACAACCTGGTGTCAGAGTTTTTAAACCGCCCGTAGGCCTCTGACATGGCTTCACACAACGTTGAAAAATTTCTCAGGTGTGCTGGTTTTCTCACGATGTGTTCCTTCACCGTTAAAGCGTCGAATGATGTACATATGAATTACAAATTTGAAAAACACATTGGCACCTGGCGGGGTTTGAACTAGGTACCTCTCGCATGGCAAGCAACAACCTTAACCACTCGGCCATGGACGCTTTTTTCACGACCTCATATGTGGGTCTCACGACTTATCATCAGTTGGAGTGAGGTCACGCTAGAGTCCTTTACAAAAAACAGAAAACCATAGGCCTCTTTGTACTTGCTTCGTAGAGCTAACAAAAGCTTTGACCTAAAACTTGGCTTCAGAAATAAAGCAAACTTGGCCTATGCGAATGCCACTCCTTTGTGCGATGTTAGCCGTGTACCGAAAAGAGAGGTGTCGTGTTTTGAATTGCAGTGCCAACGTGGTTGTGTACATGATTGAAAAGTAACCGAACCTATTTTTGTGAGTGGCTTGGTTACTTGATATAGTGCCGATAGAAAGGTCGTAGATTGTATCTGACCAAACAAACATTGTGATAAATAAGTTAAATACCTAATTTTAAACTGTCATGGTTACACATATAAGAAAACTGAATTATTGTTCCGATGAACTCAGTTCACCAGTGATCATGGCGCTTGCAACAGTGCTGAAATATCGAGAGTTCAATAACACAAAACAACGTGGGAAATATACCGGACATTTTCAGTTTTCTTAAGTAAAACCGTCTATTATTCACAAAAACCATACCAACAACCATTTTATATATATTTCTATGTCCTTTAACATGTTGAGAACATAAAGCGTGAAGAGGTAACTAACAAGCGCACTGTCGCATTTATAATATTAGTAAGGATAACAATACACACATACATACAATCATAGGGTATATACCCAGTACACATGGTGCAACTTCGGATCACGCATCCTTCATAATAGTCACACGTACTACCCACCAAAGACACAGTGCAAAATTTAACAGTACATATTTTCCTGTAAAGCGGATTTTAGCGAATATGGCGGATCAGAAATAAATAGCGGCAATCCGCATATGAGTAGAAATCTGAATGACAGGAAGGGTATTACAATTGATATAAAACTAATTTTACGGATTTAACTCGCGTATGTTATTCTAAGCATTTTATTTAGAGACCCAAATATTCGAGTTCTTAACAGCGCTCGACAACTTAATACTTAACTTTAAGAGCTCGAAACGTCTGGTCTTGATTTGTTTTTAACTTATTCAGTTTTCGGATTCAATTTACAATTTTTTTCAGTGTCTTTAGTCCCGACAGACCATAAAATTAAAGTTTCTACAATTTCCTAATCTTTCAATAACTTAAGTTGCGATTCTTCGGCAATTCTTTTTGCCATGAACAACATCAATATATTAACTGCATTTTACTGCATTTTCTCAACTGTGTAGACTGCATAGTTTCGTGTTTTACAACCTTGGCTTAGAGCGTGAGCAGAATGCAAATATGTGCAGCATTGAGGTAGGTTCCGTGTGAAATCTTAATACATATGTACATACTATCTTTTATATCGCATCTTTGAGAAGTTAGATAGTACATATACACAAATAGTAGGTAAAAATTTAAAGTGATTTTTACCACTCTAGGCTATAATCAAAATGTGATTGATGTTACAAAGTCAAAGTAACTCAGAGGGCCTACCATGAGTTGGCTATCGAAAACTTACTTACGTTAAAAACCTATCGAGTTGTTTTTTTCATACGGCCGATTTTAATTCTTCGCGTAACCACCAGCGGCGCTGTACAAGTTTTTCATAGACATATTTACGTAGGCGATATTGAGCGCGTAAGTTTTGAAGTCATGGTAGCCCCACTGGTCCAAGAAACAATCGCCTATGAAGTAACAAGCAATTTTTTAACCTACTAATATTATATAGTTGTATTATTGCAAATTCTTAGAAGTATTTCCTGCCGGTACTAATATATAGGTAGTAATTTTGTATACATTGACAGTGGATTTGTTCCACGTACGAAACGAATGAAACAGGATTTTGACCTGTGGTTAGACCGAAATGGAATACAACAGTTCCCAAAAACGAAAACTCAAGAAAGATGTAACCCTTTCCAAAAAGCACGCTATCCAAAACTCAATCTGAAACGCAATATCAGTTTCCACCAAAATAATATGATTGTACCTCGGCGTAGTTCCGCAAAACCCCCCACAGATGGAGTTACCTTCAGCACAGCACCTACTTTGGCATTTTTTTTTATATCCGTCGTCACAGCGCTGCAATGGAGCGGGCATGCCGAACGCCAATTATTCCTCGCCCGGATTTTGCCGCGTCACTTTACAGTCTGTGATTGACTGCTGCCCGCCATTTTTGTTTTTTTTTTCTTTACACACAAACGCTGGCCCTGCACCTAAATAAAGTTGCGCGCGAAATAGGTGAGCGCGGGTGAAATTTCCATTGACATGTTGAGCTCAAAACTATGAGAGTGTTTCGTTTTTTTTTTTGCATCATTCTTGTTTACAGTATTACATAAGGCCAGTGTTATCGGGTACATTTTATCACCCCAGCTAGGATAAGATTTTTTTAATTGACATACGATGATGGCTTGGAGTAGCCTTGTCATCATCACCGAACTTGGGGGAGAGCGACTCTACTTTTTTTAACTGTTCTTCTTTCTACTGATGGGCAAAACTATCTTCCAAACCCATCTATTATGAAGACGAATAATATATATGTATGCTGTGGCATATATATAACGTAACATACACATCGGAAAGTGTATTCCGTCTATTTATATCATAAAGTAGTTCTAGTGCTACACAGATTTGAGTTAACACACTTAAACAGAGGTCCCCAAACTAGGCCTGGCCTGGATCTTGGGAAACCAAATGTAATAGTAATATTAAGAATTACAACAATAGCAAGAGAAGTTAAAAGGCATATAAATAAAAACAGTAGAACAAATCAAAGTAATAAATATGAGAACAATCTTAAATTACTTAAACTAAGAAAAATAGTTTGCTAATACCAGCTCTTCTGTTGAATTGTAGTCCAAATTGAGCAACCACTTTTTGACTAGGAATTTAACTTCTGGAACACTACAAGCTTTAATGTCACAGAACTTAAGAACAGCATTGTAAACTCGTGTTCTAATGGATTCTCCGATTCTGCTTGCTACATATGAGTCTATAGTTGGAATCGGAAGTTTAAAGACACGCTTTTGCAAAAGTGATGTGTATATGTCCGAGTTAAGTAGACGCTTATGGGTAATAATATTAATCCGAACTATGTATTTTGTATGTGTATTTGCATAATACACATACAAAATATAGTTTGGGTGATAGAATCACCTGAAATATTTACGTAAAATCTAAAAAACGCACAATCATTTATGTGCACTTAATTCGATTTCCGTTAGGCCCATTATAACTTTTCATTATTTCACTCTAGGAGGATCATTAAACATGTATTATGAATGCCTGAAACAAATATTGTAATTAGTTTTTATAACCAATTCTTATTGGTGTAATAAAATCAGAGTAAGCGTGCCTTACAAACGTAATTCGGCGATGAAACCCGAATAGAATACAAACAAGATAAACAACAAGGATTTTCCCAATCCATTTTGGACCTTAACGTGTCGGATTAAAGTTGAAAATGCGTCTTAAGTATTTCAACTAAAGGTACGTGGCAAGGACTACTGTTGAAGATGTGTCTTTTTTATTTTTGGATCTTATGTTGGTTCGTACTTTTGAAGGGCATGCACATTACTATCTATTATCTAAACGATATGAAAACTTTTTAACTACGTCTGGTGAAAATCACGGATGGAATACACGTGTATTGAATTTGCGGCTTTTTTGACTAATTGAAAAAAAGACATTGACGTAATTTACGCAAATTCCTAATGGAATTATGCTTGAAAAGATTTGGTTAATATTCTAAACTTTACTTTTACCAACTTCATAATTGAGTCGATTAAAGGTTCTATTAAATGGTAAAAACATCAGTCAAAATAGAAGTGAAGTTGAGTATATTCAGAAAATTAAAAAAAAATATCAATAAATGAATCAATGAACATTTTAACAAGCAAAAACTATTCCATTATTCCATATCGCTACAAAATTAATCAAAAAACGATTACAAGTTACATACAAGAACATACTCATTAGTGGTACTGGCGTAAATGACAAAAACCATTAAGTCAATTAAAAAGTTAACCTCAACCACTTAAACAATCAAAATTAGACTGCCAGTTCAAAGTTCTATTTTTAAACGGCTTTATTTTTAGCTAAAATTAAAAGTACAACGTTGGCATTTTAAAATGAACTCCGACAAACCTTCGGAACGGCTTTCAATACCAATTACGAATCAAACGCGGACCGGGCGTGTTTAAGCGTCAACCAACCCGGTCTTTATTAGGGATGTGACGTATATCCAGTGTTGATTAGTAGGTACATATCGAGTTTTTTGCTGGTAATCGATACAATGTTTTTGAAGGTGCTTTTTTAACGTTAACAGATCATACACAGGCAATGGGGAATGTTCATGATTTTAGCTTCTTATGTAGCTTTGAAGCCTTTGATAAACTGAATCGATATGAGTAATTCGTTCACTCACACAGCTAAAATTGAAAAAGTTATAAGTTATAAGTTTCGACCGTTCGCACTTTTCATACAAAATCGTAGTGCTATGACGTCACACTACAACATACAGTATACATAGTAAAAATATTTTTTTTGTAATTTATTCTCTAAATATATTAATTAGTTTTACAAATATTGTTAACGTGCCAATAATGTCCTATTGTGAAATTCAGACACTGTAACATTCTCCATTGAAAGCGCTAAGTCGACCCTGAATATATGAAAAATGGTACCAAAAGAGTCTAATACCTTATTATTCATTTTCATACGTAAATCAATTCATGCATCTCTCATTTAATTATAAACCTTAAGTAGATGATGGTCTTTTTAAGAAAAGTATACCTTAATCCATTATACTTTTATTCTTATTAACCGACTTCAAAAAAAGGAGGACTGAAGTTCTCAATTCATTGGAATCTTTTTTAATTATATTGGATTACCATTTAAGACGACTTCAATTATTCTTATATTGCAGACAAATTCCATTGGATTACACGTATTTGCGTACCATTTACGAGTAGAATAGTTCAAAAGATTACCCGTGTCTTGGGATTGTTGGTAATTAATATGCTAAAGTTACATCGCAATTAATACACGGGTCATTGTTCGTGCATTTTTATCATTGCACGAATATAGCAAAATGATACCATTAAAGTTACTGACAGAGTTGCCTCAAAAACTAGGCACGTTGTCAGCTCGTTAAGTTATCGTCAGCAGTACGAAAGCTAATGATTACCCTACACAGGGACATCCCTAGTCTTTATTCAAATAATGTCAGTAACAACGACACGCAGGCATGTTTGCTCAGAGGTATATTTGTTTTTACACGATTCTACGTAGCGATGCGGTTAGGGGTGAAGTTTCGTTTTCATTAAACCCGTAAGTGGCTAGTGAAAAGCTGAAGCTATTTTAATACGGTGAACGTACATATTTCGAGCGGAATGCGGTTAATTTTGTTAGGGGAATCCTGTATGTACCTAGTTGGGATACTAAAACAATTGAGTAGTGCGATTCCGTTTCAAAGACTTTTGCTTTGATATCGAATGACTGCAATGGTCTAGGTGTGCCTAGATCGAGTCGTAAAACCGTGACACTTTATATTAAAAGTCGTATTAGTACTTTAAGGATTAAACATAGATTAATTTCAAATCTGTCTAAAAAAATTTTTAATGATCAAATAAGTCTGTGTATCTGTCGCGTAAACTACTGCACTTTCACGCCTAAAGAACTGAACCCTTTACTAAAAAATTTGATGTACAGATAGATAAGTAAGGTCATAGACAGGCTACAATTTAACCGACTGTAATGTTTATCGGAATAGGGACGGAGACCGAACGCGGAAAACTACTATAAGGCGTCCGACTGATTTCAGCCATGGCGGCCGATCTCAATTGAGATCAGTCTAGTGCGCAGGACATATTATAGTGCACAAGTGCGCGCGCAAACACAAGTGCACTCCCTATTCCCTTACTCTCATAATTCGGTGAAACGGCAATCCGACATTATCCGAGATCTGGCGCAAGACCACCGGCTTAACGTGTTTTCCGAGGCACGGGCGTTCAACCGCCAACTTCCTAACTCCGGGCTGAGTAATTTCATTACAGAAAAACTCACACAAATTTTGCCCGACCCCGGACTCGAACCGGGGACCTCTCGGTCCTAACGCAGCGCTTGCTGCCAATAGACCAACGAGGCAGTTAAAAAACTACTAATAATAAGGCGGTAAATCCTGAAAATCCTTAAAACAAAGAAAAAAGCCATTAACACAAAAAAAAAATAAACAAAAGCGAAACGTCAAAAAGGTTCCATTTCAATTTGAAAACTGTCACCAAGATCAAAAAGGTTGGTTGGAAGGGTTCAAACCTACAAGGGAAGGTATTTGCTTGGCACTATTCCCTTGGGGTGGCTTCTGTTTATTAGAGGGCAATAGTAGCGATAAATGACTAACATTATTGTTGCTTACCTTTGATGTAGGTAAGGGTCCATTTTAGTTTATTAAAACTGAAAAGCTTTGGGGATTTGTTTTGTGCAATGTAAATGCTTAATGTTTTCTTAGTAGCATTGACTACAGTCGATTAAGGCTCGTAATTCTTTGTTTCTCTAAATATATTACATGAAAACAAAGGAATTTGTTGAAAATATTAATTTATTATGTTAATATTTTCAATGTATCTACTCCGTTTTAAAAAATGGCTTGCGAATTGAAATGTTACACAAATCGCTTTTATACTTATAGGGTTTTAAAAGATTTTGTGTAAAATAATTTGTGAGCCAAAAATGGTGAAATATGCGGATTAAATAAACATTTCTTCGATTTTTTTTTTAAACTTTTTTTCTAACATTCCTGTCGTGACTCTGCGCGGAGTCGTTTTCACTTACTCCATTTAAGCAAAGTCGCGTAAAAAAAAAAGCTTAAGTCCTTTAAAAAACATTTAAAGTTTCTATTAGGCTATATAAATTTTGAAATATTCAGTAGTTAACTAGTTAACAGTTAGCTAAATTTTTATGATTTCCTCTATTAATAAATAAATGTAATGTGTCGTTACTCCCGGCGCAGTAAAATGTCTTAACCTAATGAGTTAACTCAAACCCTGCCTGCTTCTCAAGACTGATCCTGGCGCTATCTCTGAAGGGTGAACCCGGGTGAATTTAATATATTTACCTATTCAACCCGTGTTTTGTTGATGCTTAGATACTGGAAGAGATGATATTTCTATAGTATGTGTGAACATTTTCAGTCGAGAAATAGTTATTACGAACACAATCAAGAAATAAGGATTTGTACTTATATAAAAAAGTATTTCCATTCCTTCATTGGAAAAGCGATAAACATGTATAGTCAATAGATATATTGAGAAAATACATTGAGATCGGTTATAAATAGGATTAATCATTTTTCATTAGATGTAAAGATCATAAAGACTGGAAGAAACATTTTTAAATCAAAGAAGTCTCACTAAGTAAGCTTTAGTGTTACTTTACGGAAAGAATTGCAGACTTAGTATATCTAATTATCCGAATTTAATCATTTTCAATACTAACTTAAATAATCTCTTACGTACTATTAAAAATATACCGACGTTTGACATGCGGATACCACGCAATCAATCTCATATGTATATCATATAAATGTCTATTCCATATCACCCCATATCATTGGTACCCCAGATTATACTAGGAACGGAGTGAGAAATTTCAAAATAAATTCCATACAGAATAGGCACTTATTGACAGACCCTCTGCATCCCATTTGACTTATTTTGGGGTTCCGTAAATCAAAAGAAAAAAATATAACCCTTATAGAATCGGAGTTTTTGTCTGTATGCCTATATCCTATTTTTCAGGATCAGTAATCAATATTTTTATTTGTTGTTTTTAATGCTATTAAAGCTCAATGTAAATTTCAAATTTGAAAAACATCGCATTCATGATCCCGCCTGAACGGGGACTTGAACCACCGGACCTTCCAATATCGTGTCGGATACTCTTTCGTCGGTTTTTCAAATTTAAAATTATCGGTTCTCAAGTTCAAATTAATATCATAATAAAAAACTACCAATTAAAAAAAAACTTAAGCTTTTAAGAGATCCATTGACGATTATTTCAATCTTATTTTTTCCAGTCAGACGTTTCGCATAGCTTTCAATATTAAGTGTGTACTGTGTAACTTCCTGTCAATCGTTGTCAAAAAGCACTTGTCAACACACCAAGAGCAGCACAAGTATTTTTTTAATGTTTTTTTTTACGACAAACATTTTTTTTTCCTTCTTAGAACTTGTACGGAACCTTAGAAACGCGAGTACGACTCGCACTTGGCCGGCTATTGATCATAAACCCCGGTTCACCCTAGCAGGAGAAGTTTTATGTATTATTAATGTGATGTGATCATGTGAGACGACGTACTGCTATTAGATAAAGATTTTCTAGGGCAAGTATATCGCTGGTTTTTGAGTAAATTAATAAATGGTATATAGTAAAACGGCCGCTAAAAAAATTCGTCGTAAAATTGTATAAAATAAAATAGAATAGAATAGATTTAGAATATAACACAACAACACATTTACGTAGTCTTCATAGTTAACAAAAGGTCTTAAATGTAGTTTCTTGATACTAAGAGATCTATCCATTGATACATACACTGATGTAATCCTGTGGTAAGTAGCATAAGTACAAGTAAATATTTACGTAGGTATATGTCTACCCCACGTAAAGAAACATAGGTGGTTTTACTGGTACTGGAAGTAGTACTTTTATGCAGATTCTCATCATCAATTCGCCTCTTACCCAACTAAAAATATCCTATAACGTTAAGTTAATAAATAAATAAATGTCACATCTCATTTTAAGCTAATTTCTTTTAAGCACTTGTGTTACGGATGTCAGAAACAACAGTACTTTGAATATACTGTCTCAATATCTCTATCAAGAGAGAGTGAGAAATTGACACTGTCGTATTTTCCAGTAATAAATGTCTCACCGATCAAACATAAGTCGAACATTCGTCGTCAAAAGTCAAAAGATTTCCATATTATTACACTTTTGGTCCTACATGTACCAATATTATGTTGATATTACGTGTCGTTTCAAAAGACGACATTCAGAGTAATGTAGGTCAAATCGGTTGAGCTAGAATATTAAACTTTGCCTTTGATTGAAATAGCAATATCTTTTAGCATAGACAAACTATAGAGCATTTTTGGTAAAGTTAAGTTTTGATCCAGACTACACAGATAAAGTGTGTTGGTATACTTTTTTTTGTAAATATTAGCATGATCGCATTCCATCTGTTGGAAAGCTATAGTGAGATCAACATAAATGAGGGCGACAGGCACAATAGACCATATTGAGTCTTAAGTTTTATACGGTTGAAGGTATGTGAAAAAAACTATCTACACCAAATCGGGTTACAGCTTTCCTGAATACCCTAAGTTTAAAAAAAAACGAAATGTTGTCGTATTCCACAATTAACTGGTATTATTTAAATTAAAAAAAAACAACCTTACAACAAGAACCTATTCCCGTCCCAAAGTCCAGGTTTCTTTGGTGAACCGATGACCTTAAGTGGGGGGGAGAGCAAGGCAAGGCAACAGCGGAAGGGGGGTGTATAAAACAAGGAGCGGGGTGGGAGGGCATATTATCACGTAACAAATTGGTTTCTGCTACCTTTGTTCGAAGTCCCGGTCCTGTACAGACGAATGTTGTATGGTCAGCAGGAAAATCGGGAACTTATACTTTACCATACACACATACATACACACACACACACACACACATAGTATATTTGAAGATTATTATGTTTCTATTTCTCAATGTCCTTCCTCTCTGCTAATAAATTTGCTGTGCCCGACAGGGTCCATAATTGAATCTTACTTTTTAAGCAACATTTTTACCCGACTACGGCAAAGCAAAAGGAGGGTTATGATTTTGACAGGCTATGTATGTATGTATGTATGTATGTATGTATGTATGTTTGTATGTATGTATGTATGTTCATCTGTTTCCACATAACTTCTAAATTGCTTGTCAGAATTCGACAAATGACATATCATTAGAAGCGTCTTAATTGTCCGCTGGTTATAGGCTATATAGGGTTTCACAAAATCTAATGTGGCGCCCACTAGCGGACAAAACATACAGAGTAAAACAAATAAAGTTAAGATAAATACGCCGTGTTTGGTATCATTGGAAAGCGCTTTACTTGTACATTTTAAATATATATATATTACTAGCATTTGCATGTGACTTTACGTATATTCATGGACTGATTGCATATAGTTCACATCTTTTCGTTCATAGCTTCTTTACTACGTCCCCTTAAAATATAAAACATGTTGGTTCATCAATTTAACTTTTGATAATATTATGCGCCACAAATACACTTTAACACCAAAATAGTACAAATAATAAAAAGTTAAAAACTAAAACCCAACTACGACAAAAAACGACGCTGAAAAAGTATAAAACAAGACTTTTAGAACACTGAACTGAACAAAGTTGCTTATGTAGTTCCAACTATGTAGAGATAAGTTTTCATGTTTGGAAAGGCGTAGTCACACGTTCCATACACAAGTACCTACCTACCGTAGCACTTTGACAACGTGTGACTGCGGTTTTCCAAACATGAAAACTTATCTCTACATAGTTGGAACTACATAAGCAACTTTGTTCAGTTCAGTGTTCTAAAAGTCTTGTTTTATACTTTTTCAGCGTCGTTTTTTGTCGTAGTTGGGTTTTAGTTTTTAACTTTTTATTATTTGTACATTATGGAAAAGCAATAATTATTTTGAGTTTGAGTTTATTTTAACTAGGTTTACGCCCACGCTCTATATGAAAGTAATTTTATGTCTTTTTTTTATTTCGTTCAGAATGACCTCACTACACTAGATGGTAAGTGGCCGTGAAGTCCGTAAAACGTGGTTCGAAGCTACATCCGCACTGCATTTTAGGATAAAGGGTGAGAGCCATCCGCTCCCCCGCAAGTCCGGTGATGATAACGGGGCTACTCCAAGCCATCATCATCGCATGTCAGTTAGGAAAACAAAAAACTGCACTTTAGGAAAAATTGGTTCAGAGAATTAGTGGTGGAACTAAAACGACTTTTTTACATAAGTCTATGCTATATACATATTATATTACTAAAAGCTATTAATAATTTTGTTCAGTTCCTTTTTGCTTCTAAACGCGACACAGCAGGATTAGCCGTCTCTAATTTTTTTACAATTTAAGGTGTGAAAATATACGTCCAATCGATCTGCTAAATCGATTTCGTATTATTAGAATAAGTAGCTAAGTTTACTTTTTATTCGGATCATTGACCCGTTTAACGCTATTTTGATGTTTCTCAATCCGGACAATAGTAAGCTGGACCTGAAATTCAGCGTGACATTTGAAGTGAGCGATAAATTATACTCCTTTATTACCTACCACGTGAAGAATTCATGAAATATTCATGATTGTAGTTATAAAAAGGCTTCTATTCCTATAAGATTATTTTACAATGAGGTAAATTGTAAACTAGTGGTTTATCAAGTGGAAAGTGTTACGCTTAGTTATACTAAAGCTTTTTCGACTTAAATTATATTTTTTATTTAAATATCGATAGAGCTACAAAAATTTTTTTCTGCCAAGTTACTAAATGCCCACAGAGAAATGTTACAAATAAATGAACGAAGTGAGTAATTTTATGTATATCGATAGGGACATAATTTTACATAGAAGAATATTTCGTTTGCTTAAAAACATTCACAATGTTTGATCCGAAAAAACTACAACATACATTGTGTGTTATATGGAACTTTCCAAATTAGGTGAACATAATAAAATACAATTTTATGTGAACCGGGTTTTACTGCACAAATTAGTAAGGTCGTTAACCTAAACCGATTTGTATAGGAGATCTCGAAATTATTTACCAATGAAACAGTTCGAAAAAGTCAAATATTTACCGGCGCAACACGTATAAATTATGATAATGCCATGCTAACCTAAACATCATACATATTAACATAATTTTTCATAATATTATTACCGTGGGAACTATTTAATATTTTGTATTCAATGTAATACACGGATTTGAAATAACGACTTCATTATAGCCGTAACTTTGGATTTTGTATTTTATTCTATGTGCTTTTAGAGTCATTTTTGCAGTGTTTTTGCAATATTTGCAGTGTTTTTTTTAATTGTCTGTTCAATGACGCTTTAAGTAGTACCTATATAGATATAGGTACTACTTAAAACCTTAAATATGATTATTAACCCCATCCGGTACAAATACTTGTATTATAAATACTCACATAATACTTCTTCAAAACCATGGATTTATAAGCGCATAAAACATACCTGTAACAAAAAAAATATACACATTAGACATCGGAAAATAACAGTACAATGTAGTAAAATAAGAATTATACATAAGATAACGAACAATTACGATGTAACAGTTAATTGTCCATATTTTTAAGGATAACCGCAAAGTATAAGAACCTTAAAATCTAGGGTTTGAAAAAATATCAGTTTCAATCCTGGTAAGTATATAAAAATAATAAATTAAAAAAATCTTATTTTTTTTTATTTTGGTTAAAATAAATCCAATTTTAACCCTCAAACGCTTCTCATGCTGACGGTACCCAGCCCAAAACCCGCCTATTTAACATGGAACCGAAAAAGATTCTTTTGTGAGACACAATTCAAGAATGAAACGTATTGAGACGCAAGGTCCCGAGTTCATTACACGTTTTTTTGTGTACTGTATTCGTATATTGTTGGGGTGTGGTGATGATTTGATACCCATTGTTTACATAACAAGCACTTCTATCTATTCAAAACTCATTGACTGTCCGATTTGCTGATAACGACAATGAACTCAAAAGTAAACTTAAGTAACTGAGAAAAAATGAACATTTTATGTCATACTAGCTGTGCCCGCGACTTCGTTCGCGTGTCCTACAGGATTTAACATACAGAAGTTGTTTCCCAATAACGCCCGTTCCCCTGGGAATTTTGTAATATCGCGTTGCAAGTAAGCTTTACGTCCATTAAGGTACCTGCATGCCAAATCTCAATCATCTATCTTACGCGGTTTAGATTTTTTTGATACAAAAGTTTTTTTTTCCTGTTACCCCCGTTCCCGTGGGAATTTTACAATATCCTGTTCGACTAAGCTTTAAATTTATTAAAGTACCTGCATGCCAAATTTCAAGCGTCTAATACAAAAGGATTTTCCCGTTAATTCCTGTTCCCGTGGGAATTTCGGGAAATTCTTTTTTAACGAATGTCATAACATCTACCTGCATGCCAAATTTCATCTGGATCTGTCCAATAGTTTGGGCTGTGACGACTTCGTCCGCGTAGAGACGTTTAACGGGTAAAACATTACTTCCTTATAGCGCAGTCGGTTAAAAAGTAGCCTATAACCTTTTCTAGCCTCTGGACTATATCTGTACCAAATTTCATTTAAATCGGTCCAGTACTCTATGCGTGAAAGCATAACAGACAGACAGACAGACAGACAGACAGACAGAGTTACTTTCGGATTTATAATATTAGTAAGGATATGTATTTGTTTTTTCTTAACATCTCGTTAAAATATGCGTTGCGGTCTCATAATGTTTGTTTTATTTGTATATGTACATTTTAATGTGTATAAATAACCTCGGTTATAAATACCGTGGTAAAACAAACAGCTTTCAATCTGTCATGCTTCAGTTAAATTATGTACTTTCGCTTAAAGCCACATAAAGCAAATTTATAATAATATAATAAAGCTTAGATCATACGAACAAGGTACAAACTGCTCAAAGAGTTAAAATGAATCGTCCTTCCCACATCACACACGCTCATTCCAATCCCCAAGCACCCCAAATCGAGTATCAATTGAATTATCCCAATTGCAGTTTTTGCAACCGCAAACACCAAAACTCCGGCCCTGTTTTACCCAAGCGTTACTTTACGTCTATTTAAGCATTCTAAATAAGTATTCGTTCAAAGCTTTGTTGTTCCCCCGATTGCCTTCAGCCCGCAGGGACGGGTCGAACAAATAAATCAGTCGTTCATTCATTCGTTCACCCATTCGTTCACGGGCGGCCGGACCGGCTGGACACCAACATGCATTGTAGGGTTAAATTTCATAATTAGCTAAGTAGGGTTAAAAGTTGGACATTGGAAGGTGGCGTTTGTAGTTATAAGTTTGTGGGTCAGTTTTGAAAAGGAATTGTTATTGTCTGAAAGGGTTAACTGGTTCAAACGAAAGTTACTTAAAATAAACGAGTTTTCTCGGTCTTTTGTAGTTAATGTTTGAATGAGTATCTACATGATTAATTATTTATTTCATCGGGGTATTTTATGCAAAGCACATTACATTTATGTTTTTACATTGGTTTAATTTGAATAATTCTAGATAAATAGTAAGTACCCTGGTCTCTTCCCTAATCCATAGAGATGCAAAGAGCACAAAATTACACCATGAAGACATATTTATGTAAGAAATGACTCTGTTCCTAAATTGTCTATTTATTTATTTATTTATTTGAGGTACATTAACAGAGTACAATCGTAAAATTAACTTAATATATAGGTTTAAACTAGGTCTTCTAGACAATACTCCTTTACAAATGTACACAGCATGTCTAAAACCAAACGAAGTTCCGTCGCAAGACTAATAGATGTATCATAGATGCAATTATCGCTTAATCGTCTTACGTTAAATCCAGCTAAAATCTATCTAAATGCATTTAAATACGCTTAATACGAATCGCAAAGTGTCTCATTTCGCAAAACTATTTTCATCTTCAAAGACGCACAGTTTAACGTTCGAATTTATAAAATTCTTTTATTTAAAATTAAAATTATTATTTAAAATTATTATTATTTGAAAATATTACTTCGTATAACCTGCTGATATTAGTACTGCCTTATTAAGACATCGATTGAGATCGGTAGCCTTATGAAGTGGATTGAAAATTACAGTTAATGATAAGATCGGTCTAATTATACTCTACTGTGTTTGTAATAAAAGAACTTATGTGTGATTACTTTGTGTTGTTCAATAGAGAATATTTTTCAATTTACCTACTTTGTGATTACGTTACATGTCGACTGGTCATCCTTTTGTTCAATATAATCGATTACAACCCATGACGCATATAAATGTGGTTCTTCAATATTAGTAGTACAAAATATTTATAAAGTTTTTAAGCTATTACATAGCTTTTATCGCGGGCTTTGAGCGCGGCGACCGAACCAAGCAATTCCGTAACGAAAAAACCTCACAATCGTCTAACGTCGTTTCAGTTCGGTAGACTTCGGCACGGTGTTTGTGTGCGTGCGGTTAGACGTATTGTACGACTCTACGACACTCGCACGAATCGAGACGAGCTGCTCCGAAATCGGACGACGCTATGCAATAGCTATACCGCGGCAGTCCCCGAGTGCCACACGTCTTTTTTATTCAAATTAATAAATAGCAGTTTCACGAAAGTGATAAACGAAATTCTAAAGTAAGTTCGAAAAGCTGTATTACTTTGAGCTTAGTTTTCTTTTAATCATCGTTTTTGTGCGGCAACCAGTACCGGATTACGTCACATCTCGTATATGAACTATCGCTTCTCATGCTGTCGAGTTTGATGATCAATTTGTTCACGAATTAATAACATTTAAGGAAATTTTAATTTTCAGTAACTAGCATGATTGAATAGTACTACAAAGGTTCTGCTTAGGGAAAACAACTACTTAAATTTCACCGTGTATATCAGTATCGATAACTGAACAACACTGTCTAACCCTGGACAGTGGCACAGATACGTTTAATGCCCGCTCTTATTTCTATCTGGCCAGTGGGACGATGTACCAAGCAATGTCTAATTTAATCCACTAGCAGGGCTGCCACTCAAAAAAAATCTGTTTTTTATTTTTAGTAGTAATAATAATATTAGTAGAAACCCTAGTAACAAAGTACCTATAAAACCTATAAATTTTATTATTATGGATACTAGTATGCATGATAATAAAACGCTAAGGAAAAGACTACTTCCAGTTTAGCTTCCGGTAAGAAACGCGTAACATTCTATTACATATATTAATATCAGTTTTTAACAAGACAGCCTTTTTAGCACGTAAGATGTGTGATGTGTGTATTATAATGTGTGCTAAGTAAACGTTTATTCTATTCTAGTTAGTTAATAGTAATTATGGTCACAATATTATTTTGCTAGAGTCATGTTGGCTAGAACAATATTATGCAATGAGTGTAATCATTACATATACCTAGTATAAAATACGGTCGCCTACCGCGTCTATCCCTGTATATGCTTAAAATTATGCTCCGGATTTTGATGCAGTTTTTTCTATTGATAGAGGGATTTAAGAGGAAGGTTCTTACAAGTAATAATATAATGCATAACCGGGGCAAGTTGTCAATTTGCGAGTAGTTTCGTTAGTAAACATTAATCAGTTTACGTAAAGCTTTATTCATCACCAAAAAAGTTGAACCTCTTCAAAGTTCCCATAATCATCAACCCTATCACTGCACGCTATGTTTAACCGTGGTGTAAGCGGTCTTCCCGGCGGCATCGAGCCGAACGGACCCGTTCACCGGTCACCCGTTCACAGTTCACTCATTCATTCACCCGCTTTGATGTCGGCACTTCACGCCCGCTGCGTATTGTCATACTCGCACGCCTTTCTAACATGGGACTTACAAAATAGACTGTTGGGTTTAGTAATTTCGCGTCCCTTAAGAAGGTAGTTTGTGACCCTCTGATTGAAACTTAAAATCAAACCACATTTTAATTAAAGTAGAGTAGATACAATTTTTGGTACAAGTATAGTAAATTTTATGGAACACGCTACTCTCAACTCGTGACTAATTTATGAAACCGTATTTAATGAAATTAGCTATTGAGGCAAGGTCGAGATTAAAATAGGATATAGGAACATATTTTTGCACCGACTGTCAATGGTCAGACATACTAAGTATGTTTAAGGTAAATAAGAGTTGCACGAAAGACTTCGCTGATAAAAAATACTTTAATATCCACCACGTAGCTTTTCTATAAAAGTCCAGTCAAAATAATTTAACCTAGGAAAAATTCGCATAGAGCTGAAAATTGGCATGGATGTTGGGAACACTATTACAAATAATCTGTCAAAAGTCCCCATCGATCCCACGTCTGCAAAAAAAAATAATCAAGGTCAAATGTCACAAATATCAGTTTCATGCACTTTTGAGCGAAACGGTAAGTTTTATCATAAAAGTATGTATGACAAAATTACTTATCACGTAATTATCTATAAAAATGTTTAAACACTTTGTTCCTAAGATTCACCATTTCAGAGATATAGCGATGCACAAAGTTGAAAAAGATGTATTTTCAAACGCTTCCAGGCCCCCATGCGATTGTGCTAGACAGTTAAAATTTTAACGAATGATGTATCTCAGTTGCCTCTATAACATCTAATACTAGAAACAACATGAAACCAACGTGTAAAGTGGGTTCTCATACAAAACCTATGTTTTTTTTTCTCACACTTGGGCGGTTTTTAACGTGGTTACCCTAGTGAACCTATTCCAGGTCATATATCGATCAAAAACGATATCAACAGATGAATGCATATTATGTAAAATATTAATTTTCTAATGATTAAAACCACGATATCTCGCGAATGGTGAGTCGGAGAAGAAAAAGTGACTGGACCATTTTTGTAGAAAATTGTATGATCTACAACTTTTGTTTGACCTATTTTTACGATAATACTTACTGTTTTCGAGAAAAATGGAAAAATCCTTAATTTTATACTTTTGACCTTGAATAAATTTTTTTGCAGAAGTAGGATTGATGGGGATTTTTGATATTTCGTTTATTATGATGTATTTAACGTCTCTGGCAATTTTCAGCTCTATGCGAATTTTGTCTAAGTTAGCACTTATTTTTGTCTATTTTGACTGGACTAAAAACTTTATAAAAGTTTCATAGAAAACTTGCAGTGAAAGAAAACATCGTGTCATGTCATCATTATAAACATCGACTAAAATTTTAATCAATCAAGTCTTTATTAGATATATATTTAGGTAGTCGTTGAAAGATTAACTTTATTATACGTTTACGTTTTATATGTAATTATTATCCTCTTTGATATTGCCTCTTTGATACTGCCTTTGTATCAAAGATGATATAGTAAAGCGGCAGATGTACCAATCAATGGTGTATTTATAGCCATTAAGTCAGGTGTGATATTTCTGTACCTCTGTCGTAACTAAGGCGTGATATGTGTACTAAACACTGTCTAAGTAACAAACTGTAGCGATTTTGTATAGATTTGACGATTTTTCAAGGTTGACTATTATTTTACTTCTATTGATTATGATTCTGCAATTTTGTTCTTATTTACGTTAAAAGTGTCAGTTCACTCGCAATCTGTCATACAGGTTCTCCTAGTACAGTTGCCAGTCTCTCACTTAGATGTTAAATTTGTAATGTGACATGTATCTTAAGACGTTTGTTGTAATTCTTTGTGAGAGAAAAATAAATAAATTTATTATTATTATTTTAGACAGCGTCATAAGCGACTCATTTAGAAATCTCACAATTTTTTTACAATAACTTTCACATAAAGGCATGCATTACTAGTTTAACTAGGTCATGAAAATAAGATCCAACCACTCTAGACTATTGTTCAGACACACTATCTATCTATATCCTACCCTATTTATCATTAAAGAATACTAGTCTGAAAAAGAGTCTATTTTCTTAGAAATCAGTGTAAAGTAATTCGCCCGTACTTCAGGCCAAGGTGAACATATTTAGACCAGATGAAGTCATAGCTCGGATGTCTCAGTACTCTTTCGCAAACACATTTATTTTTGGAAGATATACTTTAACACAATGGCACGCATGTGTATAAATCGTAGCTGTAATGTGATATTTACGACGACCTATATTACTAGCAAATCCAATATATCAAGGATTATAATTATTTTGCTTTTTTTCCTAACTGACATACGATGGTGGCTTGGAGTAGCCTCTTCATCATCACTGGATTTGCGGGGGAGCGGATGGGTCACACCCCTAAAATATTTTGCCGTTACATAGTACGCATACATAATAGATTACATAGACAGAAATATCAATAACATATACAAATGAGCGAGCATATTTGAAACAAACGAAATACCTTACTGAAATACCAAAGCTTAAAACGCAAAGTATTTAATAATTTTGAATACGGTATATTTGTAACTATTACGAATCAAAATGGCGTGATGTACAGTTGCGTGAAAGGAAACCAGTATTTTCATTCAGATTAATGATTATTTTGACGTTAGTTTTTATAAATGATCTGAACACCCCACTTTGGTTCTCTGCACCCTAATTTACACCGATTTCGGGGTCTATCCACTCTAATAGTGAAAAAGTACAATGCCTTTGTAAGTTATTGTCTATTTTAAGAAACACTTTTGGTGTTATATCAAACTGAACTTGTACTGAACAACTAAGTAAGTTGAACGTGTGAACGTGTGACTTTTATAGCATTTGCGAACTTAGAAATACATACATACACCGTGAAATAGTATTGGTTGTTTTTCCGAAGCAGAACGATTTGCATTTTAGTATTATCGAAATGTGCTAGTTATATCTTAACAAAAACATTTTTTTTTTAAAAGTTTCAAAAAAGTAATCATCCAAAGCTTTATATGGAAAACTACGGTTGTATTTTTAGCAGACACTATTTCCGATGTTTTTAAAATGAGCGTCTGAAATATCGGTATTATAATATTTAATCGTAACGACTAACCACTCAATTCTCGAACATAACCGTTTATCAAACTACACCAGGTTTTAAACGAAACAAATAAATAATTCAGTTCGTACGATTATTCAAAACTAAATAATATGGACCGTGATATATAGCTCTTGGCTTATTAGGGCACAATAGGTAATTATCATAACAAAATCCGCCTACAGTGTAGCGTTCGTGAAGTACAGTCGCCATCATTATATTCTTCAACATAATTCAATTCCGACACACCTCTTTTGCCTTATTCGTTACTCTCTTCATATGAATTTGTACATAAGTAATTTTATAAAGGCGTAAGTAACCTTGTATCTTTTCACGTTTTGACGCCATACCTACTGAATTACACAACGATTTAAATTAAAATAAAGGACAATGGGCAAAAATGTATGGAGCTTGGTCTATTTTTGAAATTGAGTGGCAGTCTCCGGAATCAGTATATCTTGCGAGGCACTATTAAACTTAACTATTTTAAAAAAAATCGTGAGCATATACCGGTTAGTTTAGGAGATATCGAATATTGTTGTCTTTGTATATTTCGATGATTCAATGCAAAAATTGTTTTATTTTTATAATATTCCTATTGTAAAGTGTATATTATAACTATTAAAAAGTCTAATATTTTCAAAGGTTTACAAGAAAATAAAAAACCGACCATTTTTTTTTAAGATTTTATTATGATAAATACAATCACATACAAAAGGTACAATATAAAAACGTCCAAAGAAGTTTTGTCGACCGGTTGCTGTTACCACCATACAATTGCGTAAAACTCGCCAAGTGACTCTGGCCTCTCGGTCATGTCGCGTTCCGGGATCAGCACTGTACGAACCGGAGCCAGGGGGACCATTGTTGCGGCAAGCGCCGGACCAGTGGAGTCTTAGCGGCGGTATTGTGCGAGCGGAGCGGGTCAGCCCGCCGTCCAGGGAGACCCGTAGACACGGGGGCCCTTCCGTCCGGCGGACTGGCCAACTCCGACCCGCACAGCTCAATACCAATGCGAGACTCCACGCCTTGTCTCGTTGTTGCCGCAGCAGTGGTCTCCTCTTTAAGCGGGCTTTCAGGGTGAGTGCGAAAGGCTATTGTGCCTGTCGTCCTCATATTTGGATCTCACTACCGCTTATCATCAGGTGGAGTGAGGTTATCTTGTTAGTTTAATATTAAAAAAAAAATGCTTTTCTTATAAAAAACTTACTCGTCTATTATAATAGTGTCTAAAAACGAAGCAGGTAATCGAATTTCATCTTGGTATCGTGCCGTGGCTGGGTGATTCCGTCAGACGAGTTTAAACTATAAAAAAAAAATGTCACTTTTCGTAGGCGCAGGTTTATTGTAATTCTGAATTATCCTATTTAAATAAAAAACCGCTGTTTGCTTTTACACAATTATCAAAATAAAATAGTTATGTAATAATACGTTAATGAAATATAACAATCTTCATCACTCTATATTTCTATATCTAACCATGACTCGAAGTAACTGCCATATAATAAGTTTTTATTTATGACACGAACTATGATATGCAATTGAAATTTGAGACTGCCACGCGATTTTTATTTTAGCCCAAAATGCCCATTGTCCTTTGGTAAACGGATAGTCAAAAGACTGAAATAGTCTAATAGGTCAGTTTTGAACAAAGTGAGTACTAAAAAAATATTTTATTTTAAGGGACAGGTAAGCTATTATTATATTTTGGGTTGTGTCCCTGATGATTTCGACAGCACGATTACAAAATTGTATCTATCTACACACATTGCTCTGTATGTACAGCTTCGGCTTACCATCGATAAAATGTACCTTATTTATGATTCAGACTGTACCAAACTCGATTTATAACAAAGTCGTTATCATCGGTTAATAAATCGGTGAATTTTGTAACAATGGTTAAAGTAAAACTGTATAGATCGGGCAAGACGTAATGATTTGTAGCTCAGTGTTTATGAAGGGACTGGCGATCAAGTATCGGAGATTAGTTTCCTAGTTAACACGAATCATATTTATATTTGAGAACACCTGAAAATGTAAGTGAAGGTAACGTTTAACCTTTCATTATAGTAGGCCTGCTCTGCCATGATCGTTAGTAAGAAAAAAACTGTGCCAATAAAAAATTGCCAAATAGTAGAGAATAATTTACCTTGGGGACAGTAAAATTTTAATACTATGAAGTAATAGAAACCGCGATAATAGATTAAAAAAAAAGATGTGTGGCACTCGGGGACTGCCGCGGTATAGCTATTGCATAGCATCGTCCGATTTCGGAGCAGCTCGTCTCGATTCGTGCGAGTTTCGTAAAGTCGTACAATACGTCTAACCGCACGCACACAAACACCGTGCCGAAGTCTACCGAACTGAAACGACGTTAGACGATTGTGAGGTTTTTTTTGTTACGGAATTTCTTGGTTCGGTCGCCGCGCTCAAAGCCCGCGATAAAAGCTATGCAATAGCTTAAAAATAGTGATAAAGCTTGCAAAAAATGTAAGGACAATGCACATTTGCAATATAAAAAAAACATTACATTTGAAATACATAATACTACTTTCACTAATATACTTTTCAAACAACAAGGAGAGGCACACGAGTTTTAAAAACCCATTGCATTGAAAGCTCGTTTCGTGAGTCTATCGATCGACTAACACGTGTAGCCAACATTTAAAAATAAAAATAACCAGTCATTACATTCATGTTTTACTATCATCACAACCCAAGCATATTTATGACTTCATCTTAATCAGGGAATCCATTCCAATCGCTCGATAACCATAGATAAGCCGATACACAACTAATTGTAACCTTAATTTCCTTACGATAGAAATAGCCTTGTATATCATTTCTTTCATCAGTGCATTTAATATCATTTGAAAGCATTTTCTAGAATAGTAATCTGCAGTCTCCACTTTTACGGTCGGCGTTTTAATTAAAACTACTACATAATTTAATGATTTACGCTATAACTACAGTAATACCCCGCTTTACGCGACCCCGTTATGCGCGGTTTCACTATAACGCGAATTTCAATTTTCGCAAAGTTTTTCTTCAGGGGAAATACAAAATGCTCTTTCAAAAATTTATTCAGGTTTGGACATACTGCAGAGTATAGACAATAATGATGACCGTGTCTTGACCGTGTGTCAAACAATAAAAAACAGTGTTGGGTGTTATGAACGTATTTTACAAGAACGTAAAAAAAACGCTACCCAAAAGACAATAGATGTATTTTTCCGTAAAAAATAATTAATAGTAACTATGTAATGCATAAAGTGTTCTTAGAATTAAAGTGATTGATTAAAATGATTCGTGTTTTTTTTATTAAATTTTGGCTATGTTTAATCATAAACCTCGATATACGCGAATTTCAGTTAACGCGATTTTTTCTGGAACGCATCTCTCGCGTAAAGCGGGGTATTACTGTACCATTTTGTCAGCCATCTTTGAGGGAGTTAGGGAAATTAGTTTTCATTATTTAATAAGTTTGGATGGCGGTTGGAGCAGACATGTATTTTTGATAGTAAAACGGACAGTAGTTTTTAATTGTATAAAAAACAGCGTATTAGGTTTATAACAGCACTAATGGAAATTAATATTATTAGAGTTAGGAACTTACCTAAATTTCACTTTATTTCTTAGTTACTGCATCAATTTCTTGAGGGCTTGTTTAGGAATTTGAAGTAAATATTAGGTTTTTCATCTGCTTTGGTTAGCTTACATTTAGTATTTATCTAATTTTGTCTAATAAAAGCCGTCAAAGTAATAAAGCTATATTTCGGAAACGATATAGGTATTATAAAGATTTTGATTTATAGGACCAAGAGACGGACCTGTATTAATGTGACCAAATAAATTCGAATCTAACGACGCCATAATTCATAATCCAATTGTGCGGAACTTACGCAACTGAGAAATAATGGTTGTAATTGGGTTGAGCAATTGATTGTCAGACAAATCGGCCTCAGATTGTAGTAGACCATAATCGTAAACACTAAACAAGTCTGAATTCCTGATACCACTCACAAATAAACTGTTGACAATAGGACCAAAAGCGGCAACATTTTGACATAACAAGCCCGATGATACAAATATCATACAAACATAGAATCACGCCTTTTTCCCAGAGGGGTAGGCAGAGATCACTTCCTGCTATGTGTTTCAGTCCTGGCACACCACTTTCGCTTTTTCCACATCCATCAACCTCTTCGTGCACGCTCCTCGAATACGGGTACTTTGATTTGACCTTTCTTCAAGATGGGTTTGGTCATGGAAGGTGTTTTTTGGTCATTCCCTGTCAATATTTTAATTTATACTTTCTCTTTCTCTACCTTTCATCCTCTCAACATGACCAAACCATCTAAGCATACCCTTCTTAACCATTGTCTATCATCAGATATCATGAACACATTTTTTATGTTTTTTTAATCATCTTCTTCTTATCGTATGGTTGATGAACAACCTGGTGTCAGAGTATTTAAACCGCCCGTAGGTTTCCTCACGATGTTTTCCTTCACCGTTAAAGCGTCGAAATGATGGTACATATGAATATCAAATTTGAAAAACACATTGGTACCTGGCGGGGTTTGAACTGGCGACCTCTCGCATGGCAAGCAACGACCTAAACCACTCAGCCATCGACGCTTTACCACTCGGCCATCGACGCTTTACTCACTTTTATTATACCTGAATAATTATCAAAAACGCTGAACCTTAGAAATAGACCGAGTTTAAATCGTCACTTTACAATCGACAAGATCAAATCCAACTTAACATGTTGGACGAATTATCAAACTAATAAATTATGTAATTATTTCGAAAGCACGGCTTGTAGCCCGACCGCGGGAGTCCCATAAAAATACCCACAATGGCCGATAAATATTTTACATGTAATTATAATGAAAAATCGCCTCGTCCCAACACTAAATGTTTCCGGTAAGATTATAAATAAAATCGGCAGCTTTGAATCAATTTGTAATTGACTATTGTTGGTAAGATTAGAATTTGAGTTATTTAGGACATCCGCCATTTTGAAATAGTGATGTGAATACGTTTTGTATTAACATAATGGCGTGGTAAGACTTTTGTATCAGCTGTCATTGATAACTGTCTTCTAATTACATGATTTGATAATGTGCAAAGTTTCTTAAGATTGAAGAAGAAGAAAAGAACCATAGAAATCACAAATCTGAAGAATTCGTTTGGTTGACTTCGGTATGTTCATAAGGTACATATTTGACCATACTTGAAATCAGCTCACGGCCATTAAGACAGAGGCCAAATACACCATCGCGTCAATAAAATTTAATTTCTTTTTTTATTGCGATGCATTATCGATTTATCTATTAAATAGCTATGTAACATCAAGCTGAGACTATCAGAGGTAAAACACATAATATAAAGTCTAAACGCTAGTTATCTTAATGAGAGGTATAAATGGTCTGAACAGCAAAACCTTCTCTGCATTAATAGACCATATTTCGCAGTATCGTTGTACCATCTATTCTGTGGCTAGACCGACAGTTATGGTCAACTACGTACCATCTACCGGCGAATGTATCGAATCGAAATAACTGTTGTATCTATGAAATCACCGCTACCGTACAATTCGATTTATTACGTTGTGCTATCGAGTAATTTAGGAAATTGTTTTTCCATCTTGATTTGCAAATGTTATCTTGCATTCGTATTTCTGTGGCATGATGTATTATGTAGAATTGCTTTGAAAGCTTTTAGCAAACAATAGAAGATAATTAAAAAGCTAGATATTTTTTTTCAAACATCAACATCAATAACTAATATTATCAACTAATTAAGTCCCAATTATAAGTGAAAAATTGTGTTTATCTACTCAATAAATCTTCTTAAATTTCGCTAATATACAGTTAAGTTGAAGAAGGACATAGGTTAACTTTTATCCCGAAAAAGAATTGTATTACCAAAATATCGACGGGTCTTTCTAATGTAGTCACATCACTAATACAATTTAAGAGTACAGTGAACCATGAAATCAAATTAACGGCGTTAATGTCTTATTTTGAACAAAACAATGGACTGTAATAATAATCTTGACTCTTAGTAATAATTAACTTAAATGTTATGTTAATTTTATTAACCATTATAACAATTATATCAGGACTCAGGAGTTACTAAGTATTTCGGTCCGGTGACGCCAAATATTTCATTTATTACAGATTTCCGCCCACAATTTCCTTCCAGATGAAGAAGAGAATAATATGTGAAAAAAAGTATTTATTTTTATGAGAAACATTTCACGTGTTAAATAAAGTTTATAAACAAATGGCATGAAATATCCCACCAAATACATTTTCATAAAAAAATACTATCAAATTATGACTCGCATTGTGAAAAGTATTCAATACTAGCTTTCCGCCCGCGACTTCGTGCGCGTAGAGATGTTTAACGGGTAAACATTACTTCCTTATAGCGCAGTTGGTTAAAAAGTAGCCTATAACCTTTTCTAGGCTCTGGACTATATCTGTACCAAATTTCATTTAAATCGGTCCAGTACTCTATGCGTGAAAGCGTAACAGACAGACAGACAGACAGACAGACAGACAGACAGACAGACAGAGTTACTTTCGCATTTATAATATTAGTAAGGATGATGAAGTTCTGTT
Organism: Maruca vitrata; assembly: GCA_039566165.1. NCBI lineage: Eukaryota > Metazoa > Arthropoda > Insecta > Lepidoptera > Crambidae > Maruca > Maruca vitrata. The sequence continues at coordinate 7,148,073 of CM076936.1, read as the reverse complement.
ATTCTACATGTTCTAGGTCTCTCGATAGCGCATTTTTGGAATGCCCCTGTCTTATGCGCCAACAGTCCTGGGTTCGATTTCCATTTTTAACTAATATTTGTGTAATGTACATTCGCGCTTGTCCCGTGTCTGGGTGTGTTTTTAGGGTTCCGTAGCCAAAATGGCAAAAACGGAACCCTTATAGTTTCGTCATGTCCGTCTGTCCGTCTGTCCGTCTGTCCGTCTGTCCGTCTGTCACAGCCGATTTACTCGGAAACTATAAGTACTACAGTGATGAAATTTGATGGGAATATGTGTTGTATGAACCGCTACAAAATATGACACTAAATAGTAAAAAGAAGACTATTGGGGGTGGGGCCCCCATACATGTAACTGAGGATGAAATTTTTTTCGATGTACCATACCCGTGTGGGGTATCAATGGAAAGGTCTTTTAAAATGATATAAAGTTTTCTAAAAAACATTTTTCTTAAAGTGAACGGTTTTTGAGATATCAGCTCTCAAAGTCGTAAAAAGTATGTCCCCCCCCCTCTATTTTTATAACTACGGGGTATAAAATTCTAAAAAAAATAGAGGTGATGCATGCTAATTAACTCTTTCAACGATTTTTGGTTTGATCAAAGTATCTCTTATAGTTTTTGAGATAGGTTGATTTTTATTATATTTGCTGCTACGGAACCCTTTGTGCGCGAGCCCGACTCGCACTTGGCCGGTTTTTTTTATATATTTAGCATAAGTGTATGTGATTAATGTTTAGATCAACGTATGTGATATTGTGTAATATTTATTTCATTTCTTTTTTTTCAATATCTTCCTTCATATAAGACTAAAAGAATTACCCTACACACTAATAAATATGCCTCTCGTCTAAGGACTAAAACAGCCTTCATAATAATAAGAAAATATGATTACAAGAAACTATTACGGTATATTTCATTACTTTCCCGTATGGTTGATATTAAGCCGTATTTTTCTTCCATATCTGTACTTTATATAGTACCTACATTATACTTAATAAGTTGAAGGGCGAAAAACCTATTTTGATAAAGTAACGAGATATTTGTTATCAAGTAATTTGAGATAACTTGGAATGTAGTAAGTTATCTAGTTTACTAAATTAGCCGATATAGTACGAGACAGAATAAAATAACTTCACATAATGAAGCTAGAACGAAGTAGTTGAGTTTAAAAACTTTAACTTAGGTACTGTTTTAAGTAGTAATCTATATCATACATTGTAAGACAGTTGGTCGTGGGTTCGATACCAACTCAGTGCACATATTAATGATATTAACATATTTTGTGATATTTTTTACAACCACCAAGTGTAGTGCAAAAATAGCAATGTATAAAACAATAAGTATCCAAGTATGTTATAAAGACCCTTATTTAATGATCAACTCTTGTTATTATCAAAATAAATGATAATCAGAAAAAATATTGTGTATATTTTTATCTGTAGAGGTATATCCATTAGCGTACTTAAAAATTTGTAAATTGAAAAAATAACTGCTATTAAATATTTTCAAACAGCTTTTATCAAAAACAAAATGGTTACGTTATCATGCAACGAAAATGTTCCTATTCAATACAGCACTTTTAAAATTTAAATGAATAAATAAAACTACACGTAAACCACTTTGTTCGGAAATGTTTATCTTGAAATATTTTATTTATAAACATTGTTTTTGTACCGAAAACCTTTCAACGGAATTGGTCATGCCCACACTTTCTTTTCTCCGTAGAATCTATCTCAAATAGTACAAAATTAGATTAAGACATCCCAATGGCCTGTGCTGTCACGGCGAGAGTGAAATTGAATCTTATGTTCATTGAAATTAGGTTCAGTTTCGTATACATTAATGGGTAATGTGTTCGGTGTTGACAGGTACACAATACAGAAGGAATAGTCGTAAAGAAATGCTCCTGGGATTATGTACAGGGCCAAAAAATAGTCTTCCGTGTATGTATATGTAGGGGTGAACTTTTCGAGTTAGTTTTAGAAGCTTACAAGCTTTTGGAGAGGTATTGCCTTGTTTCTGTCTGATATCACATGAAGCTCATATATCTTCTGCAATAAAAATAAAAATTAATAAGTACATCCTTTTACTCATGAACTTTCTAATTGTAATACAGTTTTGAATTATTAATCGTTTTTTTTCCTAACTAACATACGAGGATGGTTTGGAGTAGCCTCGACATCATTACTGGACTTGCGGGGGAACGGATGGTCTCACCCCTAAATTTAGAAAATTTTAACTGTTACATTTATAAAGACTTTCGCAACTTAAACGTAATAATACGAGTATAAACACACTAGCAATTATAGTATAATTTTAATATTACTTTTGACATTACAACTTTGACTACTTTTTGTATAACTTTAGTTTGTAAGCGACTTGGATCTTTATCTGTAAGCTTGCAAATGTAATTGATGAATGAATAAATAAATAAATCAATAGCTTACTATCATGCCACTGTTCCAGCGAACTGCATTAACCTTGACACAATATAATGTCATTGAAGAAACTAACAAAACATCAAATCTCCGAACAGGTTTATCTCACTGCCCTCTCTTAGACTGGCAGTACTCAAGTATTGGGAACACTTCTAGTGATTCAGAGGCTGATTGCCGCCAATTGGCTGAAGATGGACGGTGAGATAGGGGTGATTAATATGCGTTGACATCGGCCTACCGAGGTCCATATATCTTTATGACTCTCCTTAGAAATAATGGAGAGACGGTCTAAGAGTTAGTACGCGTAGTACTGCCAACATAAGATGAGTCACTATCCCGATACCGAGTGCTTTCATCCTTACTAATATTATAAATCCGATAGTAACTCTGTCTGTCTGTCTGTCTGTCTGTTACGCTTTCACGCATAGAGTACTGGACCGATTTAGATGAAATTTGGTTCTGTACTAAATTCCATCTAAATCGGTTCATATCGTTCAATATAGTCCAGAGCCAAGAAAAGGTTATAGGCTACTTTTTAACCGACTGCGCTATAAGGAAGTAATGTTTTACCCGTTAAACGTGGACGAAGTCGCGGGCGGAAAGCTAGTCTTTAATAAATCCGGTAAAGTTCACTAACTCCTCCGAGGGTTCAGGACACATTTTATGATCTTTATTTAGAAAGCAAATTATAAAAAAAGTATCTTTGTATGGAAATTACACTACACACTACATAGTACAAAACAAAGTCGCTTTATCTGTCCTTATATCACTACGTATGCTTAAATCTTTAACACTACGCAACGGATTTTGATGCGGTTTTTTAAAAGAGATAGAGGGATCTAAGATGAAGGTTTTTATGTAAAATTCACTCGAAGCGAAGCTAGTAATGTATGAGGTACTCGTAACATAATAAATTACCATTTATTTCATTAACTTATACTTTCTTGTAAGTTTTGTCTACCTTCCTATCAAATATCATGATTCTAGATTTTCAAATACAGGATACACGATTTTTCCCATACAGCTCTAGACAAGGAGACAGACGGACAAAAAATATCCTTTAACAATTCCCTGTTTTCCTTATGTAGTAGGTAATACTAAAAATAAGCAATTCAGAAATCACAAGCGATACAAATATACCCACAGCATAAAAACTAATAATACATTTGCTTGTATCTGTTTTTTCACGTTCTCCGTTATAACGGAGAACGTGAAAAAACTACTATACTACTATACTATATATAGTTACTAATAAAACGCGATAATAACATTCATTAGTAAGGTATCTGAATGGAGCATTAGGAAAAACAAGATGGAAAAAACCTGGCAAAAAACTGGACGAATCCTCAATCAGAGATCATTGTTACTTACGCAATCATTTACGATAGATAGGGTCACTGATCAACAATAACCAGAAAGCCTACCATGAGTTGGCTATCGAAAACTTACGTACGTTAAAAACCTATCGTGTTGTTTTTTTCATACGGCCGATTTTAGTTCTTCGCGTAACCACCAGCGGCGCTGTACAAGTTTTTCATAGACATATTTACGTAGGCGATATCGAGTGCGTAAGTTTTAAACTCATGGTAACCCTACTGGTGGAAGTGGAATAGAACCTTCGCGAATGTGTTTGGTGAAATGTTTACAAAAATATAAGACTTTTTTAGTGTCATTGACAAAATAGTAAATTGTTGTACGGGTTGGATTTTTTTTTATCTGCAACAGAAGACAGTCTTACAGACTTTTCGAGACACTGGCGGTCAACCGCCAACTTCCTTACTCCGAGCTGAGCGAAAACTCACACAAATTTTGCCCGACCCCGGACTTGAACCGGGGACCTCTCGGTCCTTACGCAGCGCATGCTACCAATAGACCAACGAGGCAGTTGTAACTAGTATGGAAATAACGATTAGATTCACAAGTTTTTTCTGACTCAAATTATACCTTTTTAAATTGAGGCTCTCTGTAGCGCTACCATGAGTTCAAAAGTTACGGACTCGATATCGCCTACGTAAATATGTCTATGAAAAACTTGTGCAGCGCCCCTGGTGGTCACGTTTAGAACTAAATTCGGTCGTATGAAAAAAACAACTCGATAGGCTTTTAACGTACGTAAGTTTTAGATAGCCAACTCATGGTACCGCTACCGATCATTTATGGAACCCCATTAGAAAACTTCGGTGACTCATGACAGAAATATGGTGCGTTCTGCTTGTCACAAGTGTGCATAATCGCAAAGCATTGATTGTCTGTCTATGTCCAATGTATATGTATATGTATATGTCTGTGACCAATGAAATGAGTGCAATCCATATGCAACTTACGACCGTCGTCGGTTTAAAGAAAAAAGAAATATCCTGTTTCAAATGTATTGTTTGCCTGCGCAATACTTCGTAAAAGATTTAGCAACGACATTTTTTTTCTATTTTTTAGAAAGCATTGAAAATGTTCCTTTTGAAATTTATAAAAATATTTTATTTTTAAATTATTTTCACATATAATTTCGTCAGTAAAAGTAGCGACTCCAAATGCATGTTTCATTTCTCCGCGTGACCTTTAAATCCATAATTAGGTTTAAATTGATAATAAAATATATTTTACCTACTGTATACACAGGATTAATAAATATGCATATAAACCGTTATCCACTCCATATTATACATTAACTGCGCCATATTTAAACTATTCCACATTATAATAAAGATTTTAACAGCCCACAATAAATCCAACATATTACAGCGAGCGATTAAAAAAGCGCATTTTACATTAAATTCAAATGAATCCGACCAAACTAGGCGTAACATGTTTCCCCTGTTCGTATGCATAATAATATAATAAACCATTAATAATTCGCTTCTAGTAACAAGACTTGTCATGTAAGATTTTACGGTCCAAGTACCTAACTGTTAAGTTTGCACGGAAATTTTCAATTGTACTACCTCGAAAAGGAAATTGGCAAGATTAAACTAAATAATAAGCTTTAAATAACGCAGTAAGTGTAATACACGGATGCATAACACATAAATAATGATATATATGTGAATATAATTCGATTTTCTCTAAATGCCGTTTGCGAGAGTTCAAACACAACCGTTTTGTGTGTGATTTTACATAAACATAAATTTTTGCCTTTATGATTGCGGTAACTAGGTAGATACCGTTTTGAACTGTATTATTACATAATATATCGTTTTAATATAGGGTGTTCTTACTGTCCCTATGTAAGCTTAGGTCTTAAAAGCTACACGACGGATTTTGTTACGGATTTTTTAATAGATAGAGGAATTTTAGAGAAAAGCTAAGTAAGGGCGGGGCACTAAAAACCGGTCAAGTGTGAGTTGGACTTCCGCACGAAGTTTTCTGTACAATTTAGTGGAAAAATTGACGATTATTGTTTGGGAACCCATCTCGAATATTTGTTAAATTTTGTTTCCTTAGCATTTTTTCAAAATAATTACATCGTCTTTTAAATACATTTTTTTAACCGTCTAGCTATCATCGATTTTTAGTTACAGCCTCGTTAGAGAGGGACAGATTTAGTAATAGGGTCTCGTTTTCACCCTTTAGGCTTTTGTTTTTGCTTGTTAGGGACAAATAAACCCTGACACATACTACATTTCATCTCCAACATTCTAAAAAGTCTTAACTGTGAACTGAGCTATCTTGAACCAGTTTAATTAATTCCTTAAAAACTCCCGTAGTCTCTTAGACGTTTAATTAGTCGAAGAGGGGTAAGAGGGCCATTCTCCGAGTTATGAAGAAACGTGAACGTATGTGGAGTGAACGCTGAGTTTTTAGAATGGCACTTCAAAACTGAGATATAGGTAGTAGGTAGATCTTTGTAGATACTGGACTAAAGGTAATATATTGTTGAAGATAAAACAAATTAATTTCTTTCAACTGAAGTAGCATGGAAGTAGTCTAAGTGGTAAAATATAGTAACAAGATAATGAGAGTAAAATCTTATATTTTTAATAAGTTTAAGCAGCGAGAAATTAACGAATATGGTAGGAGGAGGAACAAAAATAGTATATCATGTATCACACACAAGAAATTGAAGAGAAAAATATAGAGCTTTAAATGCACAATGTTTCTCAACAAACACCAAATAAAAAATGCAAAACAAATTTTAAACAGCGTAAAGCAGCGTTCTCCGTCTGAACTTTATGACTAAATAATACCGCCTCCTTTTTCGAAGTCGGTTAATTATGAATCGTTTGTTCCCTTAAACGTGTGTGCGAGCGCTAGAACTGGCCTGGTTTACATTCACGGCTGTTTACGCTTATTCTATGCATTAAGTGCCTTTTATCTGGCAATCCCATCTTTCATTAATTCTACTGACCCTTGCCCCAAAAATAAACAGACCACGTGACCAGCACAGTGGTGAGAATCCAGTGACACCATACTACGTGCATAAAATGTACTTTTTTACTCTTTACACGGCTATTACCCAATTGATTTCTTTATTAAAAAGAATGAAGGCAATGTCCATTGTCAATGGCCTCGTTTTTATATTTACACACAATTTTTATTTCGTTGGTAAATGTTGAATGTACATAAATACTTTTCTTTTGTTTATGTGAAATATAAAATTGTATGGAAAAACTTTGGAACAGAAGCCAGACACATCGGCTAGGTAATTCATTAGTATCATTAATAAATAATGTTATAAGTAACATAATATACAACTGCTTCGACATTTAAAGAAATTCATTAGCGAGTTAACAATGCACTTTTAAAGGTTATTTAAAATGCTGAATTGTCCTTATTATTCGAAAAGTAAACAAATCGATGGTTATGGTCGATCCAACTCGCTTTAACATGCAACTATTTTTAGCTGCAATTTTTTTTGTATTTGCCAGTAATTTCTTCGCTGCAAAACTGTTCACTGTAGGCGAAGGGCCAGGCAACGCTTCCCAATCGCATTCAGTCACGTATGTCGTAAAGCTCTTGCCCTGACAAACGCTTCAGTTTTGCTAATTAAGCCCTGTAATTGCGCTATTACGCTTTTATGCTCAAATTTTATGACTGACCGAGTTGCGAGTTTGGCCCACTGTGCAAGGGAAAAAATCTAAAAATACTCAACCCCATAAGGGACGCTTTAAAGTTGATTAAATATGAAGCCGGGTTGTTTGAAAATACCTCTGAAAGGTAAGGGTCTGGTGCCTATTTGTTTACGAGGGATGTTTTTATTTTAGACCTATTATTGCTTTAAAATTATAACGAATGAAAAAAAAATATCGACGAAATTAAGTGATTTAATATAATTCTATTTGTTATACTTAAAAGCAGTTTTACGAATAAAACAAAAGACTGTCTCTTTTCATAAAAAAGTGACACATTTCTAAAAACGGTGCAATAATATTAGAAGTGATGCAAAACACTTCTATCGCAATTTCTATGTATAGAGGAATAAACAAACATACATTACTTTCCACTACAATATACGACTTGGCCCGTACTTCACAATAAACAATGCATTCTCAGCGTAAGAGGGAACAAAATAAAGAACAGAGCTTACAGTAACTCAAAATAAACTCAGTGTCTTTAACTTTAAATTTAAACCGTCGCACACAGGTGAAATTTACGTAATTTGTGGCCAAAATTAAAAAAAACAAAGTTACTCCGATTCTAAATTAGTAGCCTAATTTAGGAACAAGACATATGGCGCCATCTATGAATGACCATTTAAACGTTTGACACTTTTTATTCAGATACCTACAACACTCGATTCAAACAGTTTTGGTTGTTGAGTAATTTATTACAATTTTGAGGTTTTGTTTAATGACATCGTCAAAATTTTATTTAGTTGATATTTGGTGTAAAACGTAATGGTTTCTATACCTTCAGGTAAGTTTATTATTTCTGTATTACTAAACAGTTTACATTACTTGCGGTGTTATAGATATGTAGGTTTGAAGAGAAGTGTATATTTTAAGAGATTTTTTTGGTTTACTCAGTGAAAAAGTTCATACTCAATCGCGCTCAACCCGTTTCTTTTACATATTTCAAAAGAACATAACTATAGCTTTAATATGACTCCAAAATTAGCTGGGTCTAACTGCGTCACCTAAACAAAATAATGCAAAACTTACAATGTATACGAAGTCATAAAATACTCATAATTTTTTTCAGGCAGTTCTCTGCATAGCATTCCAATTAGTCGAAGAGAATTATTGAGTTATTACTTAACGGGTGAATCTAATGACCACGAGATACAATTTCAACGCTTAGTTACAAAAGTTCGGGAAAAAACACACTGTGAAGATGAAGACCCAAAGTATATCAAACTGATTTATAGGCTATGGATTATTTTGATGACAATGTCTAGTGGGCTAGCAATAAATGAGGAAAAGTTTAAAATATACTGCCTGAAAACCGCTGTTGTCTTTTTGAAATGGTATCCATGGTATAATATGCCCACTACAATTCACAGAATATTAATCCATGGGTATGTTATAGTACAGAATGCAGTGGTTCCAATAGGTCTTCTATCTGAAGAGGCCCAAGAAAGTAAGAACAAAGATATTAAAAAATATCGTGAAGGTTTCACACGGATTTTCTAGGAAACAGACTATGGAAGATTTATTTCACCAACTTTTAATTTCATCAGATCCTCACATCACAAGTCTCAGAAAACTACCACAAAGACAAGTTAAACCCTATCCTCAAGATGTAATAAATCTTTTGAAAGAACCAGAAATAAGTTCTGTATCATAATTGTTTTATTTTCTCATTTTTGACTAGTATTATTAAGATTAACAACATCAATGAAACATACATTTAATAGTTTTGCTTTTTAAAGCCCCTTCAACCTATTATTTTAGACAGACTACAGCAATATGTAGGTATAACAGACTTGACGTAATTTTGGCCAAGTTTTGAGCGAATTTCACCAGTGTGCGTCGGTAGTAAATGAAAGCTTATATGACAGGCTATTGTTTGCTAAAACACCAACAGGCTAAGCCGTGTAAGATCGGGCAAGAGATAGATGAGCTGTCACGCTTGCGCCTTTTTGTTCAATACATGTGGATACTTGGATACTGGCAGTATAGAAACTGAGCTTTATGTACAGTATCAAATACAAAACTGCCTATAATTAATAGAACCCAGTCGAAATACAGTACAAAATGACAAATACCTTGAACCGTGATCATGGCGTTTGCAACAGTGCCGAAATATCGGAAGCTCATTAAAAAAAACAACATGGTATATATCCTGGACATCAAATTGAGTTATATGATATTAGAAGCTGTATTTGCTACTGAGGTTTAAAACGCATTTAGTCTGATTGTGCCTTTGTGCATATTAATAAACAAATCGAATGGAACATCAACGTCTTAAATCTAGTAAACAGTAGTCAAAGGAATGGAACTGGATGTCAGTGCCCTAAGACTACTAACAAAACGGTACATGCAATGAAATGCAATGCATAGATTTACTAGACAGAGGCTGACCTCAGGAGCCTCGTTCGTTGAAGACACTCCTCTTTCTAGTGCAGTTGCATTAAATGTACCTTACGATTCGACTGGCTCGGTAGAGCAGTGGTTAGTGACCTTCGGCTGGTTGGGCTACTGTCCCAAGAGTCATGGGTTCACTGTCTACTCATGACCAACATTCATGTGATGAACATTTGTATTTGTTTCGTGTCTAGGTGTAAATATGTATTTTTAAATTTCTATGAAATATACATCAGTCTCTGACGCCCATACTACAAGCTTTTGGGTCAGTTGACCTTGTGTGAAGATGATGAGATGGCCTTATCACCTCAGTTTAGCGTAGACCTGTGCCCTAGCAGTGTGGACGTATATGGGCTGATGATGATGATAGTGATGGTAATACGAATGGACAGGGTTCTAATTACATTCTTTGTCGATTCAAATGTGAAAAAGAACACAACAGTTACTTTGATATCAGTTTTGATGTTATTTATTACATTACCACTCGTAAAAGAGCATTTAAAAAATAACAATAGATGAAGTTTACCCTTGCACGTAAAGCGAACTGCTTATTAAATTAAAGGTTACTCCTACATATTTCTCTGATAAGGAATGTTGAAAAACGTCATAAATAAAAATTCAACTCCACTGTTCCAATCTACACTGTGCAGATAACCACAGCGTCGCCGAGAAGCGTTAATACTGACTTAACCCTGTTATTTTTATTTTACCTCACTGTTATTATAAAGAAGAAGTTTATAATATCGGTTTATTATCGTCAGCGGGGTCTCATTAAATTCTTTTGTGTTAATAACCGGGAGAGCATGGGAAATAAAAAAATCATTGGGTTTACGACCAGCTGCTACGATTATTTCTGCACTTAACTCGACGTTAAAAGTTAATTTGTGTCAAATTAAATGTCGAATCGCGGCCCCTTGCAATTTGCAATTAAATGAAGATGTACTCGAATGCTTGTTTTTATGTTTTAAAGTGAATTGGGAGCGCTTTATAATTCAGATTTTGTAGATAAATTTAATGCAGTAACTTCTGATTTTATGTTTCCATTTAATTTATACAAATATTTATACTTAAGTCTTACTACTGCACTTTAACACCTACACATCCTCATTCGTATAAAAAATAGTGTGAGACTACGAAAAATATAAAAACATATTGGATATTTAATAGAAAACATAACGAACTTGTAAATGAACCAACGGAAATTATTACATGTAATACATATTTTTGTTTCCCTTTACCAGTGCATTTGTAATTTTATATTTCATTTGTGCAACAACGACACAAATAAATTACATAACGATGTTTTCGCGTGACAACGATCGTTGTAAAGTATCCGGATCACCGGCTTCTAATAATTATTTTTTTATTCGTGTAACAAGTTTTATTTTATAGTTGTCATTGAAATAGCGCTATTAAATAACATAAAATTGTAATATGATGTATGTAAACTGCACACATATTTTTAATGAAGCGTGTGTAATTGTATGTCAATATTATTGTGATTATGAAGATTTACTTCATGGAGTAAGAAACTACAACAGATCGAATACAAAATACTCCATCTAAAATTCAATATCGATAAGAAAATTTGTAAATTCATTGCACAAGAACCCAGGCCCGAAATGCAAATCAAGATCCTTTTACGATTAAGGCGAGTCATTAATTTTTTCGGGGTCACCGTAGCAATACTAAAAACTAATTGTTATGGCCATGTTTCGTGTAGTCGACCCACTGTGCATCCCGAAAACATTTACAGTTGTCTTTAACATTCGTTTGTACCCGGGTGTCGTGTTACACGAGTTTAAAAATTGATGGTGTGTAATAAATGTTTTTGGCTGCGCCGATCTCAAGTCTGACCACTGGGGCTATAAAGAATCAAGATCGTACGTCTATCCTTTTCTGGCACTCAATAAACATGTCGGTGGGAGCGAGACAGCGCTACGCAGATTTGCGATTGTTTCTTACAGTTTTAATACCCATGTCGATTTGTATTATAATACGTATTAATAAAATGGAAGATCGTAAAATACGGATACATTGTGTTTGGCGCGGTCTTTTTACGGTCGCGAGAGTACAAATGTATTTTATACGTATTGATTGCCTGTCGTTTGTAATAAATCGATTTGTTTATGTTCGTAACGAGTAGTGATCTTGTTACAATTGAATTTATACGAAATAAATAAAAATACAGCTTCAAATGTACGCATTTAAAAATATACGATACTAAAATACTTTAATCATCACGAACATTGTTCCGATTTCATGCTTAGTAACTTAATCAATAGTTTAACACAAATGAACATATCAATCTAAATAAAAGGAGAAACTGACTGACTGACTGACATATCGACGCACAGCCTAAACGGATAGCTCACTTGCAACGCGATATTGTGAAATTGGGATAAATATTTTGTGTGTAAAATATAATATATGTTGATGAAATTGACATAACTAATACAAATATTAATCAGACATGTGTTCTTTCTTCCTTTGGTATGGAACGAATCTATGACCCCATGAGCCACATACACCAACAAATGTTACAATGGGCCAGTAAAAACCAGGTTTTTGTTTAAACAGCTCAAAATTTCAGCAAGAATTGTAATTCTCAAGCGAAATTCGTAATAACCATACCTCATTCTAATAGTACTAAGTATTTATCAAGCGTGCGAGTAAACACGCAATAAATTCTACAATACAATACTGCATAGCGAACTCTCGGCAATTCCTCTCTACGGTCAAAAGAAACAATGGATTATAAACAAAGCAATATCGCAGGGAAACGCTGACGCCTCGTAATAAAAGATTCTGAGAAAACGGTAACGATAAAATATATGCGGTGCACAGTGCTCAGTACAATGTTGCGTTCGGGACAGAATTATTTCCTAAAAGTCTTAAAACAGCGGAGTTGTACCACTGTTATTTTTATTGTGACGTCTACTGTAGTCTATTGGCCTGTGAAAGTGCAAAAAACAATACTGACTCATACAATTTAAATAGTACTAATACGTACGCAGAGCTTTTCTGGAATCTTTTGTTTTGCGTGCTTATTGCAGTATTTTTTATGAATAAATTGAAGTCTAAGAAGACACCAAAATATGGCGCATTGGAGGCATCCAATAAAGGGCACTTTAGCATCAACAGTCGTAGGTTCGATGCCCATTCGGGACAAATATTTATATGACGAACGCTGGTTCCGTGTCTGGGTGTGTTTAATATATAACAGTACTAGCGACCCGCCCTCGCTTCGCTTCGGGTATATCTCTATCTATATATAATATATTTCAACCCCGTAAGGGATTTTACATACAGAAGTTATTTCCCTATAACTCCCGTTCCCATGGGAATTTTGTAATATCGCGTTGGAAGTAAGCTTAACGTTCATTAGGGTACCTGCATGCCAAATCTCAATCGTCTATCTATATCGCGGTTTAGATTTTTTCATACAAAAGTTTTTTTCTTATTACTCCCGTTCCCGTGGGAATTTTACAATATCCTGTTGCAACTAAGCTTTTAAAAAATTTAGAATTAAGGTACCTGCAATGACGAAAGTTTCAAGCGTCTAACTTATGCGGTTAGTATTTTTCATACAAAAGGATTTTCCCATTATTTCCCGTTCCCGTGGGAATTTCGGGAAATCCTGTCCTAACGGATGCCTACGTCATAACATCTACCTGCATGCTAAATTTCATCTCGATCCGTCCAGTGGCTGTGACGACTTCGTCCGCGTAGAGATGTTTAACGGCTAAAACATTACTTCTTTATAGCGCAGTCGGTTAAAAAGTAGCCTATAACCGTTTCTAGGCTCTGAACTATGTCTGTACCAAATTTCGTTTAAATCGGTTCAGTACTTTATGCGTGAAAGCGTAACAGACAGACAGACAGACAGACAGACAGACAGACAGACAGACAGAGTTACTTTCGCATTTATAATATTAGTAAGGATATTTGTGTAAACCACTGTTTTTGATATGCGAAACACGAGTGCTTAGCAACTTACTTCGGAATCAGAACAACGTAACTGATATTGTGTAATATTTTTTTAACCTTACAAGTTGATAAACAAATCTTGCAGAGCAGTTCTAGTATAATCAAAGTGGTTTATTCTCGGTCAATCACACAGAGACGAGAGGAGACGAGATGAGATAGTCCACAGTGCCCGGGATGCGAACGAAATTGACATCGAATGCTATCAATTGGAGCCGCCGAAATAGCGGTGTAGGCAGCAATATTGCCATTTAGACGTATCTACACACTAGTGGCTACGATTGACTGGTTTCAAGCCAGAATCGGAAACAAGAGTTTCTAGTGATAACGATTCCTCAAGGAAATTATATTTGAAGTTGACTGGCTTGGTACCTCAATGGATAGTGCCCCTGTCTCAAGCGCCAAGTGTCGTGACTTCGATTCCCCATTGTAAAAAAGAAATATGTTATGAACATTCATGAACAAGCATCCATGGCCGAGTGGTTAAGGTCGTCCGTTGCTTGCCAGTTCAAATAACGCCACGTACCACCGTGTTATTATTTCATGTCAAACCATAGTTTATCTTAATTCTTAAAGACGCAATCTTACGAATTCCGCATAAAATATTACACTCGTAATTTTTAATGTGTTTCTGTATTAAATTAATGGCGCGTGTAAATTCCTTCGTTTGTATAAAAATCAAGATCTTTATCGTGATAAGACACTAATCCCTTCAACTCTATTTAAATATGTGGGTATAATGTTTCTATTATTCCATTATTATGTAAACTATTACATTAATTCATGTGTTCTCTAAACACTATGTCAGGGTATCGTGTTTCTCTTAACGACTAAATAAGTAATAAAATACAATGGTTCTGGAATCGAAAACTAAGTTCGTGATAGGTTACATTCTGTTGTCGCGACGAGCTGTCAAAACAAGTTTAACATGCAGCTTAAGCACTTGTGTGTTATGGATATACCGGAACAAACACCGATGTTCATCATCGTCATCAGCCCATGTACGTCCCCACTGCAGGGGCACGGGCCTACCCTAAACTAGGGCGATAAGGCCTCAGTCGACCACGCTGGCCAAGTGCGGGTTGGTTGACTGCACAACCTAAGACTTTCTTCGTAGGAGTGCAGGTTTCCTCACGATGTTTTCCTTCACCGTTAAAGCGTCGAATGATGGTACATATGAATTTCAAATTTGAAAAACACATTGGAACCTGGTGGGGTTTGAACTGGCGACCTCTCGCATGGCAAGCAACGACCTTAACCACTCGGCCATCGACGCTATGCTATGCTATGTTATGAAATATTTATTTCATTTTAAAAAGGCAGATTTACTGTCAAATTGTTTTCTTGTACTGTTACAGCCAGTACTAGGTTTATGAGAAAGAAAAAAATAAGAGACTAGTGTAGTATGCTGTATAAAAATTGGCGGTAAAGTTCGTTCCACAGTTACATATAGAGCTTAAGCCGTATAGCGAATAGCGTGAGTGTTTCAAGTGATCTTGTAAGGTTCCTACTTACAATGTGATCTGATGTCAATGAACTCAGTTGCGTGTCGTGTGAGGGATAACGTTTTGTTTACAATTGACCAATTCTTATTTATTATTGACACACCGGTGTAAGTTGGGTTGTTATCACCTTTATCTAATGGACATAATTGCATTTTTAGTCGTTGCTTTTTGGTGAGATCTTGTAAAATTATATCTGTCTTGATTTAGTTTAAGTAAGTACTAATTTTATATTATGCTATGCTTTTTATTAAAACTAACATAACTAAACTACTACTACTAACAAATATGTTTTTCGTCCTAACTTATATACGATGATGGCTTGGAGTAGCCTCGTGTTCATCACCGGACTTGCGGGGAAGCAGATGTAGTTACTCGTTAGTTACTTAACAGTATAACTTATAATTTTGCTTATAAAAAAGCTGAAGAGTTTGTTTGAACGCGCTAATATCTACTACTACGCGCTAATAACTACTGGAACAGATTGAAAAAATATTCTTGTGTTGGATAGACCATTTCGGGATTTAGTCTATATAACTAATAGGAGCAAGGAAACAGTGGAAAATGTGTAACAAACAGGGAAAAACGCGGACGAAGACGCTGGCACAGCTAGTTTATAATATAACGTCCAACATAATATTGCTTCTCATGAATTTTAAACAAGAAAACAATGGTTTCCGCGTCCAAACGTGAGCGGGATTTAAAAATTGTACAATAGAGGATTATGTTTTAAATAGATTGTGTGTGTGGGTGAAAAATTTGCGTACAACTCAACTTGTACTGCTGGGCGGAGCATTGAACTTACTTTCATATGCATAGCGAAGCTTAGATAGTTTATAGACACAGTGGGACGAATTTCATAAGATGTGGACAAAATTAATATCATGTAAAGCGTGAGACAACTTCATTTTCGTATTACAGTTTGCGTCAGTCATGGGTTCGATTCCCACTCAGTACCACTTACAATAAAACACATACAGTATAAATAAATAAAATTTTAAATCAGATCGATCTGAACATCACATAATGGATCTGATCCCGTGGTAAGTAACTTAATCACTTGTGTTACGAATATCAGAAACGACAGTGCAAATACAAATAAACTAAAATTTACTAAAAACACAGATATACACGTCACACAAATAATTCGTCCCGAGTGAGAATCGAACCCATGACTCTTGGAACCGCCAGCCAGAGTCACTAACCACTGTTTCACCGAGCTAAAGTATATGTGTTATTTACCTATTATGTTCATTTGTGTATTTCTCTGTTGTTTCTAAGTAACACAAATGCTTAAGCAACTCAGATTCTCTTTTGATAATCAGATCAAAAGTATAATGTTGTTTGATAAATACATTTAATAGCCCAAAAGCATAAGCAAATCTATCTCCAACATCATCGAAATACTAGCTTATACTTAGACTTACTTCCTCAGAATTTTATAAAGACGTACAAGCCCATTGATCCAACATTAACAGATTACAAGAAATATCAATCTTCACGAAAAATACACTGAACGGGCGGTTTAGGAAAACAGCCCGCGGATACGTAATATCATTACCAAATCGTGAAGTATTTTTAGAGTCTTCCGTCAATTTCCTTTCCGAATAGCGTGTTTATATCTTAAACTTACATATTTGCCTACAGGGCTTCGTATTGTTATTTATCTTATCGGGAAACAATAAAATATATTGAAAGGGCAAAGTTCATAGAGTTAGTAGCGCACAGTGAGATTTGTGAGTTGTTTCTTTAGAACATTCAATTAAGATAAAGTCTTATCTGAACCACTGTGCGTGGGTAAAATATGCATGTATTTGAACTTTACAATGTATGAAAATACTTAATAATATTTTAAACGTATAAGTAAGTCCGTCGCACTGTAACGCCGAAGCTACTAAACTGATTGAAATGAAACCTGACAGATAGACTAGACTGATATAAATAAACGATAACCTATAAGGACGTATATGCTTTTCTAAAATAAATACAAAAACATTAGAAAACTGAAAGTGTCCGGGATATTTGCTATGTTGTTTTGTTTTAATGAGCTCCCGATATTTCAGCACTGTTGCAAGCGCCATGATCACGGGTGAACTCAAACAACATGGACGAACAACATGGTAAATATCCCGGACACTTTCAGTTTTCCAATGTGTATAACCATGACAGTTTAAAATTATATATTAAATACAAAAACAATTGAAAAACGAAACAATAGGTCCTAAAACTAACAAATTTAATCTAAAAAACCAGCATTTTTTTTCTAACTGACATACGATGATGGCTTGGAGTAGCCTCCTCATCATCACCGGACTCGTGGGGGAGCGGGTGGCTCTCACCTCTAATAACAAACTAGCTCTACATTTCTTCTACATATATAATTTACATTTATATGTATGAAGAAGAAGCAGTAGTATATTTATCTACATTCATATATATGTAGAAGTAAGTGGTAGTACATATATACAAATGCTAACAAAATAGAATAGGAGCACATACTGTATCACAAGCGTTTGCAAAGATTCCGTCAATTCACAGCTACCATATAACTCGTCTGTTAAGGAGCATCTAAACAAAGCGATCGACCTGCTGGCTCAGGTTTTGCATACAGCGACCGAGAGCAGTGAGGAAACTTATGTAATGCAAAAAAAAACATCCTCTTGTAAAAGAAAGCAGATCCAATTAAGAAATTAGTAGTGGTCCCGCCGAATTTCATACCGCCAATACTGATTTTTTTTCTATATTTTCTCATTGAAACCTTTCCTGACTACGACGAACATTTTAAAATCAAAATTACCTAAATCGGTCCGGGCGTTCTCGAGTTTTGGTCAGAAAACGACTCAACGTACTCGTTTGTCCAAATTATATATTATTACTGACTTTTTGGTTGGCAACTGGTGGCAAGCTACCTGAATATAATTAATCGATTAGCACCGAAAATCACAGGTTTAGATGTTCTATGTAGAGTCATCATCGTGTACTTGAGAGTGCTTTCTAGCTTAAAGCACACTAGAACAGACAACCTATTAAGCAGCTTCTGCACTGTAACAGAAAAAATAATCTAAGAAATTATATCCGTATTTCTGTTTCTGTACATATTAGTCACTAAATCAATTGTTCTTACTCTTATTATCCTGCACACCTACGAAGAAATTCAAAGTTTGTGTAGTCGACCAACCCGCACTTGGCCAGCGTGGTTGACTAAGGCCCTATCGCCCAAATAGGGTAGGCTTGTGCCCCAGCAGTGGGGACGTATATGGGCTGATGATGATGATGCTTACTCTTATTATTATTTAAGATGTTTGTTGATACGGTTCGTAGTTTTCTCACTGTCTTTTCCGTAACTATCCCAGTGTTCTTACAGAATGGTACCATCAAAATGCAAAGTGCACGGTAGCAGAATGGTCTGAGTAGTTTTGTGGCGTATTGCAGATAAGCCAAGTCAGTATCTGTGCAAACGAAACGGCATTGTAACGCCCCCGGAATATATGACCGTTGTTTTGTTAAAGACGTGTCCAATAAAATCCTTCTCGATAAAGACAGACGACAGAGCTTTTGAAAGACCGAAATATCTATATAAATAAAAATGAATTGCTGTTCCTAAGTCTAGATAAAATCAAGAACGGCTGGACCGATTAGCTAATTTTGGGTTTGTTCATCATAGTCCAGGGTAGATTTAAACGGTTAGAAAACATGGGCGAGGATTATATGTAGTTTCCCAGGACCAGTAGCCTTTTATAATTTTCTACAGTCTTCTTCTACCCTTGAGTTGTTTCTTAAACTGGTCACGTGTTACCAAGATCCTGGATGGAATCAGTAAGTTATATTTTTATTTTGACACAGCATTAACTCTTTCGTCTGATAGTAAGCTGAAAGTGGTCTAAAGTCAGACGAACGGCAAAGATTCTTCAAGTATTCAGCTGATTCGATGGCACATTGGATAGTGCCTTTATCTCCTGTACAAAATATAGTCATGAGTTCAATTCCAAATTGGGACAAATGTTTGTGTAATGAACTTTGTGTTCGTTCCGTATCTGGGTGTGTTACTTATACATTTAGTATGTTTGTGTATATCAACCACTGCTGTTTCTAATATCCGTACCACAAGTGCTTAAGCTACTTTTTCTCCATCATCATAATCATTAGCCCATTTCTGTCCACTGCTGAACATAGGCCTCCACAAATGCACGCCACTTATGTAGTTCTCTGGCTACTCGCATCCAGCTCCTACCAGCCGTCCTGCGATCAGCAGTCCAGATCTTCAGGTGCGTGAGTGATTTTGTATTATTAAACAAAAAAGACGTGTGGCACTTCGGGGAGTGCGGTACAGGCGCAATATGATCGTCCGATTTCGAGCAGCTCGTCTCGATTCGTGCGAGTTTCGTAGATCTCACTACCGCTTACCATCAGGTGGAGTGAGGTCATCTTGATTGCCTATTATAAAAAAAAACCTGGCCTGGGTGATTTTGTATTATTAAACAAAAAAAAACTATTCCCATTTTACAATTCTATTTGCGGAATCCTAAAACACCAGACGGTCTGTCACACCACACTAACACCACTAAACACGGTAGTTAAAAGGACTCTGATGTCATTACTCGACTAATGTGATTACAGTAAATTGTATTACGACATAAGGAAGTCGCGTAACAGGATGCTAGCCATTATGACTACTGCTTACTCCACTTGTATTTGGAGTGCAAGAATTTGTGAACTAGGTCTTAATCGCGATAGTGGGAAGCATGTTTCGTAGCCACGTCAGATTTTGAAAGCTTCTAAATACATAAAAAATTAAATCATTTATTCCCAAAAAATGGCATTACAACGTAGGTTACTAGTAGTCCCCAAACTAGGTAATCCTGTCTCTTGAGGCCTGTTGTTATACATAGAACAACCAACCCGCACTTGGATAGGGTGGTTGACTAAGTCCTGATCGCCTTAGTTTAGGGTAGGCTCGTACAGCAGTGGACGTATATGAGCTGACGATGTTGATGATGATGAAATAGAAATTCGAATAAATTCAGGGAGGTTTTAGAGAGCAAGTTATATATTTTTGGATACTCGTAGGTATAAATTTCTACGTACAAATTAATACTTGTTGCACTGACCCCACTTAGCGTGGGGGGGGGGGACAAGGGCAGGAGAATGATGATAATGATGATGATGAAATTAGTTCATGTTACGGGAACTGAGACTCCAATTTTTCAGTCCACTTTTGAGTTAACATTTTTGGATAGTATTTCCCTGGTAATATACGTACGTCTTCAGAAGCCAAAAATTACAGCATATGTATGTACCTGTAAAGATAAAACAAAATGATTAGTGGTAGTTTGATCAAGAAAAAATCAATCATTATTTCTTTATTAATTATTCGTCATTAATAAAAAAATGCAATTGATTTTTTTAGTTTAAATAAAACGCAGTTTCCGTAGCTTACACAGTACTAAGTGTTCAGAAAATCTTGAATCATCTGACTGTATAGTATAATTATAAAGCCGCATAGTAATTACCGACTCATATTCGTTTAATCGCGTGACGGAGGTGTTAAAACAATTAAGCCATTATTTAAAGCAATCATGCGCATCTAATCTAATAGTCTTGTTTCAATCATAGTTTTGCCACTTTTTGCAAACTATGGATGAGTGATGATTATTTCAGTTTTTTTAATTCACATGTACTTGTAGCTTACAAATTTGCCACTTGTATTTTTACACGAAGTAGTTTATCTCGTAAAACATTACTCTCTTTTAGAGAAGTCGGTCAAAAATAGCTTTTGTACTTTCTCAAGCTTCAGACAACCTGTTCAATGAAAATCATCATAACTCTTCAGGTGGCGCGTCTAAGCAGCGTTAAGGGTGAGGCGACACGCTCAATGAGGTCTATTATGCTTGTCGGCCTCATATGTGGATCTCACGACCATCAGGTGGAGTGAGGTCATCCTAGGAGTCTTTTAAAAAAAGAAATCGGTTCGGTAGTTTTGGCGTGAGCGACCGCCAGATAAACAGAGTTAATTTCCCATCACTACATAGTATAAAGAAAAGCTCGCTTCCCACGTCTGTCTGTCCATATGTAAACTTAAGTCTTCAAAACTACGCAACGCATTTTGATGAGTTTTTTTTTAATATATAGAGAGATTCAAGAGAAAGGTTTTTATGTATAATATACCAAAGCAAAGCAAGGTAGGGGCACTAGTTTACACTAAAAATAACTTCATCATTGCCAACACCACAGTGTCCAAATAAGGTGGTGCCGTCCAAATTAAACAAATCGTTCATTTAATCCCTAATTTAATTCCCCGAAGTGTACGTAACAAAATTCTTGAAACAAATTTAGCAAAAAAGTTGTGTCCGACAAAAAAGTGGTGGACACTGCTGGGCATCGCTCCTTACTTTTAAGGCACCAAAAAATTCCCTAACTAAGGATGGCCGAGCCAAAAAGATGCGAATAAAAAGCTCGATAAATCGATTGACGAATCAAAATCGATTGGCAAGATTTGCGCGTTTTGGAAAGGCAGTTATTTTTATATTTTGACGTTTGATTCAAACCAACAAAATGCAAGACTTTAAAATTGGCTGCGAATTCTCAGCTTCCCATTGAAATTAAATTCCCAAAGAAAAAGGGTATATTGGAGCTATTTGAAGATATATAAGCTAAAATTAAATTCACTTTTTATAGTGATTTCAAACATTTAGCGTCGAGAATCAAATCTCACCAAGCGAGCAAAAATCGTTTCCAAATCGCCATCCCTATCGGAGACGACAAGCATTAATGGATTTAACGACACGCCGATTCGGATAACGTTATTAAATAAAACTCTCCATATAAATAACCGTATACGTCGCTCGTAAAACTCCCGATTTTGGCCGTCCGTTTGCGTGTCCAGAGATTTTTAACCCAAAGCTGTGAAAAAAGCAAAAAACAAACAAAAAAGTCCGCTATACCGGCTCGGAATACAGAATACAAAGTATTCGCGGACGCTAAAGACTCTTTAGATCATAAATCGGGAGATCTCATGGGACTAAATATAAGCAACATCTAGTATCCAACTCGGATGCCACACAAATCACAACGACTGTTCATTATCCGCATTTCACTCCGGGTATCTATCGGAATGTGCCCACAAAGGAGTATCCATACAGAGTTACTAAGTCGCTACACTTTGCTCAACCGGCTTGGCTCAAACCAGTCCCCGACACTCCCAGGCAAAAGGCCCTATACGCCGGTTGACTGACACTTAAATGCCACTTAGGCGTTGTTCTCAAAATTTTATTGGTAATAAGTAGCTTGTCCTTTTTCGTGTTACTACATTCTCGCTGACCTTTATACGGCTTTCATAAATTATCGTGTAAAAACGTCAGAACACAATTTTGACTATCTTTTAAACAGTCTGAAGTATATCCTTAATTACCGCTCTGGATTTCGAATGCTCCGTTAGCGAATAAGGCGGATAGTCGCTTGACAACCGGTGGCTTTTAAGTCAAGTCGGACGAAGAAAATTACAAGTAACGCGCTTGGGTATTTTAACTCGTATAAGCTATACAATAATTACAGAGGTGGCATGGAGGCAAGGCAAGTACACTCTCGCACCAAGACCGCTGTCATTCGCCCTTTGAAAACACTTTATTCTCGTAAATTTTGAGAGAATTGTCGGCAACGGATCCTTTAAAAGATTATGCGGCGACCAATGACTATTAAAATCTATGCTAATGACCCGTACCTAGTAATTTGTGTAATAACTAATGATATGGCTGGTTCGAGACGCCAGGCCGAACGGATGTGTGTGAGTCGTGTTACGTCATTTTATGTCTTTATCTGTGGAATCGAGTTTTTTATATATTAAAGTTTTAGCGAGTCTCCTAACCGTGTTTGGGTTATGTGCTATTTTTTATTTCTTTTTAAGTTAGTGTCTAAGACATTTAAAGTCACTGGATGCATCTACATTTTTCAACTGTTAACCATTAATGAGGCACAACATAATTTAAAAAAAAAATAGGATTTCGTCGGTATTACAAATGTTACAAGGTCAAAAATCATGTGGGATCTATTTTCCCATTGCATTATTAAGGGTTGAAACATAGCTAGCAAACATTCATTATACCAAAATAAGCTAAGCTTGAATAATTTATTAATAATTATGGCCAGGTACAAAAAGTTTACACACTGGGTCTTGTATCAGCAAACAAAGGCAATGCTTACTTTTTAATTAAAACCGAGTACTGTCTTTGACTCTATACAAGACTAAAACCGTATCCATGGTCAATCTTACATATGAGGCGACGATGAAAGAGCCAGCAACCACAAAGCGGAAGTTCATCTCCCATTTCGACACAAAACAAAACGACAAAGCATAGCATTCCTTAGCTTTAAAACGCGGGATATTACAGCCTTTTCCTTGGCCTATATGCCAAAGATATGAAAGATGGCACTACAATGGAACGCTCGGCGTATATTCCATTTTTCTGAAAAATACACCTTCTGAAATGGGCGCAGGAAATAGTAATTACAAGTTCTGAGAGCGGGCATTGTCGGCCCCACAATGAGGTGGAATCTTTTTGTCCCGCTATCGGTGCCTTGCACCCACCGGGACACTACGGGACACGTATATATGTAGGCGGGCATTGACGGTTTTTAAGGTTCCGTAAGTAACGGGTGAAAACGGGACCCTTTTAAAAAGACTGGTAGTTTGTGAACCTGGCCGTAATTCAAGATTTTTTTTCCTAACTGACATACGATGATGGCTTGGAAAAGCCTCGTCATCCTCACCGGACTTGCAGGGGAGCGGATGGATCTCACTCCTAGCTGTAATTCAAGAAATGCGATAGTTGTATTTTGGACAAATCATATATTTCTGTTGCTGTTCTATAAACAAGAACTAAAGTAGTAGTTAAAGTCGAAAAACACATTTTTTCCCCTACATTTAAATGAGACCCCTAGATCAATTTAGGAGGGTGTGTGGGCTCATAAAAATATTATGTATCTTTTTTGCTTTTTCGTGATATTGAACAGTGGAGCTACCATGAGTATAAAACTTACGCACTCGATATCGCCTACGTAAATATGTCTATGAAAAACTTGTACAGCGCCGCTGGTGGTTACGCGAAGAACTAAAATCGGCCGTATGAAAAAAACAACTCGATAGGTTTTTAACGTAAGTAAGTTTTCGATAGCCAACTCATGGTAGGCCCTCTGTACCTATCAGGGAAATAGTACGAAACCCTACGTACGCAAGTCTACTTGCATTTGGCTGGTTTTTGTGAATTTTGCCTTTGAATGGGACGTCTGGCGACGACGCGATAATACTACAGGGTGTATTTTCATTTATTTATTTATACTAGGTACTGCATAAGGGTTAGCGTTTGGGCGTGCATTCGGGAAACGATAAGTTGTTTGCAGAGAAGTACGCATTTTTAAATGAGTGCTCTTACATGGTATTTTCATAAAGATGAAAATATGTCCGTTATCCTTACTAATATTATAAATCCAAAGATAACTCTGTCTGTCTGTCTGTTCCGCTTTCACGCATAGAGTACTGGACTCGATTTAAATGAAATTTGGTACAGATAAAGTCCAGAGCCTAGGAAAGGTTATAGGCTACTTTTTATCCGACTGCGCTATAAGGAAGTAATGTTTTACCCGTTAAACGTCTCTACGCGGACGAAGTCGCGGGCGGAGAGCTAGTAAGATATAATAATAATCGTAATTTTAAAAAATATATAATTAAAAAAATAGGTAACAGGTAATTAATGGAAAGTAGAGGCCAATTCGAAAGCCATTGCCAAACAAAAACGCATTATCGCGATATTCGAAGATAAAACGCCTTGTAAAGCAAACAATCAAAGCGAAAACCTTTCATTGAATTCTAACGAAATTCTAATTTGAAATCCTAAAGCGTTCCAACACAACAAGTAATGTATCACCTAAGATTCTGAACTATTGGAATTCTTGAACTAGTTCGGCGCGCGAAACAATCAAACTCTATCGGAGTTTTATCAACGCAACACCATTTAATCATTCTATGTAACGCGTAGTAAGTTTCCAAATAAATTTAGAAGGAATAGGGCCGTGGCAAGGGCTGGGTAACCTTTGGCCCGCCCTGCCACCCGAGAAGACTGGGGAATAGGGTTGCCATAGCGACGGGAAATGTGGGACAGTCCATGCTTTGTATTAGTCTTTATGGGTCTACACGCGTTATTAGGAGTAGCAAATACATACATAACTACTTACTGCCCGACGTTTCGACTGGGTTACGCCAATCATGGTCGCGAGCGAACACATGGTCTAATAACCTAATAACGCGTGTAGACCCATTAAGACTATATATTTAGTGTAATGGAACGCGAAAGTCTAAAATCATACATATCATAATCATAGATTTTGATTAATATCTGTAAACTGTAATTCATATCAACTTGACGTTCCTTACTAGGAACGGGCTGGAGAGTCAGGTTAGGTTTGTTGTGAGTGAAGGCTATGCCAGGTACATGACACCGCTGATAGGCGATGAGGTACACCCCGGTTTTTTAGTCGGTATACCCCCTGGGCATAGCAGTCTGCCCAGGCGTCGCGGCTGGCATTTACGATATCTTTGCCAGTTGATGGGGAGTCCGACACACCACCCGGAGAGAACCCCCTCTCACGGTAAAGGTGCGCAACGCATTTCACCGGGTTTAAAAAAAAAAGAGAATTGACCCTTAGGCTCACTCAATAATTAGAGTTAAATACTTCTTACTCTAAAACTTGACTGAGGAAAAAATACGTACAACTATCTTTGTACAGGATGCACTATACGTAATTGTGGCTTACTTACTTTTCATACCGACTTTTCAAAACATGATGTGTTTAATTACCACGAATTGAAAGTACACAATCTCTAAGCTTAATCGCCGTACAATAAATCAACCAGTCTCTAGTTTATACGCAGAATCTAGTTTATATTATGAAAATAATACAACGAGGCTTAACGTAAACATTTATTCAGGAGTGAGATTAATTTGATTAATAACCCGGACATACCCAGTTTCCTAGTGTATAACCATGACAGTTTAAAGTTCATTTGATTAATAATAATTAACGACCGGGACGTGTCCTGGACCGTCGGGTATTACATGGTCACCCGAGCTCCGGTTAGAATAAATAGCAGTATCTGTTTCACGCTATTTCTATGCGGTACTTACAGTGAATAATTACACTATCATAAAATGCAGCAATAAAGGTAAGTAAGGTAATAATAAATTTAGTCCCTTTTAAAACGAAATTTCAGGTGAACGTATTTTGGAGGCGAGATTATTTAAAAGGACAATGATTTATGCCAGTGATGGGATATTAAGGTATTTTCACATCCTAAAATATCAAGGTGACGTCATTATGAAAATTAACTATAAATACATGTACACATAAGTTCTATAGGGAGGAGAAATTAAATTGTGGTAGAACAGTTCTATTTAAAGATAACAGTTTTTAACTTGAATATAAAACCTTTAGTAATATTATGGTAAAATAATATTATGGTGTAAAAACAAATGTAAATTAACCACATTGCTTTCCGAACGCGTCTTCGTTCGCGTGATCTTATCCTTTTTGAGGCTTGAAGCTGTGTAGCAAAATTCATTCAAATCAGTTCAGTAATCTTAGCGTGAAAGCACGACAGAAAGACGATACCCATTTATGATATTAGTAAAGAAGTGAAGACTACAACTTCGACTTCAGCTCAAACAACCTTGTTGTTTTTTTTTAATATTAAACTCTCTTAACATTCAGCTGCAAAGCAGCATATCTAAATTATACTGCTAGTGGAGTATTTATTACAAGTGACGTTCAAATTACCTTATTATTACGCATACCCTGTTTACATTACTCTGTAAAACGGGTGTTTAGCAAAGCGTTCGCGAAAGTATACAATTTGTGGTTCGTTTCAATTAATGACGATAGGACGTCCCATGCGTTAAGCGTAATTTGCGCTATTATTGTGTCACAATTTCAAATTGTATGTTTGTATCGAAAATTGCATAGAACTTAATAGTGACATGACATGAAATTAAATGAGCTCCTGATGTTTCGGCACTGTTGCAAGCGCCATGATCACATTGACCCGTGATTATCATGTGTGTGTTACCATGACAGTTTAAAATTTTGTTAGTAAGTAGTTATATTTTCGCATGTAAAGCGTGTTTTTCATAGGCGAGAGAAGACTGAATATTAATAAATGAAACTTCAGGAAACTACCAACAGAACCAGTTAAATAAATTATCTGCATAATGATCTAATGTTGTATAACCTATCATTAGACGAACGTCATTGCTAATTATAAATAAATAGGGTTATAGTCTAACGTACAATACAGCATTCATAGTTGACCCCAAAGATATAGATACAGTGGCATATTATCGCGTACTAGAAATATTTAACCTCTGAGAATTTTAAAATACAAAACAATTTGTTAATCCTTTAGTAAATGGCTAAATTACTAAAGGATTAATTTAAAAAAACAAAACATCGATCCATCAAATAATCCCTTCTAAAATAACCTTTTTTTTTCTAAATCTATTTTTTATTAATATACTTATATATATTTTAAAACTGTGTTTCAATATTCCATGTTAGTAATTAAAATAAGTTTTACTCACAAAAACTATAGGTACCTATGTAATAATTACATACTTACTACGAGCGAGTAGTTACTATTATTTAATTTACCTTCAAGTAATTACCGGGCACTAAGGTATTAAAAAAAAATTACTTTATTTTTTATGGAAGAAAAGTTAATGACTTATTATTAATACTTTCATCTATGCAAAAGGTTGAATACCAATGATTAAACTTCGACCGGACCACAATCGCCTTCAGTAGTAAAGAGGTCTTTGTACTAAACAACACCTATTGTCTTAATGCCTGATTAGTCTATTGAGTCTATTTGTGACGGATATGACAGGCCATTTCGCGTAGACAAAAGGTCCTTCATATGGGACAGTCAGCCCTAAAGGTGTTGCAATATAAAAGTATCAGAGCCATCCATGCTAATTACAAAAGCGGCTTCTTTCTGACCAAAAAAAATTGAGACAAGGTTTTCATTTTCATCACCAACACTCACCTCTTTATATTTTAATACCATCAACAGTATTATGAGTAAAGGTGAAAAAAAAAGATAATACATATTATAGTCATAATAATGATGCCTCAAATATTGTTTTCAGCTAAAGTATACCTACTTTATATTTGAATACCATAGACATAGACAATCATCCAGGACATACACAAATGCTTTCTTTAACCAAGGCGCATTCTCCTGATTAATAGTGACTATTTTACTCTCGACTCCGTTTACCTTGTAAGCTTATACCCTCAAATCTTCCCCTAACACTCAAAGAAGCAATGCCAAAACACAAATCATGATATCCGCAAACAAGTGATACTTTGCGCCCTTCATCCCATCAACCATTCCACTAATCTGGCATCTACCCTCAAAATTAAGCAACTTCGCCTTAAACAGCTTATTAAGGGCGAACAAAGACTATTGCTAAATTATAGAGGCGCTGTCGTCGCCTCGATCGAACATTACCGGGGTAACGGTTATCGCTCAAAACGGTGGGTCCGCCACAGAGATGCGGATGGCGACTTGCCGGTGCGACTTTTGTTTCGTGTCGCAGGTAATTTGTGCCGGCTCTATAATCCTCTACTCGTAAATTGGTATAAGTAAACAAGGGATATTGTTATCGTTATTATGTATTCGTTGTCGTTATGTTACCTTTACAAAAGACGTTTCAGATTCGAGTTAAAGAACGAGGCTATCTCGATTAAGGTATTATTGCAGAAAAACGATTTAAGTCAAAAAGAAAAGGAGTTTATCAACAATTTTAGCATTAAATTGATAGAGGTACTCTGAAGAGGTTAATATCCCAGTATTTATTTCTCAGTAATTATTGAAACATTTATTTATTTATTTATTTATATGGTACAGCAACAGAACACAAATCCAGGCTTATACAAAAATTATTTTAGGTAAGAAAACAGTTAAATTTGCGCCCCGATCATAGCTGAACACGGCAATGGCATTGTATAGTTCAAATAGTTTGTAAAAATAAACTTATGTTAAAGTCCATATTACTCTGAATTCATTACAAAAGGAGCAATCAAAAGGAAATAAAAGTTACAATACACAAATAACATTATAACTTGGATGTACATATTTTCAAATAAGATAAATGAGAAAATGAAAAGATATCCAAGTCCTTACTTATATGGTTATAAGCTCTACACATACGAAATACAGGATCATTATGTGTAGTATTCGTTCTACATGTTGGTAACGAAAACATAATATTCTTGTGTACCGAAATATAATTTCGGAACACAAGAATGCCCATAGTCATTAAATGTTCAGCTAACCAAATAACAATTTGTAATTGGTAAAACGAAACTTTATCAGCAGTAAAGTTCTTTTCAAATCGAATTTGAAGCAATCCAAACCGCGAACAAAAATGCAAACACGACCTCCAAGTATTCCCCACCACTCCACTCAAGCCACGCTCCGTCCCTAAATCTGCATCTTTATGGCGCCTATACACAGCCACCTCTGAAACATTAATTTCGTTCAGAAGCAGCGCCCCACTAAATTCGTTTAAACACCCCCGATGTAATTTACATCTTATCTCTCCTAGCACAGGGGTACCTTTTTTCCTGAAT
This sequence comes from Maruca vitrata, assembly GCA_039566165.1. Taxonomy (NCBI): domain Eukaryota; kingdom Metazoa; phylum Arthropoda; class Insecta; order Lepidoptera; family Crambidae; genus Maruca; species Maruca vitrata. The sequence goes on along the minus strand of CM076936.1, from coordinate 7,117,988 downwards.
TCGGTAAGATAGCGGTGACAGATACTCGCAAGGTGCACCTGACATTCTGTTTAATATCGTCATATTTTAGTCATTCAGCGACGACAAATGGCCAGCTCTGTACTTGATGAGGTAATGATGGCACTTGCCTCCACGGAAGCTATTAGGCTATTGAAATGAGTTGGAAACTTTTTGGGGGTTTTTTTTAAATGGGGGTGATTTAAAAGTTCTCTTCTCTGTGGATGCAGGACAATATACTTGTCTTGTAAGGATATTTGTTGCTGACAAGGCGCTGGTGGTTTGGACCAAGAGGTTGAGTTCTTTTTCTCTGCCCCGTGTCATCAAAGCATGGAATGCCCTTCCAGCTCATGATTTCCCTCCCTCCTATGATCCAGGGCTCTTCAGGCGGGGCATGAAACGCCATTTAAGCAGGCCTTCAGTGTGACAGGCTCAATATGGTCTATTGTGCCTGTCTACCTCATACGTGGATCTCATTACGATCACTCTCTATAATACTACTACTCACTTACCTTACCATCAAGTGGAGTGAGATCACCTTGTAAGACAAGTGTAAAAAAATTGTCGTTTATTAAGACTTAATGGCAACATACTACTTTTAGTCAGTTCCTTAGAATAAATTTCTGAGGGGTTTACAAGTTATTTTACATTTACCCATTAAGTATAGTAGCAACACTGATGCCAAATTCATTGTATACTTTTGGAATACGACCATTAGAACTATTTTAAGACTAACAACGCATGATACTTTCAAGGACAACTTGTAAAATATATCATAAAATATTTTTTTTCAACAAACAAAACAGCCCATAAAATAATATGTCATCATTACACTAATCTAATTTATTTAATTAACAAACCTACCGATTTATAGGACCCCAAAAACCCGACTCAATCCTACCATAAAACCAAAATCCGCAAGCAAGACAATTTTACGACAATATAAAAGCCAACAACTCGTCATTTTGTTCAAAACAGCAGTTGCCAATAAAAACAACACGTGTTATAAAACCAAAGACAAGAAAATATATCATTAATGTATTTTTTTATGTTGTAGACAATAAAATTGCTATAAACAGCTGTGTATAGGCTATCGTATATTAGTTAACATTTGCATATGCGAGAGTAAGGTAAGATATACAAGAGGCGTGCTCTAGAATAAAATAAAAGTAATGGAAACAGTTGAATATACAGATTTTTTGGATTTACGGCTTCTTGCTCGTTAAGTTTTTAAGATCATGACTTAATACAAGTACCTATATGGAAAATTGAAGTTATTACATAAACGTTATTAAATCATTTCCTTTCCTAACTGACAATGATGGTTTGGAGAAGCCTCGTCATCATCACCGGACCTACGGGGGAACGGATGGCTCTCACCCCTAACCTATCAAAGCATTGTTTAAAGCCCCAAGAATTTTTTGTAAAAACTGATAAGGGTTTGAAGATATTAAACATTTATATACATTTAAACTTACATGGTTACGTAAAGTAGACAACTGAATATGACCTTGCAACAGTGGTGAAATATAGTGAGCTGGATAAATATGTAACTTGAAATAAATAAAGTTACCTAACTTAAACGACTTTCCTAAACAATGAACACACATTTTTTTTTTATTGTTTTATCTTAAAAAGATAACAATCTCATAACGATTACAACATTTTTAAGAACTCACACATACTATTACTTAAGTCTGAAGTAACAAGTTAATTGTAACTCTGTCCCCGCGGTTAAGTTATTACAGTAACTATCTTGATCAGCCGAACTCATAATAACAGATCAATAGATCAGATTAAGTACAGTTACTTAAAGCTACGAGTTAAGTTATCGCTACCGACTCCGAAATAGCTCTATTAAAACTTACGTCTTGAGTCATGTAAGAGATGTGGGAAGTTCAACTTACGACTTTTTTTTTCTAATAACTTTTCTTGATTTTTTGTTTTGAATAAAAAAAGACTAATTAGAAACTTGTATTGAGAAATTGTTGTGCTAAACTGATTATTATTTTGTTATATAAATTGTTTTATTAAATGCATACTATTAACAGATGTAAGTACCCATAACGAAACATTCACAAAAACAAGTTTGTAACAAAGTAATATTTAAATTTTAACTATACATAAGTTAATTTTAAACGATAATACATACTCAAATGTGTAAAACATGCTATATAATAGGCATACAATTAATAAAATACAAATTTGCCTTCCACCCACGGTCCATACAAGAGTTATAGTCACTACCAAAAACGTCATCGAACAACTCAAAAGTGTTCTCAAACATTTCCGAGATTAAAAAACAGAATACATTTCATCTTTCACTTCCCGGGCGTCATAAATCTCAAATAACGGATGCACTAATACATACTAATTTAAAAAGATACAAGCGTCCGAGATAAAGCCTTTCATAAGTGCTTTGTGACATAAAGCCAAATGTGACTTACCCAATCATCAGAAATGCTTAAGCATCGACGGACTAAATACCAAACGTATAACGGATATAATGGTAGTCACGTTTTTATCTCATTAATTGCATGGGACATGCATAAGACATATTATGGAAGAATAACAGTAAGTGGAGTTGCCAGAAGTAATGCGTTGCCCGGGACGTCCCGTATTTTAGATGGTTTTAAATGGAGTAGAATGGGCTGTCCCGCACTTATTAGAATACTGACATACTGACAAGTGTCTTATCCATTTTTCAAACACATTTAGAAAGATACTAGCTGTGCCCGCGACTTCGTCCGCGTGGACAATCCTCATCACTCACAAAATTTCATGAGAATCGGTCAAGCCGTTTGGGAGGAGTACGGGAACGAAAAATGTGACACGAGCATTTTATATATATAAGATTTTGTTGACACATGAAAACAATATACTAGACAAGTAAAGTGAAAATATAGTGACCAATACAAATCAGTCAAAACAATACTGGTACCAATCAGAACATTAAGTAGAGACTCTTAATACATGTTTATCCACATTTTTTATCATTTTTACTAAAAATTTTGTCCCTTCTAAGCTACCAAGTTCCAGCAAAATACAATTCCTTTGAAGCTAATTTAAGGACACAACCCACGAATTCACATGGAATATTAAAACATTTTGTCAATTACACAGAAGCGTGGTTTCAGAACACTCGTTTGATTCCTGCATCTGATTTTCGAGAGAAATTATCATGAGACAATTTACCGTAAGCAATAAGTTTCGCTTTTTATATGATTATGGCCCGAAATGCGGCCAATATACTCGTAAATGAAGATAAGCGAAGTGCACAGAGAAAATTAAAGCGTAAAGTGTGGGCGCGAATATGCACTCAGTTCCTTTACTCTCATTATGCAGGAAGAGTGCAATACGGTTATATATTCAGAAAGAGATCAGCAGCGCTACCATGAGTTTAAAAGTGAAAGATTAGATATCGCCTCTGAAAATATGTCTATGAAAATCTTGTACAGCGCCTCTAGCGGTTACGCTAAGAACTAAAATCGGTAGGATGAAAAAAACAATTCGATAGGTTTTCAACGTCCGTAAGTTTTCGATAGCTAACTTCATGGTACCGCTACTGGTGCAGAACCGACGGATTAACGCATCGAAAACATGTTTGTAAATATCTTAATCACAATTTTTGTTACATTGTTTTTCATTGGTGCTATAATAAATTATAGTGCAACAATGTCACATTACAAAATTACGCTGTCCCTATAGCAAGTAACGTAAGCACTTGCATTACTAAAGTCATGATTATTAATGGAATATACGTTACTTAAATAACTTAATTACTCATGCCTACCTCTCCTGCCGAGAATAGGTGGGAGTGGTAGAGACGTGTTGAGGCCTATTTCCAGCAGCGAACTTACCGATAGGCTGATGAAGATGATGATGATGACCTATCATTTATCCCAAGTGACTATCTGACCCACGACTTCGAGAGCAAGAGAAAGGACGCAACAAATGCGTCATCGAATCAGTCATTATTATCCTTGTTACAAATACACATCGTTGATAGGAGCTTTCTATAGCTTTCTAAAAGCGCTCACTGTCCATGTCTTTATTGTGTTACGGGACTATTTATCTCTTCCCACAGAACCCCATTAATACATGTCAAAACTAAGTCCACTGTCTTCGCCGGATTTTTGTTGTGTCCGGTCGAACCACTGTTTTTGTGTTTGGTCGTTGTTGTTAATTAAAATTCTGTTGTTTTGGCGAAACGTCGAGTTCACGAAATGCGTTCGGGGACACATTATACCTGCTTTTTGGTTGTTTGGTATTCGATAAACTTTCCGGTTAATTCTGGTTTGGCGACATTTACATTCTTTCGAAAATCTAAGTAGGCACTCAGTTTTTAGCAATAACAAAGACCTAAAAAATTATATGTTAAGAATACACACAAGTTTATTAATGACACATACCTCCGTAAACTAAGTTTTATTTCAAACAAATTACTATCTAGATTTTGGCCAAAATCGTACTAAGAAACGGTTTCAAATTAATACCTAACCTAGTAGGATATGAAATACGTTTTCCACTACAAAAGCGTTATAAGTTAAGGAAAGCCTTACTAAGTCAAATGCGACCATCGCATGTCTCAACTTACGAAATACAATTTCTGATTTTCTTGAAAAATTAAATTTAGCGACAAGAGATTTTAAACATTTTTTGTTGTTTATAAAGCTACCTATCAGTATTTTTAAAATTTAACAAGCATAAGATGAGAGAAGTGAAAATAACCAGTAGAATGTTATTTATCTAGCAAGGTCGGCCGGAACAAATCAAAGTTTCTCGAAAGAAATAAGTGTACGGAGAAGACTCACGATTCTAGCTTCTTTCTATCATTTCGAGTAATAAAAAATCTCAAGCACTTTTCTCTTATTTGACCTTATAGTTGGACAATTATTTTGTATTGGAGTGAAATCACTGAGCAATGGTATATGATATGTGGGGTGTTACTCATGTTACTAAATGATTAATGACATATTACGAATGCGTACTGAATAGTATCAGAAGTATGCGATCAAAAATAAATTGACAATTTTACACGTAAACGCGCTACTACATAATGAATAAATAAAAATATTACATAACATTACAAACATTGGTCTGATCCAATGGAAAGTAGCTTAAGCACTCTTGTTACGGACATCAGAATCAACAGTGGATACACAAATATACCTGAATATATTAACTTAATAACACAACCAGACTCGGAATAAACACTGATTTTCGTCACACAAATTTGTCCCGGATGGGAATTGATGACTCTTGGAACCGTAGCTAGCAAACCTGGGTCACTAACCACTGTTCCACCGAGCCAGTCAATGGTTCAAGTCCATATATTCAATTAAAGAGTGGCAAAATAAACAACACCAGTTTAAAAATAACTAAGTAAAAGGCCCGAAACGATTTTCACTTCACATTTCTTTGACGTACGTGGCCGCAAGTAATTCATGGAAAGTGAACGCATCGCTACCCAGATGTCTCAAAACACATGCCACAAAAATTATGCAATTTAAAAATAAATAAAGCAAATTAAGCGGCCGGCATTATTTGACTTGCATTTAGCCTTTAAAAAAAGCATCCGGCGACTTCGCGTCAAAACCGCATTCACTCGCGAATGCAGTCAGAGACCCAGGGCAAACAAGCGAGGCACAAACATGTAAACACTTCGGAACGACCGCCGCGCTTCCGGGCCCGGGGCTGTAAAAAAAGAAAAAACGAAAAAAAAAAAATACGATCCCATATCAACAAATTCTCCCCACGGATACGGTAAGCGGAATGGGACCGCGCCGAATAGGATCCGAATACTGCCACGTTCAAATTTTAAATTTCGACATGCCATTTTTAGACACATAAAAACAAAAAAACATCGCTGCCCAAACACTTACGGGCCGAGCGTGTAATTTTACGGGAACAGGTGGCGGCCATTTTGTTTAAAAAAAAAAGTCAAATCGTTGTGTTTTTTTTGTTTGGTAAAATTAAAATTGAATTACAGAAAATTACTCGGCCGACCGCAAATGTGTTTTATGAGCGTTTGAATTCGTTTTGTTTCGTGCTGTGATGAGTTCGATCGTAGCCTCGGATCGTACAAATTGCTTCATTGTTGCTGCAAACAGATATTTTACATGGACAACTCGCAATGTTTCAATTGAAATATCTTCAAAGAACCAGACAAAGAAACTTAAAAGAGGATTGAATGGGACTGATTGTGCAATGGCCAAGGAATACTGAATAGTTTTCCATTTAAAAAAGATTCATTAAAAGTTTGCGAAAATCTTCTCATTATGACTACCTATTAAAAGAAACTTGAGCACCTATTACAGAGAAATAAAGAAACGTTTCTGGGGTACCGAGATAAGTGTCTTGGAGAGGATTATTTAGGTCGGGCGAATAATGATGGAAGGTCTTACGAATTAAAAATAGGAGCATTTCTTTTTATTCTTAATCTGCAATCAGTACTAATTGTTCCATATTCCTGTTTTCATACGAATGTGATGAAACCCTGTGTAAAAGTCGTAAGTGAACTTAAGGATACCCGTTTATAAAGGTATACTTGAAGCAAAAACTTAGTTACAATCATGTTTGCAAATGGTTTGCTCATTAGGAGAGGATGCTACCTATCTATGGAAGGAAGTGCAAGCAAGTATATAAATACAACGAGCCATATTAGTGACCACACCGTTGTTGTTAATTAGAGATATATTATGTAAACATCAGTAGCCAGTGACTGGCTTAATGGCGCAATGGATTACCGTCCAGGAGTCGTAGGTTCGATTCCAATCTTGGATCAAAACATGTTAATGATATAATTATCAGTTAGCCAGTGACTGGCTTAATGGCGCAATGGATTACCGTCCAGGAGTCGTAGGTTCGATTCCAATCTTGGATCAAAACATGTTAATAAAAACATCAACTTCACTTCCTAGTCTGAGTGTAATTTATCAATAAAAGTCACAATCACCGACCACGATATATGTTCCTTTGAAAAAGATACTGAATAAACATTTTTCATTTTCAAAGTACATATATCTGTGTACATACGTACCAGTATTATCTATACTAATATTATAAAGCTGAAGAGTTTGTTTGTTTGTTTGTTTGTTTGTTTGTTTGATTGTTTGAACGCGCTAATCTCAGGAACTACTGGTGCGATTTGAAAAAATCTTTTTGCGTTGTATAGACCATTTATCGAGGAAGGCTTTAGGCTATATAACATCACGCTGCGACCAATAGGAGCAAAGATACAATGGAAAATGTGTAAAAACGGGGGAAACGCGAACGTAGTCGCTGGCACAGCTAGTTTCTGATATCCGTAACACTAGTGTTAAGGACTTAACACGGAATCAATGCAGTGTATATGATGGTGTGTTTATTTATTGAAGTATCCAACGCGTGGACATAGAGAAGAACCTACATCCTTCAAATCACAGACAACATCGCCAGAAATTCAGCGCGTTCAACCGCTGCATGAAAAAGACAAAGAAAACGTCACAAATCTATCCAGAATCTCGCTGTAATCACGTATTTCCGGGTATTAGTCGGTCCCGTTTTTCTGGCAACACTCCAATGTTGCCAGAAATGAGTGTGGCGATGGAAAATCCAGTTGTTGTCTGCACAGATTCGATTGGCCGATCCGTTCCGTAGATAGAGCTATTTGGCGGTCATAGTCGGTTTGGGATCAAGAGTTACGACGTTGACAGTTGTAGTACCATGTTATACGCAAAATCGTGGTTTTGTCGCGAATAACAAGCAAGAAATCAATCAATTTTTGGCAACTTTATTACCACTTGTTTTCATATTTGGAAATCATACGAACAAATATTCGACGCTTTAACGGTGAAGGCAAACATCGTGAGGAAACCTGCACACCTACGAAGAAATTCTAAGGCTGTGAAGTCGACCAACCCGCACTTGGCCAGTGCGGCTGACTAAAACCTGATTGCCCTAGTAAAGGGTAGGCGTGTGCCCTAGCATTGGGGATGTATATGGGCTGATGCCGATAATGATGAAAGTTTTGACGTTCCATTAGGAATAATCATTTAGTTTCCGCCCACGAATCTGTCGAAATGAATTATTTTTACGCGTATAACATTACTACCTTCAAGCGCAATCGGTTTAAACAAACTAACTCTACCTTTCAGTAGGATTGGCCGACTCTTGGTTACTCTAGATTATTATGTAGAACTTACATTATTTTTTAATATGTCTTCAAGTATGAAGCTAGATGCATACCTGTAAAAAGAAAAAAAAAGATTAGTACATTCCATATTATGAAAGCCACACTGAAACCATACTTAAAATAATATTTGGTGTTCAAAGCTGCCATGATAAAATCATTGTAACGTATCACTTAATCTAATTCTTCTGTTACTGGATCTCATCAAAGTAGAACCTTTGTTCTGACGAAGTCACCAACATACTATTTCAAAACAACATAGAATAGAATAGAATAGAATAGAATATAATTTATTGGTCACATATTACAAGAAAAAATAAATTTAACATAAAATAATACAAATGAACAGAACATAATATATAAAACGAATATTTAGCATCAGTGACCAACAAGGTACGTGCCTCTGCATAGACTGCAGAAGCTCAACAAGAGCTCCTGCAGCACTGGTATTCTGGCAACATCGTATCAGCCCATACACGTCACCACGGCTGAGGCACGGGGCTACTCTCAACTAGGACGATAAGACCTTAGTCAACCACGCTGGCCAAGTGCTGGTTAATTGACTACACAATCTAAGAATTTCTTCGCAGATGTGCAGGTTTCCTCACGATGTTTTTTTTCACCATTAAAGCCTCGAATAATCGTACATATTGCGCTAGTTCTAAACTGGCGACCTCTTGCATGGCAAGTAACGATCTTAACCACTCGGCCACCGACACGTTTTTCAAAAAACATATTATAAAAATATACATCCAAAAAAGCCTTTCCAACCGCGCGATCGACCATCGATTTTATTCGATTATAAATCGCCCACCGGGCCGTAGTGGTAAATCACTTGCGTAATTACATTGAGTACAAGACGAATAATTAAATTACAACACTCCAAACTTGAGGAGAACCCTCCAATACTGAGGAGTCGGGAACGCGTCTAAATATTAAACTGACGGCTTCGATTGGGAGATGAAGCGATTTCGAAATCGCTCACTGACTACAAGAATGGTAGAATTTTTATTTATTTTATTTATTTACTAGCTGTGCCAGCGACTTCGTTCGCGTTTCCCCCGTTTTATACACATTTTCCATTGTATCTTTGCTCCTATTGGTCGCAGCGTGATGTTATATAGCCTAAAGCCTTCCTCGATAAATGGTCTATAAAACCCAAAAATATTTTTTCAAATCGAACCAGTAGTTCCTGAGATTAGCGCGTTCAAACAAACAAACAAACTCTTCAGCTTTATAATATTAGTATAGAAGTGTAAGTTACTACAGTCACTCGGGGTACGGCCAGAATACCAGCGCTGCAGCGGCTCTCGGGCTGATAATTATGCTGAGGAATTATGCCAATAATTATGCTGAGGCCTGTCCCTCGTTGACCATTTTTATAGTCCTTGTCTATGTCTATGTGTGTTATTTCTTTGTTTGAGTTTTTGTCCTGTGTATTTATGTATCATTATAACTTCTATGTCGTGGTCAATAAATCTCTTTCTTTCTTCACAAGATAGGTCTAGTCTACTGTGGACGATACGTAGTCGTCAACATCATCAGCCTAGTCCATTGCTGGACATAGGTATCCCCAAATGCTCGCTATTCCCGTGTCTAGTCACATCCAGCTCCTGCCAGCCATCCTACGCAGATTGACACTCCACCTGGTCTGAAGGCGTACCGCACGGTATACAATTTTATGTAAAATTTTTACTTCCTTATAACAACATCATCATCACCATCAGCACATACGTCCCCGGTACTGGAGCACGATCCTACCCTAATCTAAGGCGATAACGCCTTAGTCAACCACGCTTGCAAGTGCGGGTTGGTCTACTCAACAACCTTAGAATTTCTTCGTAGGTGTGCAGGTTTCCTCACGATGTTTTCCTTCACCGTTAAAGCGTCAAATTATCATACATATGAATTCAAAATCTGAAAAACACAGTGGTACGTGGCGTTGTTTGAACTGGCGACCTCTCGCAGTCGCATGGCAAGCAACGACCTAAACCACTCGGCCATCGCCGCTTTCCTTATAACGCAGTTGACGAATAGACAGATTTATAACATCAGTGTAAGCATTCAAAGATTTTTGTAGCCGAAAGCGGGTTACATTTTAATATTGTACAAAAACACTCAATACAATTTTACTAACTGGCCGGATATTAACCCCTTTTTCGGCGTTCCAAAGCCGATGCAAACTATATTTGATTTAGATTTTCAGTTGTTAATAATAAACCGCAGAAATCGCTTTCTCTCATAACTTGACATCATCAACGGGCTTCTTGTAATTTCACCAGAAAATTTCCAAGTTTCCACCTAGTACTAGACAGACAAGTCTGAAGTAATTTTTGTAAATAACTGCCTAGGGATTTTATGAAGCGTTTTTCTTACAATTATCATGGGTAAAAAGAACATTTCTACAATATGAAATTTACCAATTTAATTAGAGTTATTTATTTACAATTACTACAAAAATTAAAAAAAAATTGTAGTAACTTTTAGTACTCTACACATTTATTAAGAGATGTTTTGAATATTCTACAACCGCACATAGGCACATTGATCTGATCCTGTGGTATGTGACTTAAAACACTTGTGTTTCGGATATCAGATTCAACAGTGGATACACAAATATACTTAAATATTATTATAATATTTAATTACACATCCAGACATGGAACAAACACCGATGTTCGTCACACAAATATTTGTGACGGGTAGGAATCGAACCCACGACTCTTGCAACCATAGAGAGCAGGGATCACTAACCACTATTCCATCGAGCCAATCAAGATTACACAGAACGAGAGAGTTTAAGCTCTTCTTAATAATTTTTCTTGTAAATTACATTATGAATTAAATACTGAACAATGACAATTATGTTATAATAATCCCGGGAAAAAGGCGTGATTTTATGTATGTATGCATGTAATAATTCCACAAATATTTTGCCTCATTTTATCATAACCATAATAATTAGACTCCTATTTATAAAAATGTACTAGGTGTGAAATCATGGATTTCAAACTTATCGATCCCCACAAAGACAAAGACTCTAAGCTACCAACATCGTCATAGTATAATACCTACTTCAAAGAGGAAAAGTGGGACATTTCACTAAGAGCAGTTTAATTTTTTCAGCAGTAAACTTTTCCGCCATTTTAAAATTCTGCAAGCTCACCGAAAAAAGTACATAAAAGCTAGAGGTAACTAAAAGTATTTAAAAGAATGTGTCACAAAGCAGCGGTCTACGTACGTAAGGTGCTTAACAAAATCCTATTACAAGTACTTACACCGCCAATCTTTGGTAAGTTAAGTAAATAACGTTTGTTGGTGCACTCATTTGCAGTTAAGGTAAACTTTAGTGGTGGCAACGGGAGATCTGCATAAGTCGTATGTTAACACAATTTACAAAAATCTAGCGCTACTAATCACGCTCTCTTTGTTTAGCTAGCTTTCCGCCGGCAATTCGGTCCACATTGGCACGTTTGTCGGGTAAAACATTACTCGCTATTAGCGCAGTTGGTTATAAATAGCCTTTTTAGGCTCTAGAATAACTGTGTACCTGTGTGTTAAGATTAAAATCGGTTCAGTTTTTGCGCGACAGAAGGAGACGGAAGGAGAATTACCTACGCAGTATTATTATTAGTTATAGACTTTGAAAGTTGAGAAAGTAGGAAAACCAAGTAATTTCCCAGTGCAGAGCGCATAGAAAAACAAAAAAAAAACATAAATACAGCTAAATATTATTCTTTATGCACCCATAAAGAATAATATTTACACACGACATTAGGAGTAGCAAATACATAGCTACTTAGTGCCCGACGTTTCGACTGGGTTACACCAATCATGGTTTCTCGATTCGCTCGCGGCCATAAAGACAAATATTAATGGGCAATATGCTTAAATCTGCAATCTTGAATTTTTCAACAACTTATGAAAAACCGGCCAAGTGCGAGTCGGGCTCGCGCACAAAGGGTTCCGTAGCAACAAATATAATAAAAATCAACCTATCTCAAAAACTATAAGAGATACTTTGATCAAACCAAAAATCGTTGAAAGAGTTAATTAGCATGCATCACCTCTATTTTTTTTAGAATTTTATACCCCGTAGTTATAAAAATAGAGGGGGGGGGACATACTTTTTACGACTTTGAGAGCTGATATCTCAAAAACCGTTCACTTTAAGAAAAATGTTTTTTAGAAAACTTTATATCATTTTAAAAGACCTTTCCATTGATACCCCACACGGGTATGTACATCGAAAAAAAAAATTTCATCCCTCAGTTACATGTATGGGGGGCCCCACCCCCAATTCTTTTTTTTACTATTTAGTGTCATATTTTTGTAGCGGTTCATACAACACATATTCCCATCAAATTTCATCACTGTAGTACTTATAGTTTCCGAGTAAATCGGCTGTGACAGACGGACAGACGGACAGACGGACAGACGGACAGACGGACATGACGAAACTATAAGGGTTCCGTTTTTGCCATTTTGGCTACGGAACCCTAAAAAAGACTTAAACATACACTAAGGATTTATAAGGAATTAAAGTTAATTTTCTATCTCTTTCTTACAAAACGGAGTTTTTTATGGATCGCGTATGGCCGTAGTGTAATTGTGACGTCATCTGCCATATCGGATCTCTCTGTCCACCCGGGAACTTTAAACAGCTATATCTCGATTGTCGTTGACGTAAATTGAAAAATAGAAATACATTCATATTTCTTCGATATTAAAGATTGATTTCTATAATAAAAAAAAATGAGTGCATATTCCCCATTGTAACGGAACGCGAAAAGCTAAAAAAAAAATAGTATAAAGTCCGAAATTTGAATACAGCTGACATGAAGATAGACAACACTAATAGGGAACATGCATAAATCTGCAATCTTGAATTTTTCATCAACATATGAAAAAAGGCTTAAACATATTATACTAAAATGTGAAACAAAAATGAAAATCGGTTCACAAACGAAGGATTTATAAGGAATTAAAGTTATTTATCTATCTCTTTCTTACAAAACGGAGTTTTGTATGGATCGCGTATGGCCGTAGTGTAATTGACGTCATCTGCCATATCGGATCTCTGTCCACCCGTGAACTTTAAACAGCTATATCTCGCTTGTCGTTAAAGTAAATTGAAAAATAGAATTACATTCATATTTCTTTGATATTAAAGATTGATTTCTATAATAAAAAAAAATGTGTGCATATTCCCCATTTAATCCAATAAGTACTTTCATCCCAAACCAACACTCAGATAGAAACAATGCAAGAAAAACATGTCTCTGTCTCCACAGTCCTGAGATTCACAAACTACGGTCTTACTTATTCATAGAATTCTTACATTCTCCCCAGAGCTACCCTAACACAGCTAGTTGAATATAATAGTTGGAAAATGCCGTCTAATATTACCAAAGTTAAGACGAAAAGCAAAAGAGAAAACCAAATGTTTAAGCTAGGTTTAACGAGACTTTAATGTGGTTTAACCGGTATACTTATGTAGCCTAAGTTCTTCGAGTGGAATAGATTAGGACCTGTCCTTGGTCTGATGTTTTGTTTTAAATTAGTTTTTGTTTAAAAAAAAACATTAAGTGTACTTACTACAAAAGACATTAGACCTTAAACGGTCGAAGCTAATTTAGAAAAGATTTCAGCTTCCAATTTAGATGTTTAGTTTAAAAACTGGTAGATTCAGTGGGGCTGATTTTCGTAAACAATGAAATCTTTCATGATTATTTGCAGTTCGAAGTAATGCCCTAGTCAAAGAGTTACTATTAGTTTTCTCGGCAGAATCTCGGTATTCCGATTTCCAAGCTGTTAGAATCGTACTTGCTGCATGCATACTCGAATTACCTATTATGTGTTTATGAAATGATACACCACGCTTTATTTGAGAATTTCCAAAACAAAACATTGTGGGCGGCATATGTATATGTATCCTTATTTACTTTAAGTGCCCACTTGGCCCGCTGTCATCAAAATATCCGTTTTTGCTGACACTACCCAACGGAAAATGTTCCAATTACTCCTAACTATACCTCTGCATGGGATGCACTAATTGTGCATATGCAGACTGCATGCTCAAGAGAAATCCACGTTGCAGCTAGAAGCAAACATCAACAATTGCGTATTCATCATGTTCCTTCGAATTAAACTTGACTCTTAATGACTGCAACAGTGCAAGGGAATGCAGGGGTGTCGGAGACAGGAATGCACTCATGAAGGTTTAAATACAATTTAATTTCCTCCTTAATATTGTAAATGTTAAAGTCTACGGAATAAGTATGTAGAATCCTTTGCATAAGGGTTGTATAATCGTTACGCTGGCCAGAGCAATGCAAGTAAACTTACAGGAAATATTCAACAATAATATAATCAGAAGATATGATGACAAATTTTGTGGAAATTAAATATATTATAATTTCTAGACAATCTATTGACAATAACAAAAATAGTGCTGTTTGTCATTTGCACGAAAACCACACACCAGAACAATTTTTTTCTAAATGTTTATGTTAAACAACATACAAATGAGTTTTATCCGTAAATTATTTCAATTTCAATAAAGAGTATTCCACGTGAAACCATTTGTCCAAAAAAAAAACCAATCAACTCACACAAAAATTCGACAGTTCTGCAATCAAAAGCGGCAAAAAGTGCTATCAACCTTCTCACCATCGCCATGTTAACCTTTCCCCCGCCGACAGCCCTAACTCCGGACAGTTCCCGCTGTCCGACTTGAGGGCCACCAACTAATCGCCAGCAGAAGTTCGAACGTCTACCTACGCCAGCTAACGAGAGGTCGGCAGCGAAATAACCAACTTTATTACACGTACGGACGGCTAACGTCAACGGTGCAGTGTTTGGACGTCTGGTACTTGGTCCAGAACTAAATCCCTATTTAGGTACTAAGTGGTGGAAGACTTGGGACTTGTCTATCAATGGATTAAGTGGTTGAAGGTTTGTGAATGTTGCAGTCTGTTCTTTGGAATTAAATATATTAAGTCTACTTTGAAAAGTATAAAGCTGACGCTGACAAGGCATGATGGCCGACCCAAATTTAGATCAGCCAACTGTGCAAGTAGCAGCCAACCTGTAGGTCATAGGTATGTGCTCAGAAACAAATGCACTATCTATTCTCTCATCCTCTTAGTTCTGTGAGACAGTAATCCGAGATAATCGATAGAAGATCAGGTGCAAGACAATTACTTGACGTGCTTTCGGAGGCACGGGCATTTACTACAATCCTGACCACTAAAATCAGCACAGGCAAAGAAAATCCTATCATGAAAGCTCACAAATTTGCCTAACCTGGGGACTCAAACCGGACCCTTTACTTATGCAGTCTGCTACTAATACATAGAGGCAGTTAATAGTCAGTACAGTATCAATACAAATAACAACTACTAGCTTCTAGCAATCACACATCGAGATGATTGAATAAGACAGGCCTCGACAACGATTGGTGCAACCTAACAGAAACTGAACTTTACAATTCGATTGAAATCTACAAAAAGCTGTACGTAAAAGACCCCAATTAAAAATTATAGACCCCCAGTTAATTGTCGTCCGCAATACAAAATCAACTGTAATATTCCCGCTGCGAATGATAGGTAGGAATTATTCGATTTACCCCTTAAACAAATTGGGCATGTCGAAAAACCGGGGCCAATTGAAATTCGCACTCATCGATGCGGCTCGGTCGCGTCTGAACGGGTAAAAGTGCGCTTTTTTCGTAACCGCAAAACATGTCAGTGTAATTACGAATTTTCGAAGTTGTATTAATACGAAAAAGCATTGTTTGTTTGTTGATGCGAGCGTACAATTGTTCTGTCTCTGCGGCACTTTGAATATACAAAATGTGATGCGACAATTTATAGTAAAAATTTCCTCGAAGAGCAATAATAATTAATCGGTCATATTTAACTTTCAATGGTGTTACCATTGAAAATTTTAACTCAAAGATAGAAGAATGTGGTAACTCCTCTCTCCCTTCTTAACTTTATCATTCGAAGGAAGTGTAACTAATGATTATGCAGGCTAGAATGGCTGTGTTAACTGATGATTACCAGTTATTTTTGTTAAACCATGCTGGTTTGTGATTTCTACGCTGCCTCGACAGATGTAACAAACCTTTGTGTCCATAACTTAAGCAAGCAAGCTACTGAGGATCTCTAAAACGGTCCAGAACTCTCAGAGAAGAGTCTATCAGACAGGGTTTTCCGTAATAGTAACTAAATTATAACTCCACGCTAACTGAGCTGATGGGCGCGTCAATAAGTAAGGTGGCAGAATTCTGGGCCGAACTTATTTAAAGTGTTTTGCCATCGAAACGAAAGGAATAAGAAGAATTATAACCGAAACTCTACCATAGTGTAGTCTAGCGCACGTCTAAGGTACTCCAGCAAGCAATCCATCCACCAATCACTCAAGAAATTAAAAGTAACTAAACCAATTTTTCCAACCCAAGATTTGCCTTCGTAACTACGAAAAAGCCTTCACAAAGAACACTTCGGACCTGAACAACAGAGCTAATAACGTTGAAGTCAGTTTACGGCCTATTCCCAAGAACCTACAAAGCAAATTGACCTCTATGCCTCAGTAAATAAAGGTTACGATAACGTAAATCTACTCTGCCCTGATAATTCCCACAGGCATTCTTCCTTAGTTTTCTATCTCCGTTTACTGTTAGACAAGCAATCTATTATTTTGGCAATTGTTTGGTCCAGAATAAACTCCCTTGGAAGTGTTTTCAATGGATTACTTTTAACCAACGGCAAAAAAAGATCCATATATTTTCTGTAGTGCCTTAACTTTAAAGTCTTAAAATCTAGGTCGTTCTGATTAACAAAGAATCAACATCTCATTGTTATAGTGCGTATAATATAATTAACCTATTTCTAAACGATGCCTAAACACATATTCTATTAAACTAACTTCACGGATGAAACTCGAGTCTAATAAGATGTTAAACATAATTATGTTGAAAAGCTGACATTTTGAGCTATTTACAGCGCTCTTGTTTGTTTTCTTAAATAATAGACAATACTATGATACCAAAATACGTGCAGTCATAATTACCCTTTCTTTTGGCTTCACTCTTATCGGGTAAAAAGAGGGAGTTATTTTCGTAAACGTATTTGAGTTTTTTTTTTCCAAACTGACATACGATGATGGCTTGGAGTAGCCTCGATATCATCACTAGACTTGCGGGGGAGCGGGATGGCTCTCACCCCTAAACATTTCAGTTCAAGACACAAGTAGGTGCATTATGGGTGAGAGCCATCCGGTGATGATGACAAGGCAGAAGCCATCATCGAATGTCAGTTAGCAAAAAAAAATACAAGTAATTAAATTTAACGTGATTTCCATGAAAGTTTACTTATATCAACAATGTGGCCATATTATTGTCCATTTCAGTGCATTATTTCTCAGTGTGATCTTTATGAAACTATATATTTGTTGGTGATTAAGAAATATAAATTTTTTCTTCCTTTCTTTCTTTCAATGTTAACTTCTCCATAACCAACCGCCATATTGTAACCAAGCAATAAAATTAACCTTACAAACCTAAAATAAAAAAAGAAATCGTACAATCGCCTTATATCGATGGTTATCAGTAATGAAAATTAATTTATCGCGACATGCCCGATATTGTACTAACGAATGATTTCCCGTGGGCAACGACATTAAACGTCGATTTGTGACGTCATAAATCCGATTTATAATTCACGTTCCATTCGGAAATTAATTCCGTAATAATAAATTGAATGTATTTTTTTTATGTACCCAAAATTACGAAGAGTCAATCAAAATCAAATCTGATGTAAAATTGTTTCTGAATGCATGGGAGGTTAATATTTTTACTTTATATAATTTCAATAAAGAAAGTTAACAATTTTATTTAAATAGGTCCCCTAATAATATTTTCTAGTTTTTATTCCTGGCTGGCTCGGTGGAACAGTGGTTAGTGACCCAGGTTCACGACCTACGGTTCCATGGGTCGTGGGTTCGATTCCCACTCGGGAAAAATATTTGTGTGACGAACGTTTGCTCCGTGGTATACACCCAGGTGTATTATTAAACAAGTTTAAGTATATTTGTGTGTCTACTGTTGATTCTGATATCCGTAAAACAAGTACTTAAGCTACATACTTAAAATACCACGGGATCAGTTCAATGTATCTGATGTTGTGTAATATTTATTTATTTATTCATTATGTAAAATAAGGAAATGAAAGCCTGATCATAGCCTTATTGTGTCATTTCGTTGTGATCAGTTTAAGTACCGCTAATCACAATACTCTACTTTTAAAAGATTCCACTAAAAAGAGAGTAAGATTTTAGACTTTCGCGTTCCATTACACTAAATATTTGTCTTTATGGGTCTACACGCGTTATTAGGAGTAGACCCATAAAGACAAATTTTCATTTAGTGAAAAAGAGAGTAATCTCATCATTCGTTTTCTTAGATTACATAACATAGTTACACTCAGGTCGATCTAATAAAAGCGTGTTAAAATAGCTCAAATCAAGCGAGCAAAATCGGGGGCACAAGCTATTTACGTAACAGCAATTTTTTTTCTTCGCTCAGCCGAAAAAGGTGCTCAATCACCAATTAGTTTAGCACAAAGTTCACCACCACTTCGACAGACGCACCTTAAAAATTCTACTAAAAACCCGACAAACGGCAAACTGGATCTTATTCCATCGAGCAAGAATCGATTATCGATTGGCGAAACTGTGCGTTCATTATCATATATATTTTAAACGTATGTGAGTCGATAAGGTCCACATAAATTGAAATTCAATTACGCAAAGGGCCCTCCCTATTGCCTTCATAATATCACTCGTTATTGTCAAAAGTTATGTGCAAAAAGGTATACGTTTTCGAGCTTACCCGGTTTATCAATCATGCTGTCAGTAAATGAGATTTGAAGGAGCTTTTTTTGCGGTGCTTTCAACTTTACGGCAGTTGGAATAAGTGAGTCTTAAAATAACTCCCAAGTCCCACTAAAAACGCGAGATGGTGAAGTTTCGCTGTCAATTTTTAGGATCATCTTTATACGGTCCCGTTTTGTTGGAGTTTTAAAGGATAGTTTCGGTGATTGGACCGGTTTTATTTGCAGCTGTTTTGGTGACGAGAATTTTAATTGGCGAATTGGTTTAGGGGTGAGAGCCATCCGCTCCCCCGCAAGTCTGGTGATGACGACGAGGCTACTTCAAGCCATCATCGTAGCTATGTTAGTTAGGATAAAAAGGGAATTGGGTATTCGAAAGACGGTTTAAACACTTGTTTTATTTTTTGATATATTTTAGTTTAAAAGTTATTAATCATTGAAGTCTTATACACGAAGCAGCGTGTCAAGCCAGGTTCATTATCAGTTTTATGAAAGCCCCACAATTAATCGATTTTGTATAATATTAAGCATCAAGTTAAATTTACCTGAATTTCTAATGATGGCGACAACACATATCAAACACATCATATTGTTTGGTAATTTCAACTGTCCAGGCATGACGTCTTAGAACTGAGTAAAGTCTTATAAATAGAACCCCCTTTCAACCTTGAGAAATCCTAAAATCAAGCAAAATACCTGAAAGATCACCGACACAATTCCCACTAAACGAACCAACAAAGGGTAAACATTCATTAAACAACTTTATTCGTTTGCCAAATTAAAAAATAGTTCCCTCGCAAGCCACCACTTGTACAACTAAAAACTAAAGTTGAATCACGAACAGTGTTTCATTCTGTTTATCTGCCGTTTGCTCAAAAGAATTCCCTCTCAGGTGTTTAATTAATTTAAAAGAAAAAAAGCCGTGCAAAAAGCCAGTCACTCCGTTCCCAGACAATAGGATTGTCTTTTTTGTTCTAAAATCTTAGATTACCCGCCATTTAAAGGATTCTTTCGTAAGTAGATGCATTTCGAGTTCCGAGAAACCTTGTGAGGGTTCCCACTCAACCCTGCCAGGGTTCCTAAATTATTTTTCATTCTGAGGGAATGTTCTTTTGAGTTCAGTTTATTTTCACCGTTGCGAATGCAGTGTCGTGTGGAATTTACTTGGACTTCCAGGTGGTACTATTGTGATGGAATGAGGTTGGTTAATAGAATAGCCTTAGTACTTGTTGGAATTGTATGGAGCGAGCAGACCGCATAAATGGAGATCATTTTGATCTGACCGTTTATATACAGCTTATTTATACACATATGTACTGTATATGACGTACATTTGTTCACACTCCTTGATTGGATAATGATAGATTAAATGCTAATAACACCACTGTGATTAATTTACCAATTTTTGCTTCAGCTTATTTATTTATTTATTTATTATGGTACACAAACAGATAACTATCATTACTCGTATTGGTTGGTTGTAACAATTGAGCATAATTTAAGCCTTAAACTATAATAACTACGATAACTATTTCGGACTATTTTTAAGATTTGTTTAAGAGTTAAATGTTACTTTATTTATAAGACATCTGTACAAAGTAAACGGTTATTCAATTCTATTCTTTATTCTTTGTAGCAGTAACACTCTCTCATATAAAAAAAAAACCACAAATATATTCATTCTTCAAACCAAATAGTACCATCATTCTTACATAGATCACTATCAACATTAAATAATCACCCCAAAATGGTAGTTTAACATTAATTTGATATAATCATTAAATTAAAACATAAAGAAGCAGATAAATCTCTAGTAACAAATTGTCAGAGACATTAACAAGAAACACGTTTGCGGATATGTTTATATGTTTTATCACTTGTCAATCTAAAAGTTATAAATCTCCGTCCAAGATATGCGAATTAAATATTATATTACACTACATCACATACATTGATCTGATCCCGTGGTAAGTAGCTTAAGCTTTTGTGTTACGGAAATCAGGATCAACTGTGGATACACAAATAAACTTAAATATATTTTAATAATACACCCAGACACGGAACAAACACCAATGTTCGTCACACAAATATTTGTCCCGAGTGGGAATCGTACCCACGACTCTTGGAACCGTAGGTTATGAACCTGAGTCACTAACCACTGTTCCACCGAGCCAGTCGGATTTTTGAATTTGATACTTACTCTGTCGCTTGCTTTGAAACTTAAGGTCAAGCCATGTACAATTCATTCGGAAAATTTCCACTTCTCTCAAACATTTATCATAGAAATTGTGCGGGCGTATATGTATATCTTAATTATGGGATATATGGTTTAACTTATCGCATGTGTATATCTTTAAGGTCATAAATGTCAGTTTAATTTTTTTTGGTCATAACTACAGTAATTGCTGGATAAGATGGATGGACGTAAGAAATATAGGTAGTCATAGATACATACTAATGAAAATTTATTTCTAAACGTGAACATGATTGAAATTATGTTAATTATCTCGTTAGTAAATTGATTTATTAACAAAAAAATACCATAAGATATTATAACAATTTTCATTGGAGTTCAATTACTTCATTTACAAGTTATTAAAAGTTAAGATTTAATAGGTAATCGACACTTGCGTGCAATCGTACCATGAATATAAAAACATTGAAACCAAAAAACGGACTGAATTTCATACACGAGGAACAATAAACTGTCCAGTCGTATTTCCATGCCTTTAATCTCACACTCGGATCAGTAACGTAAAAACTCTTCAAGCTCTGCCTTTACATTAAAAATACAATTAGTGGCCCCCATATCTTCCGATTCGTACTCCGCCATATGCAAATATGGCCACGCTTTACGATACACAAACCATTCCAAGACCTCCATACTATGTTTTTCGATGTTATTATGCTAATATGTTAGATAAAGTCATATAAATTACTCGAAGATAATAATGTAAATGCCGATTTAAGGAACTAATTCATTTCGAAAGATCTCGAGACATGAGAGCACTTTTTGGTGCGATTTCATTTTTTTTTTATTTGAATTTGATCAAATGACTCCGATAACGTAATGGTTGTCTTGACCTCGGCATATCTAACGCTTTTAGCCGTAGCCATATAACTTGTCAATTTTATTAGTAGGTTGTAAATGGATTTAGTAGCTTAATGTGCAACTAATAACCTGCTTATTATTCTAAAATTATTAATTTGTCTCAGATTATGTTACAGACACATAAAGTTTATTAATTAATGTGTGTCGTATTAGAAAATCGGCCTGTATACTAGTTATAAGGTAGATTCGTCGATTTCGAATCGTGAGGAAATATTTTGGTCTAATATGGAATTTTAACTTAATATCGTATTCATCAGTCTGATTCTGTGTTATCTAACTTAAGTTAACTAGTTTTACGGAATACAGAATGAAAAATTAAAGAGGAATATAGTATTGTCTATTTTTATTTGCGCGAGCACTACACATTTGAAATAAAACTAATTATACGAAATTCAATTAATTTTTTAAATTTTTAATTTATTTTTTTATTTAAATAATGTTTAGAATGCCAATACACGCGAGTTTAATCCGTAAAATTAGTTTTATTTCAAGAGGAATATAGCTTTAATTTAAAAAAATGAACATACACACGAAATAAATACCCACCTCCATTATTTTTGATAAATATATGCCCCACGACTTGGGTTCGAACCCACGACCGGTCCAAGACAAGATAATCAAACGTGAATCAATCCAAACTGATCATATCAACGGCAAAACTTTAACAATCGATCCGTTAGCCAAAGCATCTTTCTGAAACTCATCGCTTAGTCGATTTAGCCATCCATCATCAGTCGGCGTTTAGCGACAGGTCTTCAAAAGCCTATCTAGACTTCTGCAACCAATCAGCACAAACGAAAAGCGAACTTTGAGCGAACATTCGTTAGAGCGTTCGCGTGTTCGGAAGATATTGTATCATTAAGTTGTCTTATAGCAAGTGCGATAGAAGCGATATGTAGTTTTGCTGACAAATGGAATTCAAAACTGTTTTTTTTACTAACAAGTGTATTTAGTTTAATCATATTGAGTGTTGGTATAGTTAAGTTTTGTTTGTTTCCACTTTTCAGAAATTTGTATCAAAAAAAATTAAAATTTTATTCTATAAAGGGTTTTTTTTCACGATGAATGATATCAAATACTTACTGGCCAAAATTTCGACTGTGTTCCACCTATCATGGTTTTGAGCGAACTATAATTAGCTATATATTTACTACTGTATCATCAATTGTGAAGACCCATAAGAAACAGGAGAAGAAAATTAAAGGTCGGGATCTCCTATACTATCTCTGTCGCGGCGTAAAACACCACCTTTACTCGGCTCATAACCTAAAATCTAAAGTAAAATAATATATTATACACCTTGAAATTTCAGTGGTTGTTTTCCCGTGGCAGAACGATTTGCCTTTAGTAATATTACCAAATGATGATAATTATTTCTTAAAAAAAATTTTTTTTTTCAATTTTACAAAAAAAAGATTCCATCTCCAAAACGAGAGCAGC
Organism: Maruca vitrata; assembly: GCA_039566165.1. NCBI lineage: Eukaryota > Metazoa > Arthropoda > Insecta > Lepidoptera > Crambidae > Maruca > Maruca vitrata. The sequence goes on along the minus strand of CM076936.1, from coordinate 7,094,368 downwards.
TATCGTTCTTTTATGAGATGTGACGTAATCACTGCTTGCCGCATGAAATCGATGCTTAAAGCTAAAGAAGCTCTACACCCTTAGTAATAAAGCGGTTCGAGCGCACTTTAGAGTTTCGTTTATTACTTCCGTAAATCTGGTATTTATTGATTTGAATAAAATAATAACTGCATAAACCTATTGTTCTACTAAGACAGAACCATTTTACTGAGGAAAAACAAATACTAAAATTTCACGGTGTATAGACAGGGTTACACGTGACTATAAAAGTTTTTTCAATTTGTCACCTCCCAAGTACCAATCACTTTGTTCTCAAGGCTTCGCAACATACAAAGTTGGACGTATAGAAAATGTGTACTCCAAATTTATCGTGTACCCATGTCCGCCTAAATATTAAACTTAGAAGATCCGTAGCAATTTAGGAGTCCTCTTCAAGGTTTTAGGGCCAAGTCGGCCGCCATCTTTGGCGAAGCCTTTGAATTTATACTACCTACTTGTCAAGATGTTGTTTTACTTTGTATTGTCGGATACGTGTTAGAAATTCGCCGTGCACACTTCATTATTTGGTTTATGCGAGATTTTATAATGCCTTTTAGAGCAACGGTGAGACGGCAACTTTGTGTCGCCTGTAAAATGTGTGACAATGTCTCTTCGGAAAATGGTATATTTACATAATGTCTGATCGAAGTAACCACGTGGTATAGTCTGGCGCATTTCTTGTTCGAACACAAGAATCTCCGCTTTTAACTCAGTTTCTGGCTAAACGATTTGAAAAGGAAATGACACAATCAAAATTCTAGCGACACAACGACAAAAAGTTCGGATCAGATTCAAATGAAGACATAAATACTGCATATTTATGCTCGGAACAAAGCCTAAGAAATATCTCCTCGAAAATTTCTAAAACAAACCCATGATCGCTCCTTTTGAACTTAGATACGGTGATACAAAAAACTCGGAACCAGTTTAAGGCCACGCTCTCCATAAGATTTGGGGTCCCGCAAGGAAGCATTGTATCCCCTACTTTATTCCCTGCCAGTAAGTCACAATTTGTTTTGTATTTGGTCGTTTAAGGAGAAAGTTGATAAGACACTTATGTCATAGTTGAATAAAGCTGAAAATTGATTGCTCTTATTGCTGCTTACTACAAAAGCCGGTACGGGTGGCGAGGTGTTAGTGTAATACGTTTCTGACGACTTTTTAATTTGAATCTCGTGTGAAACTCCGATAGTAAACTCCTGCGCACTAATAGACACATTACTTCGATTGTTGTTGCATGCAGTTCTATTTTATTGTAGTTGTCTATGGTTCGGTGACAATGGCAGTGTGCTAGATGGACTGAATTGCTTATTCAGTGGTTAAAAAGTAATTTTTACTGCTAATTTACAACTCAAAGTAGTACCTCATCACGTTTTTGTTTCTATTTTCATTGATTCACCAAAAGTTTGCAAGACTGTACCTGGAAAGAATAAAACATCAAGTTTAGCATAGTTATTATAAGTTCACAGTTTAACACGAGTTTATTAAGACTGTTGTAAAACTTTTAAGTTTCTTTATTTGGTATTCATTGAAACTTTGTCGTTGTAATTTTTTTGTAGTTTATTGATTTGATCTATGAATAAATTGTGTGTAGGCAGGTATTTTCGCAAACAGTCTGACCGAATTCATGGACATAGACCTAGCTCTAATCTTACCCACCTGCCATTCAATATCATAGGAAAATTGAAAATTTTGATTGGACCCTATATTTACATTTCCAGTGGGTACAAAATTGAAACCGAACAAACAAACATCAGAGGAGACCTGACTTAGTGATGTTCTCTCAGGTTTATTCGAAATGCGGTCAAATCTATTTTATATAAACGATGCTTTGACTCGGTTTGTAATAGCGAAAAAAAAAAAGATATTGTGTGATATTATTAATAAAAACATCATTCATCTTGTAAGATTTTAAACTTTCGCGTTCCATTACACTGAAATAAGTCCTTATGGGTCTTCACGCGATATTAGGAGTAGCAAAAAGTTCGCTCGCGACCACGATTGGTGTAACCCAGTCGAAACGTCGGGCAGTAAGTGGTCATCATTCATCTTGTCTTACTTAATAAGTGAGACAGATCAATGATGTGCTAATTTGCCTAGAGATCACAAATTTGTAAAATATAATTTTACATTTGTCTTAGTGCACACAACTCATTAATTACGTTAATGCTCACATAAACAATGTAAATTGCTAGCAAATTCGTCTCAGTTCTTTTTAAATATGGTCAATACTCAGTAGAGTATGTAGTAGTAGAAGTAGTAAAGTGTTAGGAATTTCACAGTAGTAATGCAGTAACTCGAGTTACGTCACTTCCAAGTCGATACAACTCGAACGTTTCAACCCTCATCACTAAACTGACTGAACGGAGCATCGCATTGGATTTATGGAGTAACAGAGAAGGGCGGCAGACCAGGTGCCCTGCTTGAGTGGAAAGCAAACAACGTTGTTTACTTTGTAGATTGGAGGATTATGGCTTGTTCGGCGGCCGGCGGCAAAAAATGAGCCCGGCGAAAATTGAGAGGTGATTAATACGGCTAACAGGTGATCCTGAGCTTTTGAGAGCAGATTTGCCGTCTTCTGGCGTATGTAGCGAGGATTTGGGAATAAATTGGTAGGAATACATTTACTTTAGTATTTCACGTGGTGTATTTTAGATTTCATTAATAAGAAAAGCCTTACATTTCTATCGGACCATGTAAGTTCATTACTAGGTTTTTTAATACGGACCTTATTGACTGATACTAAGTATATTAAATAAACACAATCATTAACATTATGACGTATTCATTAAGGTTTACGTATTAGAAAGTGAAGTTAATTTACTGCCTTAAGTTAAAGCTTTTTCAACTATAGCCCTCGATTTTGATCATTATTTGAAAATATATGGAATTATTACATTTTCTAACACATTGTATCACATGACAAGATCTTGCCCCTCGAGTCGTCAAGACCCACATCAAAACTTAAACGAATTATAAAAGATTTTCCTTTCGCGCTTTCGCACAGGGTAGTTACTTGAAGCAAATATATACCTCTAATGTAAGGAATGAAATTTAATACTACAGTGTCTAGAATAAAGATAATATAACGTATTAATTTAAAATAATTTCAAGCTTCAGAACCTGAACTTTGTGATATAATGTTCATAAAAATGCATGAATGCATTATATTTTTTATGAAATATTATCTTTAAGCCAAACGCAGACTTCCAATCAATTTCCAGGACGCTAACAAAGAAATCAGAAACAGCCCTCATAGCGGACAGGTACAAAGAGCTTCCGGTGAAAACCATTGGTCTTAAACGACTCATTTCAACGCTGTATCCGGCAAAACACGGGTTACCCGGACATCCCTCTTTCAAATGGTGACCCATATCAAAAGTCCGAAAGTAAATTATGAAAGATTTCCCGTCGCTGCCAATGGGTGTGAAAGCGCCGTCTATAATGTTACATAAATATAAATTTCTAAATAAACCCTAGTTCCGTTAAAAGCCGGGTAATGAAACTCGACGTTCCGAAATACCCGGGTACTGAGTGTTGGCGGTGTCAGACCGACCCGGGACTCTCTCCGTCACGATATCGATTTTGATATTTTTGATTGTGAACGATATTGATGGCTGTTCTCTGAGAAAATGTGGTAAATTGGGCTATTGGAAATTCTGACAATGTGTTATGCTCCAGGTTTTATTCCTACAACGAATTTTTAACCTACTATAAAAATATAGGCACTTTATAGCCATGCAAACAGGTTTATCAAGGTTTTTAGTCTTAGTAACTGATAATTTACAGCAGACATCACTGGAGAACAGATGTTGATATCTCATAAGAAAATTTACCTACTACTTAATTAATCTTTCCCGAATCAAACTCCCAAAAGGAAAGCATACATTTTAAGCACCGATTTCACGTAATTACGCGAATAAAGCCGTAAATGCCATGGAAAAATCCGTGTGAGTGGAGCTATCTCTTAATGAGAGGGGTGGTTGACCCCGAGCGAATTCTGCAACCGCAGTGTTACTCAGAAACTGGAGTCTTGTCTCTTTCTTTTAGGGCTGGCTGCAAAAAACCATTTTAATTAAAAAAAACTTTTTTTCTCTAAAATGACATGTGATGAAGTCTATTGTCTATGTGGCCTTGTCATCACCAGACTTATTGGAGAGCGGAATACTCTAGTGTCTGGTATACCAACTTCGTTTGCCTGAATGTCTCCCCTAAACGGGGCTAGGATCTCGGCCCAAGGCGTCGCTAGAAGGTGCCCTATAGAGGTATGTTAGGGCAGATCAATATTATCCAAGGACGCAAGGCATGAAATATATGCCTTCAAACACAAAAAGTATTTCTAGCTTGATAACTAATTGTAGTTATCAACGTCGGTACTACTATTGGACTTTTGGTAGTGCATCTATTTTAAGCGCCAGGTGTTCGTAGATTCGATTCTTACCCGGGTTAAAAATTTAGTACAATACTTTATTTTTTTCCTGCCTGGGTGTGTTTATATTGTTTAATATATTTACTGAAGTACAAAATTGTTGTTTCTGAAAAATAAATACAATACAGAACCAATATAATATTTGCGTTATTACTCTCGTTGAAATATTACGGAATCGTATGCAATTTTAATAAAATCATAACAGCGTCAAATTACAACTAACGGATTATTGGAACGTAAATCGAATTTCCGTAATCAAATATTCCATCAATGTTCACTTCAATTAATACATCGACAATTGATTAACAAAATAATAAACAGACCTGTTTCAATATTTCACACACGTGAATTATTCAGGCCGTACGCAATTCACCCGATGAAAATAAAACTGGCATCAAATCCCCGCATTACAAGATTACGAAACAATCAACGCTATATCCACCCCAAACGCGAACACCCACGGACGTTGAAGCGAAAAAATCGCTGCCATTTAACAAACTAAGCCCATATTTAAGCGACCTACTTAGAAGTCTTAAGTGAAAATACCGTCCGTTCTCCATTAGTGGAGTTGACAACCCTACCGTCTATATCTGAAGAGCTTTCATCGGCTCTACAAATCGCTTAGGTCCCTCCCACCCCGACGGCGCGTGCTTGAGGGGCAAAGAGTAAAAAAGTAACAGTATAGAGGGCGCTTGAGAGGAGACTGAGGGCATAACGGACGTAACGTGCTGTGGTGCTGACGGTGACACTAGGTGTAAGTGGCTGTGATGCGGATTTCTGCTCGTATGCGGATTGGCGGCCATGTTTTTCTAATTGCGCGTCGCGCGCGCGGATTGGTTGCGGGCACGCAATACGCACTGTTATCCTGCGTGTGGACAGCAATGGTTGTATATGTGAGCTCAATCCACATCTCAGAAAAAAGGCAATAACGTGGATTTTAAAATGTAAATATTTATTATTATAATTACAAGCTTTATAAGAGCTCATCGTCTTCATGTTTTAAAACGGATCTATTTATTATGAGTGGGTCGTATTACTTTCGTACCGAAACGATTGCTAAACAACGCGCCTATGTAGGGGCTAATTCACTACAGCAAATGCTGAGGAAGAATCTATTAACAATTCAGCGGTAGCTTGAGTTCGTCCAACTTAGTCGCCCATTTCGCGATGACAGTTCTTTGTCGCCATTTCACGTAAAGTAAATGCACCAATTATGGACGGTTTAAGGATTTGTTTTTCGTTTTTTCTTCATAGTTTGTATGTTTTGCAATATACGTTCGCAGGGATTTGGAGGTTAATAAAAAGTCCTTTTCTTAATAAGTATTCGATGTTTAAAATCGGTTTTAAACTAGCTTCAATAAAATATAATTTAGGAAAAATAACCTTTGCCAATCTCCATTTATGGACAGGGAAGATCCAGTTATGGACACCCAATTATGGACGTTATCCAATTATGGACACCCATTTATGGACATTCTTCAATTGAATGCTTAAATCTATAACTCAAGAGTATTAGGGTTGAGTAAGTTAGTATAATGAAATAAAAAACATTTAAATTAAATAATAAAATAATGTAATAGGTAACTCAAATATCAATCAACAAACAGTTATCAAAAAGTAATCGGCAAAGGCCAAAGCCTTTAGCCAAGAAAAACCAAATAAAAATGTCCTCTAACTAGCTAGTATTATTTAAATAGGAGACCCCTTCGTTGGTCTATTGGTAGCAAGCGCTGCGTGAGGTCCGAGAGGGCCCTGGTTCGAGTCCGGGGTTGGGCAAAATTTGTGTGAGTTTTTCTGTGATGAAATTTCTCAGCCCGTAGTTAGGAAGCTGGCGGTTGAACGCCCGTGCCTCGAAAAGCACGTTAAGCCGGTGGTCCTGCGCCCGATCTCTCATCGGTCATGTCGGATTGCCGTCTCACCGAGTTATGAGAGTAAGGGAATAGAGAGTGCACTTGTGTTTGCGCGCGCATTTGTGCACTATAATATGTCCTGCGCACTTGGCTGATTTCAATTGAGATCGGCGGCCATGGCTGAAATCGGTTGGACGCCTTATTATTTAAATAACATTTCAATATAATCATCTTCTTCACTTCTCGATCTTTAAGCAAATTGGTTTAGAGGTTAAATAAAAATTTTAAAAAACCTTCACTCTTTTCTATACACTTTGCCAACAATAATCAAAAATCAAATGTCTTCTTACTAGTTTCATACCTATCAAAATACAGCTATAATCAGTCTCAACAATTACTTATACATAAAATCACGCCTTTTTCCCAGTGGGGTAGGCAGAGATCACTTCCAGCGATCCACTTTTCACCTCTGTGAGAAACGTGACGTGACTGGTTGTGGACCACGTCGCTGCCATTCTGCCTTGTGCATTGTTTTAACAAGGTTATTGCGTTCCATTTATTATGTATATTACCCTGTCTTAAATTATAAATGTAACATGACATAAAAAACACAAACAACTAAATAAAAAATTTTTTTTAGAAAAGTTATTCTAGTTATTATTTTCTAAATAGTGGATTTTTTCTGTCCTTTTCTAACTTCTTAAATTGCATTTGCCATTTGTTCTTTAGTACAAGCTTTTCTAGTCGCCATATCTAAAGTGAAACAAAATTTATTTATTTAAAAAATTTGAACCTATTTTGGACACCCATTTATGGACACAATGTTCATAATTGAATTATTAAATTTAAGGTCTTACTTTGCGACCGATTTAAAAATAAAGATAAAGGTAAACGATTGTACAACTACAAGATGTATGAAAAACGTATATTTGTAAAATATCCTTCATGGACAAAATGTCCATATTTGAGTACGGAAACTTACAAAAATATCCAATTATGAACATCGATAAATTCTGAGGCTAAAATTACTATGAGGTTTTAGATTAGAATATATAATTAACCTTTTATTATCAGTAATTCAATAAATAATATCATTTTTAACAACAATATTACACTTGTCATAAAAAAAGCTAATAAATTTACTTACATGCATTGCGCTCCTTATAAGAAATTTCAAATCTCGACACCAAAACGCACCGCACTAGTAAGAATCGTTATAGTCGAAAATAATATAGCGGAGAGCTGTCAAATGTTGTTTACATTAAATCTAGAATTTTGGTACAACCGATTAATGTTGCTGTTGGAAAAAAAATACCTACCGGTTTCTTATTATTGGAGGCATTTTTGAAAACTGTCCATAATGGGGTCCGCGTCCATAATAGGTGCATTTACCTTACCCCGAGCTTTCATTGAGCGCCGCGTCCAAATTTCCTGATTTTTGTCGCGTACGCTCAAAAATGTTGCCAACGTATTCCCTCCTTGTTTTAAGGGAAAAGTTATGGCTTATAGTGTGTCGTTCCACTCGCTTTATGTCGGCATCCGGTGTCCTTATGGCGTGCCTCGTGAATTTCACCCGTTTCGATTGAGACGTCCGCAGACTTTTGAATATATTGCGGGAAAAAAGTGGAACTAATTTTTATGGCGGCAACTTTTTGGAAGGAGAGCTTTTTGCGCTATTGCATTACATGTTGGTTGTTTATGGATGCGGCTTTTTGTGAGTATATCGGACGGGTACATGTTATGTGAGTGATCGGGCTCAAATGTATGCAGTGTAGTCAGTTATATCTTCATTAGTCATTTTTCACAATTTTTTCAAGTCAACATGACTAATCCTATCTATTCATAAATTAGAGTAAAATTATCTTATCTTCGTATTAACAACAAAAAAAAAACTTAACTCACTAAAACAAAAATGTGGCATCTAATAAATATGTATGAAATGTTCATGTTTTATTTCTAATTTATGATTCGTAGGCTCATTGATTTATGTCTCATGATATTAATTTATTTCAACATAATATGATTATATTGTTAAACTTCCGCTAAGTCTACGAGTGTTTATTTTAAATTTCTGCCTAATCCGTTATTTCTATGATGAAATTTTAGGGATCAGAAAAAGAACGATGGATTAAAAAAGGAAAATTGAAAAAAGTTTTCATTGAAAACAATTCTTTTGATTTTGTAAAGATTATTCGGGTCTCTTGAAGGCTAACTTGCTAAGAAAGAGCATTTTCACTTAAAAAAGAGATCATAATTCTAAGAAAATCTTGAAAGCCCAAATGAAATTTGATCTGCCTACATTTCAGATTGCCTGAACTGCCAGGAGTAATATGTACGTTTTATTCTTAAGTAATTTTGAAAAGAAAATCATAAGCATAATATTATTATTTACGGCTAATGAACGGTAAAGCACCAAAATTTAAGAAATGACTTGAATAATCAACCTTTTTAAAAACATGAGTTAATAAAAATCACTTACTTAATGTTTTGCTCTATGTATAGAAGAATCTATAGATCAAAACATTTTTCATTTTCACCCGAAACCGCGATCGAATCTAACAATAACTGAAACATTATCAAATGCAATCCAATTTAAGTTCTATCTCTTAAAGAATAAGCGATAAAATCCTCTATAATGCAAGCTAAACGTCGCCTTCACACCTTCGGAAACTTAATTTGTCAAATTACATCTCAAATATATTTTGAAGTCTCAAAAGCGGATCGTTTCCGATAGTTATTGTGCCCGAGAAAAAACGTCGAATCCCTCACAGTAATTTGTCGGGACAAAGTAATTTGGTAAAGTGGTAATATTCGCCCTTCTGTCAGATAGGCGTAGGTTTTATCTACGTAGCCTTCAGGGTGGTTTGGGGATTCAGGGTTTAATAAATATGATGCATTAGCTTTCTACCCGTCTGTCGGCATCAAGTCGTTGACCGCGCGAAACATTACTGCCATATTACGAAGCACTTTGAAAGCCTATGTTCTTACTCAGACTCTCAATGTGTAGAAAATCTCATTTCATTACTAAACTAATGTAAAGACATCACACATTAACACACCACATTCTGATTCCGAATTAAGTTACTTGTTTTACAGATAACTAAATATATAAATCAAAGGTGACTGACTGACTGACATAGTAATCTATCAACGCACAGCCCAAACCACTGGACGGATCGGGCTGAAATTTGGCATGCTGGTAGATGATACGACGTAGGAATCCGCTATGAAAGGAAGCAAAGTGAGGGCGGGGCTCTAATCTATACTACTGTTTGTTTGTTTGTTTGTTTGAACGCGCTAATCTCAGGAACTACTGGTTCGAATTGAAAAAATATTTTTGTGTTGTATAGACCATTTATCGAGGAAGGCTTTAGGCTATATAACACCACGCTGAGACCAATAGGAGCAAAGATACATGGGAAAATGTGTAAAAAACGGGGGGAAACGCGAACGAAGTCGCTGGCACAGCTAGTACTTAATAAAAGCAATGTCGCTTTCATCATTAAAATTGGATGACTAATTTAAGCTAAACTACGTTACTCATTCTACCAATGCTCTTGTAGTCTCAAAAATCATACAGAACCAAAACCCCTATCTACCGATACGCACTTCCCAGTTTTTCCTCAACATTTTGTTTGTATTTCCTTGGAGTGTTGTACAGTTCTGTTGATGTTGCGGGACCGGACCGCTGCTGTCCACTCAGATGGGTTCCGTAGTTACTTTTATTCCAACTCTATGAAGTAATGGATTAAAAAACAAATCAAGTGGTTTTGTCAAAATCATGATCGCTGAAAAGTGTTAGAAATGGGTCCTAAATCATTACGATACTTATATACTAAAGTAACTCTTTCTAAAAGGCTACTAAACCCAGTTATAACATATAAATTGGTACACAATTAGTCTAGAGCTTGAAACAAGGCTACTTTTTGACCAACTGCGCTAAAAGGCGGGAATGTTTTAATTAAGCGATAAATGACTGCACGCGGCAGTCACGAAATAAAATGTATGAACATTATAATTCATTATCTGTATTTTATTTATTTATTTATTTGAGACACATCAACAATGTAAACACAAACGTGTAGTATTAGCGCAAAACTAAGCGCAAAGCGTCGATGGCCGAGTGGTTAAGGTTGTTGCCTGCCATGCGAGAGGTAGCTAGTTCAAACCCCGCCAGGTACCAATTTGTTTTTCAAATTTGAAATTCATATGTACCATAATTCGACGCTTTAACTGTGAAGGAAAACATCGTGAGGAAACCAGCACACCTGAGAGATTTTTCTACGGTGTGTGAAGCCATGTCAGAGGCCTACGGGCGGTTTAAAAACTCTGACACCAATTTGTTCTCCAACCATACGATAAGAAGAAGAAGAAGAAGCGCAAAAAATAGATAACAGCTGAATGCATAAAAGATAAAGATCTATATAACTATAAAAACACGGATTTCACACCTCTGATGAGTAAGACGAAGCAATTAATAGACAGTTAATTTCTGTGGCGCCTAAAACTTAAAAATAAACATAAACCTCACACTGTGTCAAAGACTTCGACGTCGCTCTAAATCTCGAAGCCATTTAAAGAACATAACTTGTCACTTATGAAAAATATGACATACACATTAACAAATAGGAAGACACGGAAAATTAACGGAATGGCTTTTGAAACCGAATGTGACATTTTAATGTCCCGTTCGAGCTATAAAAAGAAACGTTTCCAAACAGAACGGAGGAATTTCCGTTATATCGGTTAAACTAATAAAAGCGTTATATATAGGACGAGATTTCAATCGTCATGCCTGTTTGTTCTTCATAGGGTTTGTTTGATGGTTCATATGAGGCAGTTGGCAGACATTTGTGTCTAGCCAATTATACCAAAGCCGCTCTAAGTTGGCCGATTTGCTACATGTCAGACTGACTGCACTAGTGAGGGACAACGGTAAAATTGCCGAAGTATATAAGTAACAGTTATTTCCACTTTATAACCAAGCAAGGTCTAATTATAACAAATTTTTATTAAAAACATTAATTCACATCCAAAAGATTGAATTTAAGCTCCTTTATAAAAAATATATTTATTTTTAAAATACAATACTTATTAAATCCTTCATCCTATTTTAAAAAAATACCTGGTGAGTATTACCCACTACGTCACTATGAAAACGTGTCAAACGGCGTAACCTTGTAAAAGCGTAATACAGAGTGGAAATTTTACGTTTTCTTTTTATAATTCAATTATTTTAGGTAATAAAAGACAAATCTATACTAATATTATAAAGAGGAAAGATTTGTATTTTTGTATGTTTGTAATGAATAAACTCAAAAACTACTGGACCGATTGCAATATTTTTTTCACCATTAGAAAGCTGCATTATTCAGAAGTTACATAGGCTATATAATATCACGCTAGGTCCTATAGTTGTGGAGCAGTAACCGAAAATGTTTCAAAAACGGGGAAAGTATCGTTTCTGAGGCCTTCCGTGGCGTGCGCTGAGCATATAGTTAAAGTTATACAAAAATGCTCTATGGATGAATTGTTCATCTTAACATTATCTTTAAAAATGTCCGCGAGAGCATATGTCTGCCTTTTATAGTTTACCCATAACAATCGTTTTAATGATTTAGATGTTTGCTCCAAAGTAATCTTCTATATTAATAATTTCGTCAAGGGTACGGTAGACTCGATTAAAACCTTACATGAATAATAAAACATCAAAAAATAATGATTTCGAGTCGACAACATATATCCGCAAAATTCGGATTGTCGAGTATTTTGCTAAATTCAAAATGTGTTGACAGACGAATCACAGTCACCATCTTGCCGGAATTGAGTGAATATTATCAAAACTATTTTTCTTCAGTCATTGACGTTTCGCGGAAACATTGTTTTTGACACATTTTTTATGATATACTCTTTCAGGGCGATAACAGATACTGATGAAGAATAGATAATATAATTTTATAAGGACCTTTGCCAAATTCTAGGATTAGTACTCATTGCAATTTGTTTTGTTGATTGATGTTCCTTAATTTTAAATGTTAAAAATTTATTGTATAAAAACTTTTGTGTGTCTGGGTGTATTATTAAATATAATTAAGTTTATTTGTGTATCCACTGTTGATCCTGATTTCCGTAACACAAGTGCTTAAGCTACTTACCACGGGATCAGATCAATGTATGTGATGTTGTGTAATATTTATTTATTTATTTATTTTTGCAATTTTTATTCACTAGATTTATTAAACTCAATGAAAGAATCTATGTCCTGTTTAATCCTTTAGTATTCCTTGAAGAACCGATGACTACGGAAATATTTACCTATATTTTGCTCCTCGATGTTTATTATGAATCACATCTTACCCGAGCCAAGCCGGTTTCTTATCTAAATATATAAAAGGAGAAACTGACTGACTGACTGACTGACATATCGACGCACAGCCTAAACGGCTAAACGTAGGCACTTGAAATTTGGACTGGACGTAGCTTAGGTACCGTAGAGGTGCACTAAGAAAGGAATTCTCGAAATTCTCACGGGAACGGGAATAATCGGGAAAATCCTTTTGTATGAAAAATCTAAACCGCTGAAGTTAGATGCTGTAAATTTGGCATGCAGGTACCATAGTAAACTTAAAGCTTAGTTGGAACAGGATATTGAAAAATTCTTACGGGAACGAGAGTTAGCAGGATAAACTTATATATGTTAAATCCTGTAGTCCACGCGAACGAAGTCGCGGGCACAGCTAGTAATTATATAATTATGTGCATTTGAAATTTTGAAATAACGTATTATTTTTAAAAGTTGTTCTTTATGATTCACGTAAATATGTTCCTCTTAACAAGGATAAATGCAAAATATAAAATAAAAAGTGTCAAATCAGTCTTCTAAGAACGGCTCCGGTATAATTATCTAGTTATTTGTCTTTTATTACCTAAAATAATTGAATTATAAAAAGAAAACGTAAAATTTCCACTCTGTATTACGCTTTTACAAGGTTACGCCGTTTGACACGTTTTCATAGTGACATAGTGGGTAATACTCACCAGGTATTTTTAAAAATAGGATGAAGGATTTAATAAGTATTGTATTTTAAAAATAAATATATTTATAAATAAGGAACTTAAATTCAATCTTTTGGATGTGAATTAATGTTTTTAATAAAAATTTGTTATAATTAGACCTTGCTTGGTTATAAAGTGGAAATAACTGTTACTTATATACTTCGGCAATTTTACCGTTGTCCCTCACTAGTGCCTTTGAGTATAAAGCCACTGGAGATGCCATAACGTCAACGCTTCTAACAAATTTTTCGCCACTTTTAGCGGGGGCGAGGTAAACACGTACAGCACACCACCAAAAATTAATAACTCAACAGACACAAATTTTGCTGTAACGATAAACGCACACTACAAAAATGTTCAACACTTCAAACAATACACGCACACAAACAAAGTTTTCACGTAACTACGCAACACACATACGAAAAAAATAGTGATGACACAAAGAATAAAATAAAATCAGTTTGGTGAATGAACTGAACTATCTTGTACTGATTATTGTAATTCAATAACATTTTGTGGGATCTTATTAAACAATTTTGTGCTTAAACCCAAGAACGACTTTCCAGTCTTTTGAAGCCTGAGCCTTGAAACGGCAAACTTATGTTTATTACTGGTGTTAAAATGGTGAGGATCCGATATTAAATGATTGTTTGTTCTTGTAAACATATAAGATACAGTCCAAAATGTACTGAGAGGATACGGTTAAAATATCTATGTCTTTAAAAATATCTCTAAGGGAGTCACAGAATTTCTTTTCATTTTCAGACTAAATTTCAATATCGTATGACCAGAGGAAAGAAAAGTAATTTTTCTAATTCATCTTACAAGATTTAAATATAACATATGTTTAGACCTTTTATTTAATTCAAAATTAAAGTAAAAAACGGATTATACAACTGACTGCAGGGAGTGAATGATTCATTCAAATGTCGAGTCGCTTTTTTGACTTTGTGACATCACTAGCCCCCGTACCACTGTATTCTTGTTTATTTTTTTCTGTCGTTTACGTATCGCAATGACTTTTTATTTAAATGGCAATTCTTCTTAAATACACGTTTAAAAGTTAATAAAAACACTTAGATATGATACTAAACTCGCTCTTGTTGCGAATTTGAGCTCTCGATCGCCTTTTACATGAGAATACTGCACAACTAACCATTTTTCAAGAGTAACGTCACGCGACAGGGATCAATGCAAAATGGCGGTGGTGCAGCGACAAGTAGTTTTATTAAACGTGTTTGAACAGTTTACCAATGTACTTTGCCGGAGGGGTCGCCAGTGTAAGGCATCTCCAGTGGCTTTATACTCAAAGATTAGTGCAGTCAGTCTGACATGTAGCAAAGCGGCCAAGTTAGAGCGGCTCGGGTATAACGAAATACATCAAAAATATTATAAGAAAAATTTATTTATTTACTTCAAAACAAGTTTTGATTGATGATGATCTATCATCACAAAATACTTCATATTTTAGCGGTAAATTACTTTGAAGTGATAAAATGTTTTCACTAATAGACTATGGCATGCTAAAAGAAAGATATTTCAGGTAAAGGTTTATTATTCGCATTTTTATGTCCTGATAGTTCAAAGATGTTTTTTTTATGAAAGTTGTAGTAAGAGTTTAGACTGACAAACAAATGACATCAGTGATGATTCTGGGGTGTATTTTAAAATTCACAACCGCTGTGGCAGACGAAGACGGGCGGCGTCAGTTCGCTCGCGACCATGATTGGCGTAACCCAGTCGAAACGTCGGGCAGTAAGTAGCTATGTATTTGCTACTCCTAATATCGCGTGTAGTGTGTCTTTATGTGTAAAGATATTGCTTTTCATGAGTATTTTGAAAGTAGTAGTAGTTCTTATCGGCATCGTTAAATCGTTAACCATTAAACCGAACCTTTATAATAATAACGATGGGTTTAATTGAAACGCAGTCAGAGGGTTACAAGCAATAAATCCAACTCTCCGTCGATTTATTCATTTACCGAGATCTCGAGTCAAATAATCTTCTAATTCGATTACAGTAACAGAGCCTTTCATCACAGTAACGATCTGTAATTTTTATTCGTCTCCCATTCATGATAAACGTTTTAGTTAAAATCAATATTATCTAGTCCGTAATCTTTAAGAGATTTAAAAATTTTTAGAATGTTTTTTTTAAAATGAATTAAAAATATAAAATAAATAAACTTTCAACATAAAACTAATACATTTGCGGATTAACCTCATGTATAATTTAAACCAACACATAATTATAGAGATCGTTGATCGTCGAAAATTTTCGAACTCTTTGGCTTGTGGTCACGGGATAAGGGGTTAATTTTATATGAAACTCTCAAAACTGAATCAATTCATATAAAACTAGGCAAAATATCCAAGGTTTTATTCTAGAAATAACTCTTGAAACGGGTGAACAGGGGTTAAAACAATTATGAGGAATCAATAATAATTGATCAACCAAAAAGCACTTGGCCAGCGTGGTTGATTTGAGCCTTATCGCCCTAGTTCAGGGTAGGCCCGTGCGCCAGCAGTGGGAAAGTATATGGGCTGATGATGAATAATTGATTTAGATGTAATTTAAAAAAATTGACCCATGACTACAGATATAAGCAACACATTACCCGAGTGCGCTAAAAAAAGATGAATATTACTTAAAAAAAACCCACAAACGTAGCCAATACCAGTAACTAGTTAATTATAAGACTCTGAACACCGACAACTGTAAAAGTATTAACGGGGTAGTCCAAATAGTTAGGAATAGTTCCATTGGCCCGGTGCCAGACTGCATTCGCTGATAGATCGCCGCGCTTGCCTGTGACACGGTTGTAAACAAAAATAATAAATAAGAACATGAGGGACTTTGCCATAGTACAAAATCGACAGTGAGGTAATCTACGAGCAAGTACTTTTTCTAATCGCTTCTACACTATTGTTCTGTTCTGTTCTACCGGGCCAGTCAGTTTGTGTAGGGATTACTAGGACCATTTAGGAGCATTTCATTTTTGTAAATTGTAGGTGAGGAAAGATCTACATTTGTCCACTTAATCTAGGGATCAGTGGGAGAAGAATATTTAAGTATACCACTATCGCTCTATCAGCGGTTCAGCACTGGCCTACCCTAAACTAGGGCGATGAGGCCTTAGTCAACCACGCTGGCCAAATGCGGTTGGGTTGACAACTCAACCTCAGAATTTTTAGCGTTCGTGTGCAGGTTTCCTCACGATGTTTTCCTTCACCGTCAAAGCGTCGAATAATCGTACATATGAACTTCAAATTTTTGAACTGGCTACCTCTCGCAAGCAACGACCTTAACCACTCGGCCATCGACGATTTTTTTTGCGCTGTGGTATCTATGGGGATTTCCCGCAGTTGGAAAAAAAAATGGCTCAATGAGTATCATAATCCACTATTTTTGAGCATAATATTGAAAAGCTTTGCTGATTTTCTACTTCACTATATCTGTTTTGATGTGCAGGGATTCCAAGTATAGTTTATTCTGTCAAGTTTTATTGGCTGAGTTCACGGTTGACAAGTGTGACAGTTGTTTTGACACTTGATATACATATTTCTGACGGTTCGTGAACTTTATTAGCCCTACACTAAAGCTCTTAAGATATGCGATCATTCAGTTCAACCTTCAATAAATAAGCAATGCTCATTTATTAGTTGTGACATTCAAAATGTGTGTCTTCAAATAATATTCTGCAATTACTTAATTAAATAGTTCATAATAAGTTATTAGTATAGGTATTAGAACATACACTAATAATAGATACTGCAAATAAGATTTCAATTTTGAAAATTAAACCGGTTATATTATGAAATGTACATAGTTTAACCCGAACTTAGTAAATTACATTTACTTGCTACATTGATGCCATGTCATAGTAGACTTTGAATAATTAAACTTCTTTTTGGGAGATAATTTAAGCTAGTTACACATTCAATATTAACACAATTTGATTGTTTTACACATTATAATAATTTGCATTATAATACTGAAAGGAAAGTATTACAGCGTCAGCAACACTTTAATTAAAAAATTGTATGGACCGATTCGAACCTACTTAATCGGCCAAGTGCTCAAATATCTCACAATGATTGCTTGGCGTAGCCTCGTCGTCATCACCGGACTTGCGGGGGAGCGGATGGCTCTCACCCCTCAACATCTTTAATATTCACTATTCGGCACATAAAACAAAAGATAACGAGACGTTCAAAATCAGAATGCACTGATATATCGCTACGAATCCATTCCAGTCTCCCCATTCACAGCTCCAATCCATCCTGTCGTAGACTCGCGACAAAATTACATTGACGCGTATAACGAAACTCTGCCAAGAATTGAAATAAAACTATAGTTCAACGCACTACTGCCACGGTGGGATTCGATTAATTCATCCAGTTACAATGTGAAATATCGGGAAGACTGGAAAAACAAGAACAAAGTCACAAGTACAGATATTAATAACGAACCATTCATTTAAATGCTGCAATTTCCATACGCCGACATCGGATAGATATTTCTTTTATTCTGTCGTTCCTAGTAATAATACAATATTAAAATAGCCCCTTACGTAACGTTTAACAAATGTGAAGCTATTATTTTAGTGTTCTAATGATGTTTCAGTATTAAGTAATTACAGTGGAGTTTATTGCAATAGAATGTGAATTATACACTTTTAGATGGTTTTAAATAAGACGGTTTACTTAAGTTTTTTAAATTTAATATTAGTTAATTGTTTTTCACAAATTTTAATTCTTTATTAAGTAGTGTCTTATGAAAAATGGTTTTTACAAAGTATAAGACCACCCGAATGATAAAAATCCAAAGACGTGATGAGCTGCACGCTTGGACATCCAAGAAATACGTAACTTGTATTTTTTTAAGCTTTCGCGTTCCATTTCACTAAATATTAGTCTTTATGGGTCTACACGCGATATTAGGAGTAGCAAATACTTAGCTACCAGTGAGTTCGCTCGCGACCATGATGGTGTAACCTAGTCGAAACGTCGGGCAGTAAGTAGCTGTGTATTTGCTGCTCCTAATATCGCGTGGAGACCCATAAATACTAATATTTATTAGTGTAACTTGTATTTTAATTGTGACTAGTGACCTGTCTACGCTTCGCTTCAGGTATATTATGCGTTGCGTAGTATCTGATAAAGATTTAAGCATAAATGCAGATAGATGCCGGAAGCGACTTTGCTTTACACTATGTTGTGATAAAGAAGTGCAAATGTATTTCTTGCAAACCAATAAATAATGCAGAATACATACATACATGCCTAAAATCACGCCCTTTTCCCAGAGCGGTAGGCAGAGATCACTTCCAACAATCCACTTTTCACCTCTGTGGGAAACGTGACGTGACGGGTTGTGGACCAAGTCGCCGCCATTCTGCCTTGTGCATTGTTTTAACAAGGTCATTGCGTTTCCACAATATAATGCAGAATAGACAATTTAATTTCATATTTTTCGTAGTGATAAAAAATACAAAACACATAAAAAATGCTTCATTACAGGATTAGAGCTGTCGAGGTCATCCCATTAACAACGGCCTAATTCCAAGAATTAATTAGCGGTACTGACCCAAAGTACTAAGTACGACTGCCCCGCGACCCGGCCTGCTTCCATAAGAGTTTTCAACTTGCCCCCCTCCGCGGTTACATAAGACCCCAGTACATAGTTCCGAGTCCGACTGACACTTCCGAAACTTTTATAATTTACCCCACAGACAGTTCCGGGGACTATTATGCTAAAGCGATGTGCTTTTACAACGATATCAGACAGATTACGGAATGTTTAAAAGTTCGAGATAAAACAGGAGACATTACGATGTGAGATTAACTCAAGTTTTTGATGCATAACGTCCGAGATATTTTAGGGCAGAGATAAGTTTAACTAATGTTCGGGGTGGAATCTTATAGCCAGTCTTAGAGGGTTAAAGTATATAATTAAAACTGACTCATTAATAATGCAGTTAAAAAACGTAGATGCCTCTAATATTGTTGCTATCTTTAAAAATGTGTTAGAAAAAACACGAATTTTATTTCCAAATAAAGCCATCTCAACAAAAAGGTTGTTTGCCAAAAAAGGGAATTTTATCCGAAAAATTATCGCACGAATCAGAGTGAAGAGGCAACATAATTCAGCCTATATAAAGTACACTTAAGGCGAAAGTATAAAATAAATAATTACAAACTCACAACGTTAATGCCTGTACAATCTAGCGTGGGGTCCGTCCGCACCCCACCCTTCGTAGCAATATACAGTGATTAAATACAATTTCGACCGACCCAAAGGGCCCTTCACCACTTCCTGGGAGACCCCGCTTCCTGCAGGATGATACCAAGTGGTCCTCGCCTCGCCTTTTTGTCCTAAAAATAAAGTTTTCCACGAACAAAAACGCGAACAACTCCGGTCATAAATGTTGTAAAAAATGGGGCACATAGCGCCGCCCTATAGGATACTATGTACCGGAGTTAAAACCCCTTTGTGTTCCACAAAAGTAAGACACTTGTTGGATAAAATATTATTATGGCCGCCCATATTAAGGACGTAATAAAATACTGCGTTCCTTTTTAAAGGGTACTTTCTATAGGGAAAGTTGTCTACTTCATGTTCGTATCTCCTACCGACCGATAGTAAAAAAGATAAGACTTAGAAGACGTTATACCTACTGTAATTATTTTATCTCCAAAAATTGCAAAAACAAAAAAATAGATCTAAGTATGTACACTTTACTCATTACTTTCACAGACCTAACTCTTCATCCAGCCATTAATTTACAAGAAATAACTTACATGATGAAAAAATAACAATATCAATAAACTACCAAGGAAAATAAATAGATGTTCATTTACTTTCTGGGACGAAGAATAATCCCCCCGAGGGAGTAATCCACTCTGCTGTTACTTACAATGTTGGACTCGAACAATTTACTAAGATAAACAGTAAAATCATCACTTATGAACTCATACTCAACTGATTAACAAAAGGAAAACAAAAAACTTCACCATTTTACAGTTGGTCCTTATCTTTCAACGTCTAAACATTAGTAGACCGAAACTACAAAAACAGACAATAAATCTTAAACCTATAAACATAGGCATGAAAATCGAATGTGCTGCTACCACATTGGCAACAAAAGCAAACTTGTCAATACCGGATAAGTGATATTTGTCGATCGATTTTCGACTCTAAAGCCTCGCGTGAAAGATCAAAACGAGGTTAAAATTAAGTGTAAACTGTAAATGATCCCATATGGTGTCTAGTTAACATAATACACGAGATGTTTGTTTGGAAATACGTCCTGTTGATAGACATTTAGTGGAACTATCAAACACCAAAATGGGATGGCATGTCAAACAGCAAGAGGTAGGGGAGAATATAGAAATAAATAGTCCCTGGTTAGCAAGAAGCGATGTACAATTTATAGTCATTTAGCTTCGTCTAAAATGTTGAAATAAGTAAAATAAAGACAGAATAATTCTATTGATCAATCTCAATTATTTATAACTACATCTACAGCGAATGAACCGATCTTTTTGGCCAATTTTAAACAAAAAGTATGTTCTAAACCGCTTTAATTCTATTATTTCAATGGTTGTTATTTCGAGTAACATCAAAAACCAATTTAGATTTTGTAGTTAAACGATAAATGCATCAAATCTTGCATCACAAAACGCAACATTTTATGCGATCACGTGTAATTACTTTAACATAACAAATAAATAAATAAATATTTCACAACATCACATACATCGATCTGGTCCCGTGGTAAGTAGCTTGAGCACTTGTGTTACGGAAATCAGAAACGACAGTGGATACACAAATATACTTAAATATAATTAATAACACACCCAGACACGGAACAAACACCGATGTTCGTCACACAAATATTTGTCCCGAGTGGGAATCGAACCCACGGCTCTTGGAACCGTAGGTAGTGAACCACTGTTCCACCGAGCCAGTCAAATAGAAACAATAATCAAATTTCCATCCAAAGGCAATACAATCAAAGTTTCTGTCATCACAGTAAATAATACATGGCATTTCTACCAAAC
Source organism: Maruca vitrata (assembly GCA_039566165.1). NCBI lineage: Eukaryota > Metazoa > Arthropoda > Insecta > Lepidoptera > Crambidae > Maruca > Maruca vitrata. Next base: position 7,072,928 of record CM076936.1, on the reverse strand, counting down.
AGGATTCCGCAATTGAATGCTAAGTCTCAAATAACCCCGACTAAGCTCACTAGCAATTATTTAGAATTCTAGATAGACAAAATACTTATGCAAATTAGATTCTAGCTCGGAATAGAGTTCCCCGTGAAAGATAGTAGGGTGGATTTAGATTTCAAGGGGTGAGTTTAGCTTTATTAAAAACAGGGGAGGGTTATATGAAATTTATGGTATGTGAAGTATGCAGTCTTTTGACTCGTGATGTTATAGTGCTAATCCAAAATTAATTGATATTCGTATGAAATTTTGGTCTTTGAATTTGTCAATACAAAAATTTTATGAGACGATCATTCTCAGAAAAAATGGTATTTCGATCCGGTGCAGTGGCAGAATCATACTGTATTTGCTGTAATAAAACGATTTACAAGAGCACGTAAAGCGCCTTAATATGATAAAGTATTTTCGATTTTGTTAGACTCTTTGCATTTGACTGGTTCAGCTTTTACATTAATCCTATTGCCCAGACGATGATTATTTTAAAAAGTAAGAATCCGAAGAAGAACCTGATGAGATAGCAATGAAATGGCATCAACCCCCAATGTTATTTACCTAAATAAGCGAATTATCCGCACGGATTACCAAATTATTCTCTATCAGTGGTCTGTTATGGTAATCGCGGACCAAATTTCACCAAGGGCTTAACCCTAAACTTAGGGTATCGTAGACACGGACTTAAGAAGTCGATCAAAGTGGGATTTGCGACGACCGTACATACATACCCGGGCTTTGCACAGAGTGGAAGTAGAATTGAAATTTTGTTTTTGTTTATAAAGAATCCGAGGTGAGATTTCGCTGAGATGGAGCGTGTAAGCGAAACGGTGCAATACAAATAAGGATTTAGTTTGGTGTCACTATTTATTTTCGAAATTCAATTGTTTATTTGAAAAATAAACGAGAAGGGAGACGCTTAACGGAACTGTAGATGGAACAATGTTTATTTACACATAGATTTATTTTGTGTAATCTATACTATTAATATTATACCTAAAGCTGAAGAATTTGTTGGTTTGAAAGCGCTAATCTCAGGAACTACGATTCGAATTGAAAAAAAATTGTGTTGGATAGACCATTTATCGAGGAAGGCTTCAGACTAAATAACACGGAACGACCAATAGGAGTAAATAAATAGTGGAAAAAGTGTAAAAAAACACGGAAAAACGCGGACGAAGTCCCTGGCACAGCAAGTTTCTAATAATGTTTGTAATTTTGTGCGCTAAATATTTTTTTCTTCCATTCTATTATATTCTATTTAACAACGGGTTTTCATTGTTTTTATGTCAAAATAACAAAAGGCCTAAACTATTACAAGATGTGGAACCTGATAAGTTTCAGCGTCAGAATAATAACTTAAGTTTCAATACAAGACGTGTAAGAATACAAAAATCGTGGAGCAAAACTTTATCATGCAGCCATGAAATTGTGCCAAGAATCCAGACTACGAATCGACGAAGTAATAGTCCAAAGATTCAAAGAACATATGCACTATTATTAAAACTTTTAACATCAAATATTCAGGGGTACTAAATAAAACTTATAAGTTGGTGAATAAATACCTTCAAGTTGGCTTGGACGATATCAAACCTATTCTGATAACTAGGGCTTTGGAACAAAATAATGATAACAATTGTCCACTAGGAAATCATACACGTATTATGAAGTAATTAAGTACATAATAATCATTAGAAAACTCAATATTTCTGGGATGTGTACCTTGTTATTTTATTTTAATGAGCTCCCTAAATTTCGATCACCCGATTTCCAGATATTACAGACAAATTCAGTTATCTATCGTGTGTAACCATGACAGTTCAAAGTATTAATCATGTGACCTTTGTTGAATTCCACTATTTCATTACATTTTGAGATAATAATAATTTTGTGTCAATTACTCCACCGATGCTTATTATTACAAAGTAAAAAAGAAATACCGTTTTATGCCTGTCTCTTTGAAGATACACCTGAAGATTTCAGAACTATGCAACGGATTTTCATGCGATTTTTAAATAGGTGGAGCGATATAATTGGAAGATTAATATAAAAAAACCATAATATACCCGGAGAGCGCCCGTAGCTAGCAGGAAGATAAACCAAAACCCACTCAACTTCACACGTTAAGTGTCAACCGATTCCTTGAACAAAGGCCTAAATCTTCAACGAATCGCGAACAATCGCTAGATACATTATAAAATGCCAAGTTTTACGAGAATCCGCTTTATCCTGATACCGAATACTCGCGTTTTATGCTCTGACGCAGCTCGTCGTTTTATTGGTCGTTACATTTCCTCTAAGGCACAGTTATCGATATGTGCCCCATATTAAGTTTTACAACCAACGTCCTGATTCCATGATACCTGGGATAGCCGGTTAAGTTTGAAGACAACGGTATGTTTAATACTTACAAAAGTCAAAAGGGGTTAACAATTGGAAAAAATTACTTTCATGCCTGACTGGACGGGGACTCGAACCCACGATCTTGATGTTTCGCGCCCCACGCACTACCTATTATACTACCCAGGCGTTACATTATGAGTGTGAATTTTCAATAGAGGTTTTTACAAAACTACTGGTTCGCCGGTTGGACCGGACTCGTGGCATAATGCCATCGCTAGGTACTTATGGTGCATCGTATCGTATCCTACGTATAACTACATATTTTTCGTCGGATTAATTGGAAATTATTGGACACGTATTTATTCTTCTCTCTCTGATTACTAATCAAAATGTAACTGTTATTACACAGAATTGAAATGTCAGCTGCCGTCATAACGGGCACATTTTATGCCCAATATTGACGTATACGTATGGTCACCATTCCCCTACGTCATTGTGACGGACATATTATCATTATAAATTTAGATAACCATATTCAAACATGCTATCTATGCAATTTATAGATTACTGTCTAGCCTAATTAAACAATAGATTTAAGAATTTTGCTCATAGTATGTCTATTATTTGCGCGAACACTACACATTTGAAATAAAACAAATTATACGGATTAACTCCCGTGTATTGATATTCCAACATATTATTTAAAGATCCGACGTTTCGAGCTCTTTACAGCGCTTTTAGTAACGGGCAATACTCAGTTTTCGAAGAATACTTCACTCTTTTTTGACTGTCATCTGTCTGCGTACTTATGATTGATACCGATAGCATCAGAAACCATTACTACTAGGAACTCAGAACTGCAGCATACGACAAAAGGGAAGTCTTTAAGACTACTAACTAGCAACAATGAATTCGAACTGTAAAGTGGCAACACGGAGCTTCTAATGTTGCCTATATCTTATTGAAATCGTGCGATCATTTAAAGTTCCTACACGTAATTGTTGCTTTTTCGAGTCGGAGCAATAAATTTGAGGTAGTTATTAATTGAATACGAGCGAATGCAATATCGACTACTCGACTCGGATAAATAATTTAAAAACCATAACTGTACCTTCAAGCGAAGCCAAGTGTTCGCTGATTGATTGATCTTGAAGAATGAAAGATTAATAAGAATCGGTGATCGGCACAATAAGATGAGCCGTTTAAAGCATAATACTTAGAATGTTTTTTGGGCCTGGCAGTCGTTTTGGCAATGGCACGTTGAGATCAAAGATCGAAGCGATAAGTGCCGCCATTTAGTTGTAGGGATTCGCAACGGGATTACAACACCGATTGAGAAACAAAATAAAGCTTTATTGTCGAACTGAGAACTTTGTTTATTACCAAACGATACTAAGTAGAAAGAAACTTACGACAAGATAATGTATTAACATTATTAACGATATCCAAAATAATCTTATTTTTTTACTTTTTTATCTATACTAATATTATAAAGCTGAAGAGTTTGTTTGTTTGTTTGTTTGTTTGAACGCGCTAATCTCAGGAACTACTGGTTATATTTGAAAAAATCTTTTTGCGTTGTATAGACCATTTATCGAGGAAGGCTTTAGGCTATATAACATCACGCTGCGTCCAATAGGAGCAAAGATACAATGGAAAATGTGTAAAAAACGGGGGAAACGCGAACAAAGTCGCTGGCAAAGCTAGTTAATTTTATATTTCTAAACGAAAAAGATCAATTAATAAATTGAATACCGACAAAGACTGGCTAGGAAATAATACAGTTACATAGGAACTAATCAATGTTATTCCTCCCTGAGAACTAAAGATAGAAGTGAACTAAGTGAACATACTTACATATTTATAAACAATATTTCTTATTAAAAAAAGGTCTCGACGAATAGAGAACCTCCTCCTTTTTTGACGTCGGTTAAAAATACTAATGAAATGAAAGTCAAGTCGAAAGACTGCTTGGCACGTTGCGCTAATTCTAAAGATACAACAAATAGTCATGTCATAGAAAACGCGCAATGAACAGACAATGAACAGACAATGAACCTAAGATTCCGCACTTTCCCTATGAGTTAGGGTTACGTACTCTAATATTATAGTATTGTGCTATATTTAGGGTCTGCGTGCTATCTAAGTAATGTTAAAGTAAAAAAATGTCTATGTGGTTTGTGTGCTATGTAGACACAAACCACATAGACATTTTTTTTTAACACCACAATCTAACAACCATGTCCTTTCCCAAATCTAATTTATGGACGCGTTTAAGCATAAACCTTTATTTTTATTTAATTAAATGACTTTGTCTATTTTTTTAATTTTTCAATAAGATACAAATTTTTTTAATAGTGAAATATTTATTTTCATAGATTATTTTGAAAAATACAACATTAGCAAAATTTATATTAATTTAACATGTATTACTATTTTGACGAGTTTCCGATATTTCGGCACAGTTGCAAATTCATGTCATGACCACTGATACTTTTTTTATCCTCCCGGTACTGATACTGATCCAATACTGCATATCACCGAGAAACCGTTGGCAACCCCACAATGCAGCATGTACCTCAGTGCCTCACTCTCACTCATTACAATTCCATTAACAAAAACCAGTGTTGCCCAACTCCTTACATTTTAAAGACGTGCAACCTTTAACCTCCTTGTGGGCGGTGCCATTGTACTCAGCCGTTCCGAGTGTCAAATTAATGATCCGGAGCTAGAAGGCGCTGTGGCGACCTCGTTTGTACCTCGGTGTTTGGGAAGGTGGTCCAAGTTCAGAGTTCGAACGGATTTGCTTCTAGAGATGGGTAGTGTGGGAACTGAATGAGTTAACTCATTTTGCTGGGCCGGTTTTGGGATGGCTATTGTTTCGAAATGGAGCATTTTTAGACGTAGCTGGTTAAAACTACCAAATGCAATGTCGAAAGAAAGATTGTTGATTTTTTATAAAGAATTCCGATTTTGGGCCAGTATTACTATTGCGACGCATAACTGGACATATCCGATGCCGAAAAACGAAAAAAAAACAACTAAGTAGACATCGTTAGGTTTTAAGTTCTAAGGTCTAAGTTTAATTAATGTAATATTGATGATTTGTCTTGTAGGTCCAAAAGATAAAGCTTTTACATCAAAAATGCAGTTACCTGTCAAATGCTTGAAAAAACGCGCCACAACGCAAACTTATGTTTTACACATTGCGCCTAAACAATAGAGTTTTTTTTTATCTAGCCTACAGTGACTCACTGTTGGGTAAATGCCTCACTTTCTCCACTTCTGCCGATCAATGGTAAGAGTTCGCCAGTTTGGGTCTTGAGCGTCAAAATCATCGCTTTAATAGATTTTATTCACCAAATTTCCTTTTTTTTTTCTAACTAACTATGAGTACTAAAATTAGTCTTTATGTCTCTACACGTGATATTAGGAGTAGCAAATTACATAGCTACTTACTGCCCGACGTTTGGACTGGGTAACACCAATCGTGGTCGCGAGCGAACTGACTATACTAACTATGAGTAGCCTTATCATCATCGCCGGACTTGCGGGGGAGCGGATGGCTCTTTCTAAACCTTAATAAAATCACTGCGTTTACTCATCTCTATGGAGTTCTGTCTTAAATTGGTTGCTGCATCAAAAACTTCGGGACGTAATCCCGAAGTGCTCCGCCTGTCGTTATTTAGAGCGGCAGTTTCTAAACTTTTAGAACTTCCGTGTAACCGGTGAGTTGTGGCAGGGTACATTGGAATTATTGTACATTAAATATCTGCTTAGTTCTTGTTAGCGTGATTCAAATATGCAACAATCGTTTTAGAATAAAATAAAAGTGATCTTTTTGAATTGTAAGAATGGCAATGTAATGTTAATGAATTGTCTCAATAATTGTTCTTATTCTGTGATAAGCAGCTTCTTTAGGCAATTGTGATATGGATACTTATTTATTTATTTATTTATTTATTTATTTAATTGGACAGCCAGAGACATTTACATTAGAGAAAACATAAAACTAACATACAATAGTGACACATATAAAAACGTAAAAATCTATTTAAGGCAGCCACATCATGCTCAGAAAATTAGTACGGACGGATTAAGTAAACATTCACAAAATATAACTAAATTTAAAAAAAAGAAAACAAATAACATAAAAGCCTCGGAAACAAACATAGATAAATAAGACACCAAGACTCGACAAATACCGATGTTCATCACACAAATGATTGTCCCCATTGAGGATTCAACCCAAGAAAACTGACTGGCACGATGGAACAGTGGTTAGTGACCCTGGCTGGCGGTTCCAAGAGTCGTGGGTTCGATTTCCGCTCGGGAAAAATATTTGTGTGATGAACATCGGTGTTTGTTCGGTGTCTGGGTGTGATTATGTATTTAAGTATGTATGTATGTATATCAGTCTCAGACGCCCATAGTACAAGCTCTGCTTAGTTTAGGGTCAGGTGACCGTGTGTGGAAATGTCCCAGATTTCCCAGATGTCCCAGAGAAGAATTTATTTATTTAAAAGTAAGGAACACCGTGTGCAAGATCGGAATTCTATCAAATCGAGCCAGAATCTTAGCAGCCATGCATATCTTTGGTCGGAATCAATTTGTTTTTTTTTTACGTCGAAACTTAGACCACACCCTAATATGTTGTTACGTATTATGCAATCGATGTACAGATAATCTAATCGTCTGCAAGTTGAACTTTGCGATACATTGCTTGCACGGTCCCTATTTGTTCGTGTCTTGAGTAGAATTCCTTAGCACGACGTTCATATATAACGTCCTTCATTATGTAACACCAACAGAAAGACAGACAGACCGATTTCACGGTAGTTCGCCATCATTGATCCAGGTATCGGTGATTCTAGGCATCCCAATCGACTCCCACGAAATCTCTTTGAGTCATCAGACCGGCTGTTCATTTTCAAAATCCTCTTTGCCATGACAAGGTATCCAAAGCTTACAGTTCTGGATTGGTTTCGCTTTTGAGTTGGTTGGTCAGATTGAAATCGCTCCACTGTAATCACAGAACATGTTTGTTGTTATTTTGGGTACTATTGAACATGGGATTTCAATTCTTCTGGTACAGTACCAGAAGAATTGAAATACACTATCAATTGGAGCGGCATTCGTATTGGGCACTTATAACACCCCCATTAAAGAGGAATTCTACATGTTAGACAACTATGTGTATGTGTGTCTGTGGCAGTGTAGCTATTAAACGGTTGGACTAAATTGGATAAGTTTCTTTTCGATAAATTAAATAAGATTGAATTATATGCAAGGTACTTCTTTTTAAATAACAATTTTTAAAGTCGAATTCAAATCGTCAAGTGCCATATGATTACTTTTAATTCGTCTTCATCTTATTTAGAAACTAGAAAATCTATAGGAAGAATATGATAAATTATGCAATGACTTTGGCATTCAAATTGACTTTCTAAATAACATATTCGGTAACCATGATACCACAATTACGGCATGTCAATTAAAAAGATTTCAAATGCTAAATTGCAGTGATGAGTATATTATACTTCAACAATATATGACGATATACGAACTGTATGATGATATGCTAAATTATAGTAATTGTTGGTTAATATTAAGTCATGTAACCAGTAGCTTGCCTAATCATGTGTGGCTAACTGTTATTATAAAAAAGTTATCTAACAGCTGCAATGAATCATCAATCATAAGCGAATCTAGACGATTTACCTTACTGAATTAAAAAACCAACTTCTTCCATGAATTTCATCGCATCCAATATTTATTATTTTCTCTATCCTATAATAATGAAATATAAATATTTTGTGTAACACTACTACATTACAAACATCGTGAGGAAACCTGCACGCCTATGAAGAAATTCTAAGGTTGTGTGTGTAGTCGACTAACCCGCAATTGGCAAGCGTGGTCGACTAAGGCCTTATCGCCCTAGTTTAGGGTAGTCCCGTGCCCCAGCAGTGGGGACGTATATGGGCTGATGATGATGATGACTACTACTTTAATCTTAAATTCATTTGAGCTGGAGCGATTAGCCTGTGAAAATTTACAAAATCACCTCAACTGTATGTTTTCCGATCTAATCTGCTTGGGATCAACCTAAAAGTTGTATCACTATGACAATTGAAATTCAAGAAGAATTAAAGCCGGTGCCAGAAATAAACACCTATTGCAATTACTTCGCCTGAATTACACATTTTTAATGTGACGCTTTAACGGTGAAGGAAAACATCGTAAGAAGAAATTCTAAGGTTGTGTAGTCAACCAACCCGCACTTGGCCAGCGTGGTCGACGAAGGCCTTATCGCCCTAGTTTAGGATAAGCCCGTGCCCCAGCTGTGGGGACGTATATAGGCTGATGATGAATGTAACGCCAACTCCGCAAGTTGTTTTTCTAACTGCAATAAAGAACTATATCTACCTAGAATCAATCTCTAAACTCTACCACTACACTAACGTTATCTCCCATTTAATCGCGACCGGCTACCAACAACTCAACTAACACAGAAACAGTGTTAATAAAATTATTATCACTGACCTATTCGTCACCTTTGGTTCACGAATGAACCATACTAGTGGGTAGTGACGTCATCAGACATTGATTGACGACCCAAACGGAATTACCGGAGCTGTTCTTTTGTTTTTTACCTAACTATCGTTAGGCTAATTAGTTTTGTACTGTCAAATACTAACTGCATAGCTTTTAAAGCTTGAGGAATAAGAGCTTGTGAAGTTTAAGAATCACTTTTGTATTGTCAGATACGAACGATAATAGCTTTTAAGTCTTATGGAATAAGATCTACAAACTGAAGTTTTTAACTGAACTGAAGAGGCACTAATTTATTAAATTAATTTAATAATTGAATTCATACTTAATATTTCGTCTTCGGTTAACACTTAGTTATGGATATAGCTGTCAATATGTTACTACAAGAAATTTACAAATTGAAATCAACCTCCGGTTAAGACTAAAAACTAATCGTATTGTCTACTATTTGCGCGAACACTACACATTTGAAATAAAAATAATTTTAAAGAATAAACTCGCGTGTTTTATATCTAAACATATTTATGATTTTAGACTTTCGCGTTCCATTACACTAAATATTATTTAGAGACTAAAAAGTTAGTTTAAAAGACAAGAATGTCTACTGTATTTCAACCCTAGCATATCGATATGACGATGGTTAATTATTAAGATATCTTGACGTCAGGCATCAGTTTGTTTATTTTATGCAATACATTAATAATTTTATATCCGTTTTAAACTTCAATACCCTACCCTACCTATAATAAAATTATAAAGCTGAAGAGTTTCTCTGTTTGTATGAACGCGCTAATCTCAGGAACTACTGCTTCGAATTGAAAAAATGTTAATTTGGTGTTGGATTGATCATTTAGCGAGGAAGGCTTTAGGCGATATAAAATCACGCTGCGACCTATAGGAGCAAAGAAACAATCGAAAATGTGTATAAACGGGGGGAAACGCGTACGAAGTCGCTGGGTACAACTAATACTAAATGTAGTGAATTCTAAAGATTGACAAATGTCTACATAAACAGTAGCACAGTCCATCCAAATCCGTCTATGTATCGGAAAACGTGTTCACATAAAATGTATTAGTTACGACATGTCATAAAGTTTTTACATGTCATAAAATGTGGCACTAAAAATAAAATTATACGATGATATATGATTACATAATTGATTAGTGACCTCGGATACGTTTCAAGATTTTGAATAACTGACAAGTTTTGCCGTAAAGTAGCAAAAGCAGTTTTCATTTTTATTAACTAGCTAGTCACCCAGGGTTCGCACTGATGAAATTATAATAAAATGTTCAGTGATTCTCTACTACTTATAATATGCATGTATCATACATACATACTAACTTTTAAGAATTGTATCTATTTAAAAACCGCATTAAAATCAATTGGAAGGTATAAAGCGTTTTGCAGCATCAAAAGTTAAAGGTCAAAAGAGCAGATTACATTTTGCGTTTTTTTTGACCATGTGCGCTTTTGTCATTCCTCTTTTGACAATTTGCAAACGTTTATCATTTTGCGCTTATGACCATTTGCATCAAAACTGATTTAAAGATCCAAACGTAGATACAGACGAAAGCTTTATACCCCGGTACTTATTTTACATTTCCTAGTGTCTTGCGCATAAAGTAACTCGGGACAATCCCTGTGTACCACGTGACCTGGAAACCAGGTGTTTATGTTAGCTCGAACCGCAAGACGATAAGGCACGCATACCTAATGCACATCTACGAAAGATAACGCGAAGTCCGCTAGACGTTGGATAAGAGGGACAAAATCCAGGAATAAGACGTTGATGCGATAAAAAATATGTTCTAAGATATTTGGTAGATGATTTCTTAGATTTAAAGGTATTTTTAGTCATCATTAGCAAAAAAAGCGTCGATGGCCGAGTGGTTAAGGTCGTTGCTTGCCATGCGAGAGGTCGCCAGTTCAAACCCCGCCAGGTACCAAAGTGTTTTTCAAATTTGAAATTCGTATGTACCATCATTCGACGCTTTAACGGTGAAGGAAAACATCGTGAGGAAACCAGCACACCTGAGAAATTTTTCAACGGTGTGTGAAGCCATGTCAGAGGCCTACGGGCGGTTTAAAAACTCTGACACCAGGTTGTTCATCAACCATACGATAAGATCACATCATCAGCCCATATATATCTTTCCAACCGCATGAGCCTACCCTAAAACTAAATCGATCAGGCCTTCGTCAGTCAGGTAAAGTATTAAATAATATTCTAATACAGATGGCAGATAATTTAGGAGTTATTACTATTTAAGAATGAATGAAATGTATTTAATTCTATTACATTTTTAACTTGAAAACTCTTACTTTTAGGAAGTTTTCTGTAGCATCGACTAGGTCAAGAAGTGGTTGTCCTCATACCTGTAAAAGAAAAAAAGCATTATATTAAATCGAAATATTATAATAAAAAAAACACCATTATCTATCACACACTATCAGAGACCCGAATAGTCTATACAAGACCTCAATGCTATCTTCGAACTAGAGCAAACGATAAGACCCCTACATCTCACACCTATCTTGATTATATACATATTGTTGCGGGAACGGGGTACGTTTAATTCAAGATACGCCAAAAGTCACTAAAGGACAATTAATTTATTTATCGACTAACAATTACACAATTAAACACTTAAAAACACAATTAAAAACACTTAATTACAACACTAAACACGGAACACTAAATTACACTAAAGCACTGAATCACACTAAAACACTGAATTTCACTGAAACTATTCGCAGGTAACGCACTCGATCACTTCTAGTTCGCAGGAGACTGATTCGCTTCGCTTTCCAAATCGGAACTGTCCCGTCGCGTCGTACATCCCGCTTTTATACCCAGAGACGCAGCTCTTCGCGTGGCGTCGAGAATATTCTCGCGAGATCGAAATCTCTAGAACTCGCTGGAGCTTGCTCCGACCGACCAGAGTGTGTGACGTAATATCGTGCAAGCGAATATAGACCTTATCCATACGTCGATAAGACTAATTTCGCTTGCACGGTCCCTCGTGGTCGTAACATTATCCCCCTCTTAGTCATGCTCGTCCCGAGCATCATTTGACCCATGGTATCGAGCCAATCGATCAATGTGAACAATTTTCGGCTTGCCTCTTGTCCCTTGTTTGATCCGATAGGTTAAGTCGTTCAGCCTAGTGATGATCTTGTATGGTCCTTCCCACCTTGGCTGGAACTTCGGTGATTTGCCCTTCTTCCTGAGTGGGTTGTGTAACCAAACCAGACTCCCTTCATCGAAACCGTCGGTGTTGGCTTTGCGGTCGTAACGGGTTTTCATTCTTTCGCTGGATTTTAGACTGCAGTCTCTGACGAGAGCATGTACTTCATCCAGGCGCTTCTGTAGGTCAGCCGCATATTCGGTTACTGGTTTCGGAGCTTCTGGCGGTGTCCCAGTCAACGCGTCTACCGGAAGCCGCATTTCTTACCGAAGTTTACCATTGCTGGGGTTGCGCTGGTGCTATCGTGGATCGCAGATCGGTAGGACAGCAAGAAAAGCGGTATGTACTGGTCCCAGTCTCGTTGATGCTCGTCCACAACTTTGGCCAAGTGGTTTTCCAACGTTTGGTTGAATCTCTCGACCATGCCATCGGATTGCGGGTGTGCTGGTGTAGTACGGGTCTTATGCATACCCAACAGTTGACAGATCTCCGGAACAGTGCTGACTCAAAGTTTCTTCCTTGGTCAGAATGTATCTCAAGAGGCACACCAAATCGGCAAATTACCTCGTGGACTAACTTCTTGGCGACCGTCTTTGCTTCTTGATTAGGCGTAGCGAAGACTTCAGGCCACTTAGTGAAGTAATCTTGGACCACAATGATGTACTTGTTTCCCTCATCGGATTCTGGAAAGGGGCCAGCTACATCCACTGCGATTCTTTCCCATGGAGCGCCAACGTTGTATAGCTTGAGTTTGCCCTTACTTCTGGTTTGAGGGCCCTTTACTGATGCGCAAGTTGTACATTTCTTGCACCAGTCTTCAACGTCCTCCCGACAGTGTATCCAGTAGAACCTCTGTCTCAGCTTCTCTAGGGTCTTCTTCACGCCTAAATGTCCCCCGGATACCCCATCGTGTATGTACCTCAGTAGAGAAGCAACCTGTTTACGGGGTACAATCAGCTGTAGTGTCGTTTGATCCCCTTTTGGTGTTTCCCATTTCCTGAAGAGTACTCCATCCTTAATCTCCAAACTGTCCCATTGTGCCCAGTAACTTTTCGTGATGGGGCTTGATGATGCTACATGGCTCCAAGAAGGTTTTTGACCTACTTCTTTCCATTCAAATATTTTCCTCAGGTCACTATCCTCTTTTTGAGCCTTTTTGATAGCGTCTTCGCTCCATTCATTATCAAGTCCCTGGGTGGTAATCATCCGGACATCTTCTTTAGTCTCCGTCTTAGAACAATGACTGCAGGCCACAGGACAAGGTCTCCTTGATAGGGCATCGGCATTCAAATGCGTTCTACCATCTGATGTTCTGTTGTGAAGTTGTACTCCTGTAGCTGCTCTAACCACCGCGCCACTTGTCCTTCAGGGTTCTTAAACTGCAAGAGCCATTTTAACGCAGCATGATCTGTCCGCAGGGTAAACTGTCTTCCAACGAGGTACTTGTTGAAATGCTGTAGAGTCTTCACTACCGCCAACAGTTCCTTACGAGTCACACAGTAGTTTCTTTCAGGTTTTGAAAGTGACTTACTGAAATAGGCGATCACGACTTCCCGTTCACCTTGCTCTTGCGACAGAACTCCGCCTATGCCAGTATTGCTGGCATCAGTGTCCACGATGAACCTTCCTTCTCTGTTCGGATAGCCAAGTATAGGACTGGTGCAGAGGTGTTCTTTTAATCTGACGAAGGCTTGATCACATTCCGAGTCCCAGGCGAATACTCGTTTATCTTCCGTGAGCCGATGAAGAGGTTTCGCTATATCAGAGAAGTTCTTTACAAAACGCCGGTAGTATGCGCATAAACCCAAAAATGATCTCACGTCGGTCTTGTTAGCTGGAATAGGCCATTCTTGGACAGCTTTGATCTTCTCTGGGTCGGTCCTTACACCTTTCGATGAAATAATGTGGCCTAAGTAGGCGACTTCTTCCTTGAAAAACGTGCATTTCTTTGGGCTGAGTTTTAAGTTTGCTTCTCGTATTCTAGTGAAAACCTTCCTCAGGTTACTGACATGCTCTATGAAATTTCGACCCATGATAATGATGTCATCCAGATAGACCAGGCATGCATCACCCAGAAGTCCAACCAGTACCCTTTCCATCAACCGCTCGAATGTCGCCGGAGCGTTGCAAAGACCAAAGGGCATGACGTTGAACTGCCACAATCCATTCCTAGTTCCGGTCGTAAATGCCGTCTTCTCCTTGTCTGCTGGATGGATGTCTACTTGCCAGTACCCACTCTTAAGGTCCACTGTTGAGAACCACTTCATGCCGCTCAACATGTCCAGTGTGTCGTCTATACGGGGCAGAGGGTAGCTGTCCTTCTTCGTTGCATTATTCAACAACCGGTAGTCCACACAAAACCTGGTGCTGCCGTCCTTCTTCTTTACCAGGACTACTGGCGAAGACCACGGGCTTGTTGAAGGTTCTATGATGCGGTTCTTCTGCATCTCAGCAACCATGTCTGCTACCTCCTTCTCTTTGGCAAATGGGAGGCGTCTAGGCCGCTGCTTTATTGGTGGCGCGTCTCCCGTGTCTATTCTGTGTTTAACGAGACCTGTCCTTCCCAAATCATGGTCACCCTTCGAAAATATGTCGTTGAAATCTAGCAACAACCTTTTAGCTTGCTGAAGTTCCCACTCACATAGCTTGTCCTTACAATTTGCTAGGAGCGGCGTGACGTCATCTCCTTGACAGGATTCCGGTTCCCGGGCCCTTTTCAGCCTTCTGATGGATTGACCTGCATCGCACCGTCCGATGACACAGTTTCTTCGTAGCTGCACTTCATCTCCGCTAAGATTGATGACACGCACCAGCGCTCCTTTTCCGGTCATGGCCAGAGTTCTTGCTGTGATCCAACTCGGATGGTCGCCGCAGTTTTCTATGACGACGCTTCGCCCTTGACACACAGTGTAAGGGAATCTAACTTTGACCAGAGTTTCAGATCTCGGCGGTAGGGTCGTATTTTTCAGGCAGTAAACTGCGCATGATCTCGCTCCCTCTAGGAATACTTCTTGTTCGGGGAAACTAAGTACTCCTTTAGCGACGTCTACCACACACTTCTGGTCTCTTAAAAGTCTAATCCGATGATGCAGTCGTCCGTGATGTCTGCTATGAGAACGCCGTATTCAAAGGTTTGTTCTCCAATGGTTATCTTCGCCATCGTCTCACCGAAGACGGTAACTGGCTGGCCTGTTGCTGTTTGAAGCTGAACGGATGGTCTCTGATTCCACACAATAGTCCTTTTTAATAGCTCCGGACGCACTATTGTTCTTGAAGCACCGGTGTCAATAGTAAATGACACGATACGCTGTCCAGCTGTCCATCCACTGTAAGGTTGTTCCCATTACCAATCTGCGAAACAGTGACGATAGGGGCTCGATGTTGACCAGCCAGCGCCCGCCCCACGGCCCTGGCTTCTTCTAGTTTAACGACAGCTCTTCTGCGTCCACCTGTGTAGAGGACGCTACTGTCGTTCTACGTGGCCATCTTCGCTTGGGGCAACTACTCCGAATATGGCCCCTCTCGCCGCAGCCATAGCACATCGGACCCAAAGAAGGTTTTTCCTTCACCACGACCTCCCGAAGTCGTTGAGTTCTAGCGTCTTGACGCACGGCTTCCACCTCCAAAGCATGGGCTAGAGCTTCCTGTAAGGTCTGATGATGGCTCAATTTCACGGTGTGTCTGACGTCTGCGTCTCTAATTCCATCACAGAAAGCTTGCGGGATCATTGATTCCACCATTGTCGGGCATGACACGTACGCACGTCTGACTAGCCTTTCGATTTCCGTTGCCCATTGCTGCAGACTCTCACCAGGCTTCTGCTGTCGATCGCGGAGTTGTGCTCTATACGCGTGTTCCAGGTGTTTGTCGCTATACCTGCCCTCTAGTGCTCTTTGGAGAGCACCTAAAGTTCTGTTATCCGAAGGCAGGTTTTCCAACGTGAGCAGGGCATCTCCACGAAGAGCCAGAGTCAGAGCTATCAAGGACTCTTCCTCGTTCCACCCCTTTCCTTTAGCCACCGTCTCGAACTGGTACCAAAATGCTGCCCAAGACGTCGTTCCATCGAAGTGGGGTACTTCGATTTTCGGAGAATCTGGCACTACCATAGCACACCCGGGTCCCCACTCTTGCCATTTTGGTATGCAGCTGTCGCATCTCAGCATCCACCTGGCTCAATCGATCCTCGTGTTGGGTGAATCGATCTTCATGTTGGGTGAATCGATCTTCATGTTGGGTGAGTCGATCTTCGTGTTGGGTTAGTCGATCTTCGTGTTGGGTCTTGACGCTTAGCACATCATCCTTGAGAGCATCAATCTGCTTTTCTAATACTTCGTGCTTCTTCTCAATAGCCCCCAACAAACTCTTGCTTAGCTCTTCCTGGCGGCGGGCTAGCTCCTCCAGATGGCGGGCTTGCTCCTCCTGGCGAAGGTCTTGCTTTTCCTGGCGAAGGGCTTGTTCTTCCCTCAGTTTAGCAAATTGTGCTTCCTGAAGTCGGGCCAGCTCCTCCTGGCGGCGGGCTTGCTCACGGGCTTGCTCCTCCTGGCGGCGGGCTTGCTCACGGGCTTGCTCCTCCTGGCGGCGGGCTTGCTCACGGGCTTGCTCCTCCTGGCGGCGGGCTTGCTCCTCCTGGCGGCGGGCTTGCTCCTCCTGGCGGCTGGCTTGTGTCTGCAGCATTTTAAATAAGTCTGCAAGCTCCACAGGCCCAATTGATGTTTGAATTGATCCCTCCGTTGAAGTGCCTTCACCCTCTTGCAGGGCCGCGGTTTGACTCTTGTTACTCGACCCTCACTGTCTTCTCGTGGTGTAAGAGGCATCTTGAATCCCACTTCTGACACCAATTGTTGCGGGAACGGGGTACGTTTAATTCAAGATACGCCAAAAGTCACTAAAAGACAATTAATTTATTTATCGACTAACAATTACACAATTAAACACTTAAAAACACAATTAAAAACACTTAATTACAACACTAAACACGGAACACTAAATTACACTAAAGCACTGAATCACACTAAAACACTGAATTTCACTGAAACTATTCGCAGGTAACGCACTCGATCACTTCTAGTTCGCAGGAGACTGATTCGCTTCGCTTTCCAAATCGGAACTGTCCCGTCGCGTCGTACATCCCGCTTTTATACCCAGAGACGCAGCTCTTCGCGTGGCGTCGAGAATATTCTCGCGAGATCGAAATCTCTAGAACTCGCTGGAGCTTGCTCCGACCGACCAGAGTGTGTGACGTAATATCGTGCAAGCGAATATAGACCTTATCCATACGTCGATAAGACTAATTTCGCTTGCACGGTCTCTCGTGGTTGTAACACTATTATTATTACGCTAGAGCTCGCTACGACCGTGCAAGCGAATATAGACCTTATCCATACGACGATAAGACTAATTCCGCTTGCCCGGTCCCTCGTGGTCGTAACAATATAATACATACATAGAATCACGCCTTATTTTCCACAGTGGTAGGCAGAGATCACTTCCTGCCATGTGCTTCAGTCCTGGCACACCACTTTCGCTTCTTCCAAATCCATCAACCTCTTCATGCGCGCTCGTCGATTACGGGTACTTTTGATTTGACCTTTCTTCAAGATGTGTTCTATTTGGTCATGGAAGGTCTTTCTTGGCCTTCCCCTGTTGACATTTCCATTTATAATTTCAATCCTCTCAACATGACCAAACCATCTAAGCATATCCTTCTCAACCCTAGTCATTACATCTTCTTTCACACCACAACGTTTTCTATCTATTTCATTTATAATTCTATCACTTAGTTTCACTCGATTCTATACTAGAACAAACGTCCAGTTACAAAATCGAGTCTAGCTCTTAGCTCTGGATTGGAGATTCTAAGTCGAAATAGATCAAATCGATATAGGTACTATTAATATCTTTATCTTGGTCAACTTCACTCCTGGGGGCAATCTAACTACTGCCCTACATTCTATACGTGGTTACAACATGACAATGACATCTGTCAACGTGCCACTTATGTTCCTAAATATTTCTGTCCAAGATTTCAACAGGTCATAATTCAGTGATGTTAATGGGAAGAATTTTCGTGTAGCATTTTTTTTAAAAGATAGACAGAAGGGAGCATTTGGACCATTTCTCAGAGTTGGAAACCTTGTTTCTTAAGAAAATTAATAAATTTTATTTTAAAATGTAGTCACGAAAGAAAAAAATCTAAAAATGAGAAGTAGGAAAGTACAAGTCGGGTAAAATCCCCAAGATAAAGGTTTAATAACATTCCTAAGAAATAACAATGCTTTCGTTATCATCACGTTTACATTACAAATGTTAATAACACAATTACTCACACGACCGCATAATGCTTAATTTGCAATACATCATGAATACACTTAGTTACCTACACCAGATGTTAATTCATACACACATAGGAATGAATCAGTATTTGCATAATCAATGGAGTTGAAATTCTTGAATGAAGCTTACAATTTAGAGACTAAGTTCAATCTAAATTTAGATCAATCTTTGTAAGTTTCCTACAACAATTTTTTGTACACACAGCCGGACCTACTGATAAGAAACGCTGAACGTTGTTATTGTTATCTATACTAATACTAATAAAAAGCTCAAGAGTATGTTTGTTTGAACGCGCTAATCTCAGGAACTACTGGATTTGAAAATTGAAAAATTATTTTTGGATAAACCATTTATCGAGGAAGACTTTGTAACATCACGCTCCGACCAATAGGAGCAAAGAAACAATGGAAAATGTGTAAAACAACAGAGTATAACGCGGACAAATTCGCTGGCACAGCTAGTCAAATATACAAAAAGTAAAGAATAATACGAAGTTTAAAAATAACCTTTTTTATTGTTGAAAGAAAGATTTTGCTAAGAGGCAATGTTGTTTTGAAAAGCTACTGTAAACTACCGTTCCGAATATCCAAATCGCGTGTAGTCGTTAATCACTTGAAAATCACTCTTTTATATTGAAGTCGGTTAAAAATAGCTTTTGCCTTACTCAGTCGCTGTGGTGTCACTGTCTTCAGATTTTCCAGTAAAAGCCCGACATACAGATAAACTTACTTTTGCATTTATAATATTAGTAAGTTTAAAGCTTAACAACGCTTTCCAGCAAGGCAGTGTCCTTTTAAAGTAATTGTAACTTGTAACAAATTGAATTTCAAATCATTTGTGAATGGACACCATTAATCATCTATTTCGCGTTAGAACTGGGGTTGAGAGGTCATAAAGCAAAGGTTTTATTGTAATTAGAATCGAGAATCGAATTAGATAAAGAAGAAAAAGAAGGTTCAGTAATTTGAAATTAATCCTACAATAATAGTACTAGAACTCTACTTACTCGTAGGTAAGGTATTAAAAATGTTAAATGTATTCGAAGACTCAGACACTTGCGGTATCTGTATCCATTACCGCGTTTTGTAATTGTAAATTATTTAAAACTAGCGACACACCTTATAGAGTAGAGACAATCTGATAATGTAATATGTATCTACATAAAAACCTTCATGTTGGACTCGTCTACCTATTCAAAAACCGCATCAAAATGCGTTGCGTAGTTTTAAAGTTCTGAAGCATTTACTTATTTATTTCACAAAACTATTGCAAGGAATCCTGCTGTCGCTGCACTAAGCAAAGGCCCAAAGTTACATTTGAGAACATTAATATCGCTTGGCCGTGCGTCCAAATATTTAATGGGACATACAGGAAGGAACTTAGTTCTAGACTATAAATTTAGTGATTTTACCCCTCCCAGAAAAGGAAGGCAGGTAGGCCATTACTTTGGGAGGTAGTGACATCACATCTGTACATAGCAGCGCAAAGTATGGCGTTACCCGACATTTAACTATGACGGAGGCTTGAGGATGAATCACGAAGACACCAGTCACGCTACGTTTATGACTGTCAATCACATTTACGATACACCTAACTCGCGAACGATACTCGGAGACACGCGAGTACGACACGAATTGGCTGGTTGCATCGATAAAGATAGTTAGACAAGCAATTTTCTAGTTGAAACTCTTTTTCCAAACACAGTTGAAATAAATAGCGGTCGTCATGATTAACAAAGCGTTGAAGATGCTGGCGGTTCTAGGCAAGGAGAAATGGATAATGCTCCAACAAGAAGAGAAAATTTCTTACTTGGGTTTCTGAGCTGATTGATATTTCATCAATGGTAGCCTGCTACCTTTATTTATTAGGCGATTGTTTTATTATACCTGTATAATAAAACAATCGCCCTAGTATAGTGTAGGGGTACCCCAGCAGTGGGAACATATATGGGCTGATGATGATGATGATAAAAACAAATTGCATCCAAGAATTTAAGCAACGCAACTAATCACTCTAAACAAATAACTCTAAAACTAGATCTGAAGTATCAACATGAATTTAAACAAAACTTTCTACTAATCATTTAATATGTCACACCGGTATGTTACCTATTTACAAACGGGTTATCACTATAAAAAAACAGTTAGATACAGCACTGAAATAAAATCCAAAAATGGATGAGAATTTTTCCATTGTTTCTTTTTAAAAAAATCTTTTTCCAGTATTTTAGACAGTGTATCGACATAGATATAAAAAGCGCTTAGCCAAAAAACGATCGCACAAATATCCATACCTGAAAAAAATACAGGAACTCCAAAAAAAATTTAAAAGAAAAAAACAATTTGAACAGTTGCGAATGCATAGAAAAGTTCTTAGTTTATTCCGATGTAGTTCCCGTTTCACGGAATTGGGCCATACAAAATTTATGCCACGTGTGTCCAAGCTACAAAAATTGTGTGGACATTTCATGGTAAAATAGTTGCGTGGCTGGCAGTGCCAATATTTCGTGCCGTGTCATCGCCAACTATTGTTGGGCTGAGTGAAAATTCCACTACGCTTTTTCGCGCTGCATGACAGAGGACCCAACTAACACTGAAAACAACAAGTCCAACTAGTGCCCTCTCTGTTCTATTACGTTTTACTGTGGGTATAGGGACCGAACCTTTGCCTACTATGATCTACAAATTAGCAGGTCTCGTAACTAACCTGAACCGATGATTGCATGGAATAATCTTGTCATCATTACCGAAAGCGCATTGGCCTTAAAAGTAACTACATACAGAAGCGGTTGCCGTATGCCCAATTACGTAAAACCAATTATAGGTTAAGATTTCAGAAACACTGAATATGCAGCTTACTTCATAGATTGGTAACCTGAAGGTGTTAATTAGGAACAACGTATTTGTGGTATTAGTACTAACAAAAAGTATTCTTGATTCTGCCTACACTAATAAATTTTAGAGAACTTTGTATCCAAATTTGTGGTCAAAGAAATCTTATGGAAAGCCATAAGATTCGAAAAAATAGTAATCTTTTAAGCTTCTAACAAATAATAATAAAAATAACACTCCCTTTAGATTTGTGTGTAAAGAAATTTACCTCAATTAATAGTTAAGGTGCGGCAATTGAAACTAGCAATATTCGGACACAAAACCATTAATAACGAATGCTTGTCACGAAAGTCATTTCATTTGTGTTCGCGTAATCCCAAATGATATCCATTACTTTCTGTGAGTTACAACCTATTTTAATATTCCGTAGAAGGCATGCGATGTCAGCTCCAGAGAACGTCCCATGGCGTAACGAAAAGTTCGATAACTCTTAGTTGAATCACAAAAAAAAGGAACAATATCCGGGCATAACATGTTTTGCTTTCTATTTAAAATGAAATCCTTAGGGTAGGAAAGTAGGTACATTGGTCGGTCATCTATAGTCTTATGTCAGTCAACATGCATCATAGTGATTGTAAATTTATAGGGCTTGATGGAGCATAAAATAGTGCCCGTCACTTGTACCAGATGTCGTGGGATTTGATACTCACCCTGGACAAACATTTGAGTTATAAACATCGTTGATTTTTCCGGGTCAGGGTGCGCTATTTATTCATTGTTGTCAATTACCACAGAATCAGATTAATGTACGTGATGTCCACTTATTTTCTTTAAAAAAAATACTTTTTTTTATTAAACGATAAAGTGACTTCAACAAAATGTGCGCGCCGCGCAACTTGTAGATAGAATTCGAATCCATTTCAATACAATTTTTTTCGACAAATACAATGTAGGTAGGTCACCAAGTACTGTTCCCGTGAAACTAAACACCTTGTACATACAATATTTATCCAAACAAGATAGCCGTAGATAGCAGAAGTACCACCAATTTCACTTCTTTATCTCTAGTCGCAACATCTGCGTGCGCCGGCGCAATATCAATGCGAATTGACTACAAAAGATTTACGATCGCCGGCTAAAAGCCGTGTAAATTATCCGTCAGCTATCTCCCTCTCGCGCGTACGACTTTGGCCAGGTGGAAAGAGACAGGTGACGCCGCTCGTCTATGCTAATAGTGGCCTTAAGTTAAATTCCGTATTTCATGTTGTGAACTTGAGTGTCTCGGAGAGGTTTGTTGGAGATAGCAGAAATGGGTTTCCATTCGAAATGTCATCGTACTTTTGAAGTTCGTTAGGTTTTGCCGGTTTTATTGCCGAAGAAAGGGGTAATGTTTTCGAGCGTAGTGCTCTATTCTCTGAAACGCCTTACACTTAACGACTTGGAGGATTTTGGAAAGATGAAATTTCGATTAGACCATTAAAAAGAGTCGACGAATATAATCTAAAGTAAAATTTTACATTTTGTGTAACTTTCATGTAAGTTTTTGCACAACAGCATGCCAATACGTGAATAACTAATAGTAAAAGGTAATTAAGTTGAGTTATTTTCGCTTGTTGTCACATCAAATGTTTTGAAACTAGGTAACAATGTCCAAAGGGACCATGAATAAAAACTTCCAACATGAGCGTGTTAGAACACCATGTTGGGAACATAAATCATTACCAGCAGGTCAAAACAATTATGTTTCAGCCATTCCAATTTAGTTATTATTCAGAATTTCAAGGCCTATTCGTTTTTGTGTGATAGTCGAGAAAAATACTTTTTCTATCATTCATTTGGGTCACATAGTATTATTTATAATGCTAGGTTATTATGTTGTCAACTTAGACCACACGTGTTTCTTTAATAGATCGAATAATTCCTGGGAAAGACCTGCTTAGTAAATAATAAAGTTTTAATAAGTACACCAATTTTAAGGTTCTAATTAAATACATAATTGAATTTAGCCTAAAGCTGAAGAGTTTGTTTGTTTGTTTGTTTGAACGCGCTAATCTCAGGAACTACTGAAAAATCTTTTGCGTTGTATAGACCATTTATCGAGGAAGGCTTTAGGCTATATAACATCACGCTGCGACCAATAGGAGCAAAGATACAATGGAAAATGTGTAAAAACGGGAACCGCGAACGAAATCGCTGGCACAGCTATACATAATAAAACTTTGCCTTAACTTATGAGTTATCTGCAAATAAACAATGGATAGCACTAAAATCGTCCTAGAATGTTAGAAAGAAAGAAAGAAAAAACTTTTATTGACCACGACTTGAGGTAACAATGTTACAAGTCACAGAGGCCATATTGCCTTAGTTCAGGGTAGGCCCGTGTCCCAGCAGTGGGGACGTAGATGGGCTGATGATGATGATGTGCAGACACAGTAAAAACAATATGTATCTTAAGAGCCTGAGGATAACATATACTATGACACAAACAACAATCGTTAAATCACGTACTATTGTATCATTATAGCTGTTTCCTTCAATTGTTATTTTTACGTCATCATTGAACATTCTGACTCATGTTTTGTCCATCGACAATTCAATGTAGAATGAAATCCAAAGAGTATCAGAACGAATACATTCAAAAATGAACTCAGAGGGGTACAAATATGGACTCATTTCAGATGAAAGCCTGAGCCCAAAGGTGTTTTGTGATTTTTTGTGAATCTTCTTTGGCGGTCTGTTTTTTGAGCGTAATATAAAATCGTATCGTATAATTATTATTGGGTTCCCAAGTATGTAAGTTAGGTATTCAAATGTACTGACGTTAACACTCCTATTAGTATCTTTTTAATTTACTGTGTTTTATAAACAATAACTAAACATACTACAATTACTACAAAAGTTAGATATTTAGTTAGTTTAGCAATGTAACTCTGTATAATTAATCACGTTACTTACACTCCCAAAAATGTTAATGATACAGAATTGTAACGAATATATTTGCCACTGGTATTAATTTCAATTTTCTACTATTTCACACACCACAGGTTTATATAAAAAACATGCAACTAGTCTAAAACAAATGATATAAAGACTTTTAAGACAAACCTTGGTTGATATTAACTACACACCAAACATGAGATTAATTCGTCTTCATCCCTATCAAAGTGATTGATAAATAATTCAATGGGTGTACGAGGCATATTATCGTTGATCTAACATTGGTATAATATATTGTACATACAGATGAGAATACTCTATTAGATGAAGCAAAAATAATAGTAATGTTCTTCTTTTCTTTTTAAAGAAAATGGCACATAATATGCCTCCTTGCACGACACCCTTAAATATTCACAACAATAAAAAAGAACACACATAAAACAAGACAATATTCTTGCAAATGATGAAATCAAAACTAGTATCTTAAGTTACTCCATGTGGAAGCACGTGGAAGCGATGTTGATACAAATAACAACACTATAATCATAAAGTGTTGTACGCCTAATACATTCCATTTCACAACTAAAGCACGAAGTTTCAATCACTTCAAATAAGGTGAAGATTTCACGGCGAATCGTATATCATTTACCATCAGTAACAATACGTTCTTCTAGTTGGGCAACCTCAACACTTGAGCTGATAGCATGTTACGTAATCCTTGATGTGGAATGGATCCGTTTGACCTTAGGAAAAAATAGAGCATTGTATTTCACATCTCATACACTGGTACAGTTCGAGAAATTGTATAAAGAATGATAGATCACAAATGAGATTCAATATTTTAAAACACACACATACACAGTAGCCAATAACAATATTAACACTTATTTCAAGAAGTTAACAGTTTCAAATAGTTTGACTAGTTTTGTAAAATAATGATGTTACGTAATTCCTTCAACATTAGCAATGATACTACTATCAGAAAAGACAATCAAGGCAATTGTCCATTCGGATCACGCTGAAAGAAAAACTAACTGCTAATTGCCTAGCCCGAATATATCTAGTAAATGATCGAAGGAAAACGCCTGTAAGCGGAAAACTGGACAACTGAGAGATTTCTCTCACACACAAAGATCGGACAAAAACTGTAAATGGGCAAACATTCCGCCATACATTCCCGGACACCAATTTCCTTTGGACCAATAGTAAAGTGCGCCTTTGAAAGATAAAATACTGCAGTAACGACCGAATAGAACGCTTAGGGTAGCCAGGTGTACAGTTTTTCACCTGGACAGAGCGGTTTTTCAACGTCTTCGCCTTTGAGAAATTACAGAAGTTAGATAAGTGTTGTAAGAAGCGTAGTCGATGGAACGGTTTTCGAGATTAAAATGCCAATCCCTCTCTACAAAGTAATGCCAATCTCAGCTTAGAATGCGTTTGCTTGTTAGCAAAATCAATCTTAGAACATAGTTGGAAATTTAAATCATTTAATTTCAAAAGATCAGAAGGTCATTCAGAACAAAATAGAATAAAACCTCAACCGACTACAATCTCAAACCTAAGACCAATATGGGCTATTTCGTTACATATTTTCAAATGTCGTACTTAAGAAAAATTACACAAATAATAAACTTGTAACGTGTTGTGACGACCTTGAACGTTTTTAATGTCATCAGGATCGCGTTTGCAAATACTAATAATAATACGAACAATTTGTAGTAATAATGAAATGATGAAAATAATTTAGAGCAAACCATACAAGTGATAAAATTATCCTCGAACTAGATACGATACAAGTCTATTTTAGTTTCAAACAACATTTATTACGAAAAAAGAAAGGGTTTATTGGACGATTATTGTTTTATTTTTATTTGATCGGTTGATTGAATTGGATAGGTTAAAAAAACCCATCTCATTCCATAAAAGGCTGGATGTTGGAACAAAAACGCACGTACATACTATGCAATTAGTTAATCAAATCCAATCGCGTATTTCTTTTTGTGCGTGCGTGAATGTCGACTAGTATTCCCATTTGAATCGGAACCAATTCGTCGTAAAAAGCCTTTGGTCAGTGAGATACCATTACCAGAATAATTTATGAAACGTACTTAGTGTCTTACCTATAGGTAAGACGTTACGTTACGTACGTAGATAATTCATTCAAATGAATTTGTAGGTACCTTGGTAACCTAAAAGACTTGTTCCACAAAATATACAGAATTTTTACAAATGTCAGAAGAATACATTAGACAAGTTTGTACGGAATACGTACAAAACTGAATACGTTCTAAATTTGTACAGTAATGTCAATCTTAATCTGGACAGGTAATACCCCCAGTCACCCTGGCATCCCTATTTACCTAGAGGCAAGTATTAGTAGCGAGTGGACGGTTGGACGCCCCGTCGCAAGGCGCCGCTGAATCAGCTGACTGCGAGCGGCCATTTTGGATTTTTATTTTTTAAACTACCGGCCATAGACAAACAGTTTGATCACGTTCGGTCGTTGTTTTCTTTCGTGTGTTGAATCAACGAATTAGGGAACAGGCAACAAATGTTTGTACTTTCTAATTGTCTTTAGGGGTTTCTAGAAGTTTTTAAGCTCATTTTAAAAATTAACTAAAGTAGTGTGGGCCAATAAGCTTTAATGTTATTTAGAAGAAAACTGCTCATTAATTATGATAACCAAAAATATCCACAAAAGCAAAACCGAAATAGATTTAATTTGATTTAGAATAGAAGCACGTGCCACCTTTTCCGGCGAAATCAAACCTACTGACAATAATATCTATGCCTTATAAATCAAAGTTGACGCCCGAAACCCGATAAAAAGCGCCAAAAGCAAAACAATAAATTGCCAAAAAATCCGCGGGCATCCAGAGAAATCACCGCGAGAATTACGTTGAGAAACTTTTTTAATAACGCCCCGCGATTCAGTCTCAATCGAAAAATCCGTAACAAAAACCCTACACCGGTAAGAAAAATGTATAAACATGTCAGAGGACTGGTCCAGGTACCTACGCCATTTTTTATTGAATTGAACACCTATGCCGGAGAGGGAGGACCGATCCCTGCCTTTTCAAGCGCGGCAAGAACCGCAGGGGAAAGGGACGGAGCATACATGGGTCCTTATCACTCCGCTGCATTCATGAGGACAAAGAATAAGTAGTAATAAAGACGTGACATTCCTGCAGATGGTTGATAAAACTTAATACTTGCCAGTTTGTTCGCTCTACGGCTATTAAAAGGCAACGAATAGATACGTTGTTACACGGTCTTTAGTTCTCAAGCTTCATGAAAACATTAAAGGAAATGGTTCTCTCTGCCGAGGTCGTATATTGCCCTCCATGTTGGTGGTATCGGGCCTTTTTACTTTTGCAATTGCCGCGAAATCGGAACGAAAAGAAAATGGAAAACATTCAACGTCTCAATTTAACTCCGGGAAGAAAACAGCGCGATGTCTTCAAGTGAGATACGATCTAAATAGGCGCGATGGTTTCTGAACATGCCTAATTTTTGTCATCGTTCGGAAACCATTCGAATGTTTTCGAAATGACAAATGCCGGTGATCCATCTGTTTTGCTGCTATTCCGGCGAAGCCAATTAGTGAAAGAGACATCCGATATCCCCGTCTCAAAGCAAAGGGACAAGTTTGGGCTCCAATTTTTACCTGATGTTATTACTAGCGTTGACAGTCGTATTATAAGGGGCGCAAAAGTCCACGGCACACTCGAAACATCGCAATTTTATTATGCTCGGATGAATCGTAATGGCATTGGGTGAATGGCGGTTCATCATTTAAGAGGATTTACACGTGAGAACATCCTCTTATCCCACAAATTAAGTTTAAATCGAGGTAGAGGAAAAAAAAAGATCTTTCTTTAATTAACGTTTTACGGATACAGAAATCATACAAATGATAGCATACTGGAAACGTAATTTAAACACATGCAATTTCGTATTTGACGGGCAAACTTCTTGAATAAGCCACTGAAAATAACCTT
Source organism: Maruca vitrata (assembly GCA_039566165.1). Taxonomy (NCBI): domain Eukaryota; kingdom Metazoa; phylum Arthropoda; class Insecta; order Lepidoptera; family Crambidae; genus Maruca; species Maruca vitrata. The sequence continues at coordinate 7,044,712 of CM076936.1, read as the reverse complement.
CAGGCCGATTTCGGAGTCATGCGAAACTCGTAAAATCTTACCAAAGAGACGCTTGATTCACCGACGCTCCCTAATCTTACAAAATGTAACGATCCTGTCGCCTTTATCGGTACATTACCCCGTATCTACGCAAATCCAGCCGAATTCGAGAAGGAAGACGCCGATATATAGAAAATTTTTGCTCGAACGAAACCAACTGATGTTTTCATTCGGATGTTAGTAAGGGGAAACTCGTAAACCGGCGCTCCGTAAATCGATCGTTTGTTCAGCTGATTGCTAGATTGAAAAGCTTTTCACTTTGTTATCTACCGGCCTTAAGCAGCGCAATGCACAATATCGGAGCTTTTGCTCTCTACCAATACCACAAATGAATTCAACGTGTATAATTTGGAAACAATTTTGGATCCACAATAATAAACTTACTTAAAATAACGGCCCACCGAAATGATTCCTGAGAATTCCGAAGCGTGTCTTAGAGACAATAAAATAACTTTCTTATAACGATTCCGCCTCGGGGCAATCCCGTAATGTTTCTTCCTTACGCATTGTGTCTGTATATTGGACCTGCGGTGTAATAAAACAATAAAATGTTGCAGAACTGGCGGGATTGCCGTTCAGAACACGCAAAGCGAAGGGGCGCGAGTTAAACATCTGCCGAATGACGATAACCCTGCTTCAGCAGTAGATAATGCAGTTAAATATAGTTCAGCCGACTTCCAAGTAAATTCACACGTCCCTCGGAGGAGCAAGGTGATTTAATGACCAGATAATGATAATAATCACTTGTAATGTTCCCAGCAACTGAAGCGATCATCCATCGAAGTGGATCCTGCTATCAATGTAAGTGAAGAGGAAGTAATTACAAACACACGGATTACAAATAAAGCGACTGTTGTACGTTTGACGTTAATAGGAAGAACTCATGTTTTGATTACAATGATTAATGATTAGTCATAGACCATCCGTGTTGGATTACCTATCCATAAAAATGTTAGATATCAAATGCAAACAGTCAGAACATAACGTAATTAGGTGCATAAAAACTTTGAATGAAGGCTCTCCGTCAAGATTCGATCCACTACATTATGTTCAAAAATGTTAATAGAAATCAGCGTTGAAAATACAAGGTCGACACTGATTTGTATGGTCTTGCAAATTGCAAATCATTTCTGGGTGCATAATAATCACAAGACGTACAAGAAACATGCTAACTAGCTTACGGTACAAATTAAATATCAAATCTTACACATAACCAATACTTTTAAGTAGCAAGAAAATACAATATTACCGTTATGAGTAACGAACACAATAGTCTTTAATTTACATATTTTCCAGCAACATTTTTATTTGCAAGTCGGACTTAAATAATTCAACCAGTAATGGCGTCCAACTGAATATTCTGCACCGATATTAATAATATATTTTGCGTGATCAAATTGTTGACAGATCGACTCTGAAAGTGGCGTGCAATATTGGCAGGATTTTTAATTTAACATCTACATTTAACGCTCGCTGTAATGGCGTTTTCGAACGCCGCAAATACAGAATAACAGGCTGCATCCGACGTTTTAAAACATTTTAGATTCGACTGGCGGCCATATTTAGTCGAACGAAATCGGGTTTTAGCGTCCGTTAAATGTAGCGTTTACAGGATAGTATTATCTGAAACTAATAATAGTAGTACCTATAAGTAGGCAAATATACCAAAATTTTAATGAATAACAAGAAAAAAGTCCACTCTTGCAATAAAGTTAATTACTTAAGTTAATCATGTTAAAAAAAACTAGAAACTTGTTTGCTGTTAATTTCTAATTGATGCTAATTCAAGACAACATTATCAATCTTAGCAATATTGAAACCGGAAACGGCATGTTAAAAAACGGAATAACAATAGAACAGAAACATTTTGGGTAACGATTGATTCGAACGAACTTTTTCATTTCCCTGTAAATGACCATTGAAACACTTCGTTTCTTTGTGAACATTACTTCCAGCGGGACTGGAGTGCTAATAAAATTCAAATGATTCAAATGAATTATTTATCAGTTGATATAATTACCCTTATTCCTCTCTACCGTGTTCAATTCTCAGCTTGATATTTGATACCTAGATTATTTAGTCTGCAAATTAGACTTTGAAATAGGCATAAAAATGTCCGCAAAAGCTAAACTTTACACAAATGAGGTTTCAACTTAATGCAAGAATCTTGTTTCTCGCTAAAACTCCGCATTTTTAATGAAGAGAGGAATACCCTATTAGAATTCCTACTTTAGTGAGTGCGAGAAATGTGATTACGGTCAAAATATGTCGATAGGACGTACTTTTATTGTGGAAGCCACTTTAAAAAGTAGTCCAAAAGATTCTCGAGATTCTTCAGATATCTTCATGGCTTAATAAATAGGTAGAAAGCCACTTTGCCCGATTTGAATGACTATGGTTGCCCCATCTTTACAATCTTCTCTTTTCTACTCAAAGCTATTTTGTGTTTTGTGTTTCAACCGTAACTTCCAGCCCGTAAGAATCGAATTCTCGTGTCAATTAGGAGCGGTGATGTTTTTTAAAATTGTTGTTCTTTTTACTCCGCCGTTACATCTTTTAGATACTTTTTTAGTTTAATGATTTCTAACTTAGTGCTAGTAATTACCATTTCCGAAAATACATCCAACGTTTTGTATAGAACAATGAGTGGCTATTGTTGGAAGTTTTCTGTGTCTAATGACTGGGTAGATTTGAAGTAGTCTTTTCAAGCTCGGTTATACGAGGGGAGGTCAATAAGTTCGCGGAATGAGAGAGAAGGAGGTTGAAATTAAACACCAAATTATTTTTCCTTTTCAATATATTCTCCTTTAACCCTAATACATTTTTCGGATCTCTCAAATAGCTTGTTTATACCATCGAAAAAAAATGATTTGTCTTTGGTGTCAAAATAGGCCGAAATTGCCGACTTGACTTCTTCATCGTCGTCAAATTTCTTTCCACGCAGCTCTTTCTTCATTTTTGGAAATAAATAATAGTCCCTGGGGCCAAGTCTGGACTGTATGGTGGGTGGTTTAATTGTTCAAAGCCGCATCGGTGAATGGTAGCCGTCGCAACATGGCACGTGTGGACGGGTGCATTGTCGTGCAAAAGGAGCACACCTTTTGACAGTTTTCCTCTTCTTTTTTCCTTAATGGCTTCTTTCAATCTTTCCAGTAAAGAAGCGTAGTACTGTCCCGTTATAGTCGCACCACGTTCTTTATAATCGATCAGTAAAATACCTTCTGTGTCCCAAAAGATAGTCGCCATGATCTTTCCGGCCGATTGTGACACTTTAAACTTCTTTGGAGGAGGTGTGCCTTTTTTATGCCACTGCATCGACTCTTGCTTCGACTCAGGTTCATAGTGGTGAACCCAGGTTTCATCTCCAGTAACAATCCGGGCCATAACTTCTTCCTTTCTCTCTCCACAGAGCTTCAGAAACTGGTGAGAGCACTCGACACGCTCGCGTTTTTGAAGTGGCGTGAGCATTCTCGGAACCCATCTTGCACTGACTTTAGTCATCCCAAGATGATGATGTAGGATATTTAAAATACTTGATTCGGATACTCCAACCATTGCTGCAAGTTGCTTCTTCTTCAGTCGGGCATCTTCCAATACAAGTTTTTCTACTTTTTCGACGATTTCCGGTGTGGTGGTCTCAATTGGTCGTCCGGAGCGAGTAATCTCCAATGGACTTCCTTCCTTGTTTGAAAAGACCATGCAACTTGTAAACCATGGTTTTACCAGGGGCAGAGTCCGCGTAAACCGCTAACAGCTCTTGAAAAATCGTCTGAGCAGATTTTCCTTGCTTGGTAAGGAACTTAATAACGGCACGGTGTTCAATTTTCTCCATACTGGCTGACTTCTTCCCGATTTAGTTGTTTGCAGGTCGATAACTCAAAAGTTAATGACCCGATTAGGTTCAAACTTGGTATATATACTCTTAATGAGGTGCTTAACTAGTGCCTACCTGGACGGGTAAATTTATCCCCACCAACCCCTCCATTCCGCGAACTTATTGACCTCCCCTCGTAGTTCATGGTGACCTCAGTTTCTTTGTCATTTTCAAGGTGAATGACAGTTGGATGAAAATTAATGAACTTTCAACTGACGATCGGTTTATCTGATCGATTGAGATGAGTAAGCACGACGTAAACGACAGTTTAAAAAATGGTTACGGGGTTATTACTTACCTATATCCACCTATATCGAAACAGTATTAACAATACTGTACGTATATTTCTGCGTATGCATGCATGTCATTTGTATTATTTCGGTATAACCGATGTAAAAGAACTCACTTGAATTTATGAGATAACGGAATATAAGCAGTATCTCAAAACTAATAGATCACAGCATGAAAGTCGGCAAAAGCGTTGTAGATTTCGTTCAATGTACCTAATTATTCGATGTCAGAATCGACATGGCTTTTTGCCGAATCGTCACGATCTTATCCACAATAAAATTGAAAAAACAGTATAACAAGTTTTTTTAAGAGAGACAATTTCGAGTTTATAAAAATTAAGAGAAATATTTAGGCATGTTTTCCAAACAATTTGACTACCAAAATTGTCAGATGAGATTTCGAACCCGTTTACAGAAGACATTGGTAGGCGTATCTTAGCAGGAATACCACAACTAAGAACTAAGAAGATTAATTGATTACAGAAGCACAAGGCAACAAGGAACCGCCTCACTCCGATTGATAAGCTACCAAACGACAGTGAATGCATCACTGTCATACACTCTGTTGTGATCGAGATAGAAACCGCATCAAAGTCTTCGACTTCAACTCTTGCGCATGCCATCATCAATTAGACCCAAGAGCATGCTTAACTGTTACTTCGTCGCCGAACATGTCACAATGGGTTGTCAAATTTAATTAATCCCTACAAGATATACCATCCAACCATGCCTATTAGACTAATGAACTCTATTCCGAGAGCGTAAAGGTCAATTTTAAAGCCAGTCCCGAATTGACCGCTCGACTAACGGTCCGTTGCGGTCCAGTATTTTTTTACGGTTAAATGTCGAAGATAAATTGATGGTTTATTTAGATACTTGAATACTGTTTTGAGACAGTATGAACGCGTTTTGAACGATGGTACTTTCTTGTCGCGTCCTTTGTGGTTTTTGGAAATCTTCTTTCATCAGGTGCATCTCAAGGTATTATTTTTGAATAAACTGTTCGGAAACATAATCTGATATTTCCCAATATGATCTCATGCATATTTTTGGTCTACAGACATTTTTTTTTAGTTCTTATTGAATTCACAAAGAAGGACCATACTATTCTTGATCATAATTTGTGATTGCGTTCACATTTGAATAAAGCTTTTTAATATGATGTAATATTATATTCGCGTAGACATATCTAGAAAATAGGCAACCAATTACAGGGTATACGAAACATCACTTCAAATACGTTGAATAACTTTATTCAGATTTCTGTTTAATCATATAAATCTAGAAAACGAATTACACTATCTCAATACTCGACATTGAAGTGGTCCTCGTAAAAATGGCAATTTAAGATTCTGTATTCGTATCTAGGCTCGTCTTATTTTCGTAGACCCAAAAAACGTTTCTCACGAACGCAAAACGTTGAATATCAAACTGTAATCTAAAAGAGATAAAGGGCGAAGTAAAAAATCCTGTCGAGAGTAAATCCTATTTCGCAAAGTTATGGTGCCTACTTAAAAGTTCGGGGACAATAAAGCAGTGGTAATCTAGATCTTATACGCCCTTAGGGTCTTATCACAAATTAAATTTAAGAACTAAGCAACATTAACTCCGCTTGACTTGGGAACTACGGTGAAAAACGCTAAAGGTGTAACCGAGAGCGCTAATTACCCGACTCCGAAACTCAAACGAGGGTAATGTGTTTAATTAAAGAGTTACAGACATGAGTTTTCAGATAAGGGCCATTTGTAATGACTTAATTTGGCATGCCTTTAGGTGGTTTAAAACTCAGAAGAAACCAGTTTAGGCTAAACGAATTATACCAACCGATTTTAAGTATCAGCTTACATCATTACAAATACCATCATCATCAATTTTGGAGATAACTATGACATATTATAGATAATGTTTTAGATACCTACATGGCTCTATAGACCCATAATCGCTTATCAGAATGTCATCTTATCCGCTGATAATCAACATTTTGACGTTAATGAATCCTTTAAAGATTGACAGCTGTCATTTTACATCACTACAAATGTCATAATGAAAAATATTTTTGTCGTCAAGTTCGTAGGTTGAGATTTTATCGCAATGTAAATTGGAATGTGTACGCATTGATTCTAATTCAAATTAAGTTTAACTTCCTATTCTACGTGTTACGCTTAATGTTTGCATAAAAAGCTAGGCTTGAATTAGGTACTTAAATCCGTTCAAGTTTACTAGGTACATAAGTAATTAGGTGGACTAAATGCAAGTTACAAAACATTTCAAAATCGTAATAATACAAATTACGTACTTTAATTTTCTTTACACTGAATTCGACGAAAATCACAACATGATTTTTCAAATAAAGTTTTTACTTTAAACTAAATAAGTATCATTATAATTTCGCCAGCCTAATAAATAACAACACTTTAATATTAGAACGAGTAGTCAGTTAAAATTAATTGCCATACCCACACCGTACCCTCATTTTCCTTCATCACCCTTTACAAAATCGAAGCAATAAATCTAATAGGACCTGAAAACTATGTGGCCATTCGGAGGCACGACATCCTATCCTAAAATGGCGTCATAAATTAAAAGTGAAGCTACAAATCAAAATTGGAACACACCCTAGACGGTGAAGAACGTAAATGCGCGGGATCGTCTATCTTCTTTTATCTATGGCCCAATGACGTGAAGTTGTGGTTTCGGAATTTAGATTTTCTTGCGTATTTAGTTATATCCGTTGTTATGGGAAATATATTTATAGTTAAATGTATTAATCGTTACACTAGGCACATTAGGATGGCTTGCAGTCCAAATTGAATGTCTAAAGGTACCACCTATCCAAAGTTAAATATTATTTAGTCCAGTCAAAATAGACATTTAACCTAGGAAAAATTCGCATAGAGCTGAAAATTGGCATGAATGTTGGAAACACTATTACAAATAATCTGTCAAAAGTCCCCATCGATCCCACGTCTGCAAAAAAAAATAATCAAGGTCAAATGTCACAAATATCAGTTTTATGCACTTTTGAGCGAAACGGTAAGTTTAATCATAAAAGTATACAATGACAAAATTACTTATCACGTAATTATCTATAAAAAATGTCTAAACACTTTGTTCCTAAGATTCACCATTTCAGAGATATAGCGATGCACAAAGTTGAAAAAGTTGTATTTTCAAACGCTTTCAGGCCCCTATGCGATTGTGCTAGACAGTTAAAATTTCAACGAATGATGTATCTCAGTTGCCTCTATAACATCTAATACTAGAAACAACATGAAACCAACGTGTAAAGTGGGATCTCATACAAAACCTATGTTTTTTTTTCTCACACTTGGGCGGTTTTTAACGTGGTTACCCTAGTGAACCTATTCCAGGTCATATATCGATCAAAAACGATATCAACAGATGAATGCATATTATGTAAAATATGAATTTTCTAATGATTAAAACCACGATATCTCGCGAAAGGTGAGTCGGAAAAGAAAAAGTGACTGGACCATTTTTGTAGAAAATTGTATGATCTACAACTTTTGTTTCACCTATTTTTACGATAATACTTACTGTTTTCGAGAAAAATGAAAAAATCCTTAATTTTATACTTTTGACCTTGAATAAAATTTTTTGCAGAAGTAGGATTGATGGGGATTTTTGATATTTCGTTTATTATGATGTATTTAACGTCTCTGGCAATTTTCAGCTCTATGCGAATTTTGTCTAAGTTAGCACTTATTTTTGTCTATTTTGACTGGACTATATTTGGCAATTCTAGTTTCAATTAGCTCTCATTTATTAAACGCGTGACGCATCTTCTGATAATATTTAGATGATTTGTTCTTTAAATGCAATGCAACGCTCAAAAACATAGTAAAAAAAATATAGACTTAAGTGCAGCACGTAATATTCCTAGGTAAAAAAGATCTAACTACATAGTTACTGATAGCACGTCTTAGTTATGTAAAGAGTAGAATAATGCATTCTTTGGGTGAGTGAGTAACCTTGGTTAGACCTCGTCTTCACTCAATACCGACCGTGCGTGACTAACATCAAAAGTTTCAGCTTTTGGTTAATAAAAAATGCCATTAAATACCTACTGTGAAATGGAAAGCAATCTTGAGAAAAAGAGCACAAAACTTTCAATACAAATATTTAAGGTCGTTAAGGGTTCTAGTTCTAGGTAATTATTTTCAATTATATTCGAATATCGAGGAGTGTTTTATTAGGGAAGATTTCGTGATGCACATTTTGTCAATTAAATAGGGTTCAGTACCCGAAGGGTGCCAAATGTGCCCTATTAGATTAGCTCCCGTATTAAAAACGGTATTTTTTATATTAAAATTGAGTCTTTGCCCAGCACTGGGACTGTATCGGTAAAATTAAAAAAAAATTATATTACAATACACCTTATTTATAAGGTTTTTTTTAGGAGCTACTGGCCCTGAGTCCGACTCGCACTTGATTTATTTCTTTTCTAACCGGCCAATCTCTACAAGTTGAAATGAAACAAGTGAATTCGATATTTTTGTGTCCACTCGAAACAATCGAATGCTAATTGTAAATAATGCCAGCATAATCTGTGGCCGGTAGGACGTGCTCCTCGCCCCTTCACTCAATTCGGGCTCTGAGGCCGCTGCATCGACACATGTCGCCATCTGTTTAAGTACCACCGAACACGCGTTTCCGTGATTTTTTTGGACGGCCAATTAACTTTGGAGTCTCGTTTTTGTGGCTACACGTGACGATGCGTCCGGAATGGCGTTTTAAAGTGCTTAATTAATATTAACTTCTATTATCATTAGGTTTGTTGTTAGAGAAGCTACAGAAATATTCTCAGTAAACGGTCTTCTATCTAGAGGCCTGTTCTTCCTAACTGACTTACGATGATGGCTTGGAGTAGCCTCATCATCATCTCTGGAGTTGCATGGGAGCGGATGGCACTCACTGTTGTGATAGACAGGCAGTACAAAGACGAAGTTTTATTATACAGGATGCATTTAGATTGACAATGTTAAGATGTCACTTTTCCTAGGACATCTTAGTACCAATCAACATCGCTAAAGGTTAGAATCAAACCTAAATAAAATACCTAATGCCTATTTCTCTCATTGCGGTGATATCTGAACTGAGTCAGTGAGTGAGTGATCTATTTACGCTTGACGCATACTTTTTTTAACTGACTTTAATTGGACTAATGAGTTAATTCCTATTTGAATTTCTTTGAAAGACTAACTGGATACCGGCTTTTGTTTTATTACATAGAATGCAAATCGGCGTCTACTGACAATCGTTTTTTGGAATCGTTGCTTACGCAATCTTTCGGGATCATATCATTCTACACTCAGGGGCACATTTAACCGTCCACTCATATATTAGGCCATATCGTTTGCTTATTTTAACTTACGTTTTAATTGCTCGGCGTAACTTGTTGATGGGTATATCTGCATTAAATAAAACATTCATACCCTCGGTTTCTTTACTTTTCTGGTTCCTATTCAACAATCATCAGTTTAGACGCACTTTGACATCCTGGCTTTTTAGTTTAGCTGACGGATACATTATTGTTTTAAGACTTTATTGTACTCGTTATTTGATAAAAATCAACTTGTTAGGTTGCCGTGATTAAATTAAGACCAAAAAATGCCATTGGATGCGTCTATTGCAGCTAGGGTTGTGGCACTTGCAGACGCTAGGTTCAGACAGCGTAGCAGTGTAGAAAAAAAACAACGGATGCTTGGATCTCCTCGTACCACTATCCAAGATGCCATCCGGCGTTACAGAGAGACCGGTTCCTACACCAGAAGGCCAGGGCAAGGCCGTAGACGGTGTACATTGGCGAGGGATGATCGATACATCGTCTTGAATGTTCTGCGAAATCGGTTTACTACAGCTTCTGAGGCTCGTAGCCGATTGTTTGAAGTTCTAAATGTGAGTGTAAGCCTACGTACAAAAAGAAGAAGGTTAGCAGAGCGGAATCTGAGAGCATTTAGACCAGCTCGAGTCCCAGAATTGACCGCAGCGCTCAGAAGAGCGAGACTAAGATTTGCCTAAGAACATGCTAATTGGACTTCGGAACAATGGAAGATGGTTCTCTTCTCAGATAAGTCATGAATCTCTCTACACGGTCCATTAGGACTCCAGCACGTGTATAGATGCCGCGGAGAAAGGTTTGCTGCATGTGCTGTGGTCGGAACCGTAGAATACCAGGAGGCTCTATAATGGTATGGGGTGGCATATCTTACACTGCCCGCACGGAGCTGGTTATTTCTGAAGGAGACAGTATTAATGCTCACAGGTACGTGACAGAAGTCCTAGAACCACAATTAGTACTTTTTGCGCCTTTCATAGGCAATAATTTTGTTTTTATGCACGACAATGCCCGTGCGCACACTGCGAGAGTTGTTACCGAGTACTTGAATGCCATCAATATTCAGCGATTACCTTGGCCAGCTCGAAGTCCTGACCTGAACCCAATAGAACATGTGTGGGACAACCACAAAAGATGAATCCGTAGTCGTACACCAGCTCCAAGCACCTTCGGTGAGCTAAGAGCACCAGTGATCGAGGAATGGGAAAAAAGCCCCCAAAGTGACATCAAAGAAATAATGGATGGGCTTCCAAATCGGTTGCAAGAAGTCATTAGGGCCAGGGGAGCAAATACACATTATTAATTAGTAAATGTAGGGTACACTTTTCTTTTAAATTAATTTTCGCATTTTTTTAATTTGTTGTACGAAAACGCCATTTTCACATTTAGTTTTTTTTTGTCATAAATAAACCATTTGACACCGTACAAATTTTTAATTAATGTTCGTTTATATCTGCTTAACTTAATATCATAACAAAATTTATTTCAAATAGTCTGATTTTTAAGAGAACTGAAAAAATGTAAGTGGCCGGTTAAATGTGCCCCTGAGTGTATATCCATAGACAAAAAAAAACTTTTTCTGTCGGTCTCAATGCTTCGTGCATTATTGTAGTCGATATGGTGAGGCCGTTTGCATGCCGGGTTACTTTCAAACTGGACCGACAGGGTTTTTGTGACCAGTCACACAATACCCGAATTCGTTGTATCATCCTTTGTTGAAGGGCCTTTCAAGTACCTACTGTTAGTAAATTGGGGCGATGACCAAGGGACATTAAATAATGTTGCAACATGAAATGTGTGTTAAGTAGCTGCGTGATAGGTAAAAGATAAAAAGATGACAATACTCGTTTGCTTGATGATTTCGCAAGTATCTTTCAGTGGGTTACTTTTATCAAATATAAAAAATAATGATAAAAAAAAAAAAATGAGCGTATTTATTTGCCTTAGCCTTAGAATAGACTAAATAATAAAAAGCGTTTACTTAGTATAGTTTCTAGCATTGGTGAATATCTTAAAAAGCAATGCTTAGGAAGATAATTATTTAATAATCTTCCTAATGTTTAAGACAAACGTAAAAGTGTTAACGTAATTCGGTACGTAATAATTACTTAGGTAGATTGGTACCACTACTACTATATGATATGTGTTATGATAATAAAGCTTTTCGTCGGTATCTCTTTGTAAGTAATAGGCATTGAAATCTTACGCGTGCCAGCCTTATGTTCCCATCTACCTACATGATCGAAAACTGTTATTCACAAAATTGAAATGTTCCACACTCAATCACATAGCGGAACGCGGAGATCAAGTCATAAATGCCAATAAATAACTCGATGGAAACCTCAAAGTAACCTATTCTGTATGCGGGTATCTTAATACTTATTATTATTCAAAATCGAAGACTTTATCGCGTACAAGAAAGCGTCAATATCTCTTTTACGGCTCTCTTTACGATGAATCAACGGTTTCATCTTGTAAATGTAACCCTTAAATTGGTCATAAAATTATGCGATCGAACTCAAAGTTTCCGTCTTTAAGATGATACATATCTGTTTCTCGAGGCCCGCATCATAAACTTTTGTGTACAAATAAAAACTTAACGTCAATTAAAACTTGCGAACGTTTATTAATTTCGGAGACAGTTTTCGGACTCGGATTTTTCGGTTTCGTCTCAAGATGCAGGGATAACTTGTGAGATTCGGTTTTTATTACTCTTGAAATATTAAATTTCGTTTTATGGGGTGCTTCGGTATCAAAAACGCAATAAAAACGCACTTATCGTGTGTAGAGGTCAGTGAATCTATGTGGATCGGTTTGCCGTTTCATAAAATTAAATTAAATTTTGTGATTGTGACGATATTATCTGCTTAAATGTAGTTATATGCATTCTACCTGGAAACCAGTTACTTCAGACACAATTTTTGACACTGCAATGGTGTCTTAAAAAATTTTGTTCGGATCAGAAAACAGGTGTCTAACTATCACCCTACCTACCAATTAGAATATGGTTGCCTTTTATTTTTTAGAATAGGATCAAATCTCTTTTGCATTTGTTTTTTTTTTCATTTTATAAAGTAAGTTACCTACTTAACTAGCTTTTACACAATTGGACCTTTTTTTTGCATTGTGATAGTGTTTATGTCACCACCGGTAATGTTTTTTCGCTTCTAATTTGCATCGCAATCACCTTGATTGCCGAAATGCCGTGTTCACCCGAAATTGGGTTAACAAACCTCACTATTATGTTGTGTAATTAGCTGTAGATCGCACAAAATGTAGTTTACACCGACAATACGATAGGAATCCATTGTTTTGTGACTAGTAACGCCATCTGTGCGAAAGCTTGGGCGAACGAGAGCTTTCAAGCCGTCTTATTGAAATATACGGGTTTTAGCCCCGAATACCGAGAAATCACGTTTAAAACAAACCACAATTTAGGCACTTTGTACGTAGAAATTAATTACAGCATCGTTACGTTCATACCCACTCAGTGCGAATGAAAATTGTTTAGATTTAGGTTGGTTTGGGAAGGTAAACATGGGCAAATAAGGGCTTCATTCGTTACTTCAACGATATTAAAATACGCTTGTTACTATCGGTACAGAAACATATTTTTTTAATGGCAGAAGTAACTACAGATTGGCCATAAAACATAAAAAATAACATTTATGAGTCAAAATCAAGCAACCACTTAGCGAGAGATGTTCGAAGCGCGTTTTATTTCACATCAACATCACGATCAGGCGAGATCGCACGGAACATTTAATAATCGGCGCGGCAATTTAAGTTAGGTATTAAAAAATGCTAAGTGGCCCCAGGCAGCCTACCATTACCGTTATACCCGCCGCCTAACTAATTAATACTCGCCCACTCGTCCCGGTCCGGAATCGAACCTGTTCTAAGGCCGTGTTTACTGCATGCACGCCTGCATCTACAATGCAAATCCTAGCATCCAACTCTACGCATTACAAGTTACAACACGCACGAATCCCAATCTCCGCTTATCGATTAAACTCCATACGAGGGTCGTAGAAAGAATTCCTTACAACAATGAACCGGTGTAACAATAAATACCTTAATGATTCCAGAGATCGGAGAGAAAAGGCGTCCGTTCCGTGTAACCCGTCTCACAGTTTAAGAGAAATCCACTACAGCACGCCGTGTAGGCAACATCACAATACAAAATCACGATTATCACACTGTACACTGATTGTAATTCACAGCACTGATTCGGTTTTGGTAGAAAAGATGTTTTTTCGTAACACAACGCGTCGCGGCGGGCCTGTGGGGACGACCGATGCGCGCGGCGGCCGGGCACTTACTGGATGGACTGGTTTTCGCGGGGGGGCGCGGGCGGGACGGTACCTCGGTGCGTTTCGTTCGGTTTTATGAAAATATTTCGTGAGTAATACACGTGCTATGCTTGAGAGCGTCGTCCTATCGGCTACGCGATGTCTTTGATTGAAGACCAGATACATTTTCGATAAGGTACCTGCAATGAGAGCGGTTTTGAGCGCGCCTTTTGTCTATGCCCACGCTAGCCTAGCCATTCCCGGGCTGTGCACTGTGCAGTAGCATTTCTATCTACAATCAAATTTACAACGCATTGCTACCTACCCGTTTGGTATTATGGTCGTATTATACCTTCATTACTGCTGCTTTTAAAGGGTACCGAAGCGATGTATGAGCACATACGCAGTACCTATTAATGTGGTATCTTTACAAAGAATCGCGGATCTTATTACGGCGAATACTAACATTAATTAAAATAAACGGAGGCTGCATTAACTTTTATTGTGTTTTGTAGCTTATTGTAACTATTGATGCTTGTCTGTAATATGATTTCAATATTAATAGGTAATGTTCACGATGTTTTCCTTCACCGTTAAAGCGTCGAATGATGGTACATATGAATCGTGAGGAAACCAGCACACCTGAGAGATTTTTCAACGGTATGTGAAGCCATGTCAGAGGCCTACGGGCGGCTTAAAAACTCTCGACACCAGGTTGTTCATCAACCATACGATAAGAAGAAGAAGAAGAAGGTAATGTAACTCTCAATATTGATTTTCTAATAGGAATTAATTTCTTAAAGTAAATAGGTATATTTTCAAGCGTTAGCACGAAAGCTTTCGTTCGATTCTCGGTTTCGGGTGATTTCCGTTGTAAGAAGTCGTTCAAAAGACAATTTTTGCATTTTGCTGCAAAAGCTGGAATAACAGCTTGTGTTTGGTGCAGGACAATAAGTTATATAGATTCTATGTAATAGTTTACTTACGATTGGAATTGATGTTAATTCTACGTAAGGGTTTATGATTTAATTAATCTAGACACGCGGTAGCGTGTCAAGCCAAGGTTCAAGAAACAGAACTGGCGAGCCGCACCGTGTGTAATATTACACGAACCATTTGGAACCACTTTTGAACCCCTCATAAATCAAAAACTATTTCACATAAACGTATCAAATTTGGCTCATATATTGTGACTTGCGAGACAAATATGTGTTCTAAATTTCAAAAGTTTATCTCAAACAGTTATTTAGATATTAATGTCCAAAAATCCTCATTTTTATCATTGACTGACTGACAGATCAAAATTCTAACCCAGTTCCAAATGACCTAGAGAGTTAAAATTTGGTATGCAGATAGGTAATTACATGAATACAAAGGAAAAAATAAAAAACTGGCAATTTTTTAATAATTAGGTTAGGTTCTATTATGAACGCTTAACATAAATACCTAATTAGTGCCTAATAACGACTATATACCGGGGAAGGCAGAGCACTAAGTATATATTTAGGTATACTTACTTATTTACAATTAAGAGTAGGTACTTATAGTCGGTTTTCATATTTATTACTTAGGGTAGGTACCTACATAAAGTCTAGTTTTAGTTTTGAATTTGTCCTTTTCAAAGGACCCACGGCGTTACGATGATATATACTTTTTTCTACAAAAAGTAATGATATCCAATCAAAAACATAAATGTGAAATGAGAGCCAAGTTCAATATTGCCTTGGTTGTTGACTTCAGCGACAAAAGAAGTGAGATCTAAATGGGTGCCAAGTTCAATGGTCAACCCAGAAATTTATTTATAAGTAACACTATAACATACCTATCATATCTTCTTATAACATAAGATAATGTATGGTGGTAGCCTATGAAGGTCTGTCTTGGCTAGTTTTCATATATGAATTATAGCCGTCGCAAGTTCTAAGCCTACAAGTATTTGTCGGTTTTTATTTTATAATTCCGAAAATTTGGATTGTTGGTAGAAACTAGCAAGCGAACATAATAATACGTTGGTAGGTTTATAGAAACTAGCCAAGACAGACCTTCATAGGCTACCACCATACATTATCTTATGTTATAAGAAGATATGATAGGTATGTTATAGTGTTACTTATAAATAAATTTCTGGGTTGACCATTGAACTTGGCACCCATTTAGATCTCACTTCTTTTGTCGCTGAAGTCAACAACCAAGGCAATATTGAACTTGGCTCTCATTTCAAATTTATGTTTTTGATTGGATATAATTTAACATACCTACTCGTCGTATGTAAATAGATACCTCCTTAAGACAAATTTAATTAAAATGAAAAATTATTTAAATTACAATCTTGGTGTCGTGGTAACCAATCCGATGCCAACTTGTCTGGGCGCGGATGGTCCCAGATTCGATTTTCGGTCGAACCAAATTTTTATTTTAATATTTTTTTCAACTTATAGAACCTAGCATGTGTCTGCACGATTTTAGACATTAGGCGAAGCAATCATCATCATCAGCCCATATACGTCCCCACTGCTGGGGCACGGGCCTACCCTAAACTAGGGCGATAAATCCTTAGTCGACCACGCTGGCCAAGTGCGGGTTATTCGACTACACAACCTTAGAATTTCTTATTAGGTGTGCAGGTTTCCTCACGATGGTTTCCTTCACCGTTAAAGCGTCGAATGATGGTACATATGAATTTCAAATTTGAAAAACACATGGGTACCTGGCGGGGTTTGAACTGGCGACCTCTCGCATGGCAAGCGATGACCTTAACCACTCGGCCATCGACGCTTTTTTGCGAAGCAATAGTTCTTGCTATCTGAGAACGTTAGAAGTTAGAAGAGAATTTAAGCTATAGAATAAGCTTATCCTACCTACCGCCATATATTTGTCATACTGCCGTTCATGTCATGTAAACAACCTATAATCTTGTATTGTTACTTACGCATTCAATTAGTTCTAGCAAGATATCGCGGTGAAGGAAGCTTTCTAAGAAACACTTACGAACTGTCGCAATGCCATGTTCAAGTACTGTTTAACCCAAAATATTGAATTTTTTAAGTAATAATTTTCGAAATAAAACTAATTTTACTGATTAAACTCGCGTGTATTGTTATTCTAAACATATATTTAGGGACCCGCCGCTTTCAGCGCTATTGGTTACGGACAAGACCATAAAATTAGTTTTAATGTGTAGTGTTCTCGCAAATAATAGACAATAATAATGTTCGGAGTGCAATTTTGACTTTGCAATCTCATATATTATTTGTTTGTTCTGTAAATAAAAAGTGATGTGGTAGTTTTTATATATATTTAATGAACATGCACTTATGCAATTTAATTTTGTAACGACTGTATACTTTATTTTGACTTTGTATTTGCAATAAAGGTAGTTGATTTTATATCTTTCCTGAAGTTAGAATGATGTTGAATTTTTGCATAGATCTTTCGATCTTATTCAAGGTTACCTGATATCAATTTTACAAGTTATCACTATAATCCTTTATTAATGTGTTTTAAATGTTTTAGATGGTTGTTAATGTGGCTAAACGATTCCTTTTCGTCAGTACTAAATAACGACCTCTTTATACTTCTTTTTTTGTTTAGGTCCGAAAACGTATTATTTTGAGTTATGCGGTTTTGCGCATTGACTGTTGATGTGGACTGCTATTAGCATTGCATTGTGCGCTCACAATAGTGCGTACGAACAGTAGGCTAAGTGTGGGGTACCTAAGGTTGCAACGGTATCCTGTGACGTCATACTTATGGGCACTATTCAAGACTTGCATACCTAAACATGCAGACACAACAATCCTTACTAATATTACAAATGCGGAGGTAATTGTCTGTGTGATGTCGAGCTTTCACGCCATAACTGACCTGTTTGGTACTACTTTTGAGAATAGATTGTTATCAGTATTGTATTGTAATAATTATCTAATTTTAAACTGTCAGGCACATTAGAAAACTGAATGTTATCCTTACTTCCGTACTAATATTATAAATTCGAAAGTAACTCTGTCTGTCTGTCTGTCTGTTACGCTTTCACGCATAGAGTACTGGACCGATTTAAATGAAATTTAGTACCTACAGATATAGTCCAGAGCCTAGGAAAGGTTATTGGCTACTTTTTAACCGACTGCTTGTTTGTTTGTTTGTTTCAAATAGGCTCCGAAACTACTGCACCGATTTAAAAAATTATTTCACTGTTGGAAAGCTACACTATCCCTGAGTGTCATATGCTATTTTAAGATAAAAATAAATTGGTTTCTCTTACGGAGTTTAAATATATTATAGAGATAGAGATATACAAAGTGAATAGCATAAATAGATTATTGTCTCGTAATACTTATTAGTCATAATTTTGTCCTTTAATTATTGTACATTTTCGGTGTTTACCTTTGTAAACACAGTGAAAGTACAAGTGTTACACAGAAAATTTAAATGGAGCTCTTTTTGTGACGCTACAGTTAATTTCTTGGGAGATGTTTTATTTCATGATTTTCTTCTGATTTTCTTGAACGTATACATGTAGGTGTGTGAGATTCCGCCGTGAATATGTAGCCTAATTGGGGCGTTTTGTTGCAGTTTCAAAGATTGACAATTTAATAAATACAAACATCAAAATAGCTACACTAAAAATATTAACTTTAATAGATAAAGCGCATTGCATCCTTCGAATTCTCGAATAAGGACCTAAAATACTTTATTTCCGAAAGTATCCGAAATCCATTCGCCATTCAACGAACGCACAGTGTTTTATTCTAGAGTGCTCCCGTGACACAGTGTAGCACAAACACAATATAGGACACAAAAAGCCCCACTGAAAAATATCGGGATTTCTTCATACTGGATTTTCTATCGAAACTTCGAAACTCTATCGAATTAACATTTTTAGCGATGAAATTTTGTGTACTAATTAGCTTACTTTGGAATTGCACTGACATTTAAACGCAATAAATGATACAACGAATACTAAGTCATAAAATACTGAAGTAAAACAGAAAATGGTGTAATTATAACTAACACTATGTTAACTACTTCTGGGAACTATACACCATCGCTAATAAATTGTACTCATTTTAATTGTAATGACAACTCTGTAAATTGATTTCTTTTTATGATACGCAATAAACTATATCTCATATGTTCAAGTAACAATAAGAAAAACTTCGGGTTACAATAAAACAAATTGCAATTAAAACTTCTTAATCAACTATTTTAATCGAGTCCCTATGTTAATTATTCCTCACGAAGTAAGGTTTCGCTGAAAATGAAAGATGGAAAACATTTTTTTTTAAACCTGCCGTTACCGGAGCTTCTGTAGGTCAGTGTAGCCAAACTCTTCAGTCGGGGCGCACTCGCATAATTGCAGACCTCTCCGCTAGGCGGCGCCACCGTCACACCAATCAAAACGGAGCCGTCAATCGACAAACTCGACCTACAGACAGACAGAACAGCCATCCACACCACGGCTCAAGTAACACCAGCCGCCCAAAACCAACCCAAATTGTTCACAGTAAACATTCAACATTTACATATAAACACACACTGTGCAGAAAGGAATTTCCCGGCCCAAATCCGGGGATTAACTTCAAAGGCCAAGCGAATTCTGAAAATGCGTTTTTATAGAAATACCCTCTTTGACGACGAAGATTTCGTCAGCGTATTGGAGTATGGGAGAATTTCAACCGATCAGCCATTTTTTCTTTCAGATTCATCCTATTTGGGAGGTAGGTCATCTTTCGGTATGCGAGTGGAAGATAAAAGATATTGTCGAAGTAGGTAGTATGGTCTTGTACGAATCGATTTCAGGGGTCTTCTGTATGAAGTGAGGTATTTCAGTCCTTTGAATGGATTCATCCCATTATGTGGACCTTTCAAACTACCTATGTCTTGCCAGCTAAATTATAGACTACTAGCTTTCCGCCCGCGACTTCGTCCGCGTAGAGACGTTTAACGGGTAAAACATTACTTCTTTATAGCGCAGTCGGTTAAAAAGTAGCCTATATCCTTTCCTAGGCTCTGGACTATATTTGTACCAAATTTCGTTTAAATCGGTTTTGTACTCTATGCGTGAAAGCGTCACAGACAGACAGAGTTACTTTCGCATTTATAATATTAGTAAGGATGTGTCATTTTTATCCCCTGATGGAAAAGATGGGTTATTAGGTTTTTATTATACTATTGTAGATATCACTACATACTCGTTTAAAGGAAAGTTGCTTCCCGCGTCTGTCTGTATGTATGTTTTTTTTTATAAGAGGCTAACAAGATCGTGCAAGAATGATCTCACTCCACCTGATGGTAAGCGGTAGTGTGATCCAAATATGAGTTCGACAGGCACAATAGACCATGTTGAGCCTGTCGCACTCACCCTGAAAGCCGTGAAAGAGGAGACCACTGCTGCGGCAACAACGAGACAAGGCGTGGAGTCTCGCATTGGTATTGAGCTGTGCGGGACGGTATGTGTGTGTGTGTATGTATGCTTATATCTTTAAAGCTTCGTAAAGGATTTTGAGGGTACTTTATATAGATAGAAGATTTCAAGAGGAAGGTTTTTATGTCTAATTTACCCGAAGTGGCGGGTTACTAGTTCAGTATATAATACATACACAGCTCATTAATAAATTACAAAAAGATTTTTTATTATTTTAGGTATATGACACAGAAACAACTATGACACCAAGACAATCGATTGAACATACATGGGTGCGGTTTTGCTCTTCATTGTTTTAACGTAGTGATGAAATAGTTTATTGAAGTAGGTATATTATCATTATCAGTGACTATGTAATATAATAATTAATACATATCTGGAACACTTGCACCCCAAACTAAGCAGAGCTATTATATAAATAAATACATACATAATCACACCCAGACACGGAACAAACACCGATGTTCATCACACAAAATTTGTCCAGAATGGCAATCTAACCAAGCACTCTTGAGACCGCCAGCCAGGGTCACTAACCTTAGAAAACTGAAAGTGTCCGGGATATTTACCATGTTGTTTTGTTTTAATGAGCTCCCGATATTTCGGCACTGTTGCAAGCGCTTGCAACCATATTTGCACTTGTGATTCGCTAATCTATACAATTTACAATCGATTGAGCACCTCCAAATATTAATTTAAGGCTTGTAAGAGCTTCTTGCAACGAGTTTTACGATATTAATAAACCCCTATTATGACTTCCAATCTGGAGTCCGGATTCAAAATTACGTTGCTAACGATTTGAATTTATAGATCAGATATTGAGTTATTTTGATCAGTTACAATTGTTAGCGGAGGATTCTGTCAATGAGATTTTCTACCGGTTTTATTCCTTTTTTAACGCAATTAGTTGGAACGGCCAGGTACTATCCGTACTGGACTGGAATAGGAATTTCAAACATCATCATCTTTCCATATACGTCCCCACTCCTGGGGCACGGGCATACCCTAAACTAGGGCGAACAGGCCTTAGTCAACCACCCTAGCGTGGGTTGGTTGACTACACAACACACCACCTTAGAATTTCTTCGTACGTTTAAGCCTCGAATAATCGTACAAATGAATTCAACTATGAAAACACAGTGGAACGTGACGGAGTTTGAACTGGCGACCTCTCATGACAAGTAACAACCTTAACCACTCGGCCATCGACGTTTAAGAATAGGTATTTAATCCCTATAAAATATTCTTTTATTATGTTTTTATATAACCGAACGTATTTTAATGAAATTCCGTACAAGGATAGCCTAGACCCAGAGAACCGACAAAGATCACTTTTTAATCGACTACGACATGACAAAAGTTAAGTAATGTTATACGCGATAAACAAATTAAAGTAAACAAAAAACCGGCCAAGTGCAAGTCGAGACTCGCACACGAAGGGTTCCGTACCAATTATGTAAAGAAAAACACGTTTATAGTGTGAGGCAACCCCCTTCATATTTTATATTTTTTAGTATTTGTTGTTATAGCGGTAACGGAAATACATCATTTGTGAAAATTTCAGCTTTTTAGCTATCACGGTTTACGACATACAGCTTGGAGACGGACAGACAGACGGACGGCGGAAGCTTAGTAATAATAGCACAGGTAATAGGGTCCTATTTTTACCATTAAGGAACGGAAGCCTAAAAAGTATTTATCACGCACAACTAAAGCTAATAAAACAGACGTTGGACACCAATATTGGATCATGGTGCATACAGCCTCGATTATGCACTGTCAGCAGTGCAGTAAAAGTGCAATGTGCAGTAGATAGAGCTATCAAAGCCTGCAAATGGAGGGATAAAGTGAAACCGTGTGACGGTACGCACACAGCGCTCGCAATACCTAATGGATGCGAATTTTAAACGTTTTTCACCATTTTACTATGATCCAATGAAAATGGGATGTAAATAATGTACTGTGTGCTATAGATAGTTTGATCATCGCTCCCCCGCAAGTTCGGTGATGATGACAAGGTTACTCCAAGCCATCATAGTAAGTCAGTTAGGAAAAAAAAGGATATGCAGTGTAAGATTTTCAGTCGTCACCGACTCGAATGCAAAAAATCTAGCGAAGTGTGAGTTGAACTCAAATAGGAGGAGTTCTGTATCATTTTATTGACCTCTCTTAAATATTTTATGTTAAAGTCACAATGTGTAATGCTCGCGCAAATAATAGACAATACCACAATAGAAGGTTTGGATTATTTTGTCAGAGATAGATGTCACCAATTACGGTTGATTATAATTATTAAGAGAGACATACAGGCTGCAGAGGCATATTAATTGGGGGGTTTTTATCATACGATTACGAACCCTATAAATAATTCTTAATTAGGATCACGTTATTGTAGATCTGCGGACTGGCCAACTTCGACCCGCTCAGCTCAATACCAATGCGAGACTCTACGCCTTGTCTCATTGTTTCCGCAGCAGTGGTCTCCTCTTTAAGCGGGCTTTCAGGGTGAGTGCGACAGGCTCAATATGGTCTATTGTGCCTGTCGAACTTACCATCAGGTGGAGTGAGGTCATCTTGTTAGCTTAATAAATAAAAAAAAGATCGCCTTGAATTTAAATCTTTAACACATTGTCTGAATGCAATCCGGCGTCATTTTCAGTCCGGCCGGATACGACCGGATTCCCATCAATCCGGCCGGATCCGGACGGATCCGGCCGGATTGATTAAATCAAGTTGATTTTTCGCTTTTAGTACAAAATAAGGGAGTTAATCAAATCAAGTGTCACTGCACTTTTATGTAGGTAGTTATTAAAAAAATCACAAATATATAAAATCAACTTCATTTCCTAACCAACGTTAAGACAACAAGAAAACTATTAAAATGTAGTAGTGTAGGTAACTAGTAATTATTTTACGACGTAACTAGTAGCCCAATCTTTCTATATTTCACTTTCAGATAGATCAATTCATAAGTAACAATATTAATTATCAAGTAACTATAACATCTAATAGATAAAATTAGCCTTACGTTATTAACTGAAATTAGATCAAAATCATAATTAAATTATTTGAGAATGCTAACAAACAAGTCTTATAGGTATTTGTGATTGTGACAGATACTATCATGATTTAATGAATCTGTCGAACGAATGAATGGCAAAAATTATCACAAAAATGAGTTTAGACTCGGCGACGAACGACTCGCACGCATGAACACCATTTAAAGTACCTACTCGTCTATATTATTTTCCCACAAACTGCTATCACCGGATTCGGTCTTCGGATCCGGTAACCATTAAATGATGCCGGATCCGCCGGACTACCGGATCCGGTTATCCGGATTGCAATCCCTAGTCTGAAACGATGTGTTACCAATATATTTCTTACTATGTCAAGATATAAGGTGTCCGACTGACTGCTTTCGGCCATATTATAATGCACTCTCTGTTTACTTACTCTCATAATTCGGTGAGACTGCAATCCGACATGGCCGAGGAGAGATCGAGCGCAGGACCGGGTCGGTTAACGTGCTTTCCGAGGCACAGGCGTGCAACCGCCAACATCCTTACTCCGGGTTGAGTAATTTCTTTACAGAAAAATTCACACAAATTTTGCCCGATCCCGGACTCGAACCGGGGACCTCTCAGTCCCTTACGCAGCACTGCTATAGACCAACGAGGCAGTCAATAAATAAATAACCCAATCATGTCAACCTTTAATTTGGAATTAAATTGCCAGCTGTCGCTCAATGACAATTAGGCACTGTAAGTTGCAAACGTCTATAAAATTAAGTTAGTTGAAGTGTAATAAATCTCAGTGCAAACTTGACAAACCCGATTCGTATTGCATAGAAGCGCATATTGCAGGCTGATTTAGAAATATTGATACAAATTGCGAGCTGCGATTGAAACGCACTATAGAAATTGACTGGCTCGGTGGAACAGTGGTTAGTGACCTAGGTTCACAAGCCAGGTTATGTCATTTGTTGTTATAGAGGCATCAGAAACATATCTTCTCTTCTTAGTCGATTTCTTCATTTCTGAAGGTCGTATCTTTCATGAAAGATGTGTTACCGAAGCGCTGACGATCTGTTTCCACACCTCTCTTTCCTCAGCTTGACGCAGGGCAGCCGGTACATTAAGCCCAGTTGCAGCTTTCACCAGGTCAGACCAACGAGTAGGTGAACGGCAGAAACATATACCTTGTGGAAATTTCAACTGTGTACATCTATCACCGATTTTGAGATATAGTCTGATGATAGACGGACATACGGACGGACGGACAGCGAAGTGTCAGTTTTAGGGTTCCGTTTTACCCTTTGAGAACGAGACCCTAAAAGCCATATCTATAACTAGTTTCTCGCCCGCGACTCCGTCCGCGTAGAGACGTTTTACGGGTAAAACATTACTTCTTTTTAGCGCAGTCGGTTAAAAAGTACCCTATATCTTTTCCTAGGCTCTGTACTATATCTGTGCCAAATTTCATTTAAATCGGTTTAGTGCTCTCTTAGTAAGGATTTAACATTATTACTTAGCTAAAAGCTAATGAAATCATTATTACATAAAATTAAGTAAGTAAATGAAAATTGAAATGTTTCCGATGAAATGGGCTTACAGATTTATCTATGGGGTAGATATTTACGAACTAGGGCAATCACAATGTTGTCCGCTGAACTGGAAAGGTCGGTCGGCGGATGCGGACTATTGCAGTGTCGTCTGTACATCGATTTGATATCGATAAAATATATATTCAACTCCTTTATACCCTAGAATAGAAAGGACTTTAAGAATGTAACTTTTATTGTCACTGTAACTGTGTACTGCCTCGTTGGTTTATTGGTAGCAAGTGCTGCGTTAGAACCGAGAGGTCCCCGGTTCGAATTCTGGGTCGAACATTACTTGTGTGAGTTTTTCTGTTAACAGATTACTCAGCCCAAAGTCAGGAAGTTGGCGGTCCTGCGCCCGATATCTCATCGGTCATGTCGGATTGTCGTCTCACCAAAAGCGAATCCTGCACACCTATGATGAAATTCTAAGGTTGTGCTGTCGACATACCCGCATTTGGTCGGCATGGTTGTCTAAGGTCTTATCGCTCTAGGTACCAAGACACCGCCAATAGGCGACGAGGTACACCCCGGTGTTTTAGTCGGTATACCCCCTGGGCATTGCAGTCCGTCCAGGAGTCGCGGCTGGCATTTACCATCTCTTCGCCAGTCGCTGGGGAGTCCGACACACCACCCGGAGTAAAGATGCACAACGCATTTCACCGGGTTAAAAAAAAAGGCCTTATCGCCCTAGTTTAGTGTAGGCCCGTACCCCAGCAGTGGGAGCGTATATCGGCTGATGATGATGATATCGTTGAAAATTTACCTTACATAGGTAAGATTTTAGGTTAGGCAAACGAGCATAGCGAGGTTTTTGTAACACATAAACATAAACACAAAACAAATATCCAATACAATAACAATATTGCGATACGTCATTTTCATATTATTTTTCACTCCGTTCGCTTACGTTTCTTCGCCCATACCACTTACATTATAACATCGATACTTTACCCAATTCGATATGATCTATCGATACTCAGTCATATACGTCATGTCAGCTAAGTTCCGTCGCAACCGAGCGGATAATCCGCATATACATTGCCTCGATCCGGTTTGCTAAACAGGGAAATTATACACCTGGGACTAAATCATAGGATGCTTTTCTAAGAACATACTTAGAGGGCACGGCATATGAATATGGGAATGTAAAACTGGCCAAGTGCAAGGCTGACTCGCGCACGAAGGTTCCGTACCAATTATGTAAATAAACATGTTAATTGTATGGAGACACCCCTTAATATTTTATCTTTTTTTATATTTGTTTGGAAATACTATTGTGAAAATTTCAGTTTTCTAGCTATCACGGTTTATGAGATACAGCTTGGAGACAGACAGACGGACAGACGGACGGCGGAGGTTTAGTAATAGGGTTCCGTTTTGACCTTTTACGTATGGAACCATACAAAAGATGAAGAAGAGGATCCTATCATGAAGACTATAATACCCAGACCCGTCGAAAACAACAACATATTGCAAGACCTAAGGATGTTGTGAGTTCTGTATGCGTTAGTCGGAACACGCAAAATGTCTCACCAAATGGCGGTAGTGATTAAACTTTCAGATAAATACAACTGTCATCTTTAGTCTTGCCCGTAACCACGAGCGCTGTAAAGAACTCGCAACGTTTGGCATCTAAATCATATGTTTAGTATATTATAACAATACACGCGAGTTTAATACGAAAAATTATTTTTATTTCAAATGAAATAAAGAATCAAGTCAATCAAGAAGTTTTCCGTCGCCGTTAATGCGTCGAATAATCGTGTATATGAATCACAAATTTGAAAAACATAGTGGTCAGTGACGTGGTTTGAACTGGCGACCTCTTGCATGGCAAGCAACGACCTTAACCACTCGGCCATCGACGATTTTGTCTGGACTATATAGAGACTGAACGCCATATTTAAAGGCGATAGGACAACATTATATCCAGACGCTTAAGTTAAAACATAGGTAACTTAAGTCAACAAGTTAAGTTGTCCTTTAGTCAACGGGGTTAATTTAGCCGAACGCATGATAACTTCAAGTTATCGCCCAGGCCGGGTCACGGCGGCCATCTTGATAAGGTCAGTACACTTTTGACCTCATCCACCAGTGCGAGAGAGATAGCATCAGATCTTGATTTTGCATAGCAAAGGACTGCAGGAAAAAAACTTGATGACTTGATGGCGCATTGTAAAGTACCCCTGTGGAACCATGAGTCGTGGGTTCAATTCCTATTCGTGACTAGTTTCCAAATCCAATACGCCCATACAATTTTTTAATTTAAGCAACGGCTAATACGTTAAATTACTTAATTGTCCTTCCTTTATTTGGCCATGTATATTGTATATACCTGAAAATTTTAAATTACTATTTATAATTATGTACTTAATTTGTCTTTTTTATTTGGCCATGTGTATCTGACAAAATGTGAAAGCTAGTGATTGAGCTTTCTTGCAAAGGAGGTTGTGTGTCTAATGCCTTTAAACAACTTAAAAAAAAATAAGTTGAAAATGTATTGAGTTTGAGTGCATACGAAAACTATTTATGTATCTATTTCTCATCGCATCGCTTACAATGCAGTGGTAAACAAGCATTACCATGTACCATCTGTTAAGAGCGTTCTTCAAGAAACATAGCCTCCACTTTCTTCAGCCATTTACAGGTATTTTAAAATAAATAAAATATTTTCATTAATAAAATAGCTCGAATATCTTGAAGTTAATTATTTACGCAGCAGACAAAGGCAGCAGAAATATGTTTATGCGTTAAGAAGCACATAATTAAAAAGTGGGGATTTATGTTGTTACCCGTAAATTGTTTTCGTCATATCTAGTAAATACAAGTTTCCAGTTAACATTTGATAATTAATAACACTAATAATAACTTTAGGTTTGACATAGCTCTAACTTTATGGACTAAGGCTGTGTAAAAATGTCTTCTTTAGTTTACGTCTACATTATTTTGTGTATAAAATGATTTACTCAAAACATAGCATACTTTTTTTATGAACATAGCATAAAACAAAGTCGCTTTCCCTTTATTCCTATGCATCTTTGAAACAACGTAACGGATTTTTATGCGGTTCCTTTAAACAAATAGAGTGATTGCATATACAGGTTTTTTATGTATTATATACCCGTAGCGAAACGATGGTAGGTCACTAGTTTTTTATATAAGGCATTCAGAGTAATCTCACTCTACCCATGTAAGCGCCTGTGAGGTCCACTATGAGGTCGACAGCCGCAACAGAGCTTATTACCCTCCCCCTGAAGACCTTCACCTGAAGAGCCCAGGACAAAACTAATCCGTAAAAATATCTCAAACCAATAGACAAATTTAGTAGTAATTTCTTTGGTACCTCACGATTTATATTACTCACTTACTACAATTAGTTTATCTGGTAAACTAGTACCTACAATAGCCTTGCGATACACCTCGTGAAGTTTTAGTGGTTGTTTTGCCGAAGCAGAATGATTTACCTTTAGTAGTACTACCGAATCATGCTTGTTATTTCTTGAAAATAATAAACATTTTGTTTCAATTCATAAAAAAAATCTGCTATCTCGAAAGCGTGAGAAACGATAGTTCTTTTACGAGATGTGACGAATCAGGTACGCACAAAATCAATGATTAAAGCAAAAGAAGTATATAATAGTATAAGTAGTTTAGTATATAATAGGATAAGTTTCAAATTGTATGTTTAGTTTAAGCCCTCATATTACATTACCCGAAAAGGGTAACTAAGTTTTAAAGATCCTTTTTAAATTAACAATTACACCTGTAACAACACTTAGTTCGCAATCTTCTTCTTATCGTATGGTTGATGGACAACCTGGTGTCAGAGTTTTTAGGCCGCCTGTAGGCCTCTGACATGGCTTCACACACCGTTGAAAAATTTCTCAGGTGTGCTGGTTTCCTCACGATGTTTTCCTTCACCGTTAAAGCGTCAAATGATGGTACATATGAATTTCAAATTTAAAAACACATTGGTACCTGGCGGGGTTTGAACTGGCGACCTCTCGCATGGCAAGCAACGAACTTAACCACTCGGCCATCGACGCTTTTTCGCAATAAACTTTGACTTTGATTTTGAAGCTCTACGTCCTAAGTAATACAGCGGTTCGAGTTTGCTTTTGAGTTTCCTTTACCACTTTTGTAATACAGTTATTTATTGATTGGAATTAAAAGTAACTGTACAAATCTATTGTACTACTAAGATAGAATCTTTTTAGTGCGGGAAAATAACGACAGAAATTTCACGGAGTATTTTGTAGGGCGCGTATTTCAGAGCCACTCTGGTCACGATAAATTGATATCTATGTACATTGATTGAACGAATTAATCAATACCTCGTTACAAATATTTTTCACGCGAAAAATATAGCAATCCGGAGTTTGATGAATGTATTGTTCTCAATTTGTGAAGCTCTATTCTTGGAAAAGTCAATTTGTGTTTGGTACGTACATATGTGTATGTACGAGTACATATATGAGTTATAACCGCAATAGGATAGCATGGCTCATTTCATAAGTAAGTTTTGTAGTATTTTTTATACATTACGGGAAAACAATGAACAATTGAATTTTAGTGGACTATTTCATCAATGACATATTCGTATTAGTACAGGATCCGTGGTGTATTTTTTCACTTGATTACTATCAAGCTAATTTTCCGTGAGTAGCTTCATTTTGATAAGACCCCTCAACTTGTATCGATAACGAGATCACCAAAAATGATTACTAACCAGCTGATTTTTATTATTTTACTTAGTTAATATTTATATAATGTAACGGTCATATTGTCCTACAAATTCCGTGGTACTTTGTCCCGGTCCTACGGTCTAAATATTTAATCATTGCTACCTCTGTTAGCTACCACAATCAAAAATTTTCGCACAGGAATTTTTTTGGGCGTCTTATCAAAATGAAGCTACTCACGGAAAATTAGCTTGATGGTAATCAAGTGAAAAAATACACCACGGATCCTGTACTATATTTAATAACCATTATTTTATAACTCTAACTCGCGAGATAGGAGCATGTATAAAATATAAAAAAAAGACGTGTGGCACTCGGGGACTGCCGCGGTATAGCTATTGCATAGCATCGTCCGATTTCGGAGCAGCTCGTCTCGATTCGTGCGAGTTTCGTAGAGTCGTACAATACGTCATATCGCACGCACACAAACACCGTGCCGAAGTCTACCGAACTGAAACGACGTTAGACGATTGTGAGGTTTTTTTCGTTACGGAATTTCTTGGTTCGGTCGCTGCGCTCAAAGCCCGCGATAAAAGCTATGCAATAG
The DNA here is from genome assembly GCA_039566165.1 of Maruca vitrata. Classification (NCBI taxonomy): domain Eukaryota; kingdom Metazoa; phylum Arthropoda; class Insecta; order Lepidoptera; family Crambidae; genus Maruca; species Maruca vitrata. The sequence continues at coordinate 7,014,539 of CM076936.1, read as the reverse complement.
CTTAAAAGAGAAGTAAAATTTACTTCTAAAGCGACTTCCACACTAGGTGCCCTTATCCTAATTTACAGTATTAGTTACTCTTCAAAATATAATAAATATAATAACAAGATTTTTTACCTACTCTGTGTACTTACCTACAGACTCGGACTGATTTAGCGAAAAATTAAAATTGTCCCGTACTCGTAACTTATTAAGTAACATCGTCAAAAGGATAACATCGGTATGGAAATGTGTACTAATTTAATAGGTAGTTCAACTCGTTCAACGTGATACATTCTCACTCAAACCCTAATCCGTATTTACGATAACAATGTGTTTCAAATTCAATAACAAAAATCCATTCCATTTATGTCTAAGTAAATTCCAAGGATCAAAGAACGCTTAAAATTCTCTCGCCTTGGGCCTAACTAACGAGGCATTTAGAATGCAATTTATGTCAAATAAAATAACACGTGTTGTAACAATAAATAGATCTTGTCGACTCGCAGGGTGCGGGCATAGTGATAAGCGGGAGCGGAAACGATTTGAGGGACAGTCAATCGCTTGCGTCTGGTCTGAGTTAACTGAAAATACTACGCCTATTGCCAACGGTACCGCACGTCATGCTCAAGCTTTTGTTGATTGACGTTTACAGGACGAATGTTTGCGTCTTGCGTAAAATAAGAGATTCGACGAAGTTCGAAAAGAACAAAATGTATGGGATTGATCCACGTGATTTGAATCCCATACATTTTATACTTTTCGAACTTCGTTATCGATATTGTTACTTTGTCTACGGGGCCTTAAGCTAGATCGAAAAATAGATCATCTCTTTTTTCAATGTGTAAAATTACTAAATTAGATTCATTCCTGCATCCATATTGAACCTACTGACAACGTACATATTTTCATAGTCAAGTCAAGTTAAGATGTTAAGGGTAAAATAAAATAAATTGCGCCTCCTGGTTTGCCGGTTGGACCGGACTCGTGGCATAATGCCATCGATGGATGCGGTGCGTCGTATCGTATCGTTTACATCTTTTTTTGCTAACTGACTACGACGATGGCTTGAAGTAGTCGCCGGACTTGTAGGGGAGCGGATGGCTCTCACCCCCAAAGTTGCCTCCTTAGAATCGCTTCTCCCATCACCATGCCATCACCACAGGGCAAGTAAGCGAGCGGTCAACAGCTGCCTTCACGAGTGGATTAAAACAATTGATTAATTCAAGTACAACTAGTTGAATGGAGTTTCTGGACGCCTTCCAGATGCCCTCAGACATGCAAGCCTTGTTTAGCTCAGTTGTGTATATGTTGACCATAAGGTTCAAATTCGCCTGCTGGTTACTACATTTGTGGCTAAGTAATTTTTGAAGATGACTCCTAAACGTGTGTCTCGAGGGGTTATGAATACAGATTGTTTCTAGGTCTTAAGGTGTCTCGAAGGTTGTCTATGGGAATATAGCTGCTTTATGATAAGAAGGCATAATTAATAAAATTCTGTACTTACAAGTCTTGGTTTCGCACCCGCACTTGACCAGCGTGGTTGAGGCCTAAGGCCTGATCGCCCTAGTTTAGGGTAGGCCCGTGCCCCAGCAGTGGGGACGTGTATGGGCTGATGATGAAGTCTTCGTTCAGTTATTGCTTTATAGTCGTAAGGCCCAGAAAACCAGACACAACAGAAAATCCATTGTGTCTATCTCGTGTGAGGACATTGGGCCGTACGAGGTTAATCTTGAGGTTTTATCATTAAGAATCTTATTTATTCTTAACACTGGTTTAATATAAGCTTCCTTGACCACTTTGGTCCAAAATACATAAATAAGATACATTTAATTTCCAATACCCAGTAGACTCATAACACACCCAGACAGGTACAATCACCCATGAAAATAAATATTTGTCCCGAGTGAGATTCGAACCTACGACCCCTGTCGCAATAGATACCTCAAGCGTCATCGAGCTAGTAAGAATAAAATCTTACGACATGCAAGGCATGTAAAATAGTTATCGACACTATGACTGCATATAACTTTCCTAGCCCAGATCCAATAATTAGGGTAAATTTCCCACACACGAAACACGGTATTTCTTATAATTTCCACGTATTCCTAATAGCCGCTGGGAGAAACAGCATTTATTGGAACGTTAGAGAATCATAAAAGTTTATTACAGTTGTCGTAAGGTCTTATTAATAGCGTACCTAGTAGGTATCTTATCCACGCCTTCGTACCAGCTTCTGTATGACTAGTAATATTAATATAGAGTATTTTTATGTTATCACGTAACGAAATGAAAGGAATCCTTTGGGAAATTCGGATTGTGATCTAAAATTCTCTTGTACAAATCCAACACATCCAATTTTACAGATATAGCAAATCTGACACTATAAATGTCTAATATATCATTTTATATTTGGGTCTTCGCACGATATATACACGATTATTAGCAAATAGATAGCGACTTACTGTCCGCCGTTTCGACTGCTTTTCGCTCGCGACCATCATTGGTCTGCAACCGCCCGTCTTCGTCTTCATATTTTTCATTTCCTCTTAAGGAGTAAGAGTCATCCGCTCACCTGCAAGTTTGGTGACGATGGCAAGGCTACTTCAAGCTATCATCGTACAAAATTCGTTCGCCCCTGTGTGTGTGTAAGTCTAACGGTTTATTGTAAAGAGCTATTTATATATTAATAAATAGATATTTGAGACTCTTCCACATTATTATCTTACCCCAAAGGCCGTCAGAGACTGATAAACATACTTAGATAATTATAAATACATATTCACACCTAGACATGGAACAAACACAAAAGTTCATCACATGAATGTTTGTCCCGGTCGCGTATGGAACCGTATCCAGGGTATCTAACCACTGCTCCAACCAGTCAAAAAAATCTTTGTTCAGATAGAATCCTAGTCTTAAATCGTACATTTCTATATAATGTTTGTTATTTGTATTGAGTTATTTTCAAATATTATCTTCAAGTAACGAAATTATATCAGCGTTATCAAGTTACAAGTGTCTTGATAAGGGTACTTGTGGTATTTCTTTTATTTATCTACAATTCTCACGCTTGTCAAAGTTGAGCTGATAAATGATAAGAAACGGTAGGTATACATACGCGTCATATACACCGTGAAATTTTAGTGGTTGTTTTCCCGTGGCAGAACGATTTGCCTTTAGTAATACTATCGAATTATGCAAATTATTCCGAGAAAAAAAAAAATTTTTTTTTTTAATTTTTAAAAATAATAATTTTCTATCTCGAAAACGAGAGAAGATATCGTTCTTTTATAAGATGTGACGTAATCAGGTACTGCTTGCCGCATGAAATCGATGCTTAAAGCTAAAGAAGCTCTACACCCTAAGTCATAAAGTGGTTCGAACGTAATTTCGAGTTAAGTTTAAACCTTTCGTAAAACCGGCATTTATTGATTTTAACAAAAAAGAACTGCACACATCTTTTGTACTACTAAGATAGAATCATTTTACTGCGGGAAAACAACCACTAAAATTTCACGGTGTATATCTATCATATATATCATCATTGACTGCCTCGTTGGTCCATTGGTAGCAAGCGCTGCGTTAGGACCGAGAGGTCGAATCCGGGGTCGGGCAAAATTTGTGTGAGTTTTTCTGTAATGAAATTACTCAGCCCGGAGTAAGGAAGTTGGCGGTTGAACGCCCGTGCCTCGGAAAGCACGTTAAGCCGGTGGTCCTGCGCCCGATCTCTCATCGGTCATGTCGGATTGCCGTCTCACCGAATTATGAGAGTAAGGGAATAGAGAGTGCACTTGTGTTTGCGCCCACACTTGTGCACTATAATATGTCCTGCGCACTTGGCTGATCTCAATTGAGATTCGTCGCCATGGCTGAAATCGGTCGGACGCCTTATTTATCATCATCGTCATCAGCCCATTTCTATCCACTGCTGGACATAGGCCTCCGGAATGGACGCCATTGCTGACATTGACGTACAGTGTATGTTAGATCGTTATTGAATTAAGCTTGCTGTTTATATATTTTATGAAAAACGGAGAAAATATGACTAAGTCTGTTTGGGTTTAAGACTTCGCGTTCCATTACATTTCATAATATTTTTATTTGCAAAAAAAGTATTCTGTTTTTAATATGGGTCGCGAGCGACCAAAATTAGTGTTAATACTGAGTCGTGGCGCCCATTTAGTATCTATGTATTTGCTATAGTCTTTTTGTTTGTGAAAACCTAAAAAATATTTTTAAATCTATTTGGTTTTTTGAATAACTAGCTGTGCCCGCGACTTCGTTTGCGTACTACAGGATTTTTAATACAAAAGTTTTTTCCCGCTAACTTCCGTTCCCGTGAGAATATTGCAATATCCTGTTGCAACTAAGTTTAAGTTTACTAAGGTACCTGCATGTCAAATTTCAAGCGTCTAAGGCAAGCTTTTTAGAGTTTTCATACAAATTTATCCTCCTCTTTTTAACCCCTTAAAGAATGAATTTCCAAAAAAATATGTTAGCGAGGACTAATAACTATATCTTAAAAAAATTGTAAACAAAAAAAAAACCGCCTTCAAAAACCTGAGTCGGGTTTTTGAAGGCGGTTTTTTTTTTGTTTACATTTTTTTTTCATCCTTTTTAGTGTTACATTTTTTTTACAACCTATTAGTTCAGCTCACCTATGATTCTACTGATATAATAACTAGTAGTATCAATATGTACACAGATTTGAAAGAATTATCCCTTTACTCCCAACTATTAAGGAGTTGACCTTCCATCATCAGCTCAGCATCATAACATTATGATTGCCAGAAGCAAATGCCAATATAACTTCAGAAAATATGTAAAACACGGTACATGTGCCTATAAAATTTGAGGGTTGCCCTCGATTTCCCCTGGATCCCATCATCAGATCCTAGACTGGTCAACCTAATAGTTTAGCTCACCTGTAACGCTACTGATATTATAACTAGTAGTCTTAATATGTATACAGTATTGAAATAATTATTCTTTTACTCATAACTATTAAGGAGTTGACCTTCCATCATCAGCTCAGCATCATAAGATTATGATAGCCAGAAGCAAAAGCCAATATGACTTCAGATAATATGCAAAACGCGGTACATCTCCCTATAAAATTTGAAGGTTGCCCTCGATTTCTCCTGGATCCCATCATCAGATCCGAGACTGGTGAAAATGGGACCACCTCGGAAGTGAACTATACCCAACCAAAAAAAAATTTTTGAAATCCGTCTATAATTGACGAAAATATCGGTGAACATACATAAAAAAATAAAAAAAATAAAAAATATTATACATACAGACGAATTGAGAACCTCCTCCTTTTTTTGAAGTCGGTTAAAAAAAGTTTCATCAAAATCCGTCTAGTAGTTTTTGCGTAAAAAGGAGACAGACAAAAAAAAAATTAATCATATTTTTGGCTTCTATTTGTTGTGTGAAGATCCCCTATCTTAGTTTTTCTTTAATATCTACTATGTATAGACATGAGGTTGTTATAATTTTATTATATGTATAGAATAGATCATTCTAAGGTGGGTTGTTGTCATGTGATTTGCCTATGCATAGAATATTATTTTGTGTGTTTTTCTACTTGTTCGTGTAATATATACCACCTACAATTTTTATATGCAGAACAGTAAAATCTGAATCCGATTTTTATCCCAATAAAACGCAATATTCTTGAAGGGCTACATAAACAGTCCAACCGAATTTACGTTGTAGGTTTTCTTGAGTTATATGGGTGAATAAAATTTGGTTAGTCCTAGAAAATAATAAGTAGGTATGTTGGTCTAGACTCTGCAAAAAGTAACTGTCTGGAAAATCTAGGGACACAATTTATGTGGGAAAATTTATTAGAAGAACAAAGATCTTCTGATTTATTTTGTATTGGAGCCAACTCGTGCATTTCAATACTAGTTTATTCGTACAGAAAGTACTCAGTTTAAGTTTATGAGCAAACAAAGGCACAAGCATACACATACGCACAAGGTCGCACTCACCCGAACACACACACACACACACACACACACACACACACACACACACCTCTTACTATCATTTATATTCTTCTGTTATTATATATAACAAGATATTATAATACCGACTAGCCGTAAGGGAAGTTGCGAGTGTCTCAGACGACTTACTGGGTAGTCTCGGCCACATTTTGTAACTATGGTTATAGAAATAAATGATTATTTTATTTGATTTATTATTTCAGTTTACTCGGCCATGGCGGTCGATCTCAATGAAGATCAACCTGCAAGAAACTCCACAGGACAGCACAAGTGTATGCACCCTCACTCTTATAGTTCGGTGAGACTGCAATCCGACATGATCGATGAGAGATCAGGTGCAGAACCACCGGCTTAACTTGCTTTCCGAGGTAAGTACGTGCATCTGCGAATTTCCTCACTCCGTGCTGAGTAATTGCTTAACAGAACTAGCACGAATTTTGCGGGAACCAGGAATCAAACGTGAGACCTCCAGTCTTTACGAGGTGCTTGCCATTAATTAAATATGTTTCAACGAGGTTAAATGCTATTTTATATAAATATATATGAGAACTGAGCAGTATGTATAAAATATAATTACATTTAGAAAGTTTTTGACAAACAAAACAGTAAAACAATGTTCGAATGTCAAAGTTAATATTACCTAAAGTGTTAAGAGTACATGCGTTCGATTCCCGGCAGGGACAAATATTTGTAAAACGAAAAGCCCGTGTCTGGGTGTGTTATTAAATAAATTTTTAGTATAATTGTGTATATCCTTGTTGTTTCTAATATCCGAAACACAAGTGCTTAAGTAACTTATTTCGAAACTACGTGTGTGATGTTGTGTGATATTCATTTTATCTATTTACTAAGAAAGTCACATAATATAGGTTACCCACTCATAGTTTAACAGCCGCCCACGCTAGGCGACATACGGTTCTAGACAATTAAAACTGTTTAATAGCACACTTCTAAATACTAGGGAATATTATCCTGCAGAGTGGATTCCGAATACAGATGGCATGTGTATTATCGTGCTAACGAGAGTGTAACGATTTCGTTGCGATCCTTTAATATAATGGGTGACGGATATGTAAGATTTTAGACTTTCGCGTTCCATTACACTAAAATTAGTCTTTATGGGTCTCACACCGCGCGGTCGCGAGCGACCACGATTGGTGTAACCCAGTCGAAACGTCGGGCAGTAAGTAGTTATTAATTTGCTACTCCGAATATCGCGTGTAGACCCATAAATACTAATTTTAGGGTGACGGATATTAAGGCAGGCCTTCAGGGTGAGTGCGACAGGCTCAATATGGTCTATGGTGCCTGTCGACCTCATATGAGGATCTCACTATCGCTTACCCTCAGGTGGAGTGAGGTCATCTTGTTAGCCTTTTTTATAAAAAACTAGCTGCCCCTACAGACCTCATCATCATCATCTCAGCGTTCTCCCGGTTGCATCCTTGCGGAGCCCGGGGTCCGCTTTCCTGCTCCTAACTCTCCACCTCGCACGATCTTCAGCATCCTTCGCGGAGAGTTTGTTGGCACGCATGTCATCCACTACGACGTCAAGCCAGGCCTTCTTGGGCCTTCCCCTTCTGCCGGGACCCGGCGGTAGCGACATTGCGAGACACTTGTTCCCTACGTAGTTTGCCGGTTTCCGTAAAACATGTCCGTACCAACGTAGGCGGCACTCTTGCAATTTATCAGCGATGTCTCGGACATGAAGGCTGCCGCGAATACGGGAGTTCTTTACGCGATCTGCTCGCGTAACTCCCGACATCCAGCGCAGCATCTTCATCTCCGTGACCCGCAGTTCTTGCTTGTGCCGCTCAAGTACTGGCCAGACCTCGTCCTGTTAAAAAAATGTGAAAAAGAAAAGGGCCGTTTTTAGGGTTTTCCCGGCTTTTTTCAATTTTTTCTCGCCGTAAGAACCTACCTTGGACTTCAACGAACATTTTAAATAAATAATTGGCCAAATTGGTTCAGGCGTTGTTGAGTTATGCGCTTACCAACACAGTTTTATATATTTTAGATACAATAGTTTTTAATAATAGTAATCGCCCATAGACATTTTTGTTATTAATGAAAATACAAAGTCAATATGAAGATTAAATCTACTACTTCGATACAATGGAAATAGAAAAGCATATAAAACAAATAAGAAAAGCTATTACTTGATAAATCGTAGGTATTTATTTATGTGAAAGAAATTATTGATTGTATAATATGAGCAAAATCTTCTTTAAGTTGTATTGATACCAATGTTTTACTGATTTGATTTGACTTGATTAATACATTTACCTACGTATTTTTATTTTTCTTAATTCTAGGAACTATCCTATAATAATCATTAATAATAAGTAATATTCCTAATAAAATTGTGTTCTCACCCTAGACGGCTAATACATATTTTTTTTATTGTAACCAAATCCACAGCTATTACTTAATAAACTTACAAAAAACCTTAATTCCAATAGTTACTAATTCACAAATAGATTGATAATTACTATAAGTATGCTATTCTAAAATTAGTCTTTATGGGTCTACACGCGATATTAGGAGTAGCAAATTACATAGCTACTTACTGCCCGACGTTTCGACTGGGTTACACCAATCAAAATATGAGTTCGCTCGCGACCACGATTGGTGTAACCCAGTCGAAACGTCGGGCAGTAAGTAGCTATGTAATTTGCTACTCCTAATATCGCGTGTAGACCCATAAAGACTAATTTTAGTGTAATGGAACGCGAAAGTCTAAAATCTTAAGTATGCTATTGCTAATCATTGGTAAGTCGTTCCAACATCGTTCCCCCTAAACCTCCCCGATAAAAGAACGAACAACCTTACGATATAAATTACGCATCTTATAGCCAGTCTTAAAGTCGTACGCACCACGCGATATTAATTATTTTATAGTCACAACGCAAGGGTAAATAATAAAAGATGAGATGTATTTGTAATTATCTCCTCAGGGCGTCTCTTGGTAATAAAACCTAGTTGAATGTGGGTCCTAAGTTGTAATGGCGATTGCAGTTCACAAATCGGGGTTCGGCGTCAACCGGTTTATACGCTATTTAGAGTTTAACTACGCGGTCCACTTGCTTGTTCGTCTGTTTGTTGCGTAAAGCATTACTCCCTTGTATTAAAAACTGTGCGTCGATGGCCGAGTGGTTGAGGTCGTTGCTTGTCATGCGAGAGGTCGCCCGTTCAAACCGTGTTTTTTATTACGCCTGTTTTTCAAATTTGAGATTCATGTGCACGATTAGGTGTTCGACGCTTTCGCAATTCGCAAATTCACCGTGAAATTTTAGTGGTTGTTTTCCCGTGGCAGAACGATATGCCTTTAGTAATACTATCGAATCATGCAAATTATTCATTGAAATTTATTTAACAAAAAATTATTATTTTCCAACTCGAAAACGAGAGAAGCTATCGTTCTTTTATAAGATGTGACGTAACGAGGTACTGCTTGCCGCATGAAATCGATGCTTAAAGCTAAAAAATCTCTACGCCCTAAGTAATAAAGCGGTTCGAACGTGCTTTCGAGTTTCGGTTAAACCTCTCGTTAAACCGGCATTTATTGATTTTTATAAAAAAGTACTGCACAAATCTATTGTGCTACTAAGTTGGAATCATTTGACTGCGGGAAAACAAACGATACGACCAGTAGATATATGTATTCTTCAAGACTTCTTTAGTTGGTCTATCGGTGTGCTAATTTTATATAAATCGGTTATGCTGTTTTAGCGCGATAGACAGATACGTTTATTTACGTAGGTATTAAAACAAATTAACATTTCACTACATCATACAATATCGATCTGATCCCGTGGTAAGTAGCTTAAGCTCTTGTGTTACAGATATCAGAATCAACAGTGGCTACACAAATATACTTCAATATTTTTAATAATCCCAGACACGGAACAAACACCGATGTTCATCACACAAATATTTGTCCCGAGTGGGAATCGAACCCACATCCCTTGGAACCGTAGGTAGCGCACCTGGGTCCTCACTGTTCCACCGAGCCAGTCCAATCGGAATTTGTGAAATTTGAAATCGGGAAGATTTCTCATCCCCTTACTAGAAGCGTGAAGGCATTATAAAGGGGGGAGGGGGGATCTAGACTGTAGGGCTTACTGATTGGGGTCAATGACCTACCTGAGTCTAGATCTGAGCGATAGGCTGCGTAGTTTCTTTTCAATCCTTTTCAGCAATTAGTGGTGTGTTCTTCATTTTCTTTGCGAGCGAGAGTAGGTAAAAATTAGGGCATCTGGATCAAAAGAGATCCAGCTGCCCTAATTTTTACGTTTCACTACTCATATTTCACTTTTCAATTATTGACTATTACAAGTTAATGAGGACTAAATACTTACTTGATCTACATACTTACATACAAACAATATTATTTAGCTCATAATGTTATTGTTAGTTAGTAACAAAACATCGCCAGGTATGTATGAAAAGTTGATAGACTTGCGAAAGAGCTATCAGTTTTCGTGTATGTCCTCTTTTAAAATACCTCGATATTTAGGATAAGATTGAATATCACGTGCGATAATAGGTCATGCATTCGCCGTCAAATCAGGTAGTAAGTAGACTATACCGCTCAAGACAATTCAATCTTAGGGATAAATTAATAATACCGCTTAAGACAATTCAATCTTAGGGATAAATTAATATTAGTGAAAACGGAAGATTAAATATACCTATCGATCGAATAAAACAGGAAATTATTAGAAAGCTTGAAAGACTCAATTCTTGAAAAGTAAACAGAATAAGTTAATAGTGGAATAGGGGTTGTTTGGATATCTACTGAACCACCGACCTCAATTCCTACCTCAAGTATTCACTAATTCAAAGTTAGAAAACTGTACTCTTAATAAACACAGAAAATAAAACAATTTTTTTAGCTATAATATTTATTATTAAAAATTAATTATAATAAAACTAATTTTACGGATTAAACTCGCGTGTATTGATATTCTAAACATTATTTAGAGGTCACAGGCAAGTCTTGCCCGTGACCACGAGCGCTGTAAAGAGCTCGAAACGTCGGATCTCTAAATAATGTTTAGAATATCAATACACGCGAGTTTAATCCGTAAAATGAGTTTTATTTCAAATGTGTAGTGCTCGCGCAAATAAAAATAGACAATACTAAATTAATTATAATTAATTAACTGACAGAATTAAAAAATTCATTTTCTCTACACCACTTATTTAAACAGAATACATTTTTCAAAGCACATATTTTTTCATGATATATACAACTGAAAAATATCTGAAGAACTTGAATATTGGTCATACAATGTGACTAAACTAGGACAATTTCTATCTTCTAAATTATACACTATGTTATTATTATCAAACATTTCTTCTAACCATAAAACTTTTTCACATCCTTTAGTTAATATGCACTTATTGCTTAAAAATCGCTTATATGATTTTTTATAATTAAAGTAAGGCGTTATTCCCTCGCCCCACAATAATCCTCTATTTTTTTCTAACCACGTCACTTGTAATCGTTCTTTTTTTGTTAAGTCATAAAATGGATAGGGCGGTTTTATCAACAAAACAAATACCTGCCTATCACACAGGATTGCTATTTCTTTCGGAATGAACTGGTTTTGCTCATTCTTGAAACCTTGTACATCCACAATCGCATTCATGATAGTTTTCGCACGATGTTACTGAGTGGTTTGTATTCGAAAAGCCTATCATTTATTATCAGGCAATAAGCAGTTGTATTATCTGGTATCTGCTCGGAACATTCTATTTCTATCCGAACATCAACAGGACCAGTTTTGATTGAGTCGTTTTGTCTTGAGCAGTCGATTACGAACAACGGAGCCTTTGTCTTAAACTGAACCAAATCAAGCAACGGATCGACCGCAGCGTTGTAATACGACTGACGAAAGTTAGCATACATCTCGTATAATATACCGTATTTACTCTCATCAAATTTCAAATTTAGTGAGTCATATGGAAAATATTGTGAATTCAAAAATAGTCTTAGATTGGTTACTTTACAATGGTCAAACATCGATGAACTTTTACCATTATTAAATTTTCTATCGGTTTGTAAACCAAAAATTACGTATCTTGGTTTTTCTAACTGAGAAGCAGTTTTCACTGACCATGAATGCTTAGTAGTTTTTGGTAATAAGGGATATTCGTATAAGTCCCAATTTCTAAACGTTAACTGAATAGAACGATCTTTTTCCAAATGCTTAAGTAACATCAATTTATTACGATCAGCAACTTTTATATGAGGGACACGCCATTGAAGTTTTTGGATTTCTATTTCTATTTTATCACCGTTATCTAAAATAACACAATTTGAAACCGTACTGCTCCTATGCAATATTAATTCATGCCTACAATTTATAATAATTTTGTTGTAATCTTCAGCAAATCCCAATATTTTATTTAAAGGTATAACAGCACTAATATGACTTTCTTTCACTTTTGTACCATTTAAATTCCATCCCCATACTGCTGCAGCTTTATTTTCACCTTCATTCATAGAGACAAAAGATTTGATAGTCGTAGTGATTCCTGCGTTCTTTATACGATCTATTTCAACACCATTCAATTCATATCGTATATCTTGAAACAAATATAAGAGTGTGTTATTGATAAAATTTATTTCCTTTTTCACTGCTGGGTCTTTACCAATCACGCGTGCGAACCCTTCTATGTAGATAGAGCTGCCAGAAGGAAGTACATATGAATCTTGTTGGTGGATAGGTATTCTTATTTCATCATTGTCTTTAAAGCTGTTGCTATATGGATTGTAACTATGTATTTCATAGCTCTCAATAGAATTATCATAATGTGGTAGATCTGTGATTTGCAACATTTTTAATTTAAATCCAAGATTTTTTAAGAATTTTTATTTTCTTTAGTAATTTTTTTGGTTTTCCCAACACTGAAACGTCCGACTTCTTTCAACGTGCTATGTGAAATATCATGCTTGACTTTTGTAGTTGGACTTTTATAATAAATAATCATGATATATTTTTTAACTTCAAACTTTAAAAAAAAAAATATTAACTGTAGCGCAAATGACTCTCATCCAGCTTCTGAGATAGACAGTTAAAGAATGTGCTTGTACACTTTTGCTATAACCTATATACATATTTCATTTACGTCTAAACCATTAAGACTTTAAAATTTTTTCTTTATTTTTGTTCCAAAATGACTTTAAAAAGTTTAAACATAAATGCCCACAGTTATATACATTATTTCTTTGTAAATTGTCATAGTTATATTGCATGTTTGATCCTAAATAATTGATTAATTCTTTTGGCGGTTTTAAGTTACCGTAACTATCAAAATATTCAATGTAATGATTTAATTTTCCATAGGCTACCCAATGAGTTCCAGAGTTTTTAGAACTGTCGAGATTTACGACTCCACATTCTATTTGGTAAGGTTTACGAGGTAGTTCATCTCTCATAAATACACCTCGGAAGAACGGGATATCATATGAATAGTTCATAATATCAATATTTGTTAAAGCTCTTTTTGGGTAGCCTAGCGTTCAGTTTTTTTCTTAGTGACGTATATTCCTAGTCCGTTTTTGTACGGCTTCAGATGTAAACCTTTGCCAATACAAACAGCTTCCATTTGTTTATTATGCCTTTCCATTTCTGACAACTGTTTTTTAGCTATTTTATATGCATTTACCGCCTTTGCGATTCCGGAAGCTCCCCCAACCAAACTACCCGCAGCAGATAAGCCAGCAAAAATCGGTATTAAAGGAAGAAATCCACCAGTTTTAGGTACAGGTATAATTCTTGGTAAGTTAATTGGGGAATCAGTTGTTAAATCTTGGGCTGCGGCATATGCCAATTCCATTAAAGCCTTTTTACACTTAGGCCTCATGTTCTTAATATGTTTTTTGGTGCGTGAAACAACATTCTTAAAAGTTTTCTTTAAACTTGACTTTGTAGATGTTACATTTTGTTTCTTCTGACTATTTGAAAATTCTTTGCTACTATTCTCTCCGTCGTTTAACTTACTAAATCGATTTTTTTTCATTTTTTTTTTTAAATTTTAAAATAATAATGTTGGCTCGGCACTGGTCTATACTGTTTTAAAAACTGATAAGAAATGAGGAATAAATAATGAGTTGTGACTTAAATAGTCGTAGTTACATGATTAGAAATATGTGTGTTTTGCATTTATAACACATTTGATTTGGCAATCCAACTGTTCTCGCTTGGCGGGAGACCAAACCATTTAACATATACAGTGTTCCCTTTCCTTTTTAAAACTCTTTCAACTAAATAAACATCATGATGTCTGGATTTTTGAAGTTCCTGTGCATAAAATGCTCCGAGTATTGGACGAGATTTAGAGTCTTCTAATAAATAGGTTGTAGGGCTAGTTTCTTGTACTTTCGTAATTTTAAATATTTCTGCGGACCAATTAGGTGTATATCCCTTATCAAAACAAGCTTTTATGTTTGCTTATTCTCACATAATCACCGATATGCAACTTTTTACTAATTTTCACTTTTTTAGAAATTGCCTGTTTCACGTACCTTTGCATAACTACTGCTTTATTATCGTGGGAAATTGTTGATGGAGGTTGACCGACAGTTCTATGTTTAGTATTATTGTACTCATCAATAATTTTTTTGAGCGTTCCATTATTCCATTTGTAATTTCCATTTATGTAAAATTCTTTGTAAAGTTTACTTTTTAAAGTTCTAATGAATCTTTCAACGATTGAAGCTTTTTGCTAGAATATGTGGAATAATGATTTATTTTTACCTTTTTCATAATACTTTTGAATTTGTCATTATAAAATTCTTTTCCAAGATCGGTTTGCAGATTTTTAGGAATACGTCCATTTCTTAATAATCTTTCGAAAGCTTGACAGACATGCAGTTTATTTTTTTGCTTTAGACCAACAGCCCAAGCAAATTTTGTGAAACAATCAATAACTGCCAGTATATATTTATTACCATTATTTACTTTTGACATTGCTTGCATGTCTATTAAATCTGCTTGCCAAAGTTCATCTATATCTTTAAGTATGACACTTCTTCTCGGATAGTTAATTCTCGCAATTTTACAGATTTCATTTACGACATCTGCTTTGCTCATAATGCTTGTCTAATTTACCTGCTATGTCTCTTATATTAAGGTTTTTTTCAACTTTCTTTATTCTTTGTGCTAAAGTTTCGATTAACTTGTTCAGATTCGCCAATTCTTTAAAAATGTTTAATTGATTTTCACATTCCTTGTTAAAGCTAGAGTAACATAAGGATTCACTTGACGATGCCGCAATCTTATTGTTCACCTTTATGTTATTATTTTGCTTTTGTGTGACCTCAACCTCATAATCGACTTTAGCAACATTCATGATCTGCGTTCTTTTGTTACTAATCAGTAATAGGTAATGTTAAGCTTTTTATTCTCCTATAATACCAGCTTCCGTTAGCTCTTCAATTATTGATAATATTTCATTATCGTGATTAGTGTTGCCAGCATTCTTTGAAGCAATCAATAGTTTAAGCCTTTCAATCAGTTCGTTGGGATCATCCCAGAAAATGTAGTCTGTATTACTTTTATATTTCTTATACTTTGGATTGTAACTACCCCCACTTTTTGTTGTAGTCGAATTGTCATTCTGCTGCGAAAACATTGGTTTTATGATTTGACGATATTTTAAACCTTTGTCACCCTTCAATTGACCGTTCGGATCAAAGTTTCGTTTATGAGCATTTGTATGAACAAGTATGTCTTTATAAATCGTTTTGTCTTTTTCATTAACAATTTTGAGATTAGGCTTTTTGCGCATAAGTAGTTCTTTAAGACCTGGAGTCAATTCATAGCGTTTATCGCCAATGGTCACAACGTAATGTTTGTTTGTTTGTGATGCATTACTGGTAGAGGAAAATGACACTTTGGATTTTCCTATCATAATTTTTTTTATTTTCACTGCGTACCCCAAATGGTACATTTATATTACTATTATTATAAATGTCAATTACTTCTTCCTTCTCAAGGGACATGAGTGTATCATTCAAACTTTTATAAGGACTTTTATAATCATCACCGTCAGTATAATCATAGTATTCCGAATTTTCGTCGGAATTTGCCTGCACGTTCTGGCTAAAAGTTTTCATAGTCTAAAGAAGAGTTTCGATCTCCTATTATGTCATGATTACTCATATCAATGGATACATTGAGGGTTGGTTTATCTTCGGCATTAGCTTTTATTATTGTTTCCAAATTATCTGTAATCGGTTTAAATACCTTTTTGAATTTCAAATTGGCAATATCTTCTTCACTTCGGATTTCTTTTATCTTGTCCTTTATATTGTTTACTGATTTAATAAGTTGCTTTTTTATTTCTGTATCCATTTTTTGGGTACGCAACCGCTGTTTGCTGATATTCAGACGCTATTAAATTTTTTTCGGGCATATACATCAATATATACATTATATCATTCTAAAAATAAATAAATGTATCAAAGCCTTGTCTGTATCTTCCTTTATTTAGATCACAATCTTTATTTATAGTTAAAAAAGCTAAATCGATTGTACCATACTGTCTTGCAAAGGTTTCTAAATTCCTGCCAGCAACATATCTGTGTTTACATGTTCATTATAGATGTGTTTTAAATTAATGTCATCTTGTTTAAATAGAATCAAGAGATTAACATTGTCACGAATTAATTGTTTAGGTATTTTGGTATAGGTTTGTGACAGATAAAAACAATCGACCTGTCTATGTCTACCCATAGCAAAATAATTACGTATATTTATTTGGTTTTCGCATGCAACGTCATCAAATATCATTATTGAATTTTTCAAAGCATCTTTAGGTGAAATTACATCTTCGTTATCATTGAAAATAAATAACTTTGCATGAGGAACTTGTTTCATAACTTGTTGTAAAAACATATATTTCGGTTGAAAAGCTGTTTTAGAGTATAAATATATTTGCCTGAATTTAAGACCGTTTTCATGTAGTAGTAAGTTAAGCATTATATTCGTTTTCCCGCAATTTGAAGGACCACATATTACACACCGGATTGTGTTAGGTAAGAGTGTACTATGTTTGACTTTGTGTTCATTATTATTTTCTGTTTTTATATTATTTATTTCCAAAGTGTCAGGTTGTTTAATGAACTTCATCGTGAGAATGAGTGTGTAGTATGTTACAGTCCTTTATATAGCCAGATGTTATTCAGGATATTCTCGAAATGAAAGAGTAAGTAAATTAAATTACATTATTTATTTCTTTTAAAATAATACAATAATATCAACTAAAGTTTAATATTAAAATAATAATACGTTTACAATAAGAAATATAACATAGGTTTAATGTACATGTTGTTATAGTTTATTATTAATTAAAAAATAAACTAATATTATCTATAATAATACATGTATTCGCTGTTATAATGTATATTTTTAATGTATATTACAATTATTACTTATCTTACTTTTTTATACATAATATTCAATTATTTATTCTTAGAATAGACAAAACTAGTGATGAATATAGACATCAAAAGATAGTGTGACAGTGACCCCATGGAAGTGTGTGAACATTATCTCTTTGTACTTGTCTTTTATTGTCGTTTCCATTTAGTAGTTGTTTATTTACTTGCTGTGTATATAAAACATGTTTTATTGACCTTATCAACTTCATATTACATCGTGTACTATTTTTTTTGTATAGAGTATTTCTATAATCAAACATTCTTAATTTCTGAGTTTCAACTTTGGTTATACCTTTTGCTTTTTTAATATTAGATTTAACGCTATTTATACAATACAATTTAGCTCTTAGGCCGACAAATTCAGTAATAATATCACCACCCATTTCATCCTTAAATAATCCAGGTATTTTTTCATTTATCCTTGGAATATCATACTCATTATTGGGTAAAAAGTTACTGGTATCAAATTCAGAAATATTCTCTATCATCTCTTTATAGAAATCTTCAGTAAATATCAAATATAGTAAACTATCAGTATCTGTATAACATAATTGAGCTCGATCCTTATATTTGTCTTTAATGAATTCATAATGAAATTGATACATTCGGTGTTTAGCATATTCCAAAACAGAGAACCCAATATAGATTGGTCTATCTAACATCACTTTCTCGTGATTTAATTGAATAGCAACAAAGTTTTCAGAAAAAATTTGAACGCTTTTTAGATTAGGCTTCGCGATTAATTTCTGGGCAGTTAGATGTTTATTCGTTACATTGTAATTATCCGTCCACCTGTTAATAAGTTTGACGTTTACTTGTTTTCTTTTATTTTCTATAGTTTTCCCGAATATAGAATTGTTTAGTAACTTGAAGAAATCTTTTTCAAACGTTGTTTTTGATGATTGTCTAAGAGAAGTATTTAAATCAATATAGGGTTTCAAATAATTCTCCTGTCTAAAGCAAAGGATTCGATGTACTTTAGTCAATACCAAGCCATTTTTAAGACACTGTTTTAAATTCGTGAAGTGTATAACATATTCAAATTTATCGTACAGATTTGCAATTAACTTTTTAGTTTTAGACCCTGGAGGTGTAATTTTTTCTACAGCAAAAGGTAAATCTTGATGAAATGTATGTAAATGATCTGGATATGACAAATCGACTTCTAAAATATAGCCATAGTCACTATCGTTAGGTATATCCATAACATTGAATTTGTTTATTTCATCAGATGATAAAAATTGGAATTCAGCTATAGGATACTTTTTCGTCATTGCATAACCATACAGATTATTACAATCTAAATATACCAAATAGGATGACTGTTTTGTGCTATCATAGTCTGGTAAGTATTTATTAGACGCAGTAGCGTGGCGTAATGAACACTGAGCTAGTCCACCGCGTATACCTTTTTCTAGCATTTCATACATTTCAATGTCACTAATCAGTTCTAATTTAATGTTAGTATAAAAAAGCATTGTATCCCAACTTAAACCAGGTGCTGTTATGTAATAAGCGGGATCTAATTTGTAATATCTTAGACTTGTATTCCGAAAGTTTTCAAATATATCACATAAAAGTAAGACATCACTCTTCAGGTACACATCCGTATATTCCCCGAGGTTTGATACCTCGAAACATCGCCAGACGTTATGAGCATGTTCATAATCATCATCTGAGATATTTAAACCACTTAATGAATTTATAAAACATGATTTAGGCGGGAGTTGTAACTCATCAAATTTCGACCAATCGTCCATGTAATCATATGGGTATATACCTTTTTTCGTAGTAATTTAAATTTTTGATCATCTCTAAAATTATTAAAAAGATGAATAAAGTCATTATCGGATAAACTTTTGGATAACAAGTCAAGGCTTGTACTTAAAAATTGAAAAAGAATCGATGAACTTGATTTCAACAGGACGATTACAATCTGTACAATTCATAACTTTTGTAATAGAAAGATACTTTTCTTTCGACTGTGGAATTATTTTGATAGGTCCTTCATATTTCATTAATTCTTCGATAAACAAATGTGAGTCATATCCGGAAAAATTATGAAATACTACGGGTATGAATGAACACACTCGATGCATCAAGTTACACTGAGAGTGCGCAGCTCCTCTAAATAAAGACGTAACGTGATCATGATCTCTAACTTTATCATCGAATAATAGTTCATTACATATGTGACATAAGGTAGCTTTTTGATACTGCATTTCTTGCTCAGGTGTTAAAGGTGACATAATGTTTTTTGTCTGACAAAATTTTATGAATGAGTTGAATATCGTTTATTAATGATGTGATAAAAACTTGCACGCAATCGGTACCTCTATATGAAACATATTTATTTAAATCCGAATTATGTGAGCAGCAAATATAATACCCAAAACAAGACGGTATATGCTTCCTTAAGGTTTCAGTATTTTCAGAATTTTGATCTCTATAATTCATTAAAAGGCATTCAAAATCAGCATAAATAACGAAATTAATTTTTGCTGTCTTTCATAGTGCTTAAACTTTAAAAAGAGTGCTTTGGAGGTAATACTTGTAATACACCATTACATCTATGTGACTTAAATTTTTGTTTAGCTGTAAAATACTGTAAACATGACTCACACAAGAATATTTTTCCTTTGTAATAAGTTAATTGTCGTCGCACTAACCGAACAAGATCTTTGATTAAGCAGTAATGTCCTTTATTATCGCTTTCGATATACAATAAGTTAATGTGGTCTATTTGTCGATTTTTAGTCAGATATAAAGGTCCTGTTACATTACATTTGTTATCTAATCCATATATATTAACACTTATATCGGGATTTTTCTTTTCAAATAATCTTATATCATTGAATGTAGGTGGGAAAGACATGCCATTTATGTTTAGTACTGTGCAATAATGTGGATATGATTTCACTCTGCATACGTTATGTTTAGTAGGATACAGTGCAGCAATTATACTCCATAAAAAGCAATGATTATCTGTATTTTTTATGTTTATACAACTTTTAGACTTTTTAATCGATAGCGGTAAATTTATGTAAGTTCCACCTTTCAAAGGACAATATTTATTTATATTTATTTCTAAATGACTAATATTTAATATACTCCATCCAGATTCACAATATTGGAAATTTTGTAATTTGGTTTTAAAGTGTTCTGCTAAGTTCGATAATATTTTATTCAAATTCGTGGATCTATAAACACTCTCATACATTGTATTAAAGGACTTAAGTTGCTGTTTATCCGTCTCAGGTAATATAAAATAGGCAAACAGTTCAAAGTTCAATTTTATGCAGTTATGCTTTCTTAATGACAAGTCAATTAATTGTATGATACTTTTACTATTATCGTCTAAAAACTTTTCAGGTGTAAGGTACTTTTAATCTGATTAGGGTTTAAACGATAAGTGACAATTCGCTTTTTAAAGGCGGTACTAATAACGTAAATATTATCAAAAGTTGTCTTTAATAGGCAATTCGATTTATGTAAATTAGTTCTCTTATGATATCTGTATTCATCTCGTTTTACTAAAATTCGACATTGTTTGCATTCAATCGTATTTTCATTTGTATAATAATTTGTATCGTAATTCGTATCATAATTTGTATCATCTTCAGTACCGCGTTGTGCAACTGGAGCTGGGTGTGTGAAAACTGTTGAAAAAAAATTGCACATGTATATACATTTATTAAAGATAAGGAATAGGTACGTGAAAAACAACATAAGTTTATAGCTTAAATATAACAGTTGATTAAATAATTGAGTACAATACAAGATAATATATGTATTAAGAATAATAGTAATTAACGTATGAATAGATTTCAAGAATATCCGCTAATTATTTCCGCGCGGCAGTCCTTAAACTCCTGTCGTGTCGCTTTTATAAATTGGGTTAGATGCTCCCACGCCTCAGTACCGACGTCCGATTTATTTTTCACTGTAATGATGGCATGGCGCCATCTATTCATTGGCTGTATATGGTTAATTTCATCACATTTATAGACTTTTAGCTCGATATAGTGCGAGCCCTCCTTTTCCACGTTTGTTTGACGCATTACACCGTGAGGAACTCGTTTGGTAAAGTAAGAACATATTGCTGTTGTGGGTTTTTTACCAGCTTTCGGTGCGCACTGATCATCATCGCTATCACTCCCGAATATATCTTTCGCAGAGGATTTCTTCCAGGAGTCACGAGTTTCACTGGTGGACGCTTCGGCGACGTGTGAGCGAGAAGGAACACTGCATTTGGCTTTAACTATCTTGGCTTCCACGCTGCTGCTGGGAAGAGTCTTCTTGCTCGTTTTATCTTTAAAACAAAAAATATTTTATATAAGTGGGCGTTCTTCATTAAATATAGAAAACATTGTACATTGCTTGGTCTGTCTTCGACATACTTCAATAAACTTCTTAAGATGAAACCATGCTTCCGTACTACAATCTGTTCTATTTTTAACTGTAATGTCTGCTCGTAGTCGTTTAGTAATTAATCCCGATTTATTTATATTATGAATCTTTAATTCGATATAATATTCACCAACTTTATCCTTATGCACTTGACGACTATAAGCTTTAGGATATTTTATTGTAAAATATGAAAACATTTGATTTGAATTATTACCGAGCGGTCTGGGTTTGATCTCGTGGTCATCGCCTTCATCCTCGCTGTCGGTGCCGAACAGTTCGTAGCTTGTATACTTGGATGGTGGCTGTGCTGGCGCAATCTTTTCATGCTTGCGTTTTCTCGATGTAGATGATTTTTTCACGGAAGGCGCCATGACGACGGCTTCTTCTTCAGAGTAGTCTGAGGCGTGACGAGCTGAATTTTTCGACCTGAAATTTTATTGAATGGTATTAAAATAATTTTTAATCTGGCTCATTTACATTTATAATTATGTTGTCAAATAAGTATGAAGTGGATTAGAAGATTGAAGGAATAATGAATAGGTAATAAGGATAGATGAATAGATGACTAGATGAATAGATGACTAGATGAATAGACGACTAGATGAATAGATGACTAGATGATTAATCAATAGAAGTGACACCACCTCCTCATAAAAAAAAATAAAAAATTAAAAATAATAAATAAATAAAGTGGGTAAGTACTTACATTTTTAGAGATGAGTTCTCGGAGGAGATTACACTGGGCTAAATCAGACTGTCTACTTAAGAGCTCCGTTACCCGGATCCCGCTTTAAATACTAATCATTCACGCGGTACACTGTCCTTTTACAGAAAATTGAAATATGGTGAAAATGCAACGTATGGATTTAGTAGGCTCAAAGTCCATCCGACCTATATGGTACAGATGCGACAGACATCGCACAGAAGCATAAAGTCTTAAGTCCTCTTACTTATCCATGAACGCAAATACTGCATAGGTACTTACGGTGTTTATAAAAAGGTTGAATTTTGACAAAACGAAAATATCGCTGGATTTAACCTAACTCTTCACGCATAAAGGTTATTTTCAAATGGTATAAATTGTATACATAATGTTTTTCTCCGACTTACTTAATCGTTATATAAAAGCAATGTTACTTTAATTCGAATACATTCTGAAGATATCTTCCATACCGATATAATTCTCGGCTTTACAAATATATTGTGAAAAAAAAAAATGGAGGTAAGTCAAAGCATTTTTAAATTATTTAATCCATATTATTCATTACATTATCTTTATTACGTATATATAAACATATTCATATTTCAGAATTCGAATGATAGAATATTCGGCAGCTACTCACCGATACCGGCAACTCAACTCCTCCGTCAGAATGTGATCAACTACTTTGAGCAAGAGCCACAGCCATTTGAGATAGATGAACGAGCGAACAGCAGCGGCAGCAACCCCGTCACCGACGGCGAGAAGGTTCCAGTTAAAAGGCGTTCGGAAGAGATATTTTGCTCCTATGTAAAGAAACCGCGAAAGAGTAATCCGCAATCTAAAGTTATAAGACTGCAAATATTTGAAGCAGATGAATTGAAAAATGCTGTATGTAATTGTAAAGCTAGCATTTGTGCCCAACATGTGATTGAAAATAGGTTTTCTGACGAAATATACAAATGTGCTAGAGATTTATTAAATAAAATTCATAAAAAAATATTATAGTTAAATTGTTAAACGTAAAATTAAGTATAACTGAATAAATGTGGTTTTCATTTTTATCTCTTTTTTATTCGTATTATTATATCTATGCATAATGTAAAAATAGAAAACTATGAATAACTGAAACGTGAAACCTTTATCACTCGTAACAGTCAATAAATAAATACTATTCGTAACTATGACATTTTAAGAACTAATTAATATTGTGTGTATGTAGAACGAGTATTTAGTTATCATTAACTTGTACCAGTCAATAATTGAAAAGTGATATGTGAATACTGAAAGGTGAAAATTAGGGCAGCTGGATCTCTTTTGATCCAGATGCCCTAATTTTTACCTACTAGCGAGTCATTAAGGACGGGATGGTTAATCATTGGGATCTGTATGGTATGTACTAGTAGAGTAATGTTATATACTTAGATAGATAGATATTCTGTATTTCAAAGAATAAAATAGTATTGTTTACTGTTCAGTTCCACGTTGTTTACCAAACCCCTTTTGTTGACCTTCGTTTATTTCAAAATTTGTGAGTGCTCTATACACACAAACATGCGACTTTTTACAGCATACTATGCAATAACCACAGTTTGTCCATACCAATAAAACTTTAAATATTAGGTCTTAATCTTGGGATATTTAGAAATCCGACCTATAGGTACAATAACAGTATTGTCAGACAACATAACAGATTACGTACGTAATTATGTACGAAACGAAGGACCTCTTCGGCTTTATTTAAAACTAGCTTTCCGCCCGCGACTTAGTTCGCGTAGAGAGGTTTAACGAGTAAAACATTACTTCTTTATAGCGTAGTCGGTTAAAAAGTAGCATATGTCCTTTCTCAGGCTCTGGACTATATTTGTACCAAATTTCATTTAAATCGGTTCAGTACTTTATGCGTGAAAGCGTAACAGACAGACAGACAGACAGACAGAGTTACTTTCGCATTTATAAAATTATAATAAGGACTAGTGACTTGCCCTCGCTTCGCTTCAGTTATCTATACTAATATGATAAAAGCTGACGAGTTTGTTCGTTATTTTGTTTGAACGCGCTAATCTCAGGAACTACTGGTTCGAATGAAAAAATTGTAAACAAAAAAAAACCGCCTTCAAAAACCCGACTCACTAAAAATTACAAAATAATATAATACGAACATTAATCTGGGTATGAATTTGATATGTTGTTAAAGGCGGTGCCGTTTATATTTCATGCAGTTTTCCTCAAAAATTTAAGTGGCACCGCCTTCAACAACATATCAAATTCATACCCAGATTAATGTTCGTATTATATTATTTTGTAATTTTTAGTGAGTCGGGTTTTTGAAGGCGGTTTTTTTTTTGTTTACAATTTTTTTTCATCCTTTTTAGTGTAACATTTTTTTACACCCTATTAGTTCAGCTCACCTATAATTCTACTGATATTATAACTAGTAGTATCAATATGTACACAGATTTGAAAGAATTATCCCTTTACTCCCAATTATTAAGGAGTTGACCTTCCATCATCAGCTCAGCATCATAACATTATGATTGCCAGAAGCAAATGCCAATATAACTTCAGAAAATATGTAAAACGCGGTACATGTGCCTATAAAATTTGAGGGTTGCCCTCGATTTCTCCTGGATCCCATCATCAGATCCTAGACTGGTCAACCTAATAGTTTAGCTCACCTGTAATGCTACTGATATTATAACTAGTAGTCTTAATATGTATACAGTATTGAAATAATTATTCTTTTACTCATAACTATTAAGGAGTTGACCTTCCATCATCAGCTCAGCATCATAAAATTATGATAGCCAGAAGCAAATGCCAATATGACTTCAGATAATATGCAAAATTTGAAGGTTGCCCTCGATTTCTCCTGGATCCCATCATCAGATCCGAGACTGGTGAAAATGGGACCACCTCGGAAGTGAACTCTATCCAACCAAAAAAAAATGTTTGAAATCCGTCTATAATTGACGAAAATATCGGTGAACATACATAAAAAAAAAACAAAAATATTATACATACAGACGAATTGAGAACCTCCTCCTTTTTTTGAAGTCGGTTAAAAATATTTTTATGTTAGATAGACCATTTATCGATTAATATAACATCACGCTGCGACCAATAGGAGCAAAGAAACGAAAATAGAATCCGTTGCGTAGTTTTAAGATTAAAGCATACACAGCGATCTAGCGACAAAGAAAGCGACTCTGTTCTATACTAAGTAGTGATAAACACATAAAAACTAAGAAACACCAAACCGAAGAAACCACACATAAAATATTTCACGTGGGTGGGAATCGAATCGACCGATTCTAAAGCAAAACCTCCTTAATTTCGTCTGTTAACGTCAAAGACAAATCGCACGAGACAATTAGATCGCAAAAGAATGTTTCAACTTGTTCCGAACAGCTTTGGCAATTCTTAATTCCCGTAAAATTCTAAATGGACCAGAAAAAGCTCTTGTATTTGTAATCGAGATACACATCGCATCGCCACGGCAATAATTAAAGAGGTACAATGCCTAATGACGTGTACAAAAAATACATTGAATGCTATCCGATGCTTAGAAAAAGCTGGCCTCTGACGGACATAGAGTAGAATGATTGGGTAGTAAGAATCTATTTTGGTTTTGTGCCTACACGCGCATGAAATTGAATCATCATCAGCCGATATACGTCCCCACTGCTGGGGCACGGGCCTACCCTAAACTAGAGCGAAAAAATAGAATAGAAGATAATAATTGTTACATTATCTTCATCAGCACATAGCAGGCCGCTTCTGAACATAGGCCTAATGATTGTTTATTTGGCAAATATTAACAAAAAGTGGTTATTAAACATTTTAATTAAAAAAAGGGACGCAAAAGCAAAAGGTATGCGATATTTTTCATTTATTTTTAATTAAAATTTAAAAATATTTAATATAAGTTTGAATACTTTTACGAATAGCACCACCACAACATGGTTTAAATAAATAAGTACCATTCTAAATATTGTTCATACCTATTCAATTCGCTGGTAGGTACTTTCATAGTTATTTTTGCAAGTCATTTTGTTCTTGTCTCGGAACAAATATTTTTTATTGTTCGATAGATCTGTGCGTTCGCTCGCAATGTACCTTCTGTGGTCAGATATTTTTAATCTATGACAGGTCGTGCTTACAAAAACTTTGATATTAAGTAGAGACGATGTGTTGCGAATGAGATGATTCGGCTGTTTCGTCTTTTGGTCCTTTGGTCAAAGGCCCAGTACCCCATTCGTTGGCGTGGACTATCTCCCTTTGTATTATTATGTATTTGTGTCGTTACATGATAAAAGTATCGAGATATATTTACATTTGAATAGCTGAGACCTTTACGCAAATGCGTTGTCAGTCATTTGCTACTAAGCCTTAGTTGCAAATGACTGATTTATTTGTTGGGTTTTTTATCATCATCACCAGCATATATACTTCGTGAAATTTTAGTGGTTATTTCCCGCAGTAAAATAATTCTATCTTAGTAGCAAAATAGATTTGTGCAGTTCTTTTTTTATTAAAATCAATAAATGCCGTTTTAACGAAAGGTTTTAACCGAAAGTCGAAAGCACGTTTGAATCGCTTTATTACTTAGAGCGTAGAGCTTCTTTAGCTTTAAGCATCAATTTCATGAGGGAAACTGTACCTGATTACGCTACATCTTATAAAAGAACGATAGCTTCTCTCGTTTGCAAGTTCGCAAATTATTATTTTGAAAATTCGAATTTTTTTTTGTTTTTCAAGTTAAAATTTGCATGGTTAGGTTGTATTAAAGGCAAATTGTTCTGCCACGGGAAAACAAACACTCAAATTTCACGGTGTATGTACGTTACCAACGCCCTCGACCGTAACGTATGCACGACTTTACACCTAACTGAGGAATTCAAACCATAGTCAACCACACTGGTCAAGTCCGAGTTGTTCGACTTCACACAATCATATAAATTCTACAGTCAAACCATACAGTATTTAAGATCGTTGGGCATCTAATTAATAATTGTTTAGCGAGGAACTAGGTTTAAACTGTATCTACCAGTTATAATACTCCTGATACATCTTCAGTAGATGTTACAAACCTTATGATTCGAGCTTTTCCAGTTTCGTTTATCCCTTTCGTAAAACCGGTATTTATTGATTTGAATAAAAAAAACTGCACAAATCAATTGTACTACTAAGATAGAATCATTTCACTGCGGGAAGACAACGACTAAAATTTCAAGGTGTACCTATAGTTTTCAATGTTAGAAACCCTTCTTTCTACTATAAAACGCTTTCACAGTACTCCAATACTTTGCGAGCGCAAATCAATCCGACTACTTTCCTAAGCAAAGAATCCATAAGCATTTGTATCGAATTGCATTTCGAGACTTGCATCCTGCCTGCATTTTCCTTAGAGCAAGGCTGTGTAGAGCAAACACTAGGCCACTTTTATTAGGAATCTAGGTCACGGGAGAGCTGTGCGTTTTATGTAATACTAGCGAACGCCTGCGACTTCGTCCGCGTTTTCTTCCGTTTTTTACACATTTGGTCGTAGCGTGACGTTGTATAATCTAAAGCCTTCCTCTATATCTTGGTCTATCCAACACAAAAATATTTTTCAATTCGAACCAGGGGGCTTAGATAAAATGACAATATGAAAACGACAACGAAGTTCGAATATAATAAGGCGTCCGACCGATTTCAGCCATGACGGCCGATCTCAATTGAGATCAGCCAAGTGCGCAGGACATATTATAGTGCACAAGTGTGCACGCAAACACAAGTGCACTCTCTATTCCCTTACTCTCATAATTCGGTGAGACGGCAATACCACCGGCTTAACGTGCTTTCCGAGGCACGGGCGTTCAACCGCCAACTTTCTAACTCCGGGCTGAGTAATTTCATTACAGAAAAACTCAGATAAATTTTGCTCTACCCCGGATTCGAACCGGGGACCTCTCGGTCCTAACGCAGCGCTTGCTACCAATGGACCAACGAGGCAGTTAAGTCAAACATAATAAATGTATGGGATTGACATAAGATTGACCACGTGATTTATCGCGCCTAATACATTTTATTATATTCGAACTTCGTTATCGTTTTGATATTGTTACTTTGTCTATGGCACCAGTAGTTTAGAGATTATCGCGTTCAAACAAACAAACAAACTCTTCAGCTTTATGATATTAGTATAGATGTTGCTTGGAATTATGTTGTATGTGTGTCAAACCAAACAAAGGGATGGCACTCATAGTATGGTGTCTAGGTAGGTGGGTTGCTTATGGTAGGCATGTAGGTTACAATGCATTTTTTGTTATGGTTTTGTTTGAGGGTGTTTTTTATTAGAAAAGTTGCTTCCCGCGTCTGTCTGTACGTATGTATGCTTAAATCTTTAAAACTAAACAGCGGATTAAATGTTTTTTCAATAGATAGAGAGATTTAAGAGGAAGGTGTTTATGTATAATATACCCTAAGCGAAGCCAGGGCGGGTCACTAGTTGGTAATATAAGCATGTAAAAAGTAAGTATGCTTTATGACAAAATAGGTTCACGGTAAAAAAATTGTGCTTCTGTCAAGCAAAAGTATATTTTACAGACAAATTCTTACAATCATATGAACTCATTGTCATTTAAGTAAAATATTAAGTAAGTATTTCACAACATTACACACACATTATTATGACAAGTTTCTTGAACAATTATGTTGCGGATATCAGTTATAGGAACAAACAACGATTAAAAACAAATATTGGTCCCGCATGGGGATCGAACCCGCGACTCCTGCCACAGGATAGAGGGGCACTACCAAATGTAAATAAAAGTTTCGACTGTAAGTCTTGCAAAACTATCCTCTCCTGAATCTCTTTACGGAAGCTGAAGCTGAGCTTTCCATTTGAATAGGTAGAGCAATGTATTTTTTAACTATACTTGTTAGTGCACTAGTCAAAGGGTAACTAAACCGACCAAGTGCAAGCCGGACTCACGCACTAAGGGTTCCGTTCCGTACCAATTAATAAATAATAAATAAATAAATAAATATTTCACAACATCACATACATCGATCTGATCCCATGGTAAGTAGCTTATGCACTTGTTTTACAGAAATCAGAAACAACAGTGGATACACAAATATACTTAAATATATTTAATAACACGCCCAGACACGGAACAAACACCGATGTTCGTCACACAAATATTAAATAATTATCTAAAAAAAACACGTTAAATTCGCACTTGGCCGGTTTTGATCTCATGTGTTAC
Source organism: Maruca vitrata (assembly GCA_039566165.1). Classification (NCBI taxonomy): domain Eukaryota; kingdom Metazoa; phylum Arthropoda; class Insecta; order Lepidoptera; family Crambidae; genus Maruca; species Maruca vitrata. Next base: position 6,984,719 of record CM076936.1, on the reverse strand, counting down.
ATGGATTGTCTATCACTACATAGTATAAAACAAAGCTTCGCTTTCTCTGTCGCTATATCCCTATGTATGCTTAAATCTTTAAAACTTCAAACGGATTTTGATACGGTTTTTAAGCTATTGCATAGCTTTTATCGCGGGCTTTGAGCGCGGCGACCGAACCAAGAAATTCCGTAACGAAAGAAACCTCACAATCGGTTAACGTCGTTTCAGTTCGGTAGACTTCGGCACGGTGTTTGTGTGCGTGCGGTTAGACGTATTGTACGACTCTAAGAAACTCGCACGAATCGAGACTAGCTGCTCCGAAATCGGACGATGCTATGCAATAGCTATACCGCGGCAGTTCCCGAGTGCCACACGTCTTTTTTTTTAATAGATAGAGGGATTTAAATCTTTAAAACTGCGAAACGGATTTTGAAGCAGTTTTTTTTCAATAGATAGATTGATTCAAGAGGAAGGTTATTACGTTTATTTAAATTAATACGAGGGCGGGACACGAGTGTTATATAAGATAGTTAACATTACAAATAATTAAAAGCTAAATAGCAAAGCTCCAGCCAAACCTGTATTCCAAAGCTCATTATGTTAAATAGTGGCTATCATTGCAGTGAAAACACAAATTAATTTACCCTGTTTAACTGACAATGTTGAATCGTTACAATCCTAGAATTACCTTCAGAGCTTCCTGATGTCACTCACTCGTCCAATATATTAGCTGGTTGCATGGGACAAAATGAAGTAGGATTTAGAACCTAAAGTGGGTAGGATAAGGTTTATAATGGAAATGTGAAGGGCTATGTGATTATTATTGCGGCGACTTTGGTAGCTTGAGATGCATTTAATGTGGTGAGCATGAATATTTGTTTGCTTTAGGACAGTCCACGATTGGTTTTTCAATTTAACATTTAAGCGAAAATATATATTTTTGGAACAAATCAGAATCTTAAAAAGCTTTTTATGTAAAAGTTTCGAATTTGTGAATGTTTGTCACTTTATCTCGATATCCTAATTATACCTTTTAGCAGCCTGTCATCATCACCGGACTAGCGGGGGAGCGGATGGCTCTCACCTCTAAGATGTTCGTTTGTGCACGCTAATCTCCTACTTATATATTATACTTATATATTGTAATTGACTGGCTCGGTGGAACAGTGGTTAGTGGCTACCTACGGTTCCAAGGTTCACCCGGTACAAATATTTGTGTGTCGAACATCGCTCGGTCGTATAGTTCGGTGTGGGTTCCGTGTCTGGGTATGTTATTAAAAATATTTAAGTATATTTGTGAATCCATTGTTGTTTCTGATATCTGTAACACAAGTGCTTAAGCTACTTACCACGGGATCAGATCAATGTATGTGATGTTGTGTACTATTTTTTAATTTTTTTTAATTGTATATCTGCTGATATTAGGACCATGTGGTCACCAAGTGGTGGTGGGCGGCGCGTGGGCCTCCGTTCGTCCCTAACGAGGCGAGCTAAACGCATCCAAAACAACTCTATTCATAAGTTTCGTCTAGTATTATCAAATTGACTTGCTTGCTCTGTGTATTTATTTATTAACGGAATATGTCCTGGATATTTACCGTGTTGTTTTGTTTTAATGAGCTCCCGATATTTCGGCACTGTTGCAAGCGCCATAATCACGGATGAACTGTTTGATATGGTAAATATCTAGGACATATTCAGTTTTCTAATAAATCCTTAGTAATATTATAAATGCGAAAGTAACTCTGTCTGTCTGTTACGCTTTCGCGCATAGAGTACTGAACCGATTTAAATGAAATTTGGTACAGATATAAGCCAGAGCCTGAGAAAGAACATAGGCTACTTTTTCACTGACTGCGCTATAAAGAAGTAATGTTTAATCCGTTAAACATTCTACGCGGACGAAGTCGCGGGCGGAAAGCTAGTAAATTATAAAGAAGTCGAAAGTTCAATTACCGCCCGAGTGGGATAGATATTTCGGATATTTAGCGATGGCCCGTACTTGGGTGTATATATCTATATCTATTTCGCAGATTGCCTCAACCACATTAAAATCCAGCTTATGATCCAGTCTCGAAAAAAAAAACAACAGTAGTACATATTCCAAAAATTGGTACGAGTAACTAAACTAACGTATTTGAAATCGTATATTTTGAACCAACGACTCCCCAATCACTCGCTAGGATATCCACTGAGCCATTGCCCCTCTCAATTACAAAACAAATAAACGAATTAGAGAGCTACCGGTCATTGACCCGTCGTTAAGGCGGTTTCAATTTTCAGGAGGGTTCCGTACCAATATTTTTACTGTATAGGATTACTGTCATTAATGAGTGATATTTGTGATTAGATTGTAGATAGCAAAGCAATACGGATGAAAGGTTTGTGTAATATCGATGTGATTTGGGTGAATAATGAAGAGGTGCATTGCTCAATCAATCAATGTGGGCCATTACTAGTATTTCGCCCGCGACTGACGGAGTTCGCGTCCGCGTGAATTGTTTTTTTTTCCTAACTGACACACGATGATGGCCTGGAGTAGCCTCGTCATTATCACCGGACTTGCGGGGGAGCGGATGGCTCTCAGCCCTAACAACAGTAAGTATCACGATAATGTTACTAAGCCTGTTAAATCCATACTAATATGTATTACTAGCTGTGCCAGCGACTTCGTTCGCGTTTCCCCCGTTTTTTACACATTTTCCATTGTATCTTTGCTCCTACTGGTCGCAGCGTGATGTTATATAGCCTACAGCCTTCCTCTATAAATGGTCTATACAACGCAAAAAGATTTTTGCAAATCAAACCAGTGGTTCCTGAGATTAGCGCGTTCAAACAAACAAACTCTTCAGCTTTATAATATTAGTATAGATTAGTATAGATACTATACAGGTACTCGTGGCCCGGTTTCGGTTCCTCTTTTCTGCCCATTGTCGTTTAGGCATATGGTCTCCTCCTATGGGCCCGGGCTCTTCTGGCGGGGTGTGAGATGGTATCTAAGCTGGCCTTCAGGATGAGGTCTACAGGCTCAATATGGTCTTTTGTGCCTGTCGACCTCATATGTGCATCTCGCGACCGGTTACCATCAGATGGAGTGACATCCGGGGAGTCCTTTATAAAAAAAATAAACACAGCGCTTTATTATCACCTGTGTACCAAATTTCATTTGAATCAATTATGTAGTTTTGGTGTGAAAGCATTTTAGGCACACAGGCAGAGTTACCTTCGCATTCATCTTAGTAAGGAAATGTATGTGATGTAGAGACATCACATACATTGTTCTGATTCCGAAGTAAGTTGCTCACGCACTTGTGTAACGGATATACTTAAATATATAAACAACACACCCAGATATAAACAATACACCTTTGTTCATCACACAAATATTTGCCCGGGCAGGAATCGAACGCACGACTCTTAGCGTAAGGAACAGGGCGATACCGAATACGCCACTGAGCCAGTTAAGACCGAAGAGGCAGATTAATACGCGGCCATTGACCTTTATCGGTTATCATAAAAATCTATTGTTACATCATCAGCTTTTGTACTTTAACGACTTTTGACGATCGATTTATTAGCCTTTTAATAGAATTACCGCTTCTTTGCCAGCGTAAACTCGTTTATCGATTAAAACATTACTCGCTTATAGCATCGGTCGGGCAACACTCGACCTTTTAACTGAATATATCAAGTTTTATTGTTTACTATGTGCCGAAATATCGGGAACTGTATAATAAAGGAAAAACACATTGGAACTTGGCGGGGTTGGAACTAGCGACCTCTCGCATGGCAAGCAACGACCTTAACTACTCGGCCATCGACGCTTTTCATATGTACCATAATTCGACGCTTTAACGGTGAAGGAAAACATCGTGAGGAAACCTGCACACCTGCAGAAGAAATTCTAAGGCTGTGTAGTCGACCAACCCGCACTTGGCCAGCGTGGTCGACTAAGGCCTTATCGCCCTAGTTTAGGGTAGGCCCGTGCCCTAGCAGTGGGGACGTATATGGGCTGATAAAGTTGATGTATAAAAAAGGAAGCATGGTAAATATGCCGGACAACTTCAGTTTTTAGCGAGTGTAACCATGTCTTAAAGTTAAAAATTATAAATTTAATTGAAATGGATTCAGTTCCTATTGTTCTGACGAAGTTTTTTACTACATAGTATATGTATAAATAAAATAAAATCGCTTACCGCGTCTATCCATATGTATGCCGAAATCTACGCAACGGATTTTAATGCGGTTTTTTTCTACAGGTATAGAAGGATTCAAAAGTAAGGTTTTCATGTATAATATACCCTAAGCAAAGCGACGACACTAGTCCTTACATATTAGTAACTAAGTAAGGTTTAGTAAGTAATATGTATAACAAGTACAATGCTGTATTAGTAATTTTAGTTACGAGAGCCAGCGTATAATACTCCAATATCAACAGAAATGGGAAACAATTTGTAATTCAGTAGTCATCCTTAGTGTGACGGATTACACGTAACCATAGACCATTGAGACATATAGACTAAGAATTAAAGATAGATACCTACTATTGTTGGTGCCCTTGCTGGTTCAAAATAACACTAACATAACGAGTAATAAATAATTAAGTCATAATTAAGACTTTGTCTTATTTAGCCCTACAATAAATAAATAAATATCTGTGACATTTCCACACACGGTAATCTGACCCTAAACTACGCAGGTTGTAATACTATATAATACTTACTTACTGATCTCTTTACTTTGTCAGCTAGGAGAAAATAAACTAAAAGGCCTTAATAAAAATAAGTAAATAATTCTGTCAGGAATTTCGTATTCCTATCATAGAAATAAAGAAAAAATTATTTTCTTAACGATTGTAAAACTTAAGAATAATTTACAAGCAAATTTTTTCTCCCACATAAACCTGTTGTGATCGCATGTTTAAGGCTTTGTAAACAAGTGTCTACAAGGTTGTATTATCCAGGTACATAACACTACTAGGTATTCCCGTTCAGATAACAGGATAAAGGTGCTCAGAGAGACTAATTCAGAAGGACGGACATGCAAACTGTATTCGCTGGGGAAATATAGGATTACTGGATCTATATAGTGAATATAATCAGACAGGACAGCAGGTACTATCCGCAACGCTGGCGGTCGACCACCTATAAGGTGAAAATCGCTTGGCGCTTACGCGTCTGTCAGAGCGGGGCGGGACTTACTCTGACAGACGCGAAATTGCCAAAACGTAAATTGTGGTCAAGGAGCTGGCAATAATTTTTTGGTAGATATTTGAGGCATACTGAAAACTTGTCCTGTACCTCTCCTATTATATCCCAACACAAACCCGCAGAAATGGCTGAGTACCGGGGCTAAACCAAACCCCCAATTTTTATTATTTAAAATATATTTTATAATCCAAAAAAATATAATTTGTCAGTTCACCTGACAGGTAGAAGTTCCATCGAAATAATTTGTCTTAGTGAGTCTTATTTTTTAGTTATAAATAAAAAGATGAAAAATATTTTTAGTGGTTTGCTTTAGCCCCGCTACTCACCAGCCAGGTCTGCAGTTTCGTGCTGGGATGTAATAGGAGAGGTACAGGATAAGTTTTCAGCTTGCCTCAAATACCTACCAAAAAATTCTTGCTAGCTCTCCTACTATTGGAACGTTTTTGCTTGGATTTTGACAGATTTTCTTTAAGTGCTCTTCTATTGGCCAGTGGGCGGGGCTAATGGCGTTTAAAGAAATCTGTTTGAAAAGTGTACTACCGCCAACATTTCCGATAGTACTAGGGCCACAGTACTGATTATGCTATGTGTTGTTGTATGTATTATTATATTATCGGTCAAGCACCCGTCGACTTAAAAAAATGTTATTTATAATTAAAAAGCAATAACATATAAATCACGCCTATGCTATAGTCCAGTAGCCGTAAAAGTGAATTCGCATGAAAAGTTTTGGTTAAAAGTATTCACAAATGTAGCTTAAAACAGTAAAATCATTAAATGGGTAAAAATTGGACACGATACAACCGTTTAAAGGTAATAATAATCTCTATAGAGTCTTCTACGCAAAATACATAATTTTTCATTTTAATTTCAATACACTGGGCAGCAAAAAATCCGGGCCACCAACCATTTCTCATACAAACATGTCCAGTTCTGAGGCCTATAAATGTAAAAGTTTTAGTGCTATGGTTATAAATTAATCAATTGTACTTCGACGTTGCATCCTCGAGATTTATGATAACACTTGTAGTCCACTCTTCAATGTATTAGGCATCGAACACTATTTTAGAATACTGAAAAAATAAACTATTAAAAAGACATAAGTCATCCTCATTTTACCGCTCACCTGTGACATTGACGTCTTGTGTCATTCGCTTTTCGTGTTGGGCATCGATTTATGTTTATCCATGTAATTTATTGTTTAAAGTGAGTAATTAAGCAGTAATAAACAGTGTAAGTGTAAATTATGAGAAAGGGAAACGTAAGTAAGGATTTCGAGCATTTTAATCACAAAAAATCTCGAAAGAAAGTTACTTAAACAACAAACATCCAGTGATTCCGGTAAGTGCTTTACATTGATTAAATTTATCACTTCCAAAGGTTTTACACGCACAATGCGGTGTGGATAATAAAAGTGCAGTAAGCGTTATTATAAATTACAATAAATTACTATGTAACATAAACATAACTTATGACTATGACATCTAAAAAGTAGGGTTATGGATGTTTTGTTTTACACAAACAATTTCCCCCTATATTAACTAAAACATAACTTAAATTGGAATATTTATTCTGTTTAGCCTTTTGGACCAGCACATTATAGTACCATGATAGGATTATGGTCCATACTGAGAACAATTAATCAGAGCAAAATCATTTATTGCTAGTCACATAAAGGATAAATATCTTAAAAATAACATTTTAGCTTTATAAACATTATAAACCAACTTAAAATTTAAGTAAAATAGAACATTATTATAACAATTAAAATAACTGATCATTAAACAATTATTGTAGTGAGTCATATGACTTGTTTATAAGTTATTCTTTTAATCCTGCAACGGACTGAACCTGTTGAAAATTTTCATTGGGTTTGAACCTCATGTCAAAAGAATAAGGTTCAGAATTTGGTGGGAATATTTAGCTATGGCTATAGTTTAATCTGTGTTTTAGTATTGTAATATGTAGTACCGTGACATGTTCACGGTCTGTACTATATACACATTATGTTATACTGTGATGATAGTTTACACTAAGAGAAATTATGTGTGAGGTGATTACAGTCTGTTCTAAATACAAATTATATAATATTGTAACAAGAACATATAAATTATTTATTTCTTTGGATGTCAACTTAAACAAAATCACACGACAGTCAATCATGTTGTGTGTCATATATTGAGTTCAAAAATGGTCTGGAAACGGATAAAGAATCTCTACTCATTAGTATTGATACTGATGACAGTTATCACCATCACCTTATGATAAAGATAATTTTGCCACCCATATACGAGTAAATGCAAAGTGCACGAGTAGATTATAATCCTATTCGTTCCATCTTCTTTAACATTTAAATATGTCTTAAGGGAGATAATAAATGACAAAACCACAGGAATAATGATTGGTCCAAGTTGGCCAAGTCAATCCTGTACCCCCGTTTAGGTGTACAGTCAATCACATCTCCATTGCTCTTCGGACATGATTTAAGATAGTACAACAAATATATTAAAAGCTTTTGAAATATTATGGACAGTGTGTTAATGGATACAACACAGTATAAATAAAGACACACATAGTTTAAATAATACATATAAGAAGAAATATATAGAAAATATATATAAGTGAATTGAAATATGAATAGGTAAAACATGGAAATTCATATTGGGATGTGTATAAAGGAGATATTATATGAGGTGTTTAGTATTATTATATATTTGTTTGGATATCCAACAGCAAATCCATAAGTAATAATTAATTACACATGATTGAAGATACAAAGCCAATAATTTGATATTACAACAAATAGAGTAAAAACTCTTGAAATTTTATGGACAGTATGTTTATGGATACAACACAGTATAAATAAAAACACTCATAGTTTAAATAATACATAAAAGAATAAATATATAGAAGATATATATAAGTGAATTGAAATATGAATAGGTAATAAATGAAAATACATATTGGGATGTGCATAAAGGTGATATTATATGATGTGTGTAGTATTGTTATATAATATATATTATAGTATATTTATGGGCATTATTAAATATGATTTTACACATATATGCATTACTGAGAATAGTGAATAAATGTGGTAAAAATTCCCATAGTGATTGAAAACATGCTAGTGGTTGTTGATCAGTATTGTGTGTTTAAACACTACTTTGGAATGGGCAAATAGATCGACGTCACTAAAAGATGAGTCATACACCTTATATACCTTGGTTTATATTTAATGACGTAGTATTGTGATGTCATATCACAATTTGATGATGACTCTTAGCCGTTTTCGGCTACTGCGACTATTATGAAATAATTTAAAATATACATAAGTATATATAATACTAGCATTACTTCTTTATAGAGAAGTCGATTAAAAATCGGTCAATATCTGTACCAAATTTCATTGGTTCAGTACTCTATGCTGTGATTGCGTAACAGATAGGGTTGCCATTCGTCCGGATTTCCCCGGATTAATTAAGTGCCCAGGTTTTACCTAATGTGACTGACCATCTTCATGATCTTCGAAACCGCTGTTATGTCCGGGATTTTGCTGTGTTTATCCGGCATCACCAGTAAGGTGATGGCAACCCTAGTAACAGAGAGTGTTACTTTTATAATGTTAGTAAGGATAAATAAATATATACTTATTCGAAAGATGAAATACCTTGACTTAAATTATGTAACTGCACTTTGTATGCAAATAAATATTTGAATTTGGCATGACAGTACTAAGTACTAAGTATGTAGTGTTCCATAGTCACTACTAAATACAAAGGATATAGTACCGTGACGAGATTACGGTCTTTTCTAAATACAAATTGTAGTACCGTGACGAGATTACGGTCTTTCTATGTACAAATTTTGTAGTACCGTGACGAGATTACGGTCTTTTCTAAATACAAATTGTAGTACCGTGACGAGATTACGGTCTTTCTATGTACAAATTGTAGTACCGTGACGAGATTACGGTCGTTTTATGTACAAATTATGTAGTACCGTGACGAGATTACGGTCTTTCTATGTACAAATTGTAGTACCGTGACGAGATTACGGTCTTTTTATGTACAAATTATGTAGTACCGTGACGAGATTACGGTCTTTCTATGTACAAATTGTGTACTACCTTGACATGATTATAGTCTTTACTAAGTACAAATTATGTCTAAACCTTAAGATGGCCACTCAGCGCGCTCGGGCAGCTCGTCGCCAGCGGGAGTTGGTAATACCGAAACGATGAGGAACTATAAGGATCCAGAATTGGATCTGACTTGCGATCGGTAGTTACAGTGGCACAAGAGCACGACTTGGATCTGTACGAAGGAAAACTCCGATCCTTTTAAACGCTAACCTGCTATAATATATGCTGAACCTTCGAGGAAGCTAACGATCTTCGGACTTTCTAGATATTTTGAGTGACTCAGTGGTCGGGTAAATACCGTTTGAACCAGAAATAGTAGATGGAGTTTCTAAACGTTGGGGTGAAATCCTAACTGGTGGTTTATATGGGGAAACTTTTATCAACTTTTCTAATGCTTGAAAGTGCTTTATTATTATTAAAAGGCCTATATAAGTTCAAGAATTAATTAAAATACCACTGATAGGTTATGGATGGTTAGATGTTTTTCTACTTTGAGGACAATAATGGGAAAATGAACTTAGCAGATTGCCTGAAGGAAGATTTTAATATGTGGAAATCACAAATTATGTCCTTTTTTGACCGGTTGTTATTTCTCTCTGGCCTTCCTTTGTTACCAAGGTGAACGCACCTGAGGGTTACAGTTGATGCAGAAATGCATATTAACTACATACTTGTATTTGGAGATGGAGACAACTTGGAAGCAAATTGGTTTGCAGAAAGCCACGCAATGGACAGATTGCTCAGGATGGACATTGCGACTGCCATGTCGTTAAGAGATCGAATGAGTGGCGTTCAAAATGCCTGGAAAACGATTTTAAGGGTCTTTATAAAACCAAACCTTGTTTGCCAAAGTACACAACAACTTGGGATCCTAGTATTATTTATACCCATATAAACTTTGTTGACAACCAACACCACATCTCTAATCTGAGTTAGTAATGTTAGACTTATTTCTCTAACATTGAAATCATAATAGACTCGTCGGGTATGTTTATTTTGTGACGTAGCTTTTACAATGATAGAGACATATGCTGGTGCATATTTTTGATAGAAATTGATAATACGTTCCTTAATATGGTAAAATATACTGATAGTATATCAATAGTCTAGCAGCGCATGCGACAAAAAACGTTTTATACGGTTCTTTTTTTACACCTTAGGGTTACATTACATATTGTACTAACGTGGGACCGGGAATTGTCAAGATGTTCCTTGGTACACATCTGTTTATTGACTGTATTAAATCATGGGCTGGTATAGACTAAGTTACATACCACAATATGAAGTGAGGTGCTATAATCACTTCAATATATTTAGTTATGGGCCTCTAATCCGTTAAACAATATAACTAAGATAAGTGAAAGAATTACACTTAAAAATTGGTATCCCATATTCACCACAGATAGTGTAACTTTCTAACGATGGAAGTTTTCTGAAATCCTTCAAGTGGTTTCAGAGCCTCTTCTATGAAACAATCAAACAATGAAATATTTATTTTTAATAGTATTTGCCTTTTAATGATTTAATTAGACCTTTAGCTCCAATTGGTGACCACCTCAATCGCTCCTTCTCAAATTAACTTTGCGAAATAATAGGCAGTTTTGTTTTCACCACAAACTATAGATACTTATCGTGAGATATTATTGTTAACTTGTAAAAACCATTTAACACACGACAAGATTTACCATTAGTCGTCGTTATAAAAATAAAACACTAACGGTGATACAAATACTTAAGTTTTTTGAGCTATCAGTTTGTGACATGCTTCGATTTCAGCAGCAAACAGACATGGTCTTCGGATAAAAATCTTTAGGAAAACTGCTAATTGGACAGGCGATTCGTAGTTGTTTAACAGATTTTATTA